>CAMRHE010000106.1:4970000-5570000 GCA_947044405.1 Leptodactylus fallax
AGTCTGATGTCAGCTGGGACTTTGTCACCAACTAGGAATAATAGGAAGTTGTTAGTAAGCAGCAACAATATGCCAGCATCTCGATTTTTTAACGAAGTGAAAGCAAAGTATTTTATAAAAAGCTAAAATTTCTTTGTTGAAAACATTGACATAAAAAGGAGCAGAACTTACTGTACTACAAAGGTAATGGATACAAACGAAAACCCGTACTAAAAAAAAGTAGCGTGCGAATATAAGTTTAACCTCTTGCTGACTGTACATTGACTAAATCCATGTGGGCCATCAGCAATTAACTCAAGAACGTACTGTACTAAAACTGTGTTCAAAACTTTTTCGTAGCACTTTGTGCTATTGAAAAAAATAACAGAAAAATGTGAAAAACATTTTCTTCACTTTTTTTACATTTATTTACGCAAAAATGAAAATTGCATAAAAATAAAGCCCAATGTATCGCCAAGGATAGACACAAAAATTATTTGAATAACCTGAACAAAAAATATAGCCTTTAAAAACACATGTATCAAAATTCCTGAAAATGTTTCCAGTTGTGGTGTGGTCAATATCTATAACAAACATTTCATCTAATATTTCCATGCTGATTTCTCTGGTCACAATAAGTTTATGAAATCAGATGATTATTTTTTTTTTAAGAATAAAATAGCAATGGAAATAATTTGGAATACTCTGAAATTGTTTGTTTCTTTACTGTAGATATCTCACTCCCACTATTTCAACTACTATGGATTACAGTGGGTATTCTCATCATCCACAGGATATGCAATAAATAACTGATAGATATAGGTCCAACCCTTGGGACTTGCCCCTATCTCCAGAACAACCAGACAGAGGATGACTAGAGACACGACTGCTTTTGGTGTGTATCTCTCTCCATTTTTTTCTATGAAGGACAAATGGCTTAACGTACTTGGTTGACTAACTCCCATGGAAGTGTATAGAGAGACATTCATAAGCACATCATACAGCATTAATGTTGAAGGACCCCCATTCTGGAGATAGGCACATTTCCGAGAGTTGAGACGTATATCTATCAGACATCAGCCATCCATCAAAGATTTATGGCATATGATGTGGATATGCAATAAATGTCTAAGATGGGAATAACTCAAGTGGACAGCAAAGAAAAAAGGGGTCTGAAGATACCAGGTGGAATGTTATGTCAGCCGTACATAAATCTGCCTCAACTTACCTGCTACCTCAACAATATCACCAGGCACGATCTCTCTTGCCTTGATTCTTTGTACCGATTTTCTGTCACTGCGGTAAACTTTTCCCATCTCGGGCTCATATTCCTTAAGAGCTTCAATGGCATCTTCAGCATTTCTTTCCTAGGTGATATACAGAGCTTTTAGGGCTATATTACCTAGAAGCACACTCACAGTGTTAGTTTCAGCAGTAATATAGTATCGTACTGTCTTCCGGCTCAGATTCATAGATAGATGTCTGTTTTATTGGAATCCTTTGTTATTAGATTATTAGCTTATCAGATGATAGTTCTATCCCACGACATGCACTCGATGTGGTTGAGTATACTGCTGGATCCTGTGGTCTAATCTTTTAATCAAGATTTCCATTATAAGTGATACTTTCCTAAATGTAATGTTTCCATTGTAACAATAGAAGCGTTTTTACCTGCCAGACTCCTACAACGGCATTAGCGATAAGGATCAGCAGAATGACAAAGGGTTCCACGAAAGCTGTGATTGTCTCTTCACCTTCTTCAAACCAGGCCAGCACCTGCAAACCACACACAGTTACCATCTCAAAACAGATTACAAGTACAATCGCTTCGCCTCACAGAGGAGGTCATTAAATTACTTTAGTAAACCTTAAGGCTCACGGAAAAGCTGTATTTTTTTTTTTGTTGCAGATTTTATTTGAGCCAAAGTCAGGAGATGATTTAGCAGAAAAGAGATGTATAAAAGCTTGATTTATATTTTCCTTTCGTTTTAAAGCCACTCTTGGCTTTGGCTCGAGAAAATGGAGTAAAATCTGCAACAAAAGAACACTGCTTTGTAGGATTAAAATATTGATGGCCTATCCTTAGCATAGGTCATTAATATCAAATCAGCCAGGGGTCAAGACAAGGGTCCACCACAGATCAGCAGCTTGGAGGATAGGCCATTAATATTTTAGTATTGGAAATCTCTTTAACTACTTCCGTAGACTCTTTGCCTGCATATTTGCCAGTGTTTTTAGGTTTATCACTTTACCTGTAAAAATGATGTGTTCCTGATATTTGTTTCTGTATCATTTATACTGTAGGTCATACGGGTAAGCTTGAAGCCAAAAACTCCATCTCTTATGTGAACATTACACTACACCGCCTCTTTAGAAACATTGCTTCTAATAGTTTACATAGATTTTTATTTTTTTAAGAAAATAATAGTTTTCTCAGCTGTGATTTACTATTAGTTTAGAAGCAGTGTGTTACTCTGACAGCTGGTCAGTGAACCATAATGATCAGTGTAATATGACGATAAGGTTAGAAATTTGCCTTTGATTTCACTGAATATTTAGTCTGCAGAGTTGAGTTTTCAGGGGTTCTGACTAGAGCTGTGTCACAGCAGAACCCTTGTCAGTATGAACAGCATCTTAAATTACCTTAGAGTAGATTTACAGCTATTTTATGGGGCCCTCCCATACTTCATGCAGCTGTTGTGCTTGCAAAACACATAGCCACCAGGGCCTGTCACTCAGAGCTGCAAGGAACACCCTCTGTCTCCCCTGACCTCCCCTCTCTTGCTGGGCCTCCTCCTGCAGTCTCACAGCAGCTGTCTGACACTTGAGCTGGCCACTGGCTGGATCGAGTTATCTTCAAGACAAATTTAACCTGCAGAATGTGCCGCTCATTGGGAAAAGAAAAGGTCAGGGTTAGAGCCTGTTTAACCCTTTCACAAGGCCCATGTCGTGTGTCCTAAAGCTAGCTAGTTCCTTGCCTGTGGCAACTGGCTGTAAATGTAGTACTAATGTGCAGAAATAAAGTCCTGTCCAGTGATAGATGGGCGGACACACTATAGAAAGTGAAATAGTAAAATTGTCCAAGTCCACCATAAGGACATGTAATACAAATATTTTAGGTGTTTGGTGAAATAGGTTAGAAACCTATAGAAAAAAAAGTGTATTGTGAATGTGGTTTGTGTTAAAAAAAATTTTTTGCTTGGTGTTTTTTAGTGACTGGGACAAAGCAATAGGTGAATAGTTGTAGTCACACCCAGACCCTGGTGCATAAGTGGACCCAAAGGCCTCTGTGCAATATAAGAAGCCACCTGTATTATAAATGGCACATGGCAGGTGGAGGAATCTGTTACAGATTTAGCAGTCAGGCCCACAAGCTTATAGGTAGCTGCTCTTTGTTGTGAGGAAATTAGACTCCAATGTATAGAAATTCTGCTGTGATCAGTGTGCACATTGGGATGTAGCTCCGCTCTGTTGGAATTCTGTGATAATGCACTGTGCTCTGGCCTCAGCTTTTCACTTGTACAGCTACTTACAAGAGCTATATGTAGGGGCGTGTCCCTGTGTGATAAAGGAAGTGTTTCTGGTAGACAGTGTTGGCTGAAATGTTCCATACTCCGAGCGATGCCCTTAGTCGTGGAGCATCTCTACATAGATTAATGTCCCTTAAATACGCAGAAGAGGGTCATGATCTAAGAACCGCCTGGTTAACGTCTGGGGACAGTTAATCAGTATGTTTCATTGAGTAAGCAATTTCCTCATAGGTTATCTGAATTTTTCAGGGTAATTGGACTGAAGCAGATACATTACAAGTAGCCTAGAGTAACTTGTCATATGATGTAATATTAAACAATTGTAAAGTAGGACAGCGCACCCACTATGATGTATATTTATGCTTAAAATTAAAATAGAAAGCCAGAATATATCTGAAATATTCTACAGTACTTGTATGTTAATATACTTCTAGCCCAAAAACCATAAAACTTTCTTGTGGTAGAACATCTCATGCTGTTACTTTCATGGCGTAAAAATAAGAAGCGTGAAATCAGCAGCCATGTGAATAGTTGTATATGTGTAAGTGTAAAGAATACAATATGTATAAGTGTACAGTAGTTGTTTAGTGCTCCAACCTTCTGTAAGAATTTGGACAAAACCTAAAACACTTATCCTATGAATATAATATTGATGTATTATTTGATATTTTATATTTAGCAATCTGTTTAGATGGTATGACGAATTTATATTGTAGCTTATAATCATTACTAATAATAGAATGCATAGGAATTAAATGAAAGCATAGTCTTCCTCATTTTTGCATGCTAATTTGAGTACTTACAAAAGATATAACAGCAGCCAGCAGCAGAATTCGGACAAGCAGATCTTCGAACTGTTCTGCAACAAGTTCCCAAAGGGACTTTCCTGTAGTGAGAAAACAAGTTTGTGTCAATCATACAAATTGTAGAACTGAGGCTCTACCATTCATTGTCATAGCTGCAGTTGTTCATCCAAGCACACGGCACACTCCACCAATAAGTCTTAAAATGTAATCTATATGCAGTTAAAACATGGCTTACCTTCCTCAGCTGGGAGCTCTGGTTCACATTAACAGCAGCAGTGGAGAGAGAGAAAATAAGAAAAATCAGCGTTTATCCTTAATATGATGAAAGTACATCACACCTTGCAGTTGCATATAACCTGGCATTGTCTGTAGACTAATGTACATTGCGTGTAGCGTCAAGTATTTTGTCCATACTTCCAGCACTAGGCCTTAGCATCATTTGTAATGTGCTAGAAGTAAGCCAAGTCACGATTGTTTTATGTATTCTTTTATAAGCTAGTAATCCTCATCCCTTTGCCCAGTTCTGTCTGAGTGATGGCACATGTTTGACATGACCCCCATCAGCAGAAATGATTTAGTGAAATTGCATCAAATTATAATTTTATACATTGTATTTAACGTTTTATATTTAATTGAGGTGATTTATTTTGATGCTTATTTATTCAGGCAAGAACCAGATAGTAATAAGAGCTGTGAGAAAATGTATTCACGGGGCAACACGAACCTAAGAGTCTTGTAGCAAAAGATGGAGCAAATGTGTAGTCAGATGACCATGTTGATGATGTGTATGTATGAGGGTATGCTGAGGGTTATATGACAGCTTTATAAATCCTGCTGTCAGTTTGTGTCATGCAGATACTATCTATGATCCCGCATGCTAAGGGAACAGAATGCTCTCGGACTTGGATCTCTGGATCTTGCACCATACTGTGTGATGTGGGCCAACATATTGGTGCACAAGCCCTCAAGTGCCCTTTAACCTACTCACGTCTGGAAAAAAATCCAACATAATTTTGACACTATATTGTAAACCTTATAATAATTAATACATCATTGGATGTTTTAAGATCAATATGTTAGATATTATATTATGTGGTTTAAAGTGTTTGAAAGAATAGAAATAAAGTGTTGTTGCCGGAAGCCATGAATTAAGTATGGGGAAACCTTGTAATATTGTCCTTTGCACTACTAAAGAAGCATCATGAGTTAGCTGCTGCAAACACATTTTTAAGTTTCTTTTCAGTGAAAAAAAAAAAACATTTTAGTGATGGATGCAACTTTATATATAATTCTATCTTCTTAGCACAAAATGTAAGCCTGGCTCTATATTTAGCACTCCAGCTATAGTATTTCTTGCAGGGTACCAATATGTCTATATATAGAGATGCATGACTTATTATGAAAGTATTTTGGGGCACACTGTCTGACATTGAGATTGGGAAGACCATAGGAAGGATCTTGTCTCTCAGCACTTTGCAGCCTGGGACTCTCTTGAAGGACACAACTGTATAAGGAGAGTGACATCATGGGCTGTATCTAATACCCCACTACAAAAATACTTCCCTCTACCATGTGAGGAGCCCTCTAGGTTGCAATGTATAGCATTAGGTATAGTTCATTACCTACATGCCCCTGTGCCGTTCATTATAGAGACACCAGTATATGTTTAATGTCATACTGTCCTATACTTGTCACCTAATATGTACAGAATGTGCAGTATGCAGATCTATACATAACACTTGGCACGGAGAGCATATGTTCTTCCATGTATACCTATATGCCAATGACACATTTCACACAATTTGTAGTCATATACACTGTCAGCAATTTCTATTCCAATGCTAATATCTATGAGCCATTATAGCTGTAAGGAGAATATTCACATCAAATATAATACACGCTAATAAGTGTAAATATGTGTCCCTGTATATTCACCAGACAAGTCAACACAGACCTTACTGTTGGCTATTCTGCTCTGCTAGCTTATGTAGCTTTGATTGCAAGAATGTGACATTTACAGAGATCCCCTCATCGTCCCTCTGGACTAGTAAAAGATAATCATAGCAACTCTGTAATAACTCTGTCAGGAAACTCTGCTATGTATGTGCAAGGATGTAGTGTACAGTTGTCTACAGATAAAACCACTATCCTATAGATCTTTTATAAACCTTGCTAATACAAAACTGGTAAGTAATGCGATGCATGAGAAAATATGTACAAGATGGGATACTGCGTTATGGGACTCGTCTTCCTAGGACTGTCTCTGTACAGGTCATCTACTGCAGACAACAGACTATCATTCACAGCAGGGTGACAAGAGGTACAGAACAGATGTCCTCAACTCCACAGGCATTTCTATGCAAAGTACATCACTTACACTTCTAAAAGTAAGATCTTCAGATAAGAGTCAACTTTTCAGGGACAGGGAGTCATCACTAAGTCTACAGATTACTAAACATGTCAACTAGACTACTGCTCAGACTGCCTGCCTCTAATTTAAGTATATATTCTATTCATCTTTTATATTGTCTATGGATGTTCGTAAAATAATGTACAAGACATTCAGCAACATGTAATTCACCACATGTAAAACAATATTTTCATTTTATCAGATTGCTTTTTAAGTTATTGAGGTTTTCAATAAAACATCATGTAATACTTCCGTCTTGTATTTACCATTCATTTACAAGTGTGGGTAATGTGGTTATTTAAGTTGTAGAAGATGTAGACTTAGTGGGATGTAATATATACACTTTAAGCAACAGTAACCTGTTATATCCTCAGTTTTCATGGTTGCTTTACAAGCTTTTTTTTGTGTTTGCATTAGTTTTGGTTTCTTGTTGATGATATCATGATTACATCTGTTCTAGAAGTTTGTGGCATATTTTACAAAGTTGGGCTGAGTAAGTTTGCAGCCCTGTATGAGAAGTGTGAAATATATTGTTGTAATGTTGGCAATTGTATCAGCAAGATTGTATATTGTGACACAAAGCTCTGCAGAATACAACTGATTTCCATTGATCTCATATACATGTAAAAATGTGGATACAACATACCATTGGGTCCATACTTGTCAAAGTTCTTCTTGACTTGATCAGGTGACAGACCTGTATTTTCATTGACCCCAAAATAGGCGAGGCATTCCTCTGTGGTTTTGGTGTGTGCGTTCTCCATCCTTCCCTTTCAGCCCTGCCGCAAAGGGCTCACCTTGTCCGTAAGAGAAAGTGTTCTATTTCCCCCCACCTCTTGTGGTTGACAGTCTTTGATGGGCAGGTCTCCCCTTTTCTGCAGCTGAGTATTTCAGCGGATTCTCCCTTACGAGCCGGCCCGTGGCTCAACAGCTCATCTCCTGCTCTGTCCTTAGCAGGAGACTGGATCACCCTTAACCCTGGACCCCACACAGAAGCTGTCAGAGAGAACCTTTGCTGGAGAGGTGCTTATAAGAGGCTTAGGAAGCCCACACCCCTACCTTGCATTTTGATTGGTCAAAGTAAGGACTGATGTCAGTTTATGCATTATCACCCTGTCCAGCCCTTTACAGAAAGGAGACCCTCTTTGGTTTTTTTGTTTTTGCTGACTTGATATGAGCTTTGTAGGCGTGTCATACAGACACACACACACACACACACACACACACACATGCTAACCTGTCACTCAAAGTTCAGGACAAGCTTGTAAGAGAACCCTGTGGGTGTCCCTCCCTCATATAATTTCCTGGCAAGCTCTTGCCTATCCCCTTCCACTAAACCCATTCAAGTTATTTTTGTCACCTGTCCATAATTGTTGTATATATATTCTGACAACGACTACACACACTGCTTGTCACTTACATAACTGTCCTTGCTTTTATCTTTCTTTTATCACTCTTGTAAATACCTCTAATTGTTCCAGCTGGTTTCCTCTCCTTGAAAAAGGATTTACATGTTCTTCTCAGTCACTCTTCATCTATTACCCCTATTTATTCACAATTATTTGATCTTTCATTCTTATGCCTTTTAAACTCAGTCCTACCATACAGTTTATACTGATTCAACTACCTATTCTAGTATATTGAGTTTTCTTTTTCAAACTATTCGCTGATTTACTTTCTTAGTCATTTTCAATGCATTTTCATTTGACTGTGTATTTTTTTAAATTTCATTTCTTTGTAACCAAGCACCCAACCTTTAATGCCATGTTGTATTAGCCCCTTTCTACATATGGATGTAAGAGTACATCCATTTTTACCAGTGCATTCCTGCAAATTTACATGCAGAGCACATGCACAATGCACATGCGTCCATTGGATTGCATAGGCACAGATGCTGTATTAAAAATGAGACATACTGCTTCAATGCCCAAGATAAAAGATAACTTTGGTCCCCGCTGTTAAATTCATTAGATGCCATGGGAAAAGGCAAAAGTTTGTTACAGGAAGACTTGAAAATAGCAAACCATTATGCAGAGTTGAGTCGCATTATTATAACCGCTAGCAAGTGCAGTACCATGTGTAGTACAGACAGCTGCTAGACAGGTTGGAGGTGACTGGTAAGGTTGTTTCAGGTATCTGGATCCATGCTGACTGCAGAGCATACATCATTTGCTGGAGGATGCGTGGGGGAGTATCCATAGAGTGAACATGACGATCAATGATAACAGGCAGGATGGAGGGGTAGGCATACCTCTATCGCCGCAGTGCACTTTACAGGTCATTCCCGCAGCACCCTCACTCACCTTTCCCTCTTTTGAAGGCCACACCATCAGACTTTTCCACCAACTCTCCTTACGCATAGCCATGATCTACCGTCCACCTGGCTCATCCTACCAATTTCTGGATCACTTTGCCTCTTGACTTCCCCTTTTTCTATCCTGTGAAATTCTTACCCTTATCATGGGTGACTTTAACATCCCCATTGACATCCCTGTCTCCCCAGCTGCCTCACAATTTCTCTCAATAACCACTTCTTTTGGTCTTTCAAAACTTTCCTCTTCTGACACACACAAAGATGGTAACACGATTGATCTTGTCTTCCTCCGACTCCTTGCAGTTTCTAAATTTGCAAACTCTTCTCTGCCCGTCTCTGATCATAACCTTCTCTCACTATCAGTACTTTCTCTCCTTCACATGACACACCTACCCATCATACATATAGGAATTTATGTGCTATTAACACCCAGCATCTCTCAGACACTCTACAGTTCTCACTGTCCCTCATCTCTTCACTTTCCTGTCCCAATCTGGCCACCAGTCACTATAATGAAACTCTTAAAAGTGCACTGGATGAGGCGGCTCCCCCCTCAACTCAAAAATTTCAACGCAGGAGGCAGCAACCCTGGCACATGCCACAGACGTCTCTTCTTCAGCAGTGCTCTAGGTGTGCCGAGCGTCTGTGGAGAAAATCACATACACTTGCAGAATTCCTCCACTACAAGTTTATGCTCTGAACCTATAGCTCTGCCCTTCACCATGCCAAACAATCCTATTTCACCACTCTCATCTCTTCCCATTCCTGTAATCCTAAAAGACTCTTTGATACGTTTCCTTCCTTATTCACTGCCAAGGTGCAGGCGCCGTTAAAATACCTGTGTGCAGAAGACCTCGCCACTTATTTCTATGACAAAATTGATAAGATTCATTAGGAAATAGCTGCCCAATCCCCAGGCGGCATTGATCCCCTTACCTACTGCACTTCAGCTTGCTCATTCTCATCTTTTGAGCCAATTACAGAAGAGGAAGTCTCCTGGCTCCTTTCTTTTTCTTGCCCTACTGCTGCAGTAGTGACCCTTTCCCTTCACACTTTCTCCAGTCTCTGTTGCTGGCCGTCGCTATTTAGGTTACTAAAATATTTAACCTCTCTCTCTCTTTTCTGGAATCTTTCCCTCCTCTTTCAAATATCCTGTCATAACCCCGCTACTGAAGAAATCCTCCTTTGACCCGTCCCGTTCATCTCCAAAATCTCGAATCGCTTGGTCTGTTCTCGTTTAATCCGCTATCTTTCTGCTAAATCTCTTCTTGACCCCTTTCAATCTGGCTTCCACACTCTGCACTCTACTGAAACGGCCCTCACAAAAGTCTCCAGTGATCTCTTGATGGCTAAATCTAATGATGATGACTATTCTCTTCTTATTCTTCTGGATCTCTCCACAGCATTTGACACTGACACTGTTGACCACCAACTCCTCCTCATTATGCTCCGCTTTGTCGGCCTCACGGACACCGCACTCTCTTGGTTCTCCTCCTTATGTCTCAGGCCGCACTTTCAGTGGATCATTTGCGGGCTGTGTCTCTTCCCCTTGCCGTTGGGGTTTCTCAGGGCTTGGTCTTAGGCCCCCTGCTCTTATCTCTCTATACTGCCCCAATTGGACAAACCATCACCAGATTTGGCTTCCGGTACCATCCTTATACTGAAGACACCCAACTATATATCTCATCCCGTGTCATCACCCCTTCATTAATACAGAACACCAGTGACTGCCTCTCTGCTATCTCAAATATCATGTCTTCACTTTATCTGAAACTGAATCTCTCAAAGACTGAGCTGCTGTTTCCAACATCTAGCAAACGTAACCCTGATATTTCCATTTCAGTCTCCAGCCTTACCATAACTCCCAGGCAGTATGCCTGTTGCCTCTGGGTTATGTTTGACTCAGACCTTTCTTTCACCCCCCCATATCCAATCCTTTGCATGCTCATGTCATCTTCACCTCAAAAACATCTCCAGAATATGCCCTTTCCTTACCACAGAGACATTAAAGACCCTTATTGTTGCCCTGATTCACTCTCTCTTTGACTACTGTAACTCCTTACTAATTGGTCTTCCCCTTACTAAACTCTCCCCTCTACAATCTCTTCTGAATACAGCGGCCAGGCTCATCTATCAGTCTAAATGCTACAGCGATGCCTCCGGTCTGTGTCAGTCACTACATTGGCTGCCTATTCAATACAGAATACAATATAAACTTCTCACCCTCATCCACAAGGCTGTCCATAATGCTGCATCTCCCTACATTTCCTCCCTCATTTCTGTCTATTGCCCAGCTCGTGCTCTCCATTCACTCAATGACCTAAGACTAACATCCTCTTCTCTGGAATGCCCTTCCCCGGACAATCAGATTAACGCCCAATTTTTGCAGTTTAAAGCGCAAACTAAAGACACATCTCTTCAAACAGGCCTATTACAATTCCTAATCTAAACCCTTCCACAATTAGAATCCTGAAAACCAACCCTCCTCTGTTCACGCTCCCAAATTACCCTACAGGATATGATATCGTATTGGACTGTAACTTTATATATTCAGGCACCATCTGCACATTAAAGGACACGACTGGTGTCGGCTCATACAGCTTTATTTATGTGTAATGAAAGTAACCTTATTACAAATTATTATTATTAATAATGTGGTCCCACAGATGCTCAATTGGGTTCAAGGTGATTAGGGACTTGTCATGCTTTTCCAACCACTATTGGACATTTCTAGTCATATGATATAGTGCATTGTTTTGCTGGAAGATTTCACCTGTGTCAGGAAAGGCAAACAACATGTATGGATATACGTGAGTTGGCCTAAAGAATGCCATGAAAAAATGCCCAAAACCATAACGCCAGCTTTGTTCTTCCAGCAGTGGTTTGCGCAGTGTTTGTTCTCTGTTTCTTTCCTGACTAGCCAATGTCCATATGTTTGATGAACAGAAAACATGGCTCACTGTGGTGATACAGTTCTGATTCTTCCATGCAAATTGAAGCATTTTTTCTAATGCACCTTTGTGAGCAAAAATGCAGTGACCATCCTTCTGCTTTGGAGCCCCATAGGGTTCATTGAACTGTTGGTTTAGACACACCTCTGGTAGCCCCCTGGTTCATTTTCAAAGGAAACCTGGCGGCAATGCTTGTGATCATAGTCCTCTCTGATCATTGGCATTGACCCTTCCAGTACCTTGGTTCGGTCCTGTAGTCATGACAGCCAGGTACCTGTGAGATGGGTAATTGGGAGACGTCTGTGATAAGCCACTCGGGGGACAACTTAATGCGTAATGGACCACTGGGGGGACATCATAATGTGTTATGGCCACTGAGAGGTTCTCTTAATATGTGATGGGCCACTGAAAGGACATTTTAATGTGTGATGGGCCACTGAGGGGACATTATCTTGTATGTATCGACTGCAGAGGCATTTTACTGCTTTTATTGCTGAACCCATGAGGGGGCACTCTATGGTATGGGGGCCACTAAGGAGGTATTATACTGTGTGAGAGCCACTGAGGGGGATTATACTATGTAGGGGTCAGAAATATAGAAAAGGTAGGCTTGTTGGAATATTGTGACTCAAATAGATATATATATATATTTTCCCCAAGATTTGGATTTTTTTTTTGAAGGTGTTAAAACATAACAAAAGCGCTATAAATTTGGCATTGCCCTAATTGTAAGGAGCCAAAGAATATAGGTAACATATCATTTTGACTGCACAGTGAACACCGTAAAAACAAAACCCATAAGAAAATGGTGCAAATGCAGTTTTTTTGTAAACCCCCCCCCCCCCCATTCTGAAATTTTTTGCAGCTACATAGAAATATCCCAGTTCTGACTGTTTTCAACCTGTGATATCTCTGGAAATTATATACACACGTAGACAAAATTGTTGGTACCCCTTGTTTAATGAAAGAAAAACCCACAATGGTCACAGAAATAACTTGAATCTGACAAAAGTAATAATATATAAAAATGAAAATGAACAAATGAAAGTCAGACATTGCTTTTCAACCAGGCTTCAACAGAATTTTTAAAAAAAGAAAACTCATGAAACAGGCCTGGACAGAAATGATGCTTTCCTTAACTTAATATTTTGTTGCACAACCTTTTGAGGCAATCCCTGCAATCAAACGATTCCTGTAACTGTCAGTGAGACTTCTGCACCTCTCAACAGGTATTTTGGCCACTCCTCATGAGCAAACTGCTCCAGTTGTCTCGGGTTTGAAGGGTGCCTTTTCCAGACGGCATGTTTCAGCTCCTTCCAAAGATGCAAGATGGGAGCTATATCTAAGGGAGAGTATACAGCAGTTTGCAGACTCTGCAAGATAAGCATTAAAAAAGCTAAGGCTGAATACGAATTGAAGCTTGCAAAAGAAGTTAAGAGTAAGGTAAAAGGTTTTTGGGATATGTTAAGAGCAAAAGAAAAGTGAAGGAAACCATTGGAGTCCTGAAGAACGAAAAGGGTGAAAAAGTTAACATGGTGGATCAGCAGGTGGAGTTACTAAATTCATATTTTGTATCCGTCTTCTCCCAAGAAATGGATGGAAATATCAACATTAATGGTGATAGTGATGAGGGGAATGAGGACTCCAAGCTGATTATAAGTGAAGGTTTGGTAAGAGAACATTTAGCTAAGATTAAGGAAACCAAGTCCCCAGGACCGGATGATTTACACCCTAGAGTTTTAAAAGAATTAGCAGAGGAAATAACAGAACCCCTTGCAATAATCTTTAATAAGTCATGGGAAACAGGAGTGGTCCCTCTAGATTGGAAAAGGGCAAATGTGGTCCCCATCTACAAAAAGGGGAATAGGGACGACCCAGGAAATTATAGGCCGGTAAGTCTGACCTCGATAGTAGGAAAAATCTTTGAACAAATCGTTAAAGAACATTTAATTAGGTACCTGGATGGGAAGGCTTTAATTAATCAGAGCCAGCACGGCTTTATGCCTAATAAATCTTGTCAGACTAATCTTATTTCCTTCTATAATAAAGTCACTGAATGGTTGGACCAGGGGAATGCAGTGGACATAGTATATCTTGACTTTAGTAAGGCCTTTGATAAAGTATCACATAACATTCTTATTGAAAAAATGATCAAGTATGGCTTTGATAAAATATCAGTAAGGTGGGTTCACAATTGGCTAAATGATCGGGCACAACGAGTAATTCTAAATGGCTATACATCAAACTGGAAGAAAGTAAAAAGTGGGGTGCCGCAGGGCTCTGTCCTGGGCCCAGTACTTTTTAATATTTTTATAAATGATCTGGATGATGGGATTAATGGGGAACTAATAAAATTTGCAGATGATACAAAGATAGGAGGAATGGCCAACACTAGAGAGGAGAGAGAGTGCATCCAAAAGGACTTAGACACACTGGAACAATGGGCTGAGGTGAACAAAATGGTATTCAACAGGGACAAATGCAAAGTTCTACATCTGGGTAACAAGAAATGCAAGAAGCATATATAGTATGGGAGGAATAGTACTAAGTGAGAGTACAGGGGAAAAGGATCTGGGCATAATAATAGATCACAAATTCAACATGAGTCAACAGTGCGGTGCGGTGGCTAAAAAGGCTAACCAAATTCTAGGCTGTATCAAGACGAGCATTGAAGCTAGATCAAGAGAGGTAATTATTCCGCTGTACTCTGCCCTGGTCAGACCCCACCTGGAATACTGTGTACAGTTCTGGGCTCCCCAGTTTAAGAAAGACATCGATTTATTGGAGCAGGTCCAGAGAAGAGCAACCAAAATGGTGGAAGGTCTACAAACCATGTCCTACGAAGAAAGGCTAAAAGAATTGGGACTGCTTAGTTTGCAGAAGAGAAGGCTAAGGGGAGACTTAATAGCGATATTTAAATATCTGAAAGGTTGTCACAGTGCAGAGGGATCTACCCTATTCTCATTAGCAGAAGGAAGCACGAGAAGTAATGGGATGAAACTAAGGGGAAGGAGATTCAGTTTAGACATTAGGAAAAACTTTCTAACAGGGTAGTGAGGGAGTGGAATAGGCTGCCACGGGAGGTGGGTTCTTCATCAATTGAAATCTTCAAGCGGAATCTGGTTAGGTATATAGCTGGGATGATCTAGGAATTCCTGCTTTTGCAGGGGGTTGGACTCGATGGCCCTTGAGGTCCCTTCCAACTCAAACAAACAAAACAAAACAAAACATGCTCAATAGGATTTAGGTCAGGGCTCATAGAAGGCCACTTCAGAATAGTCCAATGTTTTCCTCTTAGCCATTCTTGGGTGTTTTTAGCTGTGTGTTTTGGGTCATTATCCTGTTGCAAGACCCATGACCTGTGACTGAGACCAAGCTTTCTGACACTGGGCAGCACATTTCTCTCTAGAATCCCTTGATAGTCTTGAGATTTCATTGTACCCTGCACAGATTCAAGACACCCTGTGCCAAATGCAGCAAAGCAGCCCCAGAACATAACAGAGCGTCCTCCATGTTTCACAGTAGGGACAGTGTTCTTTTCAAGATATGCTTCGTTTTTCCGTCTGTGAACATATGTGTGCCTTGCCAAAAATTTCAATTTTTGTCTCATCTGTCCATTGGACATTCTCCCAAAAGCTTTGTGGCTTGTCAACATGTAGTTTGGCAAATTCCAGTTTTGTCAGATTCAAGTTATTTCTGTGACCATTGTGGGTTTTTCTTTCATTAAATGAGGGGTACCAACAATTTTGTCCATGTCTGTAGGTAGAACTGTATTCATGCATTAGTGTTATGTGAAAGCTGGAAATCTCCTCCTTCATATTTATTTATTTTTTATAATGCGTGATATATAGCTGTGTGAAGTGAACCCTTCCCGACCCTCATTTTTCTTTACATTTCACACAAGCCTGTACACAGTGAAAAGTAGGGACAGCTCTCAATAAAGAAGCAAGGGGAAGAGTGAAAAAATGCAGGCATTCACAGAAAGAAGCCAACATTTGTTAATAAAGTATATTATAAAATGTATTAATGACACAATTGCTGCCAGAAAAGCAAAGGTTGTCTGAAGGATTAGTTATGCTTTTACTGGCCTTGGACTAATAACTGGCAACCATTCTTGTTTAGTAGTATATTATTATTTATTATTATATAAAATTTATGTTCATATGCTCCTCGTGCCTTTGGTGGTGTAGGTGCTTGGCCCATATACTTAAAGAGGACCTTTCATGTCCTCATAAAAGTGCGGTTTTATATACTGCTAGAAAGCCAACGGTGCACTGAATTAGTTAGTTTCGGCACCGTTCTCTCCCGACTGTCCAAAGGGCGTCATCGCTAGGCTGTGAGGAAGGCCTATCCCCCCCGAGAGTACTCGTCTATAGACTTGTACTTGGGGGGGGGGGGCATTTCTCCCAGCTCAGCTTCATCGCAGGGCGGTAAGGAACGCCCCCTCTGACAGTACAAGACTATTTTACAGTACTGTCGGGGGGCGTTCCTTACAGGCCTTCTGACAGTGGGGAGATATCGGTGCTGAAACTAACGGCACCGATATCTCCTCCACCTGGGCACAAACCGGGAAATTCAGTGCACTGTTGGCTTTCTAGAAGTATATAAAACCACACTTTCATGAGGACATTAAAGGTCCTCTTTAAATGTTACCACATGGTCCACTTGGCCTAATTTCCACTTACTGCTATTTACCACACGACTAAAGAAGTGCTAGAAATGACTCCTCCTCACAGGTGTAGCTAGAGGATCACCGGAGGGGGGGGGGGCAAACATATCCAAGTGGGCTCCCAACGCAGTTATACAGATTATTATCATTATATGGTGATCATACAGTGGTATATACCGCCTCTACACAGGGCTTCAGACCATTATGTGAATTCAGTGCAGTTTCATTAATTGACTTACAGGTGATGTCGCTGACTGGAATTGTTCACATTTGTCTCTTCCCAATTGGACTACCATGCTTTACTGCCCATGCTCTTGTCGACATCACTGCTGCAGCTGTTCTGTATACATACACGGTAACAGTCGACCCAGCGCAGGTAAGGAGGGGAGGATACAGTATAAACCTCCCCTGCTACCTGCAATAAGTTGTGATCTGGGGAGACCCCTTTTAAACCTTTCATGCCTCAGCCAATTTTCGTTTTTGCACTTCCATTTTTCCCTCTCCCCATTCCAAGAGCCATAATTTTTTCATTTTTCAGTTCACAGGGTCATCAGTTCACATGATGGCTTATTGTTTGCAAAACAAATTGTACTTTGTAATGGCACTATTCAATATCCTGTGCAATGTACTGGGAAGCTGGCAAAAAATTCTGATTGAGATGGAATTGGAAGAAAAACGCATTTGCGCCAATTTTTTATGGGTTTAATTTTTACGGCAATCACCATGTGATAAAAATGACATGTTACCTGTATTCTGTGGGTCAGTACGATCACGGCGATGACAAATTTACATAGTATTTGTAATGTTTGATACCTAAATTTCAAGCTTTGCAAAACAGAAAAAAATTGGTGTCTCCATATTGTGACACCTGTAACTTTTTTCTATTTATGTGTATGGAGCTGGGAAAGGCGTCTTTTTATGCGGGACAAGATGGCGTTTTTATTGATACCATTTTGGAGAAGGTCTGATAGTTTGATCTCTTTTCTATTTTTTATAGGAGACGAAGTGTGGAAAAAACAGCCATTTGGCCATTTAGATTTTTTTTTTCCCCACTACACCTGTCACCGTATGGGGTAAATATTTTTATATTGTAATAGTTAAGACATTTTTGAGCAGGGATAACTAGAGTGTTTTTTTCTTTTTATATGTGATCTAGGGAAAGGGGGGGGATTTAAACTTGTGGGTTTTTTTTTTTTTAAATATTTTTAAAAACTTTTTTCTTTTACTTTTATTTTCAGACCGCCTATGGACCTGGAACCCTAGGGGGTCTGATTGCTCATACTATTCACTGCAATACTACTGTATTGCAGTGAATAGTAAAATCCCTTGACTTCTAATACACGCTACCTATAGCATTGTGTAATACAACCTTACTGATTACAAGCCTGGGAGGCTTCAATATGCTTCTGGCTGTCATGGCATCTGATTGCCGCCCTCCAATGACGATCCGGAGGGCGGCGATCGGTCAAAGATGGCTGTACCCACGGAGCCTGCGCACTTTAGATGCTGCGGTCGTGTTTAACCCCGGCATCTGTGTAAACAGCTGCAATCGGTGTTGGCACCAATCGCATCTGTTAGCAGTGAGTGCTGGTTGTGTTATACAGCCGGCATCCGCCATGTATTCAGAGGGCTCAGCTCCTGAGCCCTGTCCGTACACCTCATTACGCAGAATCACGTATATTCATGTGATTTCGCGTGAAAGGGTTAAATTGAGTGCCCATCAATTAATAATGCCTCCTGTGTTCCTCCTAATTATTAATACTCTTGCATATCCTGTTAAAGGGGAAGGGAAAAAAAAAAATCTTATACTCATCTGCCTCCTGTACTCCGGTGTCTCCCACTGCGGTTCGGTCCTGCTGCTTTTGGGGTCTTCTTCCAATGGAAGTCCTTGCCGCATGTGACCGCTGAGGCCTAAGGAAAGGACATGGAACGTCACAGGTGATGCATGCAAGTAACGTTCCGGTTCCTTTTCTTAGGCCGCTAAATCACCTTGGTGCCGCTGAACTGAACTGCAGTGGGAAACCCTGGAGCGTCAGAGAAAGGTAAGTTGTTTTGTTTTTTTTTTTTTTTTTTTTTTTTCCTCCATCTTCCACTTCTTTGCCAAAAACAGTTTATCGGTTCATTTCAGAAGTCAGGGAGGAAGCCGGAGAGGGTGATTGAACAAAAAGAATTCATACTCGCCTGTCCCTAGTGCTCTAGTGCAGCTCGCGTCATGCCTTTGCCACCAGAAGCCTTGTGCCATACGTTTTGCTGAGGCCAATCAGTGGCCACAGGAAGGGAATCGGTGATCTATGTGAGTGACATCACTGATTCCTTTCCTTTGGCTTCAGCAGTTACGTGTTGTGCTGGACTTCTGCTGGCAGAGGCAAAATGCATGCTACACTGGAAAATGGCAGCAGACACCGAAGCACCAGGGACAGGTATTTCATCTTCCCTAGCCTTCTCCCTCACTTCTGAAATTCCTGGACAACCCTTTTAAATCAATAATGCTCACCTTAAATTAATATAGTCCAATACACCATAGGTTAATAATCCCTTAAATAAATGCTGCTTTCCAATGTTCCCTTATATTAATAATACCCCCTTATATGGTTATTACTCCCTAATATTATGGTAACCCTTTCCCCCTCCAACCAAAAAATAAATAAAAATACTTAACTTCCTTCAATCTCCTTATGTACCTGACTTGCCTCTGTCACTTCTTCACTAGCTGCTCCTAGCATCATCAGCGTCCCGGCATAGGAGGCGCAATGTAGTGACGTCATCGTGCCCTGGGTCAGGACGCTCGCGTCTTTAGCCATTGCTAGGACACCTGGAGGCGGCAAGCTCCTACAGGCCTGCGGCCTCCAGCCTAACAGAATGATAGAGCAGGAAGCTGTTATTCCAGCTCTGCTACGTATTTCAATTGTATCAGTCTCCTGGAGACATTGATACAGATGAAAAATCTGTGTGTTTGTGGTGGCTCCGTAGTGGGCCCCACAAAGTTAATGGGCCCAGGGCCATAGCTCACTTTGCTCCCTCCGCTAGCTACGCCTCAGGGTGCCTTTCTCAATTATCTTATCTAATTGTCTTCTGGTGCAAAACCCAGCCCTGTCAAGCTCCCTAACTTTATGTAACAGGTTGACAATGAGACACACCTTTCTATTAACTGAGTCTCTATTGCCCTGATTGTATGACAGCCTCCCCCTGGGCCTGGACCCTTGTGACTTCCAATAGTGTATAATTAGGGAACTTACAAGGGCTGTTGACCTTGTTGACAGACTGGGTTTTAGAATGTTTGCATATTTTCGCTCAGTCAGCTCTAGTCATTTGTTAGAACTACTTTGTGTTTACCAGCTTAAACACTATGTCTCATCACTTTCCAGCACTCAGAAGAGCATAGTGAATATGTCTGTGGTAGATATCTGAAAAACTACCACAGATGAATGGTCAGTTAACCTCTTCACGCCAGTGACATTTTTCGATTTTTGTATTTGACTCCCCACCTTCCAAACCCCATAACTTTATTTGTCCATACTCAGAGCCATATCAGGGCTTAATGTTTGTGGGACAAATAGTACTTCATGATGCTACCGCCATTTATTATTCTGTACAATGTACTGTGAAGAGGTGGATTTGAAGAAAAAGTGCATTTGTTTGACTTTCTTACGGATTTCGTTTTTACGACGTTCATTCTGCAGCCAAAATTACACGTTACTTGTATTCTATGTTTCGATACGATTCAGGGGATACCAAATTTATGTGGTTTTATTTACATTTTAACCCCTTAACAAAAATCTAAAACTTTGCAAAAAACGTTTTTTCTAAAATTGGCTGTATTGTGACAACCATAACTTTTTTATATTTCCGTGTACGGGGATGCAGAAGACGCCTTTTTTTGCGGGGTCAGGGGTACTTTTTTGTTATACCATTTTGGGGAATGTCTATTTCTTTGATCACTTGTTATTTCTAATTTTTATCACAAGTGAAACAGCGAAAAACGGCATTTCAGCACTTTTGATTTTTTTTTTTTTTCCCGCTACGACATTCACCCTACGGGAAAAATATTTTTATAAGTTTGTAGACTGGGTGTTTTCGGACACAGGAATACCTAATGTGTATGTATTTCACAGTAATTTTCTACTTTTATATGTATTCTAGGGAAAGGGGGTGATTAGAACTTTGTTTTTTATTTTTTTTTATTGTTATACTTATATTTTTTAAACTTTTTTATTTTTAACTATTTTATTAGCCCCACCCCAGGGGGCTTGAACCAGCAGTCATTTGATTGTAAGTCCCATAGACTACATTGAAATAACGGCAGTTCAGCACTTTTGATTTTTTTCCCACTTACAGCGTTTACCGTACAGGAAAAATATTTTTATAAGTTTGTAGACCAGACGTTTTCGGACACAGGGATACCTAATGTGTATGTGTTTTAAAGTTAATATTTTACTTTTATATCTATTCTAGGGAAAGGGGGGTGATTTGAACATTTTATTTAATTTGTTTTTTTTAAAACTTATTTTTTTATTTTTACTATTTTATTAGCCCCCCTAGGGGGCTTGAACATGCAATTATTTGATTGCAAGTCCTATTGATTGCGATACAACTGTATCACAGTCTATGGGAGACTCGCTACATAGCTATTGAGGCTGGTCATAGACCAGCCTCAATAGTTATAATTCTATGACAAGCCTGGGAGCCTTCATAAGGCTGCAACAGTAAAGGTACTTGGCCGGTGGACACCGAACCGGGGGCGTTTTTCTTTACTTTGGGTGGGGGGTGGGGTCCTGCCTGCAATGTCCACAATCAGAGTGAACTCTGATTATGGGCATTAGCGTCCGGTCTCTGCTGTAGAATACAGCGAATGTCGGGAAAGGGTTAATGCTGCTTAGATTGTCATTGCTTGTTCCTGGAAGAAATCCACAGTGAGCTCAGACAAGCTTTTTTAAATAATGGTAAATCAAAAATTAAAAAGGTTCTCCAGGACAAGTTTTTTTTTTTTTTCATGTTAGCCCGGATAAGGTGGAAAAAAATAAATCATACTCACCTGTCTCCGGTGTCTCCCAGTGCGGTCCAGTCCTGAGGCTCCTCTGTCATGTTTTGCCGGAAGTCCCTGCCGCACTGTGATGTCCCGTGTCTCTTTCCTTAGGCCACTGATTGGCCTCAGTGGTCGCGTGATATATAGTGAGAAGGTGACAGGCAAGGTGCTGGAAAGTCGCTATATTTCCCCCATGTTCCTCAATTTTGTCTGGTAGTTGTATGCTCCAGTGCTGCTAGGGAGAAGGCCTCAGCCCAGTTGAAGCTGGGATCATCACTGGACCTTTAAAAGACTTCAAAGTCTACAGTTCTAGGCAGATCCTTGGAGATAGAGGAGGCATCTGGGTCTGTCTAGAGAATTTGGAAGTCTGGTGTGATACAACTGTGAATTGTTGCTAGTTTGGTTTATTCATGTGGCTGGGAGTAAGCCACACATATAGTCAGTTATATTCTGTTTTGTTAGCGCTCGGATGAGAAAGCTTTTTGTTACGTTTTGTGATGTTTTCTGTACCTGAAGTGAAATATACTGTACCACCACACTGGATGTCTATATAAATTGAAATGTATTTAAACTACACACAAACGACATACAAAATAGACCAGTGCCAATTCTTATGGGGCCACTACACAAACAAAAAATGAAATCTACCAGTGCGAAGCCGGGTCCTTCTGCTAATTAATATATATACCGCAAATGCACATACTCCTGAAAACTGTCAGTTTAGGCCGCGGGACCGCGGATTACACTCACAGAACATTGTGACCTCTGCCCCAACGCAGGCCCGATGATGTCATTCATCAGTGCCTGCTTTGTGGTGAGGAAGGAGGCCACCCAGCTGCTCTTGTGGGAGTGCAAGTAAGTACAGGAGTTTATAATACTATGTAGGGGCCACTGTGGAGCACATTCTGCTGTGTGGGGGCCACTGTGGAGTATATTATACTGTGTTGGGAGGCCACTGTGGAGCATAATATACTGTGTGGGGGCCACCGCGGAGCATAATATACTGTGTGGAGGTCACCATGGAACATAGCATACTGTGTTGTGGCCACCGTGGAGCCTAATATACTGTGTGGGGGCCTTCACTATTTATATCACACAGTATCTCTTTTATAGCAGACGTGATATTTTTACAGGCTGTAATAACATTGCAGGATCACTATAAAACAGATCCTGTACGATGTAAATAGTGAACATTAATTGTTCAAAAGTATACCAAATGCAAACTTCTGCTTTTCAGTACAAAGTTGTTTGTATCATTGAAAGTTCTGTAAAACCCCATTCGCACGACAGTATTCAGGTTAAATTGCCGTGTTGGCACTTTGCGATAAATTAGTGGGTTTTGGGTTGCAGTTTGGGCACTCGGTCTCTAAAAGGTTCACCATCACTGTCCTAGGTTCTTATTGCATCTGTCTAAATCAACTGGTTGACCTCTGTCTTACATTGGATTCTCAGGCTTCAATATGATTCCAACATTTACCTGTTGTGCCAGTTGGTCTGGAGTCCCATTGTTTTTATATAGTGTTGTGCATAAGTTTTAGGCAGGTGTGGGAAAAATTCTGCAAAGTAGAAATGCTAATATATTATTTTTATCAGCAAAATGTAAAGTGAATAAACAAATGAGACGTCAATCCTATCACTATTTTGTGTGACGTTTGTCTTTCATCAGTTCTTGGCACAGTTTCAGACTTGCGGTCCATCTTAGAAAACTAAGCACAGATCTTCTGTGGATGTAGGTTTGCTCCATTCCTTATGTTTCTATATGTAATTCCAGACAGACTGGATGAGGAGATCAGGACTCTGAAGGGCCATATCATTATTTCTAGGACTCCCTATTAACCTTTATTATATTCCAGTGTAACAGTACATCTAATGTTGATGCAAAGGCAGATATACAGATGTACTTAATAGAAATGTCATTGTTATCTATTATCCATCGTCTCTCTAACAGTTCAATAGATCGGCGAATAAAGCCATGCCTTTGATGTGGAAGTGAGGTTAAGTGACACAGCTATGCATGAAAACATAGTGTCAAGAGGAAACACAGTTCTAAACTCAGACAGGCAAAGTTATTTCCAGAAACCAGGTACTTACTAGAAACTATGGTCTAGCACCTCCAAGCACCCTGTGCCTCACAACAGAGCCAAGTCCAGCCTCCGGACGTGTTTACCAGAGCCCCTAGTGGTGGAGAGGGACTTGGCAGATTCCTTTAGCCAGAGTTAGCAGCAATTGAGAGGGAACAGCAATATCGGCGCACCACAGGTAACAGCAGACCCAGAAGATCAGAACAACTCGTCAAAAGTATGTTGGAGAAGGTCTGAAAATGTCCGATGCAGGAGAGCAGCTTCAGCCGCAAGGCTAGATGGCAGAGTAATAATCGTGGTCGTCAGTCCGGTCAGTAACGAGAGGTCTGCGCAGTACAAGAGGATGAGGTAGGAGAATTGTCGGCAGTCCGGTTGGCAACGAGAGATCAGCGTGGTACAAAATCGCTATCAGCGGAGAGAAGTCTAGGAGGCAAGCAGGGGTCATAACAGAGAGGAGTGTAGAGGCAGAGTTTGAAGGCAGAGACGAGGTCAGATAATGGAGCCAGGGGTCAGACACAAATAACAAGCAGGTACAAGTTCAAAATGGCTTAACCACCAGGAATTCTGAATAACCAGCAGCGAAGAAAAGACGAAAGTGGCCTAATAAAGACTCTGGACAGACAAACGAGCATTTCTTAAAGGGAAACACACAAAGTACAGAAAGTGTTAAGAAATGACTGGCAACCTCACAGCCACAACTGTAGAGGTCTGAACTGGGGTTCAGAAAAATGGCAGCAGGTGCTTTGAAATAGGACTGGGTGATTATGACCCAAACCAAAATCGCGATTAATTGACCATTTTACCGCGACTACGGTGAACGAACAATTATTTTAGGCCACTCCCTTATTTATATTCCAGGACATGCTGCTGAATTTTGCTTTCAGTTAATCCTGTACAGTAAGTGACATATCTTTTAGCCAAGGGCAGTGTGAGACAGGATGGCATGGGTGCAAAATAATTAAAATTAATGAATGTGAGCAAGTTCACATCCATGAATTGGATTTTGGTTATTTTGAGATTAATTGCCCAGCCATACTGTGGACTGATAAATTTGAATGTGAAACATTTGTCTGTATTAGAAGGCAGTTTGTTCGCCGAAGGCCTGGAGAGCAGTACAATAATGAGTGTCTGCTGTTATGGTTCAGATGCAGTGCAGGTAACAGAATAGTGAGTATGCAAGAAAGAGGTAGCAGGACCAGGCTGGACAACTATCAGTGATAAAAACCGCAACCAAAACACACCACACCCAAAGCAAGTGAAAACCATCCTCCAGGCGCCTTCACCAGAGCTCCTAGTGGTGCAGTTGGACTTTGCAGAATCCTTGGCTGGAATTGACACCACAGAGAAATGTACTGCAAATTGGCACACCACTAGCAGAAGTCAGACACCAGATCTACACACGACTCACCGGGGACAATAATTGACAAGCAGGTACGCAACGGAGCGGGCAGCATGGTTCAATAACGAGAGACAGAGACGAATCCAGGGAACGTAGCCAGAGGTCGGAAGCCGAACGGGAGCAGGATAGCAGATTCACAATGCAAGTGGGAGATCCAGGAAACAAGCCAAAAAGTCCAAAGCTAGTAGTCAGTAACGAAACAGGAAGCAGGAACAGGAGCCAAAACTAAGGAAAAACCTAATAGTCGGCAGAGAGTAAGAAGATGGACAGGATTATAAAGACCCGGACCGGCACATTGATTGAAGTCTTAAAGAGGTATTTCTACCTGTGGACCCAGCAGTCTTAAAGGGGCCACAACAGAATTCACAATCCTAACATCTGCAGGCAACGGTGAAGGATGGATTGAGGTTCCTTGCAAATTTGGGGCTGCATTTCAGCAAATGGAGTTAGGGACTTGGTCAAGATTAATGGTGTCCTCAATGCTGAGAAATATACCAGATACTTAGCCATGTGGAGAGCAGGCTGGGACAGGGACACCTCGGTCCAACATATAACTCATGCTAGAACACTGTCTGCAAGAAGAATTAATGAAGGGAAAGGGTGGTCAGGCCAAATATTGATGGAATTTAGATTTCTCTTCACATTCACTTTGCATTTTGTAAAATGTCAAAAATAAAGTATATGTATGCTTTCGACTTTTGAAAGCATTCTCACTTTACAGATTGTTTCCACACCTGCCTAAACCGTTGCACAGTATTGTATTTTCTTTTGTTATTGCATAACTATAAATCTTCATTCAAGAAGAAGGAATTTATCATTCTGATATTTACCTTGAGAAGACAGAATATCGTCCTTATTTAATAAGGTGAATAGAAGAAAGTAAAAAAGTGGTGGTCTTGCGTTTCAGCTCACTAGGCAGAGTCTAAGCTTCACCGATCAGCTGTTATTGCTGGGGAAGGCTTCTTGTATTCACTAATTTTCCCAGCAGTGGAGGTTACAGATATAATATAGTATTACATTCAAATAAATGTCAGAACATGTAGTATATTGTTGCAGGGAACCTGTTATGAGGATCTAGCCCCCACATTGCCACTAATCTGTGTTTCAGGACAGTGATAGGTTCACAATGATGTTGTAAGGGAATTGCTAGTTGTGCTGTTCCCTAGTACTGCTGCTGGAACAATAGAAGGGGAAGACAGAGAGTCCTAAGCTCGACCCAGCCCCTGTCCCTACCTAATTGCCACACAGTCCTAATGACAGGAGCAACTGGGCGGCAAAACCCTTCCTAGAAATAAGTGGCACACAGAACAAGACAAGACAAACAACACAGAAGAGGCGTAAGCATGCCAAGGGTCAAAGCCAGAGAGACAAAGCAGTACAAAATCGTAATCCAAAAGAGTAGTCAAAAGGGAAGCCAAAGGTCAGAGGTCAGAATAATAATAACAGTAAGAGCACAGCAGGCAAGGAACAAGATCAGAGGACAGAGTTGTAATAGCCAGCGACCATGTGTGAGCTGATGACCTGTTTTTAGAAAGTCCAGAATCAGTCCCAAACTTGATTGGTAGGCAACCTGTCAATCACACAGGCAAGGCTAAGATTAACTGTTAGAGGAGCAGAAAGAAACAAGGTGCAGGAGTGTGTGGCTGAAATTGGAGGAGGTGTGGATGAAATTCAATTACAGCTACTAGGACAGTGTTCAGACAGAGCAACAAGAACCCTACACAAGGAAACAAACTGAACACGCCTCCTGCGCCGCAGCGTGCGAGCGGAGGGTGGCGCAGAGACCCGAACAGGCAGAGACGTTACAGTAGTCCTTCTATATTCTGGGACGTTTGACATAACAAAGAAAAACAGCTTTGAATTTTGCAGTCGGATGACTTGTAGGGAGTCATAGGGGTAGAGACTTTGTCTGGTCTCCCTAGCTTGATTGACTACCCATATGCTGGGTACATAATAACTAGTCAGCTCCAATGGCATAGGACACATGCAGAAAGCTGAGGCCAGTATACCTGGATTCACTGTGCATGCACCAGATGCTGCTGGACGTGGCTTGTAATGACATACCTGGCCTGTGATAAATCGAGCCGGAAGGATGACTGGTCATGGTAACTCCACCCCCATGACTTTGTACAAAGCTTTAGAACAGTTTTTAAAGGTCTTTTTCTTTATTATGCCAGTTATAGAAGGATATTACTGTGAACCTGACATCGTCCTGGATAACAGGTTTGTGACAAATTGTGGGACTAAATGCTCATGATTTCCATTTTAGGCTAAGGCTCAACACAGCAAATCGCTTGCAAAAAAGGCCATGGTAGAAACGCTTTGTGTTTTTTTTCACAGCATTTTTCACAGGAAAAGTCTGCAGTTTTCCTCTGCAGGCTTTCTTCCTCTATATCTACACGGAAAAGTGTTTCTGTAGATATAACTGACATGCAGCGATTTATAAAAAGCGAGCGTTTTTGAAATCACAGCATTTCCGCTGTGGATTTTTTTCTGCAATGTGTGGATGAGATTAACAAGAATCCCATCCACTTTGCATGTAATGTAAAACACAGCGTTTTTGCAACGTGGGGCCTCAGCTTTAGTGTATGTTCATGTGTAATCGTAAGTGCAAGCTGAAGCTGAGACTCTTCTGTACCATGGGTTTGCATACATGTGAGCCTTATATACAATGGATATAATTAAGCATGAGCCTTGCGCCGCAGCTTCCACAGTGATTCAGTGGTGGAAACCACAGCAAGATTGAGCAGGATGCATCATTACTTCCTCCCATTAAAAATAAGGCGTAATCCACCTCAAAATCAGCTACAAATTCCTCTGTCTGAACATAGCCTAACAGCTCATTGCTCTGGCTTGTAGAGGAGTTCTCAAGCCTAATGAACGCTCCCTGGCTTCTCATAGCAATATTAATATTGAGACTGGTCTGTGACCAACCGCAATAGTAATGTACAGAATCTCCCATAGACTGCAGTACACTTGTATTGCAGTCTATGGGACTTGCAATCAAATGATTGCAGGTTCAAGCCCCCTAGGGGGAGCTAATAAAATAGTTAAAAAAAAAATAAAAAATTTTAAATTTTTTTATAAAAATAAATAAAACAAAATAAAAGTTCTAAATCACTCCCTACACATTAGGTATCTCTGTGTCCGAAAATGCCCGGTCTACAAAATATTTTTCCTGTACAGTGAACGTCGTAGCGGGAAAGAAAGTCAAAAGTGCTGGACCGCCGTTTCTTTCACTGTTTCGCCTCTAATTTGAGTAAAACCTGATCTAAGCAATAGACATTCCCCAAAATGGTGTAACTAAAAAGTACATCTGGGCCCGCAAAAAAAACGCCCTATGCATCCCCGTACAGCTGCAGGGTCACCTGGCCATGTGGCCTTGCAGCTGTTGCAAAACTACAACTCCCATATTTTAAATATTTTACCATTTTTTGCTTCTAATTTTTTTCCCTATTTTCCTCCTCTAAATCCTAGGTGTGTCTTATGGTCCGATGTGTCTTATAGTCTGAAAAATACGGTATGGTGTGTGTTTTTTTTTTTTTTTTTTAATTTTTAATTTTTTTTTTTATTTGTTTCACCTTCCCTGACCTAAGAATTTTTTTTTTTATCCTGGTCAACACCTTTAATGCTGTGCTGCAATTTCCTGATAAAAGAATAATTTTAGTTTTAAGTTGATGGTGAGGGGGATGCAGAATAAGCCTGAGTTATATCATCCCAATTCTCTAAATGTGTATGTTCTTCTACTGTCTGAACATAGTTTTACTTTACAGGACAGCAGATGTTGTCATGTCATGTAATGTGGTATGTGAAATAGTTGAAGGGTATAAAAATGTTTTGATTGTGGAACATTTCACAGCAAACCATGGTACCGAGGGCCATTACCGAAAAATGGTTCAAGCCATTATATGTTTGTTGTTGAAAGATACTTCAGTGCAGTCACCTGGTTCATTACATGACCTCTGTTTTCTAAACCGTAAATGTAGTTCTGCTTTCTGACAAGATAAATAGGTGAAATGGGAATAAGCTGGAAGAGGGCAGCCCTTGGTCAAGGTTCTAAAGAAACGATAATTTCTATGTAGGTCTTCTGTTTTTTTTTTTTTTTTTCCATTTACTGGAAGATAATCCCAGCTGCTTGGACTGCTGAGCACGGCCGATACAATATTTACACCCTGAGGCCCTAGCTTGTAAAACATGAGTTATATCAATTTGTTAACATCAATCAATCAATCAATATAAAAAATCCAAAAATGTTTCAAAATCATGTAGCCCCTTCTTACCCTAAATTACCTTCCTACCATTTTTATGAAATAATTTTGGCATATAACAATATATATTGTGTTTGTATTGTACAGTAGGGAAAAAAAGTATTTAGTCAGCCACCAATTGTGCAAGTTCTCCCACTTAAAAAGATGAGGCCGGCCTGTAATTGACATCATAGGTAGACCTCAACTATGAGAGAAAAAAATGAGAAAACATATCTAGAAAATCACATTGTCTGATTTTTTAAGAATTTATTTGCAAATTATGGTGGAAAATAAGTATTTGGTCAGTAACAAAAGTTCATCTCAATACTTTGTTATATATCCTTTGTTGGAAATGACAGAGGTCAAACGTTTTGTGTAAGTCTTCACAAGGTTGGCCACACTGTTGCAGGTATGTTGGCCCATTCCTCCATGCAGATCTCCTCTAGAGCAGTGATGTTGAGGTCTACCTATGATGACAATTACAGGCCTCTCTCTTCTTTTTAAGTGGGAGAACTTGCACAATTGGTGGCTGATTAAATACTTTTTTCCCCACTGTATATCTTTCTATAGACTATAGATTTGTATCCTGGAGTAATGGTGACTTTATTGATTTTGTTGATTCCATAACTTGCTACAATATCTCAGCCAGACTTTTATCAGGACTGTTGATTTACAGATCAGTTACATCTGGGTGTGGTGGTTGTTTTACACCGCCTGTTTTATTGTTGCACTGCTGCATTATTTTATGGTAGTATATCAGAATGGATGAAATGTGGCAGGCATGGAAACAGCAGAATCCCAAAACAATGTGGGCTGGGAACAAATATTTCCTTGTTTTAGTTTTTTTATTTAAAAGATTTTTTGTTGTATGAAAATATTCTTATAAAATATCATTTTTGTTCGAATTACTCAGTTTAAAGAAATCTGTTTGCTAACAAAGAATGGGAATATTGGCCCACATATACTAATAGTGAGACTGTGTAAATGTAGACAGGCAGTCTAAATATGCGCCAAAGTTACTGATGCTTGGTGATAAATCTTTAGACTGTATAGTCTATGTTTATACCACATCTTAGTTGACTTACTTTGAGCTAGATTTATATGGCCCAATATGTCACATTTTGTAATTCCCCCCTTCCTGCAACGCCACGCGCACTTCTCTAGCTAGCCAGAAATGATTTTATCTCACCCTAGATGTACTGAGATTTGTCAGATTTTGTTGCATATTATTCCAGAGTCTTAACCACTGTGTAGTCAGTGTTAGTTTGCTGTAAATATACATTGTTTGTAACTGAAGACTTTAGACATGCCAAAAAATTTGTATTGGTATAAGGGTCTGATCCCTGAGACCTCCATTAATCTCTAGTATAAAGAGGTACAAGTGATCCCCTTATCAATAACACTTAAATTTTTCTATTTCACAGCTCAACATTTCAACACTGTGTCTTTTACGTCTGTCTAGTTTTTGTGAATTTTGCACTTTATTACTTTTAGCACTTTCATCACCCTGAAGTGCTTGAAGTTCTCTCTGGTGTGCATGAGCTCCCAAATCTTTAGTATTCATGAGCTGCATTCTAAGTCCACCCACTATACACAGTAATAGGGAGAAGGCTGTCAATCAGCCTCTGGAACATGGAAGTGAGCAGGTTTAGCCCCAGAGTTCATGAATGTGACTGCTGCATTGAATAGGCAACTAATTAGCATGTCTGTCTGTCTTATACTGTCATCCAACTGGGTAGCATACAGGTGGTTTCCCCTTTAATTCTGTACAGGTTCTCAGTCTGTGGGTGTAAAAAGGAATGTTTCCATTCACTGACCGCAAGCAAAATCACAAGGGGCATATTTATCAATGGCTATTAGGACAACACTGTACAAAGTTGTGTAATTGGGCACTAACTGCACCAGATTTATCTGTAAGGCAAGTACTGTATAAAACATTTGGCACAACTCACAGTGTACTGTACCAAGCAGACTTATCTTTCTTAGATCACTTCATAGCTAGATGTACGTAAGTTGTGCCAAAGAAATGTAAACGATATATATATAATACTAGAGGAAGGACCCGGCTTCGCACGGGTATATTTCATTTTTTGTTTGTGTAGTGACCCCATAAGAATTGGCCAGTTTTGCACTTGACATCCAGTATGGCAGTCCAGTATAGGTATAGTCTATTTATGGCTGTGTTGCTATGGAAACCTGGTAAATGAAATGTGAACTTACATTGGCTAATACACGTCATATGACTGAATATTTAAGGACCTGTGAACTATTGACTCATACAGGACATAAATAGCTTGGTTGCTATGGAAACCTGGTGTAAAGCTGTGTGTATGTCAATTCTGAACCTGCGATTTTCCATTGGTCCATAAGTGTCATGTGATCATGTGCATCTCAGTTTGGATATCAGTGAAAAACCTGCGATCGGTTGTTATGGAAAACCTGGATTAAAGCTGTGTGTATGTGACCTTGTGTAACAGTGTCATCCACAGCGCCCTGCCCCTTTAAAGCTGACCTACAGCAGTGAAGAAAAATGGCTGGGTTGTTATTGAAACCTGGAGTGCAGCTGTGTGCATGTGGCTCACAATGCTTTGTCAGATTGGAAACGGGCTTGGGTCTGCTGGGGAGTTTCAGCAGCTCGCAGTTGTCTGTAACATACCTTATCAGATTGGAGACAGGCTTAGGTTTGCTGAGAGTTTTCATTAGCTTGAGCAGCAGCCATGCGTTTTGCTGCAGGGGACATGAGTAGTTTAAAAAACGTTTCAATTTATAAGAATGCTGAAATCCAGTATGGCAGTCCAGTCAGTGGCATAAATACCTGTTTAGCAGTGGTAGCAGCTGCCACAGGGCCCGGGACATTAGGGGACCCGGCGGGCCTCTGATTTTTTTTTTTTTTTTTTTTTTAACACCAGCAGGTAACAGGCCCTATTTACTTACCGATCCCCACTCCTGCTCACGGCCGCCTGCACTTCACCTTCTGCAGAGGCGGCTGTGAGCAGGAGCGGGGATTGGTAAGTAAGGCCTGTGGGCCGTGAACCCCACAAACACTGCTATCATTATACTCTGGGGTCTTTTCAGCAGGCTTCGGGCCTCCTTGGTGGCGACCCAGATGTCGGTGGGCCAGTCCGACGTCATTATGCGTTGTGATACATGCCTGGCTCACGTGACATCTGGTCCAACATTGAAGAAGTAGCGGGAAGTGCGCATAATACTATATGAAGGAGCCACTATGATACTGTGTGCAGGGGCCACCATGGTGCAGAATACTGTGTGCAAGGGCCACTATGGGGCCTAATAGTGTATGCAGGGGGCACTATGGGGCATAATAGTGTGTGCAGGAATGCAGTTTATGCGGGGGGGGGGGTTGCCGGGGGGGTGGTCCCTTGTCAAATGTTCGCCTTGGGGCCCTGCCATTTCTAGTTACGCCACTGAGTCCAGTATAGGTACAGTCTATTTATGGCTGTGTTGTTATGGAAACCTGGTAAATTAAATGTGAACTTATATTGGCAGATACACATGATATGACTGAATATTTAAGGTCCTGTGAACTGCTATTCACTAATACAGGTCATACATAGCTTGGTTGCTATGGAAACCTGTGTGCCTGAGGAGAGTAAGCGCCTGCGAGCTGTTATTGGCTGATAAGGGACATGTGACCGTGTGTATGGGAGTTGGAATATGAGTGAAATACTTGCAGCCTTGTATAGACTAATGCTTGTCATTTTTTGGGAATACTGTACCTCAGGAACGGTACGTCCAAGAGAGCTGAGACCCGGTCTATAATATTCCCGGACACCTGATGTACATGTGTGCCAAATTTGGTGAGGATCGGTCCAGTCGTTTGGTCGCGCATAAAGAACAGACAGTCAGACAGGAACTCATTTTTATATACAGTCATGGCCAAAAGTTTTGAGAATGACACAAATATTATATTTTCACATGATCTGCTGCCCTCTGGTTTTTATGTGTGTTTGTCAGATGTTTTTATCACATACAGAAATATAATTGCATTCATATTATGAGTAACAGAAGCTTATATTGACAGAATGAGTTAATGCAGCAAGTCAATATTTGCAGTGTTGACCCTTCTTCTTCAGGACCTCTGCAATTCTCCCTGGCATGCTCTCAATCAACTTCTGGACCAAATCCTGACTGATAGCAGTCCATTCTTGCAGAATCAATGCTTTAATTTTGTCTGAATTTGTTGGTTTTTGTTTGTCCACCCGTCTCTTGATGATTGACCACAAGTTCTCAATGGGATTAAGATCTGGGGAGTTTCCAGGCCATGGACCCAAAATCTCTATGTTTTGTTCCCTGAGCCATTTAGTTATCACCTTTGCTTTATGGCAAGGTGCTCCATCATGCTGGAAAAGGCATTGTTGAGCGCCAAACTGCTCTTGGACGGTTGGGAGAAGTTGCTCTTGGAGGACATTCTGGTACCATTCTTTATTCATGGCTGTGTTTTTAGGCAAGACTGTGAGAGAGCCGATTCCCTTGGCTGAGAAGCAACCCCACACATGAATGGTTTCAGGATGCTTTACAGTTGGCATGAGACAAGACTGGTGGTAGCGCTCACCTCTTCTTCTCCGAATAAGCTGTTTTCCAGATGTTCCAAACAATCGAAAAGGGGATTCATCAGAGAAAATTACTTTACCCCAGTCCTCAGCAGTCCACTCCCTGTACCTTTTGCAGAATATCAGTCTGTCCCAGATGTTTTTTCTGGAGAGAAGTGGCTTCTTAGCTGCCCTCCCTGAGACCAGGCCTTGCTCCAAGAGTCTCCGCCTCACAGTGCGTGCAGATGCACTCACACCTGCCTGCTGCCATTCCTCAGCAAGCTCTGCACTGCTGGTAGCCCGATCCCGCAGCTGAAACACTTTTAAGAGACGGTCCTGCCGCTTGCTGGTCTTTCTTGGGCGCCCTGGAGCCTTTTTGGCACCAATGAAACCTCTCTCTTTGAAGTTCTTGATGATGCGATAGATTGTTGACTGAGGTGCAATCTTTCTAGCTGCAATACTCTTCCCAGTTAGGCCATTTTTGTGCAGTGCAATGATGACTGCACGTGTTTCTTTAGAGATAACCATGGTTAACAGAAGAGAAACAATGATGGCAAGCACCAGCCTCCTTTTAAAGTGTCCAGTGGTGTCATTCTTACTTAATCATGACAGATTGATCTCCAGCCCTGTCCTCATCAACACCCACACCTGTGTTAATGGAGCAATCACTGAAACAATGTTAGGTGGTCCTTTTAAGGCAGGGCTGCAATGATGTTGAAATGTGTTTTGGGGGATAAAGTTCATTTTCTAGGCAAATATTGACTTTGCAAGTAATTGCTGTAAAACTGATCACTCTTTATAACATTCTGGAGTATATGCAAATTGCCATTAGAAAAACTGAAGCAGTAGACTTTGTAAAAATTAATATTTGTATCATTCTCAAAACTTTTGGCCATGACTGTATATAAGAGATAATATAATATGCCACAAAGATTCCAATTGTTTTTTAACCTTCCTTTTCATCTTTTATCTTTTTTCATATGTGTTCTATTTGTTGCAGAATAAAGAGAAACTAGTTAATCTCATTTACAAATATGGTTTATATAATTTTACGCTACTTTTCAGTCTCATTGCAACATTAAAGTTTTATGTTGTAAAGAGAATCTACTGGTTTATTATTCTAGTAGTTATTTGTTGAGTTTCAGCCTTGTATTTGTGGTAACAAATAACTTTGTTTTTCAACATGGATTAACAAGGTCTAGCTTTTTTCTTGAATTGTCAGGTTTTCCATTTTAGCAAACACTTGAGAAGTTGGTCCATTATTAAGCATAGCCCCATGGTAGCCCTTTATTCTCCCCCTCACTTCATTACTATTACACCCTCTATCTTAGGCAGGGGCAGCCGGAAGATGTGACTAGGGATTTAGTGTACTGATCAGGAACCAAGGATGGGATTGAATGTTCAGCTCAGACGTTCAGCCTGCAGGAATAGATAGAGGCGCAGGATAGAGGGCAGTGAAGAAGCAAGATCTAAGGGAGATTGAAAGCTGATGACAGAAATGCAGATATATATATAGAAGCACTTGAAGATGAACAGATAACGATGGATATATAGGCTAGGATAGATGATAGACAGAAAGAGAGATGGATAGAGAGATCATTTTATAGCTATAGATACATTTTGACCAGTTAAATTACCTGACTATGTGGTAAAACATGTAAATATCTACATATTCCAAGATGTGAGAGTTCAGGCTAAGTGTATATGCTAGGATCTACTGTGAGTTTTATTGGGAATTTACTTTGCCTTCCTTGCAAAAGGGTTGCTGGTTGTATTGCTTACATCCATTAATTGCAGACTTTTTGATGTTTCTATATAAAGTTTTTTTTAAAGTAGATTATGCATTTTTAGACTCAATTTTAATGAACTGTTTTCTCTATTTTTACATCAATGTGTTTTGAATACTGGCTTTTATTGTTAAGATTTCTCTTTTACATTCAGCATATTAATAAAGTGGATATCTAACATATATAATTTAGCAAAATCCATCTCCATTGTAGAGAATGATATCTGATTCATCTACAGCTATGAACGTGTCAGGTATTCTCATCAATAAAGTAGCGAACATGTAACATGTAGGAATTATGGGACATATCATGTTATGAGAGTTTCTGTGTTGAACTGTGTTGTTTATCAAATTCTTCAGGATTTTTTAGAACATAAGTAATAGTATTCATACCCCTAAATATCCAGAATGCTTATTAGTGCTAAACCTTACAGTAACATTTTTCAATATTCAGGTTCAATGTAGTTATCTGGATTTTCAGAAAAAAAAAGTACCCAGTAATTGGAGAGTTCCTTTCTATATTCATAGATTGGCCAAGGTTACTCCTTGTGTTGTAGGAATTTTGCTGGCCAGAAGTTGGGGTAACTCAAGATCTTGGTATGAACATTACTGACCCCAGTAGTGACATCTCTGCTGGTTAATTTTATCAGCGGGAGATGGAGCAGACAGATGCCATTGTGAGAGTATCTTATTCATATAGAAATGTAGGAAAAAGGGCACAGAGTGTGGGGGAACTGGGACTGACTTTTAATATTTACTATTACTATGACTAACATATTGTATGTAATTCAGAGTTTAGTTTAATTCCATGTGGTGTCGACACAAATAAATTAATTTTCTCCCACGTCAGAGATTGTTTTCTTATGTATATGCCATATGGAGAAAAGTGTTAGGACATGCATGCATTACACCAACAGGAGGTTTTATGACATCCCATTCTGAACCATAGGCACTGATATGGAGTTGTACCCCCCCCATTCTTCCTTTCTTCCAGGAAGGCTTTCACTCCACAGAACATGTTTCTACTGCCCCAGAGTCCAGTGGCAGCATAGGAGCAGCAACCACTGAATTTTCTGCTTGACATTGTGCTTAATGGTGGAAGAGTTGCATGCAGATGCTCAGCCATGAAAACCAATGCCTTGAATCTCCTGGCTTGGCACAGTTTTTGTGCGGATGTTAATTCCAGAGGAGGTTTGGCGCTACACAGAGTTGTGATACTATGTTATGTACTATGCACCTTGCAACTCAGCGACCCCACTCTGTAACTTTGTGGTTTGTCACTCTGTGGCTGAGTTGCTGTGGACTCTAAACACTTCTAGTTTTCAATAATACCACTCACATTTGATGGTAGAGCATCTTGGAGGAAAGAAATTTCACAAGCTGACTTTTTGCAACAGTGGCATTGAAAATTTTGAATTTTTTGTGGTCTGTTCCTTTCTCACATTACCACAGTAACTGGCTTTTCTAACAGTCATTTGTTACTCCTGTCTCCCCATAACTGTTAGCCATTTATGAAGGAGTTGAGGTCAGACTACGGTAAAATAGAGTGGTTAGGCCTACTGACTCCACAGCCCTAGTGGCAATTGGACTAAATGAAACATCTGAAACTATTGAATAAATGCTAGGGACAAATGCCCTTTGTCTGACTGCATTCTCTAAATAGGTGTAGCCTGATGTTATCATGCATGAGCAGTAAAGACAGTGCTGCGTCTTTGTCTGTCAGGAGCATTGCAGAGGAGGAGCACTGGAAGAAAAGCTGTCAGTCAATGAATGGGGGGGAGAGCTAATCTACAGTTATAGGAGGTAATCTATAGCAGTGAGCAAAGCCCAGGGAGAATAAGTAATTTCCTGAAAGCACTTTTCACCTAATTTGCAAATAAATAAAATAATGAAGCTGCAATGCTATGAATAACAAAGGCATATTTGAAAAGTACAAAAACTTGATATATGTCTAGCACTGTGACAAATACATTAAATTAATTTACCTATCGCATTGCTGGACATTATTTTCTGTATATGTTAGCCCTGGAGTCCAAAAGATTATCTGCGCACCCAGGGGAGTAACTGCCACCATAGAAGTCGTAGCAGCTGCTATGGGGCCCGTGACCCTAGGGAACCCAGCTGCATTTTTTTAATAGCAGGTAACAGATGATTTTCACTTACCTATGCTCCTGTACATGGATATCTTTGCTTAGGCCTCTAAGGGCGGTGCATATTATGTCATGGATGTCGCATCCTTAGAGTGTCAGGAAATAATATGTGGTGCCCCCTAGAGGCCTAGGTGGAGGTGGCCATGGACAGGACCGGGGGATAGGTAAGTGAAAATTAGCTTACCTGCTGGAGTAATCCAGTAGCTAGCGGCCTAAAGTACCTCTGTGGAGACTAGAATGGGAGGCGCACTATATGATGTGGAGCCTTATAATGGGGGCCTTTAATGGATACAGTATACTGTATGGGGACCAATAAAGGAGGCAGTATATCATGTGGGGGTACAATAAAGGGATCAGTAAAGTGGGTGTTACACTGTGTTGGGGGAGGGGGTACCCTGTATGCCACTGTAGCCTATGTGTTGCTGTAACCAGTTTTATCTAAATGGATGAGCTGTATGTGTGTTGCATCTTTGGTGACAAAATGGTTTGTTTGCCCAAGATGTACCACAACTACTCCCATCTTCTTTTCTAGCATATGGAGAATAGCAAATTTCCACCACAGTTTCTTAGGCTGCAGACAAATGGAGGTTTGTTTTTGTTTTTTTTTTTTGCTGCGTTTTTTTGAGCCAAAGTAGTAGATTCAGAAAGAATGGGACATATAAATGAAGGGCTTATAACTTATCCTTCTTGCTGCATCCACTCCTGGCTGTGGCTCAAAAGCACAGCAAAATGGGCAACAAATATTACAGGTGCATCTCAATAAATTAGAATAGTTTTGAAATGTTCATTCATTTCAGTAATTCAGTAATACAATCCATAATCAGCGTCTTCCATGACTGTGTGCCCTACTGAACCAGACTGAGGGACCATATAAAGGCTTAGGAAACCTTGGCAGGTGACACTGAATTTACAATACTGAACTTCTTTACAATATTCAAATTTTCTTAGATTTGGGTTTTCATTAGCTGTAATCTATAATGAACATTTACAGAAATAAAAAAACTTGAAATAGAACACTCTGTGTGTAAAGAATCTAGAAAATATAGGAGGTCACTTTTTTAATGTAATTACTGAAAGAAATAAACGTTTCAAAGATATTCTAGTTTATTGAGATGCACCTGTATATAGGCTTTAGGAAATACTTTGGAAAAACGTTTTTATAGAATTAAAACAAACTGATAAAGAATTAAAACTGTTTTAAAAAGTATGTAGGGATTTATTATATCTTATTTTATTGACTGCTTTATTTACATGTATGCCAGAAAAAATTGCTACTTGCATGAAGTTCACACCTTTGTCGGTGTCTCTGTTCTTCTGGTCCGTCGGAGGACCAGAATAACTGAAAATGAGTCCGAGGGACCTCATTGATTATAATGCGGTCTATCGCATGTCTTTCCTTTTTAACTGAAATCGTCGGCAAAAAAAAAAAAGTTGGGCTTGCAAGACTTTTTCCACTTTGCAATTTTTGATGGATCTGCATTGGAGACCCTGATGCAGATGTGAATATATCCTTATGCAATTGTGCTACATGTTCCTGGTATTAATACAGTACATTATCATGGAAAAAAACTACCATCTCACAAGATACTGGTATATCCTCCTGTATCTTTGCGTGGACTTTATTGTGGTCAGTGTCTCTACATCATAGATAACAGAGGTCAATCCCTCACTGGTTAAAAGAAGAAAATTCATTTTACAAAAGTTAATACAATCCAGAAGGGGTGGGGGAATTAATTCATTTTCCTAGTAAATTTGGCACCATATTCTTCTGGATCATTACTACTAATTTATGACCAGTAAATATTGATACGCAACACCCAAGTTACTACTTGCCAGTCATACAACCCCGTGTGCCTTTATTACCCTGCTGGGAGACAGTGGCAGCTCATGGCCCTGACAGCTTGATTACAGTCGCATGCAAATAGTGAGACATATTTGTATGAATTTTGGGAAACATTAAGGCTAAAGCCCCACGTTTAGAAAACGCAGTGTTTTTACAGCTGTGGAAATGCTGCAGGAAAAAAACGTTAAAAAAAAAAAAAAAAAGCGTTTTACAGTACTTACAGAGTGAATGAGATTCTGGCTCACACTGCATAAAAAAATCGGAAAAGCTGCATTTTCGAAAACGATTGCGTTTTCTAAAAATCGCAGCATATCAATTATACCTGCGGAAACGCTCATGTTTTCCATGTAGGTTTAATAAGGGAAGAAAATCCACGGAGAAAAACTCAGCATAAAATGCAGTAAAAAACGCTGCGGAAAAAAACGGGATGTGTTTTCTTTCTAAAACTTTTTTTTTTTTTTTAAGCTGTGCTTCGCTACATGGGATCTTAGCCTAAAAGAAATATATAGCCTATGTAACTGTTAGAGAAGCGACCACATCCCCATGGCAGAACAAGCGTAAAGATCTTTCAGATATGTATAATTTCAGCATGCAGGGAGCTGTAGTATTGCAACAGCTGGGAGGGAGGGGCATTGGTGTATGGTAATATAATAGATTACTGTTAGACAAAAAATGGCTTGTAAATGCGTAGTAATAACTTTAGAACAAATAAAACAAAGTAGTTAAAGGCAAACATATCTGACCTGCCTATTGAATATATACAAATGAAATATATGCATGATTTTAAGACAGCAGGGATTAGGTCTACATTGTAGTTTTGCAAATAGAATTTGAAGTAAAAGCTACTGTAGATATTTTATTGTGTCATGAAGCCGCTCTTCTGTATCCTGCCTGCATACAATACAAACTACGACCAGAAAAGTGTCTGAAGGGGATTGTTCAGTGTAGAATAAAAGTAACAAGAACATTCACAAAATTTCCCTTTGACCCTGAATTTGTATACCCTGATGTTTTGGGTGATTCCTCAGTGTGCAAGTTCTCTCTGAGGAGTCATGCTGATTTATTAAGTGTTGGCAGGAAACTGATCTTACAGCAACTCTGAGGACGAAGTATCTTTTATATCTGGCAGCAATGACATCAGCTTAGATCTTACTGGCAAAGACACTGCAAGCAAGTCTCACCAGTGCCAACCTGTATCCTAAACTCACCTTTATATACAGGTTGCACCGTTGAACATTAGAAAATGTCACACATTTTCTCCTTACTATTTTTTCTTAAATTTCTTAGTAGAGTTTATAAGGGGGGGTTTATACTACAGTTTTTGGGGGTACTTTTGCAGCATTTTTTAAGTGCGTTTATGGTGCAAAAATTAATTTCTAACAGATGTTATAGGCAGGGCTGTGGAGTCATTAGGCCAGATAATTGACTCCCACTCATCTATTTTTCCACAGCCCGACTCAGTAAAGCTCTAATTCGCAAAAAATGCTAGTGACTGATTTTCTATTAAAGTATCTATAGACCAAACTATGTGTCTAATGAATTATACAATATTCACAATTGTATAATGTAATTTAAAATAATTATTTTAAACCAAAGCTGAGGCCCCACGTTGCGGAAAGATTTTGGTTTTTTTTTTTTTTTTTGCAAAAGCCAGGAGTTGATTGGGCAGCTCTGACTTCAGACACTTCAACTCCAAAACCCTGGAGAAAGAAATTATGAAGACCCTTACATACACAGCTTTATTTTCATGACATTCTTTGAACATTTCCTGGTAGTGTTTCATTATTTGTATTTTTATCATAGCACATCACACTCTGGATTTGACTTTTTTTTTAGTCTAAGACCCCACGCAGCAAATCGCTTAAAAAAAAATGCTGCGGAAAAGACCGTGGCGGAAATGTATTGTCTTTTATTCTGCAGCGTTTTTCACAGAAAGTCCATGCATTTACATGTTCAGGTTTTTACATGCAGTTTTTAAGGCCTCATGCACATGACTGTAGTTTTGATCTGCTATTGCGAGTATAGCCTCATACACTTCAGTGGGGCCAGACACACAGCAGTAGTTTTTGCAGCTGTGTTTCTGGGCTGAATTGAAGAGCCACAAATGATGGAGAAGGTCCAATACTTGTCCATAATTATGGTCCTGTCAATTTATAGAATTGAAAACCATAGATGACACACGGATATCAATATGTGTATCATCCATGCCGTTTCTACTGGCCCAGCGACTGCACATGGTCATGTGCAGGAGGCCTAAGATGAAATCAGGAACCGGTTGAAAAATGAGAAAAGGAGGAGCACTTGCCATTTATATTTTTTCTCCCATGATCCATACCCGGTTTTGGCTTGAAAAGCTGTACGCAATAACCTGAACATATGAATGCACCATCATATTTTTGTGTATAATAGTTCTTCAGGTTTATAATATACTCAGTGCTCAAATTTTCACAGTTTTCTAAATCTCAGATGTTTATTTTATCATATTGACATGTCAAAAGTTTTCAACTGTGAAGTCTGAGTTGGGACCACCACCAATAAGAGATACAGACAACCCTGAGCCAAAACCTGCAGCACCTACACAATTAAACATCTGGTATATCTGTATGTCTACACTAACATTTAGGCTACATTTACACAGGTTGGCAGTTGCAGCACAAGGCAAGACGTCCTTGTGTTTTGTCAGAAATTGATGAAGTTTTGGTATGTAGTTTTTGTATACAAGTTTACATGTTTTTAATGTACCTACAAGACGTGCACAACCAGAAAACTCAAATGCATTCCCCTTATTCTTCATTTACCATGAAGACGCAAAGAAAAAGCAAAACATACCAACAAGTAATGATTTTTATGCTGCATAAGAGATTTGTACAATTTTAGAGTTTTTATATTAGAAGCCTTAAAGGGGTTGAAAATTGTTTTTCATACTGATGTCTTATCCACAGGATAGGTCATCAATATGTGGTCTGTGGGGGTCTGACACCCAGACCCCACACAGGTCGGCTGTTCCAGCAGTTTCCGGGTGCCAAAAGTTACAGCAGTGGATGGGAAGTGCGTGCAGCTACTTCTGTTCAAGTAATAGAAACAGCACTGCACTTCCCTGGAACCACCACCATGCAGTGGATGGGGATGCTGCGCCACTCCTATTACATGGAGCTACTGCACACACTCCTATTGTAACTGCTGTAACTTCTGGCGCTCAGAGGCTGCGAGAACAGCTGATCTGTGCAGGGTCTGGGTGTCAGACCCCCCATAAATTACATAATGATGACCTATCCTGGGGCTGAACATCCCCTTTAATGTGTAACTAAATTTTTGAACAACTTTTGTGACATTAATAAATATTTTAATTACTTTTTATTAATTTTTTTCTATTTTCTATAAAATCCTTTGCTGAATTCCACTTTCCATCCCTTCTGTATTGTTTAACCAATGTCTCTAGTGCCAGCTGTAATGTTTAGTGTCACATGAAAGATGCAATTCTCAGATGTGACACCAGGTTCTCATTTCTACCTTATTATTTCCAGAGACATCTCCAGTTGAAAGCGCAGCCAGAAATGGTGGCAGCCGTATATAAAGCTGCAAAGCCTGACTCTTTTTTTTTTTTATAGGTGGTGATATCTCTGGAAATAATACAGGTAGAAATGTGTTGTGAGAATCTCATATGACATTAGAAACACTGTTTTAGGTTCTAAAATGCCCTAGTGTTTGAAGTGAAACCCCCACCAGTGTCAGCTTCCCAGCATTGTACATGAGCCCACCTACCCTTACTCCTAGCGAAAATCACTGTACAGATTTCAGCTGGCAATTGAGAAACAGAAAGGAATACAAAAGCGACAGTAGGGTTTGTTAATAGAGTTTATTAATTTTTAATGTCACAAATGCTGCCAGAAAATCAAAAGTTGTTTGAAAGTTTAGTTACACTTTTTTACAGACACATGAATGAGACTTTAGGCCATATGTATTTTGTCTGTGTCACAGAAATTACACATAAAATGGCAAAAAATAGAAAATGTTAGTGTAGTTGAAAATTGGTTTGCATGGATATTAGATGGGGTAAGCCAGTGCTCCATTCCAGTGATCTGCGTTATGTGTTTTTTGTCTTGAGGCCGGGATCCCACGTTACAAAAGTACAGCATTTTGGCCACGGCAAAGAAACGCTGCGTTTTACATTACCTGGATAATCCCATCCACACTTTGCAGAAAAAAATCTGCGGAAATGCTGGGATTTCAAAAGCGCTTACGTATCTGTAAATCACAGCATGTCAATTTTACCAAAATTAGCAAAAAGTTGTTGTTTTTTGCAGAAATTTACTGCGTGGGGCCTTAGCCTTAAAATAATTTAAGATTTAGCCTTTCTATGTGTCTCATCTCAGATCATGTATACCTAACAGTAGATTTAAGAACAAAAAGTGCAGGTAATACAGGAGAGACTGCAACTCCTACACAGGTTAAGTGCTTCTGAAGATTATGGAGGTAAAAAACCTCACTGACCCCTCTGGATTATAGACTGTAGGATAAAAGAGAGCCAAAATATTTAAAAGTTGGACTGTTCTATAACCTCTCCATCAGTGTGTATGTATATATGTAGATATTTATTTATATAGCCCCAGTACTTACAACTGTATCTGATGGCAGCAGTTGGTAGGATGCAGAATCAAGTGACCTCCTTAAGTGTTCTGCAAAGTGCAAAAGGCCATGCAATATACATTGCCCAACAAAAGCAATGTTACAGTAACATTGTGTCACCCACTCGTAGGAGCGGGACCGGGGAAATGTCCAATTATGAACATCTGCGATTGGTCGTTGCTTGATCTTTTGCTAACACACTACTGAAATATATAATAGGAGGCTAGGATGACTTGTTCTGGATGAATGCTCAGAAGGATTCTGATATAAAGCTGGAATTTTTACTTAAAGGGGTTCATTGGTAATTGTACAAAAAAAGAAAAACTAAAAACATGTCAATGTACCTGCCCTGATACATACCTGTCTCCTCTTAGTAAGATGCAGGAGCTTGTTTTGCCTCTAGAGGGGTATGATGGGAAAAAATGGTCACCATTGCTATTCTCTATGTTAAACCAGTCCAAGGTGGGTTCCCTGTTCTTGTAGGGGGGTGGAACTTGATGCCTGTTGCTTTCTGTGTAGGTTGTGTATCCGTCTGGCAGGATTTTTCAGGCACTGACTATCACTGCACGATTACCAGAAGATGGTGGAGCAGCTGAGAAGAGAGGCTGTGGTACTCCACCATTTACTGATGATGTAGTCCTGTCCCTCCACTAGTAACCTGTCCAGGACAGGTGTAACATAGAGAATAGCAATGCTAAACAAGCTCCCCCATCTTACTAAGGGAGTGCAGGTATGCACCTGACATTTTTTAAGTTAATTATTTTTTTTTGGCCAAAAAAGGAGTACCCCTTTAACTTAATATTTCTCATCAACTGCTGAAGTGAGGGCATAGACACCTTGTTCTTACCATATGATGTAAAAGGCAAGGGATAATGGATGATATGGTTATATATATTAGCTATATATTCATGATGCATAAGTCAGCTCTGGCTCCTGTTCTTTCAACATTACTACATGCAGATTATTTGTCTCTCAGATCAGTTTGTGCTGTGATTTTCAGTGATGTCACAAGTGTGACTTTTTTATAGAAAGTTTGGATGTACTGGGGGACCTGTGAATTTTATATGTCAGTGGTCCTACGGGCCAGTTTTACTGATCACAGTAATGTGAGTAACAGCTGCGGACACAGGGGACTCCAGTTACCTCCTCGCCCTTTCTAATTTGGCAGAGTCAGCGGAGAGAGAGTTAGAGAGAGAAGGAGGCGGAGGTGCTGAATGAGGAGAGAATGGGACAAGGTAGAAAGGATTGAGAAATACGAAGGACAGTAAAAGAAGGAATTAGAAAGCTATGATTTGAAAAACTAAGGTAGATAAGGGTGCAAAAAGTAAGAGAGGCCAGTGAATGTGTTCAAAGACATGCTAAAAGCGCCTGCCAACCTGCCTAGCATCTGTACATAATCATAGTAGGATAGCAATCCTGTCAGAGGACACTGTGAAGTTAACAACTTTCCCACGTCCTGGCTACTGTATAGATAGTTGAACATTGTAATATTTTTACATTTTAGGGTAACCTTGCAGGGACTTTTTAAATGTGAAAATATCAGACAAAAGAAAAATTTTACTTTTTACTACTACTTTGGAAATCTATATGAAACTTAGAGCCTTTGTCTCGTGTATTTCGGCATAATAAGAATCACTTGCAAACTGATGTAAGAATAAGGAGACACAAAGCCATGGTCACTATTAATGTGCTCTCTATAGGGACTTGTTCAGTTATGAAGCTGAAATGAAGCCAACACTCATCTGGGTCAGATAACAGATGGCAGACGCAAAGGTAATTAAATGGCATAATCAAAGGGTAGTCATAAGTCTCATTGAGAAATTATCCACACGTTTAAGGTTGCAGTTCAGGTATTGGTATTAAAGGAATATTCCCATAGCTTAAAGGGGTTGTCTAGGAAATACAGTTTTCTGCAAGGAGGTTGGGAAAGGTGAAAATAACAAAACAAAAATCATACTCACCTGTCTCACGCCGCAGTCCGGTCCAGGTGCTCCTAGGGGCTTGTTTTGGCAGAAGTCCTTGCCACACATGACCACTGATGCCAATTAGCGGCCTCAGCAGCCTAAGGAAAGGACACGGAACATCACAGATGACATATTGATGTCCTGGTTCCTTTCCTGAGTCCGCTGATTTGTCACATGCAGCAATTACTTCTGCCTCCTTGTGAAAAACTGTACTTTCTAGAAATCCCCTTTAAGCTAACTGAAGTGTTTTAATACATTGTGCATTTGTCAGATTCTGGTCATTATGCCTCAGGTTTCAGACCACCTCTGCTATCTAGCTGCAGTGGTCAGGCTAGTTGACTTCATTCCTACCCCCTCTCTTCACTGTCATTGATGGGTAATGGAATGGTTTATCAGCTCTGCAGAGCACTCTCAGCTGCTGAGCCCTGTTAGGAGTTAGAACAGTGCTTGATCAGTGCCTTTGTTATCTTTGTATGTAAATCCAGGGATAAAAGTGTACAATTTAGTTGCAGGAGCAAGCTGGTCAAAAACCAGGACGTGGAGGGGAGAGGAGACTGGCGTGCATGTGAAACCCTGAGCTAAGAAAACCCATTTGACCCAGTGGTCTGTGTGCTTCTCTTTTTTTTTTACAACCTGGAATTGCATTGCTTTATTAAAATCAATGCCATGTTCATCTCTGTTGTGAAATGTTTTAGTGAAACATTTGATAATTGTGCATGTGAAGAATATGAAAATACTTGGCCTAGGCACTGTGCTGAGTCCTGTCAGTGCATCTGACAAGACAAGGGAATGCTTTCGTGTATCTCATTAAGTTGCTTCTAATTGCCATACTATAGGTTAATGTCATACGGACACTACTACCAGCTCCAGTCACTTTGTAACCATACTCCGTTACATTGAAGATACAGAATTATGTGTGTGTTCCATGTCAAGCTTTACAATTATAACAGAATTGGCTGTGTAGCTGAATGCAAGACAGGTTCTTTCCAATATTGTATAGTTTTAGCTTTTATCGTTGTCCAAGTAATTTCCTTTAATGGCAGTAACATTTCTATAGGCTTTATCTTGTCATGATACATTGCAGTATACAGTCTGTGTATTGTGCAAAATCACAGCCTATTTAATAAGTTGCATCATGTCGATACATAAGCTATTTGAATATGGTCTAGCAAGTGGCTGGAAAATATTCAGATCGTGCTGTCAGGAATGCTGACCTTCCTTTTCTATAGTGGTGAAAGCGTTCAGTCACAAGGAATATTATACCACTCCAGCAATGTTAATTGATCATTTTTCTCCGCTGATTGTATTACACAGCATATTGCATCTTATTCTCATAGTGAACAAATAACATTATGAAACAGGCAGAAGTGACAGGTGACTGACTGATAACCCTTTCCTGGCCTGCAATTTCATTCATATCTGTGGGCTTGTTCAGAAAGATCTTAAGTGTAACAGACAACGGGGGATTTCTCTGTGGGTTAGGCTGGCTATACATTTTGGGTAGCTGTCAATCGAACACTTGTTCAGCCGACAGCTATCTATCACAACACCCCCTTACAAGCCAAGCCAAGTGTGTGGGTGTGTGTTCTGAAGGCAGAGGGGGGAATAAGCCGCTGATAGACACCACTGCCATCAGATTATCTCCCTGAGAACAAAAATCCATTGAAATGCATTTGATGTTGGGGAAGAGTATGGGACCACCATGCACAATGTACGGTTAGTCAGTTCTGCTGAAGTTGGTGGGTTCAGTAGGCATACATCGACCCTGTATGGCCAACTGTATTCCTTCAGTATTTCTATTCTGTTGCCTATTGGTTCCTCTTAACAATTTGTAGTCTAGCACAATTATCCTACAAGCCATGGCTCCATATATTTTTAATGTAGACTTGGTTTTACATAAAGGAGTGTCCTTAGGTCATTTGAAGATAAGTGGAGGTCTGATACCTGGGACCCCAGTGGATCAGCTGTTTGAAGTGACTGTGGTGCTATCAAGTGCCCTTCTACATCACAGCCAGGCCATCTGATGTCACGTTCATTGGTCACATGGCCTGTTTGCAGCTCATTCAAGTAAATGGGCTAAGTTGTGGTTCCAAGTACAATTGCTGATCAAATATATGGTTGCTTGGAGACCTAGCTGTTGGATTCAGACCAATCTTTAATTTATGGCCTATCCTAAAACTCCTTTAGGATGGTGCCCCATGTAGTGTAAATGCCGCTGCAAAAACTGTGGCGTTTTACAGTACCTGCAAAGTGAATGGGATTCTAGCTAATCCCATCCACACATTGCAGAAAAAAAAATCTGCAAAGCAAATGTTGCGATTTCAAAAACACTTTTTTTTGTAAATTGCAGCAGAGGAAATTTCTGCAGACTTTCTGTGAAAAGCACTGTGGGAAAAACCGCAATGTGTTTCTGATGAGGTTTTTCCTGCAGCGCTTTTTGGTTTGGACTCGCTACGTTGGGACTTGGCCTTTAAGAGGACCTTTCATGTCCTCTGACATCAGCGATGATCTATACTGCTAGAAAGCTGACCGTGCGCTGAATTCAGAAGGGCGGACGTTATAGCTCAGCATCATTACTGGGCTGATAGGAATGCCCCCTGACAGTACTCTTCCGTAGCCTTGTACTGGCAGGGGGCGCATTACTCACAGCTTCTCTGACTCATGCCTATGAGGGATCCTTCAAAACAGATTACCCCCAGGTGTATACTCTGCTGTGAAAAAAGTACTGTTTCACAGCCAAGTGCTGAGCATTGCCATGTGAATGTAACCTTAGTCAGACTGTTATTGTAATTAATATAACCTTTTATTGCAAGTGTGAGCCACACAGGACCTGCAATAGTATGCATGTTCACATGGTACCAAATATATATTTATTGTTAGAAAATCCGCTGCACAAATTTATATCTGTAATCCACTGCCTCTCAATTTGGAATCTGTGGTAGTATAGAGCATGCTGGGAATTTTAAAGGTTAGTCTGCTAGATCCAAAATAACCCCCAAACCAATAATTTTGCCATTTTGTGGCTTTTAATAGGAACAGAAACTAATCTTTTTGGCCACAAAGTAATGAACAACACAGAGATAATAATCTTTTTATGGATATGCAAATCTGCCTGTAAGTGCATCAGAGGCGGGGCTTGATTTGTCAGATTTGCAATTCTCTGCTGTACATTATCATTTTACACATCTTTCTGCATCACAGTTGTCTGTAGGCAAATCAGGCCCGACCTCGATGCACTTGCAGGTTAATTTGCATATTCATTAAAAGAAGGGTATGTTTCTGCCCCTACATGGCACTATTGTTGATTTGAGGAGCATTTTTGACCAGACAGACTCCATTTAAAATATGTCACTTTCATTATACCACACACATTTTTTCCTGAGCATGTGAGTGGGGTTAAGAATACCTATGGCTATGGCATCCAAAATATAAAAAGGTAGGTGCCAGGATAGGGGGTTCTGTTTTACAAAAAACCCCCCAAAAAACTATGTACTGTACATTTGGTATTATTATTATTATTATTGTGATGAATTGCAGAAAGAAATTGTAATGTAATTTTTAGTGCACATTATAAAATGAAACCCATAAAGAGCAATGATGAAATAGTCATTTTTTTCCCCTCAATTTCCCTTATAAAACTTGTAAAAGCGCATATGTACTTCAAAGTGGTACAATCAAAAAAATCAACTTGTCATACGCAAAAATATATCCTGAAAGGGTTTAAAAAATAATTTCAACATAAAGTAGATATATGGTAAATATTAATTATTAACTAATTTGGATAACTAATTCCTCGATACATATGACTTGCTAATGTTTTATTTCTTTTTTGGAGGGAGGGGGGAGTGAATAACGCCAGTCTTCAGAGCCTGCAGAAAGTGCATCTCATATATGTGGCTGTTGTACATTTCACTCATCACTTACACCAGATTTCTTTTCAGGAAAGTGGCAAAGGTAGCTCAGAGTTTTAAAAACATGCATTATTTTGTGCAAAACTAATAAAAATTGCGACTTTTTATGTCTTGTATGCCAGAGAACTGCCGTACAAGGCATAATCAATCTGCCCCATATTGTCTTGAGAAAACTGTCAGATCACTTGAATAAGTAAATGCATTATAAAGTTATTCTCATGTAAAGTGAAACATATCACATTTGGAAAGAAGGCGTAAAGCATTAAGGCTTAATCTAGACAACTTCTTTAAGGGGTTAATAATTTGGCAGATAATGGCAGAAGCAGCAGTGCCAAACACTCATTTCATTTTCTCCTTGTTAATGTGAAACTCATTTTTTAAGGACCACAAGAATCCAAGAAGCCAGTTTGATGTGTTATATGGTAAAGGACCCTTGGAATTTAATCCTAGAATTTACCCATTCTTTCTCTCTCTCTATAAATTGGGTGTTTTTTTAACGCAAGGCAAACTTTTGTTACATTTTGGAGGGAGGGTGAAGACAAATAGTATGCTTACATGTTGTCTGCACTATTATTTGTATAATTAATATCAATACCTGTTTTGCTATATGTTATTGTACATGTGAATAAAATATGATTTAACCCCCCCCCCCCAAAAAAAAAACAAAACAAAAAAAAACAACATGTATCCCAACCCCACAATAAGGCAGGCAACAGCTCTTGCATAGACTGAAACATATTCTGTTTCGACAGGTGGCAAAATTTTGAGGATACCACTTGGCCACAAAGACCACTTATAGACTTGGAAATATGAAGCCGAAAATAAATGTTACACTAACTCAAAGAAGAGAAAATTCCATAGACTACAAAGAAATATCCATTCACAATTCCAAGTGCATGATACATACAGTAACTACACTTGGAGGAATGTAATAACCATCACCACTGCAAAATATTGGACAAAAAACTGTGTTCAAGTTCTATTTATGTATTCTAAAACTGCGCATACAGTATTTCTGGAGCAATCTCACAATAAATCAGAGAAGCACCAACCACTGGAAATTCCAACAGATTGGTGATACCTGTTTAAACTCTGAAGACTCTACTACTGGGATCTCCATGATCACTAGAACAGATTCCTGAGTCCCGGTTCCCTCTCAACAACATGAAAATGGTTAGTAGGCAGTCATGTTTGCATCCTTCCAATCCAGTCAAACTGTATTGAAGTTAAAGAAACAGTTAAAACTCAAAGACCACCTCTTTGGGAAGACCAAATTATTAGGGGCTGTTCGCATGGAGGAATTCGTAAAGGAATTTGTGATGGAAGACCAAGACTATCCAAATACCATCACTGTGGAAACCACAGTGGAAAGCTCAGGGAGAGATTTGGATTTCCACCATAGGTCTTCATGCTGATAAGTCTCAGATCCAATGAAGCTGATGCTTCATGCCATGGGTTATTTGGCAAGACTGAGTAGGGCACTCTTGTTTTTGAGCATACTGAAAAAATGAAGTGTTCATAACTACTTCCCATTTAAAACAAAATCAACTCCAAATTCCTCCATGTGAACATTCCCTTATGGAGTGGAAGAGATGGGAGTGTATTGCCGTGTGTCTTGGGTATTCTGAGGACTTAAGAAGATCTCACACTTGTTCTGGTCCTGTAGAGTTCACCCTTTCTAGATTCTGGAGAGGTGTGGCAGATATATAGTTTGGAATTAGGAATACCTTTACAACAGAGGGTCGATGTTATGGCCACTGTTGGTGATCTTTCAAGAGAGAGTATTTTTTTAACATCCATACAATATGATTGGTAGGAGATCTGAAGTGCTGCTGCAAAATAACAAACTATAGTTTAGTTTTATGTTGTGCTTCAACCAGGGCACCTATGAGATGTCTATAACTGAATTATACAGGTTCAACCAGTCGGTATCACACCAAAATCCAAAGTTAGGCTGAGGCTCCTTGTTGCAGAAAGGCAGCTTTTTTTGTTGCAGATTTTGTTGTGTTTTTTAAGCCAAAGCCAGGAGTGGATTGAGCAGAAGGGAGAAGTATAAGAATTTATATATTTTCCATTCCTTTTGTAGCCATTTTTGTCTCAAACGCAACAAAATCTGCAACAAAAAAAGCTGCATTTCCTCAGCTTGGGGCTTCAACCTTAAAGTGTGTTGTATAGCCTTCTGAAAATATTCTTAGATGTAAATTTTTGGAGGATTTCTACAGTATGGCTGACCTAGCATCTCTACAGATCCAAAGATCTGTGACTTTTCCATTCTTTTGATTGCTATTATTTAGCATGCCACGTTAAAAAGGTTGCTGTAAAGTGTACAGCACATTTTATTTTTCGTAGCTATTTTGGAAATAATTTTTTCAGCATTTCTGTAGTATAATTGGCATGCTCACTGTGTTTACGCTACTTGGGGCCCTGATCTACGTCTAAGGCCCCATGTTGCAGAAATGCAGCTGCAGATTTTGTTTCAATTTTTTTGAGCCAAAGACAAGAATGGCTACAAACGGAATGGGAAATATATAGGAAGTACTTATACCTTCTGCTCAATCCACTCCTGGCTTTGGCTTAAAAAAAACAAAAAACAAAACAATAAAATCTGCAACAAAAAAAGCAGCATTTCTGCAACGTGGGGCCTTAGCCTAAAACACTTGTTTTTGTGTCATCACCTTGTAAGACACATAATGTTTTTATTTTTTTGTCGCTGGAGCTGTAGGACGGCTCATTTTCTGATATATGGTTTGAGATTTTCATTGGTATCATGCATATAACTTTTCAGTTACTTGTTTATGACTTTTTTTTTAGGCAGATGAATAAAACCCAGCATTTTTAGCTTTGTTCTTATTATTACCGGTACTTTCATTTACACCATCATCCTATGGTGCAAATAAGGAATAAAACTCGGTTTACATGCTCTGGCAGATACATGCTGACAAAATCTCGCCCACATCTGTCCCCCAAAAATTGCACAGTTTTACAGGTAAGCAGTGGCAGTGTGCTGAAGCTTTAACCCCTTCCCAACATCCGCCGTACTATTACAGCGGATACCAGGTCTTTAAAGCTGGCGGCTGCTTTGCAGCTGTACGGCGGTAATACCTACCGGGTCTCCGTTGTAATGTACAGAGGAGACCTGGCCCTATTGCCCATGATCAGAGTCCTCTATAATCGCGGGTATTGGTACCTCCTGGGGCCCCCCAAAGTTAAAAAAAAAAGCTCCTGGCGACCGGTCCCCACCAACCCTGTACCTTTCTGCTTGCAGTCCAGCTCTCACGCGGCGAGATCGCAGGAGCCGACCTGTTACTATGACAGCTAGGAGCCTTGTGAAGGCTTCCAGGCTTGTCATAGGTATATTACTATTGAGGTTGGTCTATGACCATCCTCAATAGAAACATAGGAAAAGTCCTATAGACTGCAATACACTTGTATTGCAGTCTATGGGACTTGCAATCAAAAGATTGCAGGTTCAATTCCCCTAGGGGGAGCTAATAAAATATATATAAAAAAAAAAAGTTTTAAAAAATATAAAAGAAAAATAAATAAAAGTTCAAATCACCCCCTTTCCCTAGAATATACAGTTGCGCTAAAAAGTTTACATACCCCGGCAGTTTGTTTGTTTGTTTGTTTTTTTTGGCCTTTTTTTCAGAGAATATGAATAATAACACAAAAACTTTTTCTCCACTCTTGGTTAGTGGTTAGTTGAAGCCATTTATTGTCAAACTTCTGTGTTTTCTCTTTTTAAATCATAATGACAACCAAAAACATCAAAACGACCCTGTTCAAAAGTTCCCATCCCCCAGTTCTTAATACCGTGTATTGCCACCTCTAACATCAATGACAGCTTGAAGTCTTTTGTGGTAGTTGTGGATGAGGCTCTTTATTTTCTCAGATGGTAAAACTGCCCATTCTTCTTGGTAAAAAGTCTCCAGTTCCTGTAAATCCCTGGGCTGTCTTGCATGTACTTCACACTTGAGATCTCCCCAGAGTGTCTCAATGATATTGAGGTCAGGAGACTGAGATGGCCACTCCAGAACCTTCACTTTCTTCTGCTGTAGCCAATGACAGGTCGACTTGGCCTTGTGTTTTGGATCGTTGTCATGTTGGAACGTCCAAGTACGTCCCATGCGCAGCTTCCTGGCTGATGAGTGCAAATTTGCCTCCAGTATTTGCTGCTAACATGCTGCATTCATCTTTCCTTCAACTTTGACCAAGTTTCCTGTGCCTTTGAAGCTCCCACATCCCCACATCATCAGTGATCCACCTCCGTGCTTTACAGTAGGAATGGTGTTCCTTTCATCATAGGCTTTGTTGACACTTCTCCAAATGTAACGTTTATGGCTGTGGCCAAAAAGTTTTGAGTTTTGTCTCATCACTCAATCATTAAATTACTTTGTTCCAGAAGTTTTGAGGCTTGTCTCTGTACTGTTTAGTGTATTGAAGGTGAGATTCTTTGTGGCATTTGCGCAGTAATGGCTTTCTTGTGGCAACTCGACCATGCGGCCCATTTTTCTTCAAGTGCCTCCTTATTGTGCATCTTGAAACAGCCACACCAATAGTTTTTAGAGAGTCCTGTATTTCAGCTGATGTTATGTGGGGTTTTTCTTTTGCATCCCGAAAAATTTTCCGGGCAGTTGTGGCCGAAATTTTGGTTGGTCTACCTGACCGTGGTTTGGTTTTTACAGAGCCCCTGAGTTTCCATTTGTTAATCACAGTTTGAACACTGCTGACTGGCATTATCAATTCCTTGGATATCTTTTTGTATCCCTTTCCTGTTTTATACAGTTCAACTACCTTTTCCCGTAGATCCGTGGACAATTCTTTTGCTTTCCCCATGACTCACAATCCAGAAACATCAGTGGCTGGAGGAAAGATGCAACAGTCTGTCTGGATCCCAGAAACTCACTCAGCTTTTATACACACTGATTACAAGCAAACAGGTCACAGGTGAGGATGTTACCTTTAGTAGCCATTCAAATCCCATTGTGTCAACTTCTGGGCATGTTATCAGGCCAAAATCGCCAGGGTATGTGAACTTTTGAACAGGGTCATTTTGATAGTTTTGGTTGGCTTCAACCAACCACAAACCATGAGTGGAGAAAAAGATTTTGTGTTACCATTCATATTCTCTGAAAAAAGGCAAAAAACCCAAAAAATCTGCCGGGGTATGTAAACTTTTTAGCACAACTGTATATACAGTAAAACAAAAAATGTATGAAGTGTGAAACACATACACATTAGGTATCTCTGTGTCTGAAAACACCCGGTCTACAAACTTATAAAAATATTTTTCCCGTATGGTGAACACCGTAGGAGGAAACAAAATCAAATGTGACGAATTGTCGTTTTTTTTCTGTTTAGTCTCTGATAAAATTTTTTATAAAAAGTGATCAAAGCAATAGACATTCCCCAAAGTGGTATAACTAAAAATTACATCTGGCCCCCAGATGTCATAACAGCCAAACCCCTTCTCTTGCTGAAACGGCAGACCCATGCAACACTGCTTTAAATTGTGGTGTCTTAGGCTGTGGCTCCTTAGAGATGACTATATAAAGGTTTATTGGTGGTTCGCTCTTCAGCCCCTAGAGAAAACATGTTCTGCTGTGGTTACTGTAAATCACAGCTTAGGTGGCGTTCACACTTGCATTGTGCTCTCCGCATGTAATCAGTTTCTGTGATCCGTCTTTAGTTCACAAAAACTGATTGGAAACAGTTTGTTAAAAAACCCACATCAATGGGTTTTTTAAACAATCTGCAGGTGAGCGTTTTGAGCATTTCTGCCGTGTATCCGCTCTTTTGGAAGGAGATCAAAGTTGGACTTGCAACACTCTGTCTCTGTCCAAAATATAAGGACACACGACAGACCACCTCCAAAACCGTTATTTTAAACATTGAAGTCTATGGAAGGCAGATTAAAAACTCTGCGCATGCTCAGAATGATGAAGGAAAAAAAAAAAAACTGACACAAACTGACACAAACGTTCCCACACCCATTGACGATCTGTCCTAATAGACAGATTCGGGTAACCGTTTCGAATCCTTTTTGTACCAAACCAGGCCAAGTGTGAACCTATGGTGAGAAAGTTTAGGTTTTGTAATGAAGGAGTTTTTTCTAAAGATGCACTTGCCAACTGAAGGATGGGTTAACCTTCATTACAAACATAGTTATTTTGGGATTGCGGACACCGGACAGAGGGCACAAAGTTTATTTCAGACTTTTGTAGGCGCTTTGGGCTCTTGACCTGATTCTCTGTAATGCTTTTAAACCCAGGGCCATGGGAGCGATTAACGTAATATGATGCCATGCATGTCCCAAATATAACCACATGGATCAGGCTTATTAGAGAACTCTCTTTACACACTTACACTTCCTGCAGCCACAATCCATTTACAGTGGAGAACATTGAAATATTTTCTTTACCACTTCTGCATTCTGAATCAGTGCTCAAAATCAATAATTTTTTTTGGCTTATATTTTTGAACATATTCAGACTTAGTCTTCCATTTACAAAGCGCAGTCAAGTTTTCTGTAGAAAAAAAAATATGTGGAGAAAAACAGCTTACACAGATACCTTCTGCTGATGAGGAAGTTAGAGCACCCCACACATTCAGGGGAAATATTGCCCATTCGGCTGAATAAGTGCCCATGTAATTAATGGAAAGATCAGGTCTGCTCTTCGATCTTTGTGAGCGCCTCCCTGCTCTGGCTAGTGGAGAAGGCTGAGCCAAGCTTACCTTTATGACATGTATGTCATAGTACGGCGTCCTTATGGGATATCCTGTTTAATTTTTAATGTATTGGTACTATTTAACCCCTTAGCGACCTTGGACATACTATTATGTCCCAGGTGCTAGGTACTTGCCACACACTGGCGTGCTATTACAAACTATCTGAGCGGGTGGCATCGGAAGGGGGTGTTAGCTGTAACTGACAGCTAACAACCTGCGTCACAACCCTCGGTTGGAGCCGATCGGGGTTTTAACCCCTTGGATGCCGAGGTCAAACATTACTACGGCATCCAAGAGGGGTTCCGCCATGTTGAAAAACCTGAAAATTAATAAAAACAATACATATTTGGTATCGCTGCGTCCGTAACTACCTGTACAATAAAATTGAAACAATATTTAATGTACATGGTGAACTTGGGGAAAAAAAAAAAAAGTGGAAAAAACTCGCTGGAAGTAATGATTTTTCGCCATCTCACCTTACAAAATATGCTATAAAAAGTGATCAAAAAGTCATATGTACCCTAAAACAGTGCCAATAAAAAGCACAGAGTGTCACGCAAAAAATAAGCCCTCAACCAACTCTGGGCACAACATATCGGGCTCTGAAATGGCATATTTCATTATCAGCTGCGTATTCATTTCTGGACATTAAATGAATGGAACACTCAAGGGTTAAAAATGCTCACTACACCACTTGATAAATCACTTCAGTGGTGTAGTTTCCAAAATGGGGACACATGTCTGCAGATTCCACTTTACTGCCAATTCAGTGGCTCTGCAAAAGTGGCATGACGTCCAAAAACCAAACTGTGCTCCAAAAACTAAAATAGCGCTCCTTCCCTTCTGTGCCCAGCTGTGCCTAAACAGCAGTTTATACCACATATGACAGTGTTAAATACGTTATCTTGGGTACAACGGTGTCATACTTGTGAGCATAAACTAACGTGTGGGCACACAGGTGCGGATGTGAAGGAGTGCTATGTGCTTTTGGAGCGCATATTTAGATTGTTGGTTTTTGAACACCATGTCACATTTGCTGAGACCTTAAAATTGCCTCTACAAAATGGGGAATTCTAGTTTACTGGCACCTCTAGGGCTCTGCACAAACAACATGGCATCCAGAAAGTCCCTCTAAATTTATACTCCAAAAGCTAAAAAAACGCAGTGCTCCTTCCCGTCTGAGCCCTGCTATGTGCCCAAAAAGAAGTTTACACCCACATATATAATCCCCCCCCCCCCCAGGTTGGCACACTTAATAGTTTTAGGAGTGCATGTCTCTGATGCCACAAAGTTGGCGCAACGTATTAGGCACTGAAATTGCATATTTCTTTAAAAATTTCAATTTTCACTTTGTACATTAATTTTTGGGAAGCCTTTTTAGGCTCAAAATGATAATACCCCTTGATACATTGCTTGAGGGGTGTAGTTTCTAAAATCGGGTCACTTTTGATGGGTTTTATATTGTATTGGTACTTCAGGGGCTCTGCAAATGTTACATAGCACCTGAAAACTATTCCTGCCACATCTACTGTCCAAAAGCCAAATAGCGCTCTTTCCATTCTGAGCCCCACCATGTACCCATACAGCAGATTATGACCACATATGGGGCATTTCTGTGTTCAGAAGAAATTGTGTAACAAACTGTGGGGTGTTTTTTCTTCTTTAACCACTTACAAAAATTAAAAATATGTCGCTAAATGGACGGTTTATTGGAAAAGAAAGTATTTTTTAATTTTTACATCCCAATGTTAATAAAATCTGTGAAACGGCTGTGGGGTCAAAATGCTCACTATACCCCTAGATAAATTCTATGAGGGGTGTAGTTTTGAAAATGGGGTCACTTTAAGGGGGTTTCCATTGTATTGGTACTTTAGGGGCTCTGCAAATGCGACATGGCACCCAAAAACTATTCCAGCAAAATCTGCCCTCCAAAAGCCGAATAGCGCTCTTTCCATTCTGAGCCCCACCATGTACCCATACAGCAGATTACGACCACTTATTAGGTATTTCCATGTTCAGGAGAATTTGTCTAATGAACTTTGGGGAGCTTTTTCTCCTTTTATTCTCTTGTGAAAATGAAAAATTTGGGGCTAAATTGATGGTTCAATGGAAAAAAAGTAATTTTTCATTTTCATGTGCCAATGTTAATAAAATCCGTGAAACAGCTGTAGGGTCAAAATGCTCACTATACCCCTTGATATCTTCTGTGAGAGGTGTAGTTTCCCAAATGGGGTCACTTTTAGGGGGTTACACTGTATTGGTACTTTAGGGGTTCTGCAAATGCGACATGGTACCCAAAAACTGTTCCAGCAAACTCTGCCATCCAAAAGCCAAATAGCGCTCTTTCCATTCTGAGCCCCACCATGTACCCATACAGCAGATTACGACCACATATTGTTCAGGAGCAATTGTTTAACAAACTGTGAGATGCATTTTCTTCTTTAACCCTTTGTGAATGTTAATTTTATGTTATACTTGTAAGCCTTCTAACATCCAATATGAATTAAAACATGGTGTCAATATATCAGAGATATGGTAGATAATATTTATTAATGTATTTGGGTGGTATGAAAAGCAGAGCATTTCATATTTTGTAAATTGCGATTTATTTTTTTTTTTTTTTTTTTCCAGATTTCCATCAAATTTCCTTTTTATTTCTATAAATAAATACAAAAATATTGGTTAGTGTTAAACACTAACATGAAGTATAATGTGTCACAAAAAACATTCTCAAAATCACTTGTGTAAGTTACGGCGTTTCAAAGTTCTTGCCATATAAAGTGACGCATGTTAGTTTTGAAACACGAGGCCTGGTCCTTAACACACTTTTGGGCTGGGTCCTTAACCACTTCCATACCAGATGCTTTATCCCCCTTCCAGACCAGGCCTATTTTCAAGTTTTTTGTATGTGCGGTTTTGGAGGGCGACAACATTTTTATTATTTGCGTTATTCAACGAATTTCTGCACATAGGTGACACATAGGGCTTTATTTTTATGTTGTTTTTATTTTTCATGTGTTTTAATTGTTTTATATCCGGGAAAATATAAACAAAAGAGGAGGGAAAACTTGTCTGTTTTTCACTTTTCATTTTTTTTTATTTAATAACACAAAGTGCTACTAAAAAAACTTTATAAGGCTAAAGCCCCACGTGGCATAAATGGCGCGATTCGCCCGCGGTGGAAGCGCCACGGAAAAAATGGCTGCGTTTTACAGTCAGAGCAAAGTGGACGGGATTCTAGTGAATCCCATGCCCACTTTGCGGAAAAAAACGAACTGCGGACACCCGGTGATTTCCAAAACTGGCACGGTTTTGGAAATCGCAGCATGTTAATTATACCTATGGAAATACCGGCGGTTTCCCCATAGGTATAATTGAAACAGAAAGTCTGCAGAGGAAAACTCTGCAATCTTTCTGTCTAAAGCGCTGCGGCAAGAACCACAATGCGATCCCGCCGCGGTTTTTCCCACAGTGCTTTTTTTGCTGTGGGACGCCATGTGGGGCCTTAGCCTAAAATAGTTTTTACTCTCCTTTAAAGCCTTTAAATGGTCCCTCAGTCTGGTTCAGTAGGACACACAATCATGGAAGATGCTGATTATGGATTGTATTACTGAAATAAATGAACGTTTCAAAGATATTCTAATTTATTGAGATGCACCTGTATTTCCATACAGCCGGAAAAAAAAAAGTTTTTTTTAACATGTGACAGCCCTAAAGAGTTTGATATGGCACTCTTAACCTTCTTCAGGTATGGGGCCTTTGAGTACGTTTACGCTGGTAGCTTTTCTGGCATACAGTATATGGCAAATGGACACTGAAAATGCTCAATACCATGAAGCAGCTGCAAAAGCAAACACAGTCTGAGGGATGTAAACATGTTATGACAATTTACTACCCTCTTTCATAAATCAGTCATGATTTTATGAGTCAACGTGTTGAAGAGTGTTGCTGTAGTGTAAAAAAGAGGACATTTTCTGCGAGAACAAGCATGTAGTTACGTAAATAGCTTTGTAAAAAGAGTATTGTAACAGCATTGTCAGTATGAAGGCATTTGTAGACAATATGGCTTAAAAAAAGTATTGGGAATCCTGTTTTCTTAGGAGTTACTACCAAAGAGCAGCAGCAAAAGGAACACAACGAAAAACATGTGACGGGCATACAGTATAGAGTTACCCTACAGGACAGGACAATATATTAATGGATTTTACCTTGGTTTCAATGCATTTTATTGAGATTTACAGAAAAGATGGCGCAACGTATTAGGCACTGAAATTGCATATTTCTTTAAAAATTTCAATTTTCACTTTGTACATTAATTTTTGGGAAGCCTTTTTAGGATCAAAATGATAATACCCCTTAATACATTGCTTGAGGGGTGTAGTTTCTAAAATCGGGTCACTTTTGATGGGTTTTATATTGTATTGGTACTTCAGGGGCTCTGCAAATGTTACATAACACCTGAAAACTATTCCTGCCACATCTACTGTCCAAAAGCCAAATAGCGCTCTTTCCATTCTGAGCCCCACCATGTACCCATACAGCAGATTATGACCACATATGGGGCATTTCTGTGTTCAGAAGAAATTGTGTATCAAACTGTGGGGTGTTTTTTCTTCTTTAACCACTTACAAAAATTAAAAATATGTCGCTAAATGGACGGTTTATTGGAAAAGAAAGTATTTTTTAATTTTTACATCCCAATGTTAATAAAATCTGTGAAACGGCTGTGGGGTCAAAATGCTCACTATACCCCTAGATAAATTCTATGAGGGGTGTAGTTTTGAAAATGGGGTCACTTTTTGGGGGTTTGTATTGTATTGGTACTTTAGGGGCTCTGCAAATGCGACATGGCACCCAAAAACTATTCCAGCAAAATCTGCCCTCCAAAAGCCGAATAGCGCTCTTTCCATTCTGAGCCCCACCATGTACCCATACAGCAGATTACGACCACTTATTAGGTATTTCCGTGTTCAGGAGAATTTGTCTAATGAACTTTGGGGAGCTTTTTCTTCTTTTATTCTCTTGTGAAAATGAAAAATTTGGGGCTAAATTGATGGTTCAATGGAAAAAAAGTAATTTTTCATTTTCATGTGCCAATGTTAATAAAATCCGTGAAACAGCTGTAGGGTCAAAATGCTCACTATACCCCTTGATATCTTCTGTGAGAGGTGTAGTTTCCCAAATGGGGTCACTTTTAGGGGGTTACACTGTATTGGTACTTTAGGGGTTCTGCAAATGCGACATGGTACCCAAAAACTGTTCCAGCAAACTCTGCCATCCAAAAGCCAAATAGCGCTCTTTCCATTCTGAGCCCCACCATGTACCCATACAGCAGATTACGACCACATATTGTTCAGGAGCAATTGTTTAACAAACTGTGAGATGCATTTTCTTCTTTAACCCTTTGTGAATGTTAATTTTATGTTATACTTGTAAGCCTTCTAACATCCAATATGAATTAAAACATGGTGTCAATATATCAGAGATATGGTAGATAATATTTATTAATGTATTTGGGTGGTATGAAAAGCAGAGCATTTCATATTTTGTAAATTGCGATTTTTTTTTTTTTTTTTTTTTTTCCAGATTTCCATCAAATTTCCTTTTTATTTCTATAAATAAATACAAAAATATTGGTTAGTGTTAAACACTAACATGAAGTATAATGTGTCACAAAAAACATTCTCAAAATCACTTGTGTAAGTTACGGCGTTTCAAAGTTCTTGCCATATAAAGTGACGCATGTTAGTTTTGAAACACGAGGCCTGGTCCTTAACACACTTTTGGGCTGGGTCCTTAACCACTTCCATACCAGATGCTTTATCCCCCTTCCAGACCAGGCCTATTTTCAAGTTTTTTGTATGTGCGGTTTTGGAGGGCGACAACATTTTTATTATTTGCGTTATTCAACGAATTTCTGCACATAGGTGACACATAGGGCTTTATTTTTATGTTGTTTTTATTTTTCATGTGTTTTAATTGTTTTATATCCGGGAAAATATAAACAAAAGAGGAGGGAAAACTTGTCTGTTTTTCACTTTTCATTTTTTTTTATTTAATAACACAAAGTGCTACTAAAAAAACTTTATAAGGCTAAAGCCCCACGTGGCATAAATGGCGCGATTCGCCCGCGGTGGAAGCGCCACGGAAAAAATGGCTGCGTTTTACAGTCAGAGCAAAGTGGACGGGATTCTAGTGAATCCCATGCCCACTTTGCGGAAAAAAACGAACTGCGGACACCCGGTGATTTCCAAAACTGGCACGGTTTTGGAAATCGCAGCATGTTAATTATACCTATGGAAATACCGGCGGTTTCCCCATAGGTATAATTGAAACAGAAAGTCTGCAGAGGAAAACTCTGCAATCTTTCTGTCTAAAGCGCTGCGGCAAGAACCACAATGCGATCCCGCCGCGGTTTTTCCCACAGTGCTTTTTTTGCTGTGGGACGCCATGTGGGGCCTTAGCCTAAAATAGTTTTTACTCTCCTTTAAAGCCTTTAAATGGTCCCTCAGTCTGGTTCAGTAGGACACACAATCATGGAAGATGCTGATTATGGATTGTATTACTGAAATAAATGAACGTTTCAAAGATATTCTAATTTATTGAGATGCACCTGTATTTCCATACAGCCGGAAAAAAAAAAGTTTTTTTTTAACATGTGACAGCCCTAAAGAGTTTGATATGGCACTCTTAACCTTCTTCAGGTATGGGGCCTTTGAGTACGTTTACGCTGGTAGCTTTTCTGGCATACAGTCATATGAAAAAGTTTGGGCACCCCTATTAATCTTAATCATTTTTAGTTCTAAATATTTGGGTGTTTGCAACAGCCATTTCAATTTGATATATCTAATAACTGATGGACACAGTAATATTTCAGGATTGAAATGAGGTTTATTGTACTAACAGAAAATGTGCAATATGCATTAAACCAAAATTTGACCAGTGCAAAAGTATGGGCACCTCAACAGAAAAGTGACATTAATATTTAGTAGATCCTCCTTTTGCAAAAATAACAGCCTCTAGTCGCTTCCTGTAGCTTTTAATCAGTTCCTGGATCCTGGATGAAGGTATTTTTGACCATTCCTCTTTACAAAACAATTCCAGTTCAGTTAAGTTTGATGGTCGCCGAGCATGGACAGCCCGCTTCAAATTATCCCACAGATGTTCAATGATATTCAGGTCTGGGGACTGGGATGGCCATTCCAGAACATTGTAATTGTTCCTCTGCATGAATGCCTGAGTAGATTTGGAGCTGTGTTTTGGATCATTGTCTTGCTGAAATATCCATCCCCGGCGTAACTTCAAATTCGTCACTGATTCTTGTACATTATTCTCAAGAATCTGCTGATACTGAGTTGAATCCATGCGACCCTCAACTTTAACAAGATTCCCGGTGCCGGCATTGGCCACACAGCCCCAAAGCATGATGGAACCTCCACCAAATTTTACAGTGGGTAGCAAGTGTTTTTCTTGGAATGCTGTGTTTTTTTGACGCCATGCATAACGCCTTTTTGTATGACCAAACAACTCAATCTTTGTTTCATCAGTCCACAGGACCTTCTTCCAAAATGAAGCTGGCTTGTCCAAATGTGCTTTTGCATACCTCAGGTGACTCTGTTTGTGGCGTGCTTTCAGAAACGGCTTCTTTCGCATCACTCTCCCATACAGCTTCTCCTTGTGCAAAGTGTGCTGTATTGTTGACCGATTCACAGTGACACCATCTGCAGCAAGATGATGCTGCAGCTCTTTGGAGGTGGTTTGTGGATTGTCCTTGACTGTTCTCACCTTTCTTCTTCTCTGCCTTTCTGATATTTTTCTTGGCCTGCCACTTCTGGGCTTAACAAGAACTGTCCCTGTGGTCTTCCATTTCCTTACTATGTTCCTCACAGTGGAAACTGACAGGTTAAATCTCTGAGACAACTTTTTGTATCCTTCCCCTGAACAACTATGTTGAACAATCTTTGTTTTCAGATCATTTGAGAGTTGTTTTGAGGAGCCCATGATGCCACTCTTCAGAGGAGATTCAAATAGGAGAACAACTTGCAATTGGCCACCTTAAATACCTTTTCTCATGATTGCATACACCTAGCTATGAAGTTCAAAGCTCAGTGAGGTTACAAAACCAATTTTGTGCTTCAGTAAGTCAGTAAAAAGTAGTTAGGAGTATTCAAATCAATAAAATGATAAGGGTACCCAAATTTTTGCAGCGGTCAAATTTTGGTTTAATGCATATTGCACATTTTCTGTTAGTACAATAAACCTCATTTCAATGCTGAAATATTACTGTGTCCATCAGTTATTAGATATATCAAATTGAAATGGCTGTTGCAAACACCCAAATATTTAGAACTAAAAATGATTAAGATTAATAGGGGTGCCCAAACTTTTTCATATGACTGTATATGGCAAATGGACACTGAAAATGCTCAATACCATGAAGCAGCTGCAAAAGCAAACAGTCTGAGGGATGTAAACATGTTATGACAATTTACTACCCTCTTTCATAAATCAGTCATGATTTTATGAGTCAACGTGTTGAAGAGTGTTGCTGTAGTGTAAAAAAGAGGACATTTTCTGCGAGAACAAGCATGTAGTTACGTAAATAGCTTTGTAAAAAGAGTATTGTAACAGCATTGTCAGTATGAAGGCATTTGTAGACAATATGGCTTAAAAAAAGTATTGGGAATCCTGTTTTCTTAGGAGTTACTACCAAAGAGCAGCAGCAAAAGGAACACAACGAAAAACATGTGACGGGCATACAGTATAGAGTTACCCTACAGGACAGGACAATATATTAATGGATTTTACCTTGGTTTCAATGCATTTTATTGAGATTTACAGAAAAGATGATGGCATGCTCTTACTCAATTCCGCTAATATCTTATGATAGATGGGGTTGTTAAATAAGACCATTAAAGAAAGTTTATTGTTTGAGGCCTGCTTGGCCTTCACTTTATTGCCCCTTCTCTGCCTCAGTACAGGCCTTTACTGGAGGTTTTAAACAATCTGGGCTAGACTAGAATTAAAGATTGTAACCTCAGAATGCCCTCAGGTCTGCCATCTTTGTACATCTATTAGGTCTAATAGGATGCTTGTCCATATTATGCTGACAGACATAATACAGTGCTGGCCAAAAGTATTGGCACCCCTGCAAGTCTGTCAGATAATACTCAGTTTCTTCCAGAAAATGATTGCAATCACAAATGCTTTGGTAATAATATCTTCATTTATTTTGCTTGCAATGAAAAAACACAAAAGAGAATGAAAAAAAAAGTCAAATGATTGATCATTTTACACCAAACTGCAAAAATGGGCCGGACAAAAGTATTGGCACCCTCAGCCTAATACTTGGTAGCACAACCTTTAGACAAAATAACTGCGAACAACCGCTTCCGGTAACCATCAATGAGTTTCTTACAATGCTCTTACAATGAATTTTAGACCATTCTTCTTTTAGACACAGGAACATTCAGGTCTTTGGAGATGGACTTGTAGCCTTGAGATTGCTCATGCTTCCTCACAATTTTGCTTCTCAAGTCCTCAGACAGTTCTTTGGTCTTCTTTCTTTTCTCCATGCTCAATGTGGTACACACAAGGACACAGGACAGAAGTTGAGTCAACTTTAATCCATTTCAACTGGCTGCAAGTGTGATTTAGTTATTGCCACCACCTGTTATGTGCCACAGGGAAGTAACAGGTGCTGTTAATTACACAAATTAGAGAAGCATCACATGATTTTTCAAAGGGTGCCAATACTTTTGTCACCCCCTTTTTTATGTTTGGTGTGGAATTATATCCAATTTGGCTTTTTGACAATTCTTTTTGTGGTTTTCCATTGAAGACAAATTAAATGAAGATATTATTACCAAAGCATTTGTGATTGCAATCATTTTCTGGATTAATTCCCATTAATTTCAGTGGGAGCTGAGCTGCAGTAATGTCACACGGCCACTATACAATCAATGGAGCCCTTTGTTTCTTGCTCTGTATACGGTATAGTACTGGGCCTGGCATCAGTTCTGAACAACTGATCTGTGTAGGTGCCAGGTGTTGGCCTCCCATCAATCATATTCAGAGAATCTCCTGAGGATAGGCCTTAAAAAAAAAACCAAAAAAAAATGGAAAACCCCTTTAACATTTTATTTATACCACTTGGTGAATGATGTTAAAAATGAAACCTTCTCTAAAAATGGCAGAATTGATTTTTCCATTTACCTTTAAAAATTGTTAAAGTTAATCCATACATTATATGTACCCCAAAATGATGCCATTGAAAAATAAAACTTGTTCTGCAAATACAAATTCTCATATGGCTTTGTCAGCAGAAAAAGTTTAAAAAGTTGTGTTTATTGTAAGGCGGAGGTGACAGAAATAGCAGCGTAGCTGAAGGCTAGACTAGGCCACCTCCTTGCAGGGCCGGCGTTAGGGGGGGGGCAAATGGGCAATTGCCCAGGGCCCTGTCCCCAAAGGGGCCCCCGGGATCTGGAACCTGAGGTGAGTAAAAATAACAAACATTTTTACTCACCTGTCCTTGCGTCCGACGTCATCTTCTGGCATCCCGGACATCACCGCTGAGGCCAGGCCTCAGCCTTAGAGATCACGTGGGGCGTGCTGACAGCGTGCCTCACGTAATCGCTGAAGCCCAATCACAGGCCTCAGCGGTGACGTCCACAACGCGTGACGTCAGCCGCAGAAAAGAAGAAGCCAGCGCCGGCGGGGATAGCGGAGCAGCGCGATGAGGCCCAGGAGAGGTAAGACAAGGTGAGTATAACTGTTTGTTATTTTACCTTACCTACCCCGGGCCTTCGATTATTATACTCTGGGGACTGAAGAGACACCATAATATAATATAATAGCACTGTAGGGCCCCTGTGGAGCATTATACTGGGGGGCCCCTCTGGATAGCATATTATACTGTCTGGGGCCACTGTGGAGTATTATACTGGGAAGGGGCCCTCTGGATAGCATGTTATATTCTGTGGGGCCTCTGTGGAAAATTATAATGTGGGGGGGGGGCTCTGGAGATAATGTTATATTATGTGGGGCCACTTTGGAGCATTATGCTCTCCAGAGGGGCCCCCCAGTATAATGCTCCACAGTGGCCCCACACAGTATAATTTGCTCTCCAGAGGGGCCCCCCAGTATAATGCTCCAAAGTGGCCCCACAGAATATAACATGCTCTCCAGAGCCCCCCCACTTTATAATACTCCATAGAGGCCCCACAGAATATAACATGTGCTCCAGAGGGCCCCCTCCCCAGTATAATGCTCCACAGTGGCCCCACACAGTATAATATGCTCTCCACAGCCCCCCCCCAGTATAATGCTCCACGGTCTCCCCACACAGTATAATATGCTCTCCAGAGGGGCCCCCCCAGTATATTATACTGTGCGGGGCCACTGTGGAGCATTATACTGCGGGGGGGGGGCGCTCTGGAGAGCATATTATACTGTTTTGGGCCGCTAGAGTATTATACTGGGGAAACCTTTCTGGGCAGTATATTATACTGTGTGGAGGCCATTTCTAGAGCATGTTATACTGAGTGGGGTCACTGTGGAGCATTATTCTGGGGGGGGCCATCAGCAGAGCATATTATATTGCTGGCGCCACTGTGGGGACTAATGAGCATTATACTAGGGGGCCCTCTGGGGAGCATATTATACTGCGTGGGGCCTACTGTGGAACATTATACTGGGGGGACGCTCTGGGGAGCATAATAAATTGCGTGGGGCCACTGGAGCAAAATACTGGAGGGGACACTGTGGAGCATTATACTAGCGGGGGCCCTCTGGGGAGCATATTATACTATGGCCTGTTATACTGTGTGGGGCCACTGTGGAGTGTATTATATTGTGTGGGGCTTTTCGGGAGCATATGATACTCTGTGGGGCCATTGTAGAGCATTATACTGGGGGGCATTGTGGGGTGCATATTATACTGTATGGAGCATATTATATTGTGTGGGGCTGCTGGAGAGCATATAGCACTGTCTGGGGCTACTAAGGGGTAGTATACTGTGTGGGCCACTGTGGAGTTTTATACTGTGTGGAGCCTTACATACCATGTGGGGCCACTATGGGGGGCTCAGGGGAGCATTTTATACTGTGTGGGGTCACTGTGGAGCATTATATAACATGTGGGGAAACTGGAGGGCTCAGGAGAGCATTTTATACTGTGGAGCATTATACTGTGGGGGGGGGGCCTCACAATTCCTGCTGGTAGCCCTGTGTGCTATGTCTGTATCACAGCTCCCTCACTATAATCTTGCACATACGTGTAGTGCTCCATGGCCATGTCATTCCCCATACAGTACTGTGCATGAATTGGCCTTGGAGTTATTGGGGCCTGCACAGTATTATAGGGGCTGACTATACTGGGAACATACTCAGTAACGCCAGATAGTCAGCACATATGTAAGACTTCAGTGAAGGAGCCGTGGTGTAGGCTATTAACAGGAAGCTGTTGGGTGGGGCCCCAGAACAAGATCCTCTGGTGGGCCTAAGGGCCTTCAGTCCGACACTGTATAACAGAGAACTATTATATATAAGAATGGGTTACTATATATAATTGGGAAACTTAAGTATGAGGGGGCTATTATAAGGGGGAACTATTATTTATAAGATGGGCTATTATTTATAAGGGGGGAACTATTATATATAAGGCATCCATTATAAGGGGGGAGCTATTATTTATAAGAGAGGAACTTTTTATAAGGGTGGTATAATTAAGTGGGCTTATTTATAAAGGGGGCTATTAATGATAATGGGGACTATTATTTATAAGGGTAACTATTATTTATGAGAGGGCTATTATTTATAAGGGAGCAGTATTATTTTTACGGGGTGTCTGTTACTGATAAGGGGGAATATTACTGATACAGGGCACTATTTATCATTTATAAGGGAGCTATTACTGATAAAGGTGTAATATTATTTATAATCAGAGACTATTATTTATAAGGAGGAGCTATAATAACTGATGACTGGGTGCAAAAATCTATTAGGGGGTACAAAGGTGCTCATTTGAATTGTGTATGGTAAAATGGGGCTTATTACTTTTTTGTTGGCAGAAAGGAGGCGTTATTATAGGGGTTGCCACTGGAAGACGATGGTGTTGTTTGCATATCAGCATTTGGGGCCCCACTTTTAATTTTGCCCAGGGCCCCACTTTGTCTAAAACCGGCCCTGCCTCCTTGAGAAGCTTAAGCTAAAGCTGGCCATAGACATCAGTTCCTATAGCCATAAACCATTGTTTCCAAAGTAGTTCAGCCCTTTCAGTTGATTGGCCAAAGAGAATCATGTGATGGACTCAGCATCTCCTTTATGAGCAGCATGTAGTAGAGTCTGAGGCTCAGCTGAAAAGGACATGCTGCATTGTAAAGTTGTTCTAGAGGCAAAATGTCAATTCTCTGTCCTATCCTTGTATTCAGATACATCTGATTCTCATGCCCACCAACCCTTCCACCCATCCCCCTCTCTCATATGTTCTAGTTCAGTAGGTTGTTCACATTAAGATATTGTTATTGGTTTCAATATATTCAATATTCCTTATATTTTCTGCGTCTTGTCTTTTATGCTGTACGTACAGTATATCATTATTTTTGTACTTAGCTTCAACATAGTCCTGTCAATTCTCAGTAGAGCATCTGTCTCTTCTACTAATACCTTGTTACTTCTTCCTATGGCTCAGCTTGTTCTCTCTCTCACTACCGCTCTTGTAATGTGAAAGTGATGAGATAACAAGGTGAGATTTATCTTGATGATCAGAGTCTTGTTGTACAGAGCCCCCTGTTCTATCAGAGGAGTGTGAAAGGAGCATGTTGTAGTGACACCAAGCCTGTCCTCCCCCTCTGTGTTGCCCCTGACCCCTTCCCTGTGAATGATTCTGAGACAGATGGAGCTGTCTCAGCACCAGCCTCCTGTCTCAAGGAGCCGCTGTCAATCACAGGCCTCTGTCTTTTACCAAATTTGGCGAGGTGTCCCCTGCTCCTTGGGCTCAAAATAAATGTTCAGCAGAGAGGAGTGGAGGAGAGAAGGGAGGTGGAGAGAGGGATATGAGGGAGGAGAGTGCTGAGGGTGAGCAGTTGCTTCAGATCCTGATGAAGGATTATAACTCTTTGATTGAGACACTCTGAGCATATCCCATCCATTAACTGTTTCTGTTCAAAAGCTGAAGAATGCATACATATCCATGTTGTCCCTGAGAATAGAATTACATTACATTAGCTTCTAATGCTAATGCTTGGGCTGTCAGCAAGTTATCAGCATCTACATTTGGACCTATCAGAAGCTCCTCATTGGTTACTGGAGCCCAAGTTGTGATTATGTCACAACTAATTGATCTCTATCATTTCTCTTCATATATAGGATGACTTCTGCATTATACATAGCGAACAATTGATCTAATGTGGACCGCCGTTCACAGTGCACTCTGTATAAACAACCATAACAGGCCAACCTTGCCAATTATGTTGTATTAGTAGTATTAGTAGCAGTAGTAGTAGTAGTTATTATTCATGGCTAATGTAGTAAAACTCCTGTCACAACTCTTTTATGCTGATTGACAAGATTACATATTTTCTGTTTGCATCATGGCAGAAGTGCCGCCTCTGCATCACATTATTAAATCTAATATCTCTACTTGTTGCTTTTGCTCAGTACTACCACATGCTTAACATAATACATATACAGTCATGGCCAAAAGTTTTGAGAATGACACAAATATTCTATTTTCACATGATCTGCTGCCCTCTGGTTTTTATGTGTGTTTGTCAGATGTTTTTATCACATACAGAAATATAATTGCATTCATATTATGAGTAACAGAAGCTTATATTGACAGTTAGAATGAGTTAATGCAGCAAGTCAATATTTGCAGTGTTGACCCTTCTTCTTCAGGACCTCTGCAATTCTCCCTGGCATGCTCTCAATCAACTTCTGGACCAAATCCTGACTGATAGCAGTCCATTCTTGCAGAATCAATGCTTTAATTTTGTCTGAATTTGTTGGTTTTTGTTTGTCCACCCGTCTCTTGATGATTGACCACAAGTTCTCAATGGGATTAAGATCTGGGGAGTTTCCAGGCCATGGACCCAAAATCTCTATGTTTTGTTCCCTGAGCCATTTAGTTATCACCTTTGCTTTATGGCAAGGTGCTCCATCATGCTGGAAAAGGCATTGTTGAGCGCCAAACTGCTCTTGGACGGTTGGGAGAAGTTGCTCTTGGAGGACATTCTGGTACCATTCTTTATTCATGGCTGTGTTTTTAGGCAAGACTGTGAGAGAGCCGATTCCCTTGGCTGAGAAGCAACCCCACACATGAATGGTTTCAGGATGCTTTACAGTTGGCATGAGACAAGACTGGTGGTAGCGCTCACCTCTTCTTCTCCGAATAAGCTGTTTTCCAGATGTTCCAAACAATCGAAAAGGGGATTCATCAGAGAAAATTACTTTACCCCAGTCCTCAGCAGTCCACTCCCTGTACCTTTTGCAGAATATCAGTCTGTCCCAGATGTTTTTTCTGGAGAGAAGTGGCTTCTTCGCTGCCCTCCTTGAGACCAGGCCTTGCTCCAAGAGTCTCCGCCTCACAGTGCGTGCAGATGCACTCACACCTGCCTGCTGCCATTCCTCAGCAAGCTCTGCACTGCTGGTAGCCCGATCCCGCAGCTGAAACACTTTTAAGAGACGGTCCTGCCGCTTGCTGGTCTTTCTTGGGCGCCCTGGAGCCTTTTTGGCACCAATGGAACCTCTCTCCTTGAAGTTCTTGATGATGCGATAGATTGTTGACTGAGGTGCAATCTTTCTAGCTGCAATACTCTTCCCAGTTAGGCCATTTTTGTGCAGTGCAATGATGACTGCACGTGTTTCTTTAGAGATAACCATGGTTAACAGAAGAGAAACAATGATGGCAAGCACCAGCCTCCTTTTAAAGTGTCCAGTGGTGTCATTCTTACTTAATCATGACAGATTGATCTCCAGCCCTGTCCTCATCAACACCCACACCTGTGTTAATGGAGCAATCACTGAAACGATGTTAGGTGGTCCTTTTAAGGCAGGGCTGCAATGATGTTGAAATGTGTTTTGGGGGATAAAGTTCATTTTCTAGGCAAATATTGACTTTGCAAGTAATTGCTGTTAAGCTGACCACTCTTTATAACATTCTGGAGTATTTGCAAATTGCCATTAGAAAAACTGAAGCAGTAGACTTTGTAAAAATTAATATTTGTATCATTCTCAAAACTTTTGGCCATAACTGTACATCTGTCTTAAACTTGGGAGCCATGGTGTCTGCATGTGTATGAGAAAGGGACAATCAACAGACACATAAGGGCACATTGTATCAAAATACAGTATCGTATAAAAATGTCAGCACTCTCTTAATAATAATAGATTGCTTTTAGACAGCAGCTGTCACCCCAAGCTCTTGCTACAAATATTTATTTTGCAGCTGCTGAAGTACCTCTAGTGTGCAAAGTTGTGCACAGTCCTTACCTTTTATCTTTTCGCATTCAGGGTATGTCCACACAGGACTTCTGTGTTGCTAAGTCTCCAATGCAGTAATTGCGTAGTGGGATTTTGTGAAAGCCGCTGCTTCAGTAAAACCTGCTGAAATGGTGTGGTTTTTCCAATCGTATCACATAATGAAATCTGTGCACCTTCCAAAGGGAGATCCTAGTAGGCCATATACAAAAGGTTAGTCTTAAAGGTGCTTTCCCAAGATTAAAACTTCAGCTTTCCACAGGACAGATAAGTATCTTATCAGTGAAGGTCAGACTTCTAGGACCCCAACATTCGTGAGAGCGAGGGTCTTATACCCCCATTTTGAATGGAGTGATGGTCGAGCATTTGCACTGCACTTTATTCAACTCTGTAGCTCCTTTTCCAATACATGGTACTGGATCACTTCAGCTCACCATGAACAGCTTTTGTCATTTTTTCACTGTTTAAAAGTACTGCAAAGTGTTTAGTACTAGGCACTTTATAATTGCCGGTAAAGATGAGCAAATTGAAGCTGACGAAGTGGAATTCGATCCAAATTTCAGGAAATATTCGATTCTCATCAAATCCGGATTTCCTCACGCTTTGTGGTAACGAATCTTATTTTTTAAAAAATGGCTGCTGCACATGTTAGGGCATGGGGCAAGGAACTCTGGGAACACGGGATCACCCACAATGCCATACGTGCAGCCAATCAGCAGCCAGCCCTGTGATGTCACAGCCCTTTAACCCCTTCGCAAGCGCCCACGGCATGTTTGACCGCTGTATCCAAGGTGTTAAAAGCCCTGATCGGTTATGGAGCAGGGGGTTAGCTGTAACTGAAAGCTAACACCCTGCTCCATAACCAATCGAGGGTTTTAACACATTGGATGCCGCGGTCAGATATGACCACGGCATCCAAGGGGTTCCGCCATTTTGCCGCCCAACCCGGCTCTTTGCAGCCAGGAAATAGCTGTTCTTTTTAATGCGATTCGCCGCAACTTAATTTGGTTGGAATAGAATCGTATCGGATAATTCGACGAAGTTGCCGAATCAAATTTTTGAAAACTTCGCTCATCTCTAATTGCTGGCTTAAAACTAGGTACCAAGCAAGCCAGTGTGACTCTAGAAAGTCACATGTCCAAAAACTGCTCAGCTGCTTGGTCATCACTTAATAATAACCAGCTGCATGAAGCTGGTACTTTCTGAGATGGAAAACAAAGTACCCAAACCAAGTCAGTCTGGTATTGGCACTGGAAAAGTGGAAATAGTTGAGTTCTGTACTTGGCTTCTCCTCAGCAGTGCCATAAAGGTGAATGGAGCAGAATTTCGCATGCTCCACTGGCAACATGGGAACCCCCTTTTCACGATTGGAGGAGATCCCAGCAGTCAGAGCCTCTTCAATCAGACACTTGTCATCCATTCACTCATGGATTTAGTCTTGGTAAAACCTAATACACACAGGCTATGTAATTTAATATGTCATAGGCCTGGTAAATCCCACCCAACAATTACTCAAATACAATGCTGTAAAATAAAGTTATGTCTCAAAATCAGCCAGCGCTCATGCAAAGAGAAGTAAACTTTTACTTTCTTTTATCCTATACAAATACTCCTCATCTTAGGTCTGCAACGATGATGTCACTTTTTCATAAACACATACATTATCGCCATTATTTTCATTATTGTGCATTGCAGAATATCGTCGGTGCCAGCTGGTGTGTGAACTGACATAATTTCGGGTGTAGTTGCTTAGTTAAAGTCCCTGTTGCTCTCCAAACCTTCATTGGTTGAGTTGAAAAATGTATTTGCCTTGACCGTCACACACAGAATGTAAGATATATCTGATAATTGATCATGAAATTCAGAGATTGGGCAATATTTTCAAGGTTAAAGCGAGGTCAGGGCTGCATGCTGGGATTCCCTGCCATGCATTCAGGGAGGGGGATACTGCAGGATCATACTACATGAAATCATTTGCTTGAACAGTTATGTCATGAATGTGTGAGCAGGGTAACCTGAGACAGCTCAGATTATTCTGTGCTTACTGTTGAAATGGTCGTAGTTGCATGGCAATATCCAACCGTGTTAGACAACTAGATACCCTAAAAATAGTCGGGGGTTACTGGCAGAGCAGATAAGTCAGATGAATCTTGAACAATTACAAGGGATGTCCACTTGGACAGTCATACATGGTTTGGCCCTACTACCCCATCAGTATTTATATGATACAGTAACTCAGTTTTCTGTCAAATTTTCAGGAACAGTTTCTGGAAAATTGCCTTATTTCTTGGTACATTTTTCAATAAGTTGGATTCAAGTTATTTCAACAAACTAAAATTTCATATATGCAAGTAGTACTTCAGGTTACCTGCAAGGGACTAGTCTTTCTGCCTTGGTAGCCACAGGCAAAAGTAAGAGAAAATCAAGTTAAAAAAGAAGGCACCAAAAGCAAACTCCTGGACTCATCTACAAATGAGTTAAAAGTTAATTTTTACACAATCATCATCATCATCGTCATCATAACAAACATTAATGAATTTCAGTACTACATTTTTATTCCTATAACGCCATTATATTCTGATGCCCTTTACAAATAATAGAGTTCATATACAAACAAAATGAAACATAACAGAGTATTAAAGCAATCATTAATTCACACAATAGAGTTGAAGGGCGTGCTCACAAGAGCTTACAATCTATGAAGAGACACAAGAGGTAGAAGTACATATGCGGTGGTCTAGTAATTTTTATGAGACAGGGTATCACAAATAAGGCTGAGCCATCGCCAGCTGGTGTTCTTGTATGTACAAATCCAAAGTGCTTAGACATGCAAAGTTACACTAAGATGAAGGCATCCTGTCTTGTGGGATAAGGTAGAGGGGAGGGGTGAACAGAGGACGGTTAGTTGCAAGTGAGTAGGTGTAGAAGTATTAGGTTAGGAAATATGTCCTGTCTAAAGAGATGTGTTTTTGGGAGATGCTTGAAGCTGTGGAAGTTAGGTGTTAATTTGGAGACAGGTGATTGTAATTTTCACAGGTTTGGGACCCTATTCCTCAGTTGGATACAAAATGCTGGCAATTTAATGACCTCAATCCACTATAAATAACTAATCAGTGTGGGCCCCCCCTATATAGTTGCAGAACTTTATAATTTTGAAACAGTGCTCCAGGTCCCCATCTGTCCTTCACATAGCTATAGGGTGACATATTCTGACTGCTCACATCCACCAATATATACAAGGTAAGACTGGGTTCACATCTCCTTTGGAGACTCCATCGCAGTCAGTCTAAAATTGTCGGACAATAAACTCCCAACTTCCAGCAAGCCTAACCTTTTCGTCCAGCAATTTCAGTTTAAGAGAATGGACACCCGATGGATTTCATTATACTCAAAGGGGTCCCTTGGACTCCGTTGGTGTCCTCTATTTTAGCAGTCCGTTTGTCCAACACTTGGACACTCGGCACTAATGTGAACAGAGGGTTAGGCTAACTTTATTCAGCAATTACGAAAGGAATATATTTACCTACTGTATATCTGCAATAGACAACTTTAAAGGGAGTCTGTCAGCACAAAACTGATATAAACTAATCATAGTACCTTTTAGAGCTGTTAGCACAGTTTATGGTGATGTATTTCTTATTCAGGACCGCTGATCTATTCTTATAAAAATCGTCCTTTAATCCCTATGCAAATGAGCAGAAAAGGGGCTTTTGAGTTGTTGCGTTCCATCAGTGGGCTTTAGAGACGTTACTTTCCGTCAATGAGCTTTACTATCTGCTGCAAACTGCTGCTCAAGTCCGCCCACTAACTGTACAGTCATGGCCAAAAGTTTTGAGAATGATACAAATATTAATTTTTACAAAGTCTACTGCTTCAGTTTTTCTAATGGCAATTTGCATATACTCCAGAATGTTATAAAGAGTGATCAGCTTAACAGCAATTACTTGCAAAGTCAATATTTGCCTAGAAAATGAACTTTATCCCCCAAAACACATTTCAACATCATTGCAGCCCTGCCTTAAAAGGACCACCTAACATTGTTTCAGTGATTGCTCCATTAACACAGGTGTGGGTGTTGATGAGGACAGGGCTGGAGATCAATCTGTCATGATTAAGTAAGAATGACACCACTGGACACTTTAAAAGGAGGCTGGTGCTTGCCATCATTGTTTCTCTTCTGTTAACCATGGTTATCTCTAAAGAAACACGTGCAGTCATCATTGCACTGCACAAAAATGGCCTAACTGGGAAGAGTATTGCAGCTAGAAAGATTGCACCTCAGTCAACAATCTATCGCATCATCAAGAACTTCAAGGAGAGAGGTTCCATTGGTGCCAAAAAGGCTCCAGGGCGCCCAAGAAAGACCAGCAAGCGGCAGGACCGTCTCTTAAAAGTGTTTCAGCTGCGGGATCGGGCTACCAGCAGTGCAGAGCTTGCTGAGGAATGGCAGCAGGCAGGTGTGAGTGCATCTGCACGCACTGTGAGGCGGAGACTCTTGGAGCAAGGCCTGGTCTCAAGGAGGGCAGCGAAGAAGCCACTTCTCTCCAGAAAAAACATCTGGGACAGACTGATATTCTGCAAAAGGTACAGGGAGTGGACTGCTGAGGACTGGGGTAAAGTAATTTTCTCTGATGAATCCCCTTTTCGATTGTTTGGAACATCTGGAAAACAGCTTATTCGGAGAAGAAGAGGTGAGCGCTACCACCAGTCTTGTCTCATGCCAACTGTAAAGCATCCTGAAACCATTCATGTGTGGGGTTGCTTCTCAGCCAAGGGAATCGGCTCTCTCACAGTCTTGCCTAAAAACACAGCCATGAATAAAGAATGGTACCAGAATGTCCTCCAAGAGCAACTTCTCCCAACCGTCCAAGAGCAGTTTGGCGCTCAACAATGCCTTTTCCAGCATGATGGAGCACCTTGCCATAAAGCAAAGGTGATAACTAAATGGCTCAGGGAACAAAACATAGAGATTTTGGGTCCATGGCCTGGAAACTCCCCAGATCTTAATCCCATTGAGAACTTGTGGTCAATCATCAAGAGACGGGTGGACAAACAAAAACCAACAAATTCAGACAAAATTAAAGCATTGATTCTGCAAGAATGGACTGCTATCAGTCAGGATTTGGTCCAGAAGTTGATTGAGAGCATGCCAGGGAGAATTGCAGAGGTCCTGAAGAAGAAGGGTCAACACTGCAAATATTGACTTGCTGCATTAACTCATTCTAACTGTCAATATAAGCTTCTGTTACTCATAATATGAATGCAATTATATTTCTGTATGTGATAAAAACATCTGACAAACACACATAAAAACCAGAGGGCAGCAGATCATGTGAAAATATAATATTTGTGTCATTCTCAAAACTTTTGGCCATGACTGTACTGTACATGTCTGATGAAGGAGATGTCAGGAGGCTGCCCCCATCTGAAGCCTGTCTCCTGACATTTTTGGGTTCTACACAAGTGGACAAAATTGTTGGTACCCCTCGTTTAATGAGAGAAAAACCCACAATGGTCACAGAAATAACTTGAATCTGACAAAAGAAATTTGCCAAACTACATGTTGACAAGCCACAAAGCTTCTGGCAGAATGTCCTATGGACAGAAGATACAAAAATCAAAATTTTTGGCAAGGCACATCAGCTCTATGTTCACAGATGGAAAAATGAAGCATATCTTGAAAAGAACACTGTCACTACTGTGAAACATGGAGGAGGCTCTGTTATGTTCTGGGGCTGCTTTGCTGCATCTGGCACAGGGTGTCTTGAATCTGTGCAGGGTACAATGAAATCTCAAGACTATCAAAGGATTCTAGAGAGAAATGTGCTGCCCAGTGTCAGAAAGCTTGGTCTCAGTCGCAGGTCATGGGTCTTGCAACAGGATAATGATCCAAAACACACAGCTAAAAACACCCAAGAATGGCTAAGAGGAAAACATTGGACTATTCTGAAGTGGCCTTCTATGAGCCCTGACCTAAATCCTATTGAGCATCTTTGGAAGGAGCTGAAACATGCCGTCTGGAAAAGGCACCCTTCAAACCCAAGACAACTGGAGCAGTTTGCTCATGAGGAGCGGCCAAAATACCTGCTGAGAGGTGAAGAAGTCTCATTGACAGTTACAGGAATCGTTTGATTGCAGGGATTGCCTCAAAAGGTTGTGCAACAAAATATTAAGTTAAGGGAACCATCATTTCTGTCCAGGCCTGTTTCATGAGTTTTCTTTTTAAAAAATTCTGTTGAAGCATGGTTGGAAAGCAATGTCTGACTTTCATTTGTTCATTTTCTTAGAATTTTTATATATTATTACTTTTGTCAGATTCAAGTTATTTCTGTGACCATTGTGGGGTTTTCTTTCATTAAACGAGGTGTACCAACAGTTTTGTCCACGTGTGTATTTAATGGATCCATTAAAAAACAAATGTCAATAGAGGGGCAACCATTTGCCTAGGATTCAATATGAAAAAAGGAAAAACAATTGTTTGTTTATTTTTTTTTTTTACTGTACTCAAGACTGTAATTGACCTCAGATCCTTTTTTAATATGTACTCTATACAAACAGATCCACTGAATGGACCTGCTAAACGGATGCCAAAAATGTGATCTGACTGTATCCTTAGGCTACGTTCACACTACAGATAGTTTTTTGATGTCTTCCATCAGGTTAGTTTACTTTTATAACAGAAGAAAAAGTCCTGCTTGTAGAAGAAAAAAGTTTCCATCATGTTTTTTACATTGAGGTAAAAGCAGACAGACACCCAATAGAAGTCTCCCTCTGCATCTGTCATTTAGGTCAGGACCCCACATGGCGTAAACGCCGCAATTTGGCCGCAGCGGAAATAGCAGCGTTTTACAGTCAGCCTTTTTTCTACACATTGCGGAAAAATACGCGCTGTGGTTTTGGAAATCGCAACATGTCAGTTATACCTGCAGAGGAAACCGTGAAGCGTTGCTGCTGTTTTTCCCGCAGCACTTCTTTGCTGCAGGCAGCTACGTCGGGCCTTAGCCTAAATGTCCGTTGCTCTTATCTGTGATGGATGAGAGCAAAGGACATTGAATAATGGTAGCGTGAACACACCCTAAGGATATGTTATTGGAAAAGCCAGTTTTTAATGTTTCAAAATGAATGTGAATAAAGGAATTTTTTTTGTTTATTGAATGCAAAAATGTATTACAATGTGCGGCTTCATATCCACAATATATTTGTAACCTGGTGTCTTTGTTTGTGTTCCTGAGCCCCAAAAAGCTTCCAGGGTGTGAGGAATAATCTGCCTAATGTGTAAAATTCCACCTGTTCTTAATAAGCTAAATTTAGGGAGCAAAGCATGTGTCCATGACTTCAATGCAAGGAATCCCTCTAGTCACTTTAGGAGACAGCACAATATATATTGCAAATTTCCATTCCTCATGAAGTAGAATCTATAGATTCTATTACCTGGTCTGTCATTTGGGGGGAGGGGGGGTGGATTTTACACATATTGCAGTGTAGTGTTTGACACTAAAAATTTTACGTATTTTAATGCATTTTCATTGGGAGCAAAGTCTGTATAAGGTCAAGAACACATGGAACTGGTCCACCTGGGATTAGTAGCAGACAGTCAGTAGCTGACATTCTGCAGACATTCTCTGCTATGGCAAAACCAGCTGACACTAGGTACACACTAGTGCTAGCTCTCCCTTGTTTGGGTCTGTTGGGGACTTTTTTCCTCTACTAATCCAATGGAGACTTCAGTGCAGTTGGGAACATAGCCTGAATTTGGCTAGTCTTCGTTTCGGCTTCCAGCCATAGTTCTCTGGCAGTTGTTCTGCTTTCAACCATTCCATTGCAAAGATTGAAAACTGTGGTTGAACCTATAGCAATAATTTATTGCTATATAAATGACATGCTGCAAGTTCAAAACCTATGCTGCAGTTTTTATATGCAGGGTATGGGTGGGATTGTTACAATCCTATCCACTACATTGGTACTCTACAACTTACCCATATGTCCCTTATTTAAATTGTTTTATAGTCCAGTCATACATTTTTGATGGCTGTCTTTGGGGCAGCTATCTCTCAAACTGCACCATTCACATAAATACTTGCCTTCTGTATTATGAATGAGCAGAGGGGAATAATCCACTAACAGACCCCTTTAGTGCCAGCTTAACCCTTCAAATGTACATGAAAAAATGGATATTTACTGAATGTTTTCTTAATATCTGTTACATGTTTGTTTTTAAAAGAATGGGACTCAGAACTTTACTAGATCTACTCCATTCCGTGGTTGGGAGCGAGATCTGGGGAGAGCCATTACTTCGGACGAATGGGAACAAGCAATTAAATTAAGTCACTCATCCTTAAAATGTAGCACTCACATAGAAACAGCCATGAAAATTACCTTAAGGTGGTACCGAACTTCATCCACTTTACAAATGATATACCCTTCCGTTTCTGGGAATTGCTGGAGAGGATGTGGAGGGAGAGGGACTCTTCTCCATATCTTGGGACAATGCCCCATAATTCATGGTTATTGGAATAGGGTCTTTGACATGCTATCAGAAATATTTAATTTCCACCTCCCTTATAACCCATCCCTGGCCATCCTATTAATTGGAATTCCCGAGGACCTGAACAAATATAAAAAACTCCTGTGCAAAATATTAACTATAGCCAAATTGTTGTTGGTACAGAGATGGAGATCAGTGACCCCTCCATCCGACTCCACCTTGTTGCTCACTATTAATAATACGTATGTATACGAGAGGGTAATTGCGTTGGGAAATGACTCCTATCATAACTTTGAGAATGTATGGGACACGTGGACTAACTCTCGATTTGGAGCATAATTGAGAACCACGGAATTATATAAAATCCGACCTTGGAACTCAAAGAGGGTGTAGAGAAGTGGGGAACGGAAGCGGGAGGAAATAATGGGAGAGGATCGTTTCTGGAATGTCGCACGCTAACCCTAGAAAAGTGCCCTGATATTGTTTATTATGTAATAAATCTTTATCTTCTGTCTTATAGATGTACAATTCAAAGAATATATCCTGTACAACTTTATATCAGACGACACACAGCGATGTATGTCAATAATTGTTTCTTACATGTATTTTGAAACCCAAATAAAAATTATTGAAACTAAAAGAATGGGACTCAATAGGGACATGTTCAGGTCTGTGTTTTTTTTTTTTTTTAACAGGCCATTTTATCGGACTTAAAATATAGGACATTTACTAATTTTGTTTGTTTGCGTGGAATGGGTCTGTTTTTATCACCTTTCAAAACGGATTTTGGTAAAAAAAAAACTAAAAAATAGATGACAAACTGCTGCTAAACAGTCATTAAAATACACAGACGGCCAGAAACTGATAATGTGTGACACATTGATGGAAAATGTACGTTATAAACTTGTGTACATGTAGAGTAAGAAAGACTATAGTAGTATAATGTTGTACCGTATTAGCCATTGAAAGTAGTGGAAGAGTGAAGAAATCAGGCGATATCGATATCGCCTGATTTCTTCACTCTTCCACTAAGAAAGACTATGACTGCAGAGAGAAACTGTTATGAGAAAAGGATGGAGCAGTCTGTTTTTTCCACTGCCATTTGGCATCCGTCTAGAACCCATTTTGATGGATACATCAGAGAGATTCATGAAAACGGATAAAGATAGGACAGGTTCTATTTTTGTTGGTTCGTCAAAAAAAACAACAACAAAAAAAAGTTAGGCCATTTTTGTGAATAAGGCCTAAGTTGAAATCCAAGCAGCCAGACTTCATCCTAGTAATGTGTTCTGTCTTTGAAGAGTAGGGAGGACCCCATACAGCTTAGATCAGCGGTTCTCAACCTGTGGGTCGCGACCCCTTTGGGGGTTGAACAACTCTTTCACAGGGGTCGCCTAAGACCATCGGAAAACACATATTTCAGATGATCTTAGGAACCGAGACACCGCTCCTCTATTTGTTTCCGTCTCCCAGAGCTCTGTATACACAACTATGGGAGCCGCCATGATGCAGCTGCCCTCTGACCCGGCGGTCTTATGATCTGCTGGGATCAGAGTCTTTTAGAGCTGCTGGGTCCTAGAGGACCCAGATCAGTTCTATAGTTATGCGCAGGAGGCTGTAACAGGGGCTAAATGTACCAGCCCCAGTTGCAGGGGAAATCGGCCTCCCCCACCAAAAAAAAATTGTGATAAGATGTCCCCAAAGGTGTATTATGACCTAATGGGGACACAATGTAAAAAAAATAAATAAATAAAATGAATAGAAAAGTAAAAATAAAATAATTTAAAATATATAAATAAAATAATACGTAAAAAACACACCCTTATTAAAGGTTATAGCCCCACCCCCCGACAACAGTATAGAAAATAAAAATTACCGTAATGGAGAGGAAAAACTATTTTAGGCTGAGGACCACGTTGCGGAAACGCAGCTTTTTTTTTTGTTGCAGATTTTGCTGCGGTTTTTTGAGCCAAAGCCAAAAATGGCTACAAATGGAATGGGAAATATACTGGAAGTTCTTATACTTCTCCCTTCTGCTCAATCCACTCCTGGGTTTGACTCAAAAAACTGCAGCAAAATCTGCAACAAAAAAAGCTGTGTTTCCGCAATGTGGGGCCATAGCCTTAAAAAGTTTTTTTTACTAGCACTTTGTGTTTATTAAATAAAAAAAAAAAAAAGTGAAAAACAGACACGTTTTCTCTCCTCTTTTGTTTATATTTTTCCCGGATATAAAAAAAAAAAAATTAAAAAACATGCAAAAATAAAAACATAAAAATAAAGCCCTACGTGTCACCGAAAAAAGATGCAGGAATATGTTGAATAACGCAAATGATGATAAAAATGTTACAGCCCTCAAAACTGCACATACAAATTACCTAAAAATGTGTCTGGTCCTGGACCAGAAATAGGCCCGGTACTGAAGTGGTTAAAGCAGCTACTCTGTTAAAAGCAGCAGTATTGGAGGGAAAACGACATTTCATGAATTATAACTACTGGGTAAATGTAAAATCATGTACTGTAAAATTATCAACAACTGCAAAAAAAAAGAAACCTGTTTTTTACAGTTATGAACTAGCAACGAAAATAATTTTATGGTTGGGGGTCATCACAACATGAGGAACTGTATTAAAGGGTCGCAGCATTAGTAAGGTTGAGAACCACTGCCTTAGTCAGCTTGTCCTGCGGAAATGAGTGGGGTTGATCAACCTACATTAAATGTGTACGATCAGCCATAACGACATTTCCATAGAGAATTTTTTTTTTTCTTGATGAACTGAAGAAATAAGATAATAGACTAAGTAGAGTATGGTTTGGGCATACGTTGTTCTCATTCTCCTATTTAGTCTATAATGTAAGTGCCTATACTCCTATTTTTTTCGTGCCCTGTATAGAGGATATATGTCATGTACTTGGAATCAATTTGCACTGTAAAATCGAGGTATTTATTGTAGGTATACTTAGATAGGACAGTCCTTCTAGCTACACCGGTGAGTACTGCTACAATAACTCAACACCCAGTTCATAACATACCTGAAGTTTATAAGCTCTCCTATGTATGTTGCTATTCACACTGATGATCCCGCATCTGTACAGAATCTGATGGATAAGGCACATCTGTTATTATCCATTATGATTAATTTTATTTTTCTCATTGATGTGTCATGTATGTCTTCTTAATTTTTTTCTAAAAGTAATAGAGCAGCATGCTTTGCAGTACTCAAACGAATGCAAGTGTGAACAGTAGTTTACTATATACTCTGCAGTGATAGAACAAGACAGCTGTGGGTTTTCTTATTTTTCATGGTTTCCCTTCCAGCCCGTCAGCAGGCTATACCTTGTATTATGAATGTGTTTAGAGAGATTAGATTGCCTATGTCTGTAGTTTGCTGACGTGAACTGGGTAACATCTGGGATTTTTACATTTTACGACTTCCCTGCTCTATTTGTGGATCGTCTGTACAGCCAGTGGCAGCTATTCCATTATTAACAGTATGTTACATAAATGTTTATGCAAGTCTATAATATCTTATATAAAGTCACTTCACAGCAGAGGTACCTCATGTACTACTTTTTAGTTAATCAAAACAGAAATAAACCCCCTAAAAGAAAAAAAAGTTAAATCATTCATAAGCCCAAAGATTGTGGTATAAAGTTACAAAACATTTTCATCACAGAGATCCTGTATTTGTGAGTTATTATTTCAGAGCGCTAAGCAGTCTTGAAAAATAAAATAACAATACTGTCAGAGGGGGCATTCCTTACCGCCCAGAGATGACGCTGAGTTGTGAGGAACGCCACCCCCAGTACAAGTCTATGGGCGAGTACCATCGGGGTGACGTTCCTCACAGCCCAGTGATGACGTTGAGCTATGAGGTACCGATATCTCCAGCCCTGGGGCACACACTGGGAAAGACGACAGTGCGCTGAATTCAGCACACTGTCGGCTTTCTAGCAGTATATAAAACCGCATATTCATGAGGACATGAAAGGTCCTCTTTTAAGGCTAATTTATAGAAATCACTGCACACACTGTTAGGTTCTTTGGAAAGTAATGCAAACATTTATTTTCCGTTTTTTCACATGTAAGGAAAATGGTTTCAACCAATGGATCATGCCTGAGGAAGTTCATAATTCAGAACGAAACGTTGCACACTAATCTTCTTAGATCCTACGATACTGTCTATTACCAAATATTACATGGCGTTGTGATTTGAAACCATTTTCTATACCTGTGAAGAAACGGAAAATAAATGTTTGCATTACTTTCCAAAGAACCTAACTGTGTGTGCCGTGATTTCTATAAATCTGCTGAACGGGTTGGAGAACCCCTCAACTAGCACCACCACTACCTACATAGAGTGTACGGAACCAGCGACATATAAATAAGATTGCCTCACTCTTTAAGGCTAAGGCCCCACATAGCAGCCCCCAGCAAAAAAGTGCTGCGGGAAAAACGGCGATGGAAACCTCTGCGGACTTTCTGCTTCAATTATACCTATAGGGAAACCGCCAGCGTTTCTGTAGGTATAATTGACTTGCTGCGATTTCCAAAAACGCAATGGTTTTGGAAATCATGGCTTGTCCGCTGCGCATATTTTACTGCACTGTGGGAATGGGATTCACTAGAATCCCATCCACTACATAGTGACTGTAACCGTTCACAGAACCATATGAGGGCTTAATATTTGCGGGAGAAATCGTTCTTCATAATGGTGCCATTTATGATTCTGTACCATATACTTGGAAGCTGAAAAAAACTTCAGAATGGGGTAGAATTGGAGAAAAAGTGAATTTGTGCGACTTTCTTCCAGGCTTAGTTTTTATGACATTCACTATGCAACCAAAATGACATGTCACCTGTATTCTATGTTTTGGTACAATTTACATTTGCCATATTCTGACATCCATAACTTTTTTTATATCTCCATGTACGAGAATGCATAGTGTGTGTTTTTTTTTTTTTTTTTTTGCAGGGTCAGGTGTACTTTTCAGTTATACCACTTTGGAGAATGTCTATCGGTTTGATCACTTTTTGTTCAAATTTTTATCAGTGGCGAAACATCGGCTGTTCGGCACTTTTGATTTTTTTGTCCCCGCTATGGCATTCACCGTATGGAAAAAATATTTTTTTGTAGACACAGGGATACCTAATGTGTATGTGTTTTACAGAATTGTTTTTATTTTTATATGTATTCTAGGGAATGGGGGATGATTTGAACTTTTATTTATTTATTTTTTTTTTTAGACTTTAAAAAAAAAAAGTATTAGTGTTTTATTAGCTTGAAGCTGCAGCTGTTTGATTGCAAGTCCCATAGACTGCAATACAACTGTATTGCAGTCTATGGGACTTTTGGTATGTAATATCCCTATTGCAGGCCTGGAAGCCCTTGATCTTCATCTTGAAAGCAAAGGTATGGCCCCGCTGGCTTTTTTTTTTTTTTTTTTTTTTACTTTGAGGGGGATCATGTCCTGCAATGCCCCCGATCAGGTGGACCTAGTAGCTATGGCAGGCGCACTGCAGCAGAGCGGCCACCATCTTTAAAGACCCTACATAATAGTATGGTGGCTGTCAGATAAAGTTTAAAGGGAGTCTGTTGGCAAAAAAAATTCAGCATCAGACTAATGGCAATACCTTTTAAAGTAGTTTCTATACTTTCCAAATACGGCTTTCCTATTATGCATAGCAGCTCCATTTACTTGAAAATCAGTGTTTTATTCCCATTCTCTGCTCTAAATAATTGCCCCTAACTGGCACCCAGCTCCTCTACCTGATGATGCTGAGCTGTGAGGAACACCCCCCCCCTCCAGTACAAGTCTATGGACGAAAACTGTTAGGGGGGGTGTTCCTCACAGCCCAGCTAGACTGTCAGGAAAGCCCTTCTGACAGTGGGCTGAGATCGGTGCCGAAACTAACAGCACCGATATCTCCAGCCCCGGGACACATAACGGGAAAGCTGACAGTGCGCTGAATACAGCACACTGTCTGCTTTCTAATGGTATGTAAAACCGCATGTACATGAGGACATGAAAGGTCCTCTTTAAGATACACTGTTTACATGGTACAGAAGTACTGCAGATTTTTCTGGTAGATTTGTCCATAAAAATTGGTAGTGAAATAAAAATACAGTAGCATGCAAATGGATGAGATTTAACAACTGTCATCCACACATGGAAATTGACCTACGGTGTCAAGTCTCATGAAATCCTTGTGTAGCAGATAGTTCTGTGAATCACCTGCAGATCTGCACGTGTATTACATTTAGGCCCGGCTGCACATGGCGTAAACACGGCAAAAAACGTAGCAAATCCTATTAACACATTGCAGAAAAATACCAGCAGCATAAAAGCTGCAATTTCCAAAACCATCGGGATTTTGGAAATTGCAGCATGTCAATTATACCTAGGGAAACACTTGCAAACTTTCTGTGAAAAGCGCTGTGGGAAAAACTGCAATACATTTCCGCCACGATTTTTCCCGCAGCCCTTTTTTGCCCTGCTATGTGGGGCCTTAGCCTGAAAGTAAGTAACAGAAGTATATAAAAGGTGTGTACTCACCTGTGTAATCTCCTGACACTCCCAGTGTTTGCTTGGCCCCTTGTATACTAGCCTCTACTGATGACATGCAGGCTGCAGTGGTCACATATATTGCCATCACTGGAGACCTGGTTACAAAGACTGACAGGGTATCAAGCAAACACTGCCATTGGCGGTGCCAGGGAATTACAAAGGTAGTTATCTTGTTTTTGGGTTTTTCCACAACAAAATCTGCTCAGTTTGCTGCATTTTCACCAGTGTGGATTTTTCAGCAGAATTAGTCAGGCATGTTGAAATCTGACATGTTCCACTTGACCCCCCACCCCAGGATAGGTCATCAGTATCAGAATTGGCCCACCACTATCTGCCCCACCTATCAGCAATAAAACTGGCCATACATATTAGCTAAAAGTTGGCCATGATGATGCCGATATATCAGTGGTATGAACCATCAACATAACTAACTGAAGTACCTGATCAAGGGCCGTTTTAAAAAAAAAAAATCTCTGTGCAAAATTTCAAATATCCAGCAATTTCAAACATTCATGCCAAGCAATCTTATTTTAGGCTTACTCACGCACAAAAATTTCCAACACAGCAAACCTTTTGTAGTCAGAAGTCTGCCATAGGCCATCATGAATGGTCATTCACTGTAATTTATTAAACCAATTGTTGGACGAAATGCCCAATATCTACCTTTTTGAATGACTTTTATCCCATGTGTTTGAGCAGCTGTAGGCTGGGAATACATGCATACATTTAGTCACTTTCACCTGCTTGGGAGCAACTCATTTACAATCTGTTACAAGCCAAATTTTATTGTCTTTCTGTTCGTGAAGAAATAAAATAAAAAAAGAACATGAAATACCTGCACTGTGTAAACAAGTTTTTATTTGAGACTTTGGTATTGATGGACTATCCAGACACACTGCTGTGTATTGTGTAGTGACCGTGCCTGGTAATGCATCTCTCTATTGTTCACACATATTAAATGGATGACACTGAGTTTCTACACAAGAGTGTATGGTTGGTAAACACTGAATGGGTAGCAGTGCTCATCAGAACACCATTGCCCCTCAGTCAGCAAATTGGTGGGCTTAACCTCTGAGTTTCTGTGCAGAATCTGTGTAAATAAGGAGCATACTATTTTTTTGTGACTGATTTCCCCCCCCATGTTTTATACAAAATTCTGCAGCCTCAGAAGGGAAATTCAGACACCCAATCCACATGCATGGGATATGATTATCATCAGGTTTGCTGTGAATCTATTTCATATCCAACACTTGTGGATGCGTCATTAGTGATAGTCTCCCTTTTACATCATGGGGTGTTAGGTCCAAAATCCTGTGCTGTCTAGTTTCTTAATCAATTCATACCATGTATATCACTGTATAACAGTATGCAGTAAGCACCCTCTAGTGGCAACTGAAGGAGCGCATATATGTTAAAGGGGAGGTTTAGATTTTTGAAATTCATGTCCTATCCATAGGATCAGACAGTAGTTTTAGATTGGCAGGGGTCTGATTGTCAAGACCCCCCACTGATCAGTTGTTTCCTTATTCCAGAATGAGCTGCAGTGGTCACTTGGTGTATTTTTAATAACAGGTTGTCCTATAGATTTGCATGGACATAACTTTTAAAAAGCTGGATAATGCATTAAATATATATTTTATATCTAGAACTAAGTAGGTGATGTGTAGATTTTTTCTCAGAGTAACAGCAATCCAGCCAATATTAAGAACTATTAATAGGGTTTTACATGAAACATGCCTGATTTTCCCCCCGAACCACCGCACCTAGTCTTACAGCTTTATAAGTTCTAAGGCCCCATGCAGCGAATTGCTGCAAAAAAAAAAAAAAAAAAAAAAAAAAAAAGGATGTATAAATGCATTACATTTTTTTCCGCAGTGTTTTTCACTTCTATTATACCTATATGGAAAACACCAGCTTTCCATAGGTATAATTGATATGCTGCGATATGCAAAAACAGATTTTTTTCTGCATTGTGTGGATGGGATTAACCAGAGTTAAATCAAAACACAAACTCTGAGCAGATCTGGTGGAACAGCACTAGATAGCCAGGGCTAGCACCATAATTGCATAAGGAATTCCATATAACATAGCACAAATGCAAGGATAAAACTTAACATTTATTATAAATAGATAAAACATACCTCAAACCAAGGCATAATCAAAGCACCAAAAATCACCACTATAAGGTAAAAATGGATGGATCTTACCCACACTGTAGGATTCAGGGAAATCACCCAAAGGAGATGGCTTTTGCAGGGCCAGGATACACGGTCCCTATCCAAACCCTTACACACTCTCCCTAGTTCCCCGTATTGACTTCCGTCCTAACAAGGGCAGTACCAAACTGTACCTTTAACTGTCCCTATTAGTCCCTATGCATTTCATGGCACGTCCTGCGCCAATCCTCAGGAGACCTTAGCTATCACACTATCTAAAAAAGTGCTTCACGGGGTACAAAATAATAAACCAGAGAACCTACAGTGGTGGGACTATTCCTCACTAGTTTAAGCATAAAATGTCATTTTATAGTCCCACCACTGTGGGTTCTCTGGTTTATTATTTTGTACCCCGTGAAGCACTTTTTTAGATAGTGTGATAGCTAAGGTCTCATGAGGATTGGCGCAGGACGTGCCATGAAACGCGTAGGGACTAATAGGGACAGTTAAAGGTACAGTTTGGTACTGCCCTTGTTAGGGCGGGAGTCAATACGGGGAACTAGGGAGAGTGTGTAAGGGTTTGGATTGGGACCGTGTATCCTGGCCCTGCAAAAGCCATCTCCTTTGGGTGATTTCCTTGTATCCTACAGTGTGGGTCAGATCCATCCATTTTTACCATATAGTGGTGATTTTTGGTGCTTTGATTATGCCTTGGTTTGAGGTATGATTAACCAGAGTTCCATCCACTTTGTAGTTAATGTAAAACACAGCATTTTTTGCCGTGGACAAGCTTTAATACCACACATGAACTGTGGACAGGTGCGGCAGTGTTTGAAGGAAAGCAGCCATGTTTTTCTAATCCTGGAATACGCCTTCACCAAACATGTCACAGACTTTTAAAATTATATTTGAAAAATTAAAAAAAAAAAAAAAAAATGCAGAAATCAAAGTGATGTTAAGGGTGCACAAGCAGTAATGTCCAGCATGGGGCCAGAGTCTGTCTGATGGGTGACCTGGGGCCCCTGACAAGGCAGGCTCATTGGGAACATTATTTTCTGGGATAATGATCATTAGTGCAGAGTGTTATCCGACCATAGAGAACAGAAGTCTGATCCACCTCACAGCTAGAAAACATTGCAGCATTTTCCCTGAATGATGAGCACCTGGAATATTTCCTAAAACCCTACAATATAAGTGATATTCCTGTTTGTATGTCCTATGGCTGCTGTTCAGTGGGTAAGTTTGAGCTGAATTTTATCTCCATTTTTGTAAGTTAGGAGATGTTCGCAATACCATTACGAACATTCATAGGATGAGGGCAACGGACATTAGCCGGAGAAGAGTGCTACATTTATTTTCACTGGATATGTAACATTATGACTGTGAAAAGTTCACACTCCATGCAGACATGTTAGCAGGATGCTGTAACACTTGTGTGGGAGAACAAGACAAATGGAGACACTGCAACAATAATAATTTTTTTTTCCAAGCCTGCTGGACATTTTTGTAAAGTTTTCCAGCATGGACATAAATGCTTGTACAGAGATGTTTGTCTGACCTCTATTGGTACAGATGTGTTGTTGCAGGTGCTGCTGAATGTTTCATTCACACTACTGTTTGGTCCTATATGTGGAATTTATTAACATTGACCCGACGCATTGTGCATCAGCCTCAATATTTTGAGTGTTGGTGGGAGATGTACCTGAATTATGTGATGATCCACTCTTTGGGAATTATCCCATCCAAGTCTCTTTATTATTATTATGTCTAATATTTGGACAGTGTAAACTCCAAGAAAGAAGTGTAAAGATGTTTTAGAAATGTATCATATCATAGTGGCACACTCTGTGTGATAGATTTGACACAACTTGTTAGAGGCTAGACGTTTTCTGTTACAGCTCAAGTATTTTTTTTAAAAAACCCATGTATTACATCAAAAACTGGGACCTATTGTGCTTGGTATTGCAGCTCAGCCCCTTCACTTAAATAAGACTGAGCTGCAATCAGACCATGTGACCAAAGAGCCTGACATCATTGACCTGTGAAGTGGAAGTGCGAGCACTGTTACTGGCTTTGAACAGATGATTGATGGGACGTGCTGGGTATTGGAGCCCCCACAATCTGATATTGATGATACATCCTAAGGATAAGTCATCAGTACTTAAAGGGGTTTTCCAGGACTTACATATTGATGACCTATCCTTAGAATAAATCTACAATTTGCGATTAGTGGGGGACTGATACTCAAGACTCCCAAGGCTGTTTGAAGAGTCCGTGGCACACACGAGTGCTGTGGGCTCTTCCCCGTGCTAATGACGTCACATATATCTGTCACATGGTACAGCAGCCGCTCAGTCCCATTTGTGTCAATAGGGCTGAGCTGCAATACAAACCACAGCCACTATGATATGTATGGCGCCATGCTTGGTATTCAGTGAAGACTCTCATATCAAGTATCTGTCAGTGTTTAATCCCATGTTATAATGTTACCACATTAGGGGCTTAGTGTTTCACCTGGACTAGTTCTGTTCTAATCACATTCTTGTAACATCCTAAAATAATTATTGTGACATGATCTGGTTATTTTCCTCTTTTATTAATCATATATGCTTGTAATATCAATAAATACAATAAAAAGTAGTGATGGTGTGAATATGCCATAACATATTGCAGCAAGGCATAACAAAAGATATCAATACATGACTTCTGTCCATGTTCATGTTTTCATACAGATAATAGTGAGTTAAGCTCCGCAGTTGTGCTCCTTACAGTGTTTGCTCTCTGGTTACTACTCGGTGAAGTACTGTAAAATTGTGATGAAAATATCACAGTCCCTGTATGACGATGTCAATTTTCTTGTGCACAAATCCAGATTACTACACTTAATAACAATGTAGAGGAGCAACAGACTACACATGATCCACCACTGTGCTTTTATTATTATATTTCAGGATTCCAGTCTTATATGAATCAGAATGACCTGTTACCAGTTCTAGGAGGTGAGGGCTGAAATCCATCAGAACAGCATATAGTGGTAACTGGTTGGTAGAGAGAAGCATAGTCACATCTCTGTGATCACACTTTCATCAAATGCTCGGAAACCCCAGTCCTGATAAGTCCGAGACCAGTGGGTCTTCTTTGGTTCTGTCAAAAAAAAAGACAAGCTCATTAATATCAGTCTGTGCTAGATTTCCCCTTATGTAGTCATTTCTTTATACCAAACGTCCTATATAACAGATGCAAATGACAATGACCAGGTTGTTCTGTTTGGATATCTGTGGACCTTCTAGCAGGTTCCTCTTTGACTAGGTGAATGCAGGGATTCTGCTGTTGTGAGATAATGTCCTCTACATGAACATTGACATCAGTGCACAGATGTGGCCCCCCAGAGCAAGAGCCACTCTTAACCAGGCTAAGAAAGAGGAGACTAAATAGACCAATGCTCACTCTACTTTAAAGGAATTGTCCATTAAGGACACTTAAAGGGGTTGCCCACTTTCAGACCAATATTGAGAGACAAATGTTATTGTTTGTATAATAAAAAGTTGTACAATTTTCCAATTTACTACCACTCGTAGTCACAGCACAGTAATCGGACATCTGCCTGGTAACAAGTTGTGCACCTGTGTGCTCATCACATGACCATGGACTGTAAATCACATGACTATGGACTAAATCACATGACTATGGTCAGAATTTTATCCACTAGAAGTAACAAAATGAATGACAGTAAGCAGAGATATAGAAAACCATGAGGAGTTAATGCAGAAAGTATATTGGAAAATTGTATATCTTTTTATTATACAAAAAATAACATTTGTCTCTCAATATTGGTCTTAAAGTGGCCAATCCCTTTAACCACAGGCATTTGCACTGGAGCTCCATTCACAAGGGGGAGACATGGGGGATTTTCGGTCCTCCGTTTCCCTGATTGCTGGGGTCCTGGAACTGGATCTCCAGCGACCTGACACTTATCCCCTGACTTGTTATAAGTGTTTATAGTGGGACAACCCTTTTAATGGAGTTTGTAAAGAGTCAGCAAAGTAGGAAATATCGAATGAAGCATAACTGCAAGACTCCCATAATTCACAGTAGACGTCTGAAGCTGTCATGCACAATTTTCAGTCTTTCAGACGAATGTTAGATCTGACACTGTTACATGTAACATAAGAAACAACACACGTCTTCTAAAATGATTCTAAAAGACTTGGTGACGTCTGACCACAGAACTTAGGCTAGGTTCACATCTGTGTTGGAGTCTCTGTTTGGAATCTGCTGAGCAGAAACATCAGAGAATAGATATTTCTGACGGACCAGAAGAATGGATTACTCAACACAGCCTTACTTTTGTTACAGTGCACACTATTTTTCTTCCTATCAGGGTTATGCACAAGGTAATATTTGAATCAGGCTTTGCAGTGTTCATTGGGAGTAGTTTTTTTTTTTCTTCAAAACTTGATTTTTTTTTTTACCTATTTTCTACTGTCACCAGAATACACTCTATACACATTTGTGTTTTAGCTTTTGTTCCATCAAACATTGGATCCTGGTGAATCCTATTTACTTACAATAAGGTTTGTTGGGGTTCTGTCATGGTGTTCATCCTGTTTAAGGCTTTTATTATATTATTCTTGCCGTCAGCTCTGACGGAATTGCCACAAGTGTGAACCCAACCTTAGCATGCTTTTTAATAGAAATATATTTTACTTTTTATACTGCTGGCCTCCGTTCCATCACATTTCCAGTACTGTTTAACAGCAAGAATACTGTAGTCTGCTGAATAAGTCTTTCCTATAAAAAAGTAAACCTGACAGACCAATTGTAAGTCTGTGAAAGCTTTCATTATTGTGCTAAGACTAGAGCCTTACATTTCTTTTCATGTCATCAACTTCAGTTTACAAAATACATATATTCCACTGGGGCCCTTTGTTGAAGGATTGAAAAAAAAGTCTAAAGCTTGCTATGTACTTGAAATAGCTGCTGGCCAAGAGCTTGTTTGGCCATCAGCTATTCTACCATGCATGAAATCCAATATGCCAGATTTTTTTTTTTCTTTGACATCTTCCATCAGGGAGAGTTAAAGAGTTATTGCCATCGCGGCAAATCACTGCTGGGATGTGGATAACTGCTCCAAAGTTCTGACCCCTAGGGACGAGCCAAACACTGCTGCTTTTGGCTGAGGACCACGTTGAGGAAACGCAGTTTTTTTTTATTGCAGATTTTGCTGCGGTTTTTTGAGCCAAAGCCAAGAATGGTTACAAAATGGAATGGTAAATATCTTGGAAGCTCTTATACTTCTACCTTCTGCTCAATCCACTCCTGCTTTGGCTCAAAAAATGCAGCAAAATCTGCAACATAAAAAGCTGCGTTTCTGCAATGTGGGGGCTGTAGCCTTACACTGTTTCTGTAACTCTCTTAGAGGACACTGGGAGCTACAGAAACAGAGAAGCACATTAACTGTGCTATTTTGTTAACTGTGAGTCTACAAAAACAACTTAGCTCAGCTGTGCCATGCTGTTTTTGTAGCTCCCGTTCACCTCTATAGGAGCTATGGAGGCAGCATTGCTCAGCTGTTCCTGTTAGTATAGTGTAGTTAGTGTAAACAAACCCTCAAAGCATGGTAGAAAGTTGTAATATGGTCGTATTCTCTGAGTTTGACTAAATTTTATCTAATGTGTATGGCAAGCTCAAGCTGTTTTTTTTTTTTTTTTCTAGTATGACGTGAAACTCAGAGACTGATGTAGACCATATAAATTCCACATAATTGTAAATTTGATCCATTAATTTGGTGCTGCAAGCAAAACTGTTCACAGATACATAGCATTTTCTTATTTAGCATTAGCATTTTCTCTGTACTTTGTCTGTTATGCTTTTCTTACCTTTTTTTTGCTTCTTACAAGGACAAAATAAGACTTCATCGAGCCTTGTAACCTGCTCAAACAATTTAGCATGTATATTTTTGAACAAAAATAATGCAATAAATTTAGTCGTCCATTTTGGTAAAGGAGTTGTCCTAGACCTAAGAAAATTGAATACTATGAGGTCATCAGTATCAGATCAGTCAGGATTCAATACCCAGACCTCATGCTGATCGGTTGTTTAAGCAAGAGGAAGCTTTATGCAAAGTACACGACTGGAAGAAGCTTCTATTCAAGTGAATGGGAGCGGAGCTGCAGTTCTCCAATGCCACCACAATAGTATGTGGAGCTCTCTGTACTACATACAATTTCCTATCTGTATACTGTTGCCAGGGCCACATCTGCTTTGAGGTGAGATGTCTGGGTATCTTGCCTCAGGGAGCAGATTGCAGAGTCCCTGAGAGGGCAGCGCTGACAATATTTGTTGGGCAAATCTCGCAAGGTTCATCTTCATGTCTCTGACGTCATTTATGCTTACCATGCTTCTGGGGACTGAAGCTTGGTGTGCAAGCAAAGGAGCTGCTGCAGTAGACACTGGAGTGTCAGGAACAGGTATCTTTTTTATGTTACACCTGCCCTGGGCTCCTCCAGAGTTTGTCCAATTCCTGAACAACTCCTTTAAGCTGAGCACTGAAGCTTAGTGTATGTCCCTGGCTACCTTTAATCACTGCGCATACTCTAGGGGCTCATTCAGGTGGCTTCAGTGCTGAGTGTTGTGCATGTGCAATGCTAGTCAAGCCTACTTTTCAAATATGCCTCTGTTACTCAGCTTTGGTGCTCAGTGATGTAAATCACTGTTTTATTCATATACAAATGTGAGGAAAAGTTCTTTGGAGTGTGTCTTAGCTTGCCTCAGCTTCAGCTCTGGATTCTTCAGCAAAGCATATGCCCCTCATTTAGATATGAATAAAACTGCGATTTACATGAAAATGGGGCTCTAAAGTTGAATAATAGACATATTTGGAAACTGTAGAAACTCCTCTACAAGGTACTGGGATTAGGTTTATAACCATTTGACTGCTAACAAACTCCCTTTAATACAGATACCCTTTTTTTCTAGTACCATATGTACATTGCACTATAGTGTGAAGCAGGTGATTCAGCAACCCATATTGGTCAAGAGTAACCAGTGATACACACGTTACCGTATGGAATAGTAAAGAAACAGACACATGTACACATTGAATACATTAATATGAATGTAATGGTTTTCACATCATTGGTCATCTCATGCATACATGTTAGCAGGCAGTGTTACATACATGAAAAAATTAAAACATTCATTATACAATGGACATACAGTCAGACTTGTATACATTCACTGATGAGGTAATGTATGTTCAGCCATGTATCGCACATGCATAAATAAACAATATATCTTTAACATTTTGTTGGCAGTTTCTTACTGTATTTGCTATAAAAATAGTTTCTGCTGGTTTAGGGCTAGTCACATTGATCTGTTCCCAGAGGATAGATATATATTGTACAATTTCTGGGGGCCCAACCACACTTGGCTGTTTCTACAATTCTAATAGACATTGAATGGAGCTTACTTCCATTCAACTCAAACTCCTCCTCAGCATGATTGTAAGGACAGTGGTGGGCAGCCATTTATTGGGAAAGCACCTTTAGGTGGAGGTACAGCACCAAATACTAAAGAGGTAGTTTCATACAGTAAAATCTCTAAATTAATTTGTCTTGTTTTGTATGAATGTGTACATACAGGCATGGATAGCATGATTTACCATACCCCTGATACATGAGTGTCGCAGAGGTGGTACCTACATGTAAGTCATCTGGCATTAATACTTAACATGGGAATACTTCTGTAAAAAAGGAGGACACTGAAAGTGTACCCTTAGCCTACATTTCCAGAAATGTTAGATGAAATAGAATGAATAGACATTTTTCATGGCCATTAAAATGGACAAATGTGGACATCAAAAAATCGGTCATGTGGTATAATGTTTCTGTTTACCCACTTCTATGATTGTTCTTGGTTGGTATCTGTATGCTACATTATTCTTTGTGTGGTTTTCTATAAAATTCAATAAAAATTACAGTTAAAAAAACCCAAAAAACTAATGTGAATAGCCACATTGACATGAATGGATTTTAATGTAGTTCTGTGAAGGCCATTAGGTTAAGACCGCACTTAGGAGCTGCAGCCAAAAAGCGCTGATGGAAATGCATCGCTTTTTTTCCGCAGCACTTTTCACAGAAAACTTTCATTCTATATCATACCTATATGGAGACCGCCAGCATTTCTGCTTCAGATTTTTTATGCGTGAATGGTATTAGCCAGAATTCCATCCACTTTGGAGGTACTGTAATATGCGGCTAAAACGCCACATATTCTCAACGTGGGGTCTCAGCCTTAGTCTTATTGCTGGAACCCCTTCCCATAATCATGAGATTGGGGTTTGACCCCAGTGATCAGACACTTATTCCCTAACCACAGGATAAGTGTTACATGTGTGACAACCCCTTTAGGCTAAGGTCACATAGGGCAACCCTATAGGGAAAACACTGGCAATTTCACAACTAAAATGACCATGCTGTGATTTGGAAAAACACACATATATGGATTTTCCACAGCGGGTTCCCCTCCCCCCCAGCAATGTGTTGATGAAATTACCAAAATCTACTTTGCTAGCGCTGTAAAACCCTGTGTGTTATTCCGCTGCTCTTCTGCAGTGACCAAAAACGCTGCCTTTTCTGAATGTATGTCCCAATTCTCAAAGAGGACATGTCAGCTCTCCTGTAATACCCGTTTTAGTAAATGCATTTCTCATAAAATAACAATTCTTAGAACTCTGCCGTGTCCTGTTCCTCTGTTATCCCTACTGGAAAAATATGAAGAAATGACAACTGAGATTTACTGTTTCCTTGTCAGAGAAACTCAGTCCTTAACAATATGGTATTCTAAATCACTGTTCCCCGTAACAGGCTGTGTAGTAGGCACACATTTCACTGACAAAGGTAATGACAACACCCAGTTATCATGTTATCCATCCCTGTATTTATAGGAGAAACTACACATAAATAAGTACTTACTGAAACAGATCAGTGAAGTCAAACATGAACCTTTGAGGCCAGATCTGTCCTCTATACTAGTCTTCTGCTGTGAGGCTATTCTCTATCTGTTTTAGGGCTCAGGACTTAATATTCATAGAATAGATATTGTTAGCTCTGTGCTCTTATGACATGATTTACCCTACAAATGCTATATCAATAAACAACAGCAAAGAGATCCCTAAAGTAATACTTGGAGCTAGTAGTACCAAACTATTGAAGACCACTATAACACTTAAGTAACCAAGCACCATTATGTTGTTGGAAAATAATCTGTGTTTTTTGGAGGAAACCATTTATATTTTATTGCCATTGTGACTATTGCTGTGATAACATTATGGAAATTTGTGTTATCTTTTAGTTAATGATAAATGAGGTAGATGTTTTACCCTGACATATACCTATGTGCAATATACAAGTCATGTCCTTTTTATTTTAGTAGAACGCTGTATCCAGCCATTTTCAGTTGTAGTCATATTACTATTTTGTGGGTCTCATTTTGAGCAACCCTACTTGGACCTAGCATGGTTTCAGCACTCTTTGTATGGTCTGATTCATTGAACAACATCGATGAGCCCTCCATATTCCCAATGATCTCTTACGTCAGTGCTAGTGGGACATTTAGAGTATTTACCGGCTACTTTCAGAGGCGCTGAGCTGCGCTCTGCAAGGATCCGACCTTCATTTTCAGAGAATGAAGCTGTAAACACGGCCCCGGATTCCTCACAGGATGGGCAAAGTGTAAGGAAAGCGCAGATCTGTCCTTGTGATTTATTCTCGGTGACCTGGTAATTGACATCCTGTTCCTTTGAGATTACTGTCCGCTCTTCATTCAGACACTTTTCCCATGTAACTCTGATGTCCCGGGGGATGTTTCCTTTCATAATGCAGCTAAGGGTTAATCTTTCTCCCTCATTACACGTCTCAGGTAGACAAATGTCAGATACTGAATAGAAGCCATAACTGTCTGCAGGGAGAAACATATTGCAATGTGAGTCATAATTCTGGACACAGGTTTCATGCCATACCAATTCTTCAAAACTATTGACATGGTAATGAATGTTACACATTGAATTAACAGAGTATATTAAAAGTATCTTCACAAAGATTCACACAAAACTGAAATACAATTTAAAAAAAATATGGATATCCAGTTTTCTGGGCAAACAATCCCACATATGCAGAGAATAAGTGCATAGCATGTGCAAGCAATGAGAAGCTATGCTTGCCCACACTGTTCTTTCTCTTTCTTTTTTTTTTTTGTCTTTCTGATGAGGCATGGATTTGGTGATGCGGGGATCTACTGCTGCACTTAGGCTACATTCTCCCAACTGGGGTACAAAGCAGCCATTTTTCACCACTGTCTTGCACCTGAGGGGCACCCATTTTCACCAATCCCCAAAACAGAAGCTGACCTATATATTGGTGGTCCATTACAACAAACCTTCAAAATCACGGTCTTGTGAATAGCCCCATTCACTTATACTGAATTCAATGCTGCTGTGTCCATTAAAAAAAAAAAAAAAAAAAAGGACGTCACATGGCCATTATTCATGGTGGTGTGAATATAGCTTAACATTTTGTTACTTTCAGGATATGGTTGCTTCTTCCATGCTTCTCGTTCTTGTATCTTATTACTGTGCTACATCTTATTCGCTATATGCCTTTTCTCTGCTTATGTTTTTATGGGAATTATGTTTCCTCATACTTTTAGTACATTTTGTAATATTTATTTTGATATGTATTTCTGGTCCTGTATGATCTTTTTGTGGATGTAACTGTTTGCCATGCCGAGAGGACCCATTATTATTAGTTTGGGCTTTTTCCTTCTATGTGTTGCACATTAACACATTGACTTAAACTGAAGAATGAATGATTGAGGACTAAGAATAAATACTCTAAACATTAGGAAGAACATTATGACTTTTTTTTTTTTTTTTACCCGTTTTGCTGTTTGTGACTTACCCAGGACATTTCCAAAGTATTTTTTCTCCCCCAGGATCGTGCCTGCTCTCATGAAGCGACAGATAAACTCTGCCTGGTCATGACGCTCCTTGTGTACCTGGAAGCTGAGGATGGAGCATAGAGAGTGGCGTATTCCACCCACAAATCTACTCTTTACAATATTCCAGCATGTATAGGAATCCTGTTCCTGTAACTCTTTGTAGTCCCCGGGTGTGTATAAGGACCCTTTCTCTTTTATTTCAATCTCCTTGTCCCCTTGTCGGATCAGCCACACCGCAGTTATGTTTTTGGGGTATCGGCCTGCAATACTACACTTCAGAGTAGCAATGCTACCTTCAGTCCAGTCTTTGCAAACTGAGATGTCAGTAACTGGAATGATAAAAAGATACATGTACATATTTCATCTTTCTGATTTCCATATTATATAGAAATAGAGTACATTTAGCTTGTCCACAGTTGTCAGTTTGGTCCTACATTTAGGCCCCATTGCCTCAGCACAATTGACCAGGCACTACTTCAGTCTGTTTTATGGAGGACATGGACTTGGAGACCTTTGGAGAGTTGTCTCTTGCAGTCTACAGGTCTGTCTCTTCCACACACATAGGGTCTAGATCATCAATGTTCTGTGGATGCAATTTAGTTATTTTTCATATCTTTAGCTGAATGAGGCCTATCAGTACATACTTGTACTCATCTTTTCTCAGTTACATCAAACTTTGGTTTTATTTGAGGCAAAATATTTTCAATACAAAATAAATTTGGAACATTTTATGGCTTGTTCTGGTCTATTTCAACAGCTGGCTAGAACTGAACCTGGACAAAACTGAAGGTTAGCAACTAACAATAAAGTGGAAACTTGCACATCTAACACATTTGTCCCTGGAAAACACAACCCTTTCAATGATCAGATCATAAATGTCATTTGGTTGTGCTTATTGATGAGGTAGTGTCACTCCAGAACCAGACATCTACCATTATTAAACCTTCAGCTGAGGAACATTGCAAAAATCAAATACCTTATTCCAGCAGAAAATCTATTCATGCTGGTACATGCCTTCATAACCCTATGATTGGAGTGTATATAAACCAGCTAGACAATGCAATACAGATAGAACAAAATGTTGCAGTTAACTAAACCACTCCAACAGGCTCCCATGACACCTATCCTCCATTCACTGCACTGACTGGCTACAATATAGAGAATAACTTAAAACTAAATTTGCTTCATGATCCAGCTGCTTGAGAGAACTAGCAGATTTCCATATTCCTTGTCACCCTCTTTGATCAGCAGATACAAATTGTATACCCAAAAATTCACCATAAATCATCTGGAGGCTTCTATCTCACAGCCCCTACTTTCTGGTACTTATTACCTGGATCACACATTTAAAGCATACCCATAATTAGAAAATAAAATGAATAATACAAGTGAATATCAGAAACTGTGTGCTATATCTTATTAAAGAAAAATGCTTCATTCTCCATTTATTAGTTTCTGTCCAGCAGCCTCCATCCCAATAAGTTGTCTGTGGTTAAATAATCACTATCTTTTTAGACAACTTAGCCTCATTTAATAGATCATGTGATTCTGGGCTAATATGTAATTCACTTTAATTAAAACTGTGCTGATTTCTCCCTGAAAAAACTTTCTAACGTTTCTGTACTAGGTTTCTCCCTTTTAACAAATTTGCAGTTCACTCCGTTACTAGGGAAGCTCCGTCCATAGCTGCAAGACTGCTTTACAGTGAGTGGAGGGGGAGGGACTGTTCTGTCTTTACACAGTAAATGCAGATTGGAGGGGCTGATTTTCTTCAAAGCCTCCACACACATCTGGAAACTGCTTTCTCTGGACTGAAAATGCAAACTGCTTTCTTTTGCATTTGACAGAATATTCTGCACATCTTACAGCTTACAATGTAAGAAACGTTTTCTATGTACTTTTGGCTGCTTGTGTGATTACAGAAGGGATAATATTCACAGATAGCAGCAGCTTATAGATTGCTTATAGATTGTTTGTTTGTTTTTTTTTCCTGTGTTTTAGCTGCTTGATTTTGTGTATTTGCAGTTCAGAGTTCCTGGATCTCCTCTGTTATGGCCACTTGGGCTTTTCTCAGCTATTTGTTTCCTATTTTACAGCTACTTCTGGCAGAATTGCATGTAAATAAACCAATGTAGTTATAGTAGTGGAGGGGGCTAGACTGCTCCTCATTTTACACGTCCACAGCCTGAGAGAGAAATTTTAAATGTGCTGCAGTCATAATGGGGCTATTAGCAGCAGAAAAACTGATAGGACACCACGTATGAAGGCTTATATGAAGATCTTCACATAAACTTGATTGATCTGTGACGTTGACGTAATCCACTATACGCAGGTGACAAATGAAGTTGTAGCAAATTCTATTTTCTTTTTTTTTCCATTACATTTTTTATTTTTGTTCTTACCGTGCTTGCAGAATATTTGAATAACTGTTAGCAGTAACAAGCCGCAGGCTGTGGAAATCCACAAAGCCTTTGGTACATAGGCATCAACTGCAAACAGAGACATTCAGTTAGTAATTCAGTAGGTATGTATAATACACAGTAAATCAAACAAGTGATAATGTAAAACCTTCTGGGAATCCCCAAAAATATGTATATATTGTATATCAAGTAAATTTTTTCATTTGTTCATGATAGATTATTTTTATGTCCCATTATAAACTATGGAAAACGTACCCAGAAATGTCAGTCTTTCTGTTGTCCCCTCTGAGATTGTAGGATGGTGGACAGTACAAGTGTAGTCAATGTCGCTGTCTTTATACGTCACATTGGTCCGATAAATGGCCTCAAGAGAATAAGTGCCATTGGGGTTCCTCCATTTATTGATTTTGCATCCTAAGAGCTCTCCATCTCTTTTCATGGAAAGGTTCAGCTCATCAGGATAGAATCCAGACACCAGGCAGATTAAAGATGAATTCTTTTGACCTTTGCTTGAGAGGTAGAAGAAGACTTCTGGTTGAACTAGAAAGAAATGTGACAGAAATGTGCACTGTTGAAAGCTGCATAAAAATTCTAAAAAAAATAGAAAACTATTCGTGCTATTTCTTACATGTACATTATGGGTGTTGCCAGCTTTATATGCAACTTTTTTTGCATTTCTTTGGCTACTTTCACACAGCAGTATTTTGGTCCATATTTGTCAAAAGTCAAAACCTTATGTGGATTCAAAATCCGATTTTGTCTGTATAGGTTAGACTACTGTTTTTGGCTAACAAATACTGAAGCAAAGTACTGACCAGAATAGAGTCATGAAAGTAGCTTAAAAAGTATGCCCATTTTTTTGGGATGGCCACAAGGTATGTCTGGGATTTGTGCCTATCTGTAGGACAGAGAATGCTGCATCCAGGCAAGGAGTGAATGTAGAGGTGGCCACATGTGTTCAGTTCTCTCCATTTACTTCTATGAGAGCCACATGGCTTTATTAGTTTAAATGTTTCCTGCATGGCCTCACATGAATATATATTTTCAAAGAAGTTCTCCCTCATTTGCCCAATCTCCATTCCTCAGAGTTGACTACACATGTCTGATTATTATCCATTAAACCCAGTGAGATATATAAAAACTGTTCGTGTGCACTGGTTCAGCTGTTTCTGTAATGTGAGCATGTCTGAGAAATTATGTTTTATGTAAGTAATACATTCATGCAAACGAAGGCCAAAGTGCCCCTGGGCTTCATTCTTCAGTAAAGTGCCCTTCCTTATTGGCCACATCCTCTCTCAGGCCATTCCCCTCTGCTCTTCATTGACGTCTCCAGTATCATCCAATAAAGCAGGGCGCGTCACTGAAAACTGCTTTCATTTCAAAGGTATTTATTAAATTACAATACTATAGAAAACATAGTAAACAGTATATTAAACAAAAGCAGTCATAATTTGACAAAAATTATACGACTATGAAGGAAAGCAGCACATATCAAACGTTAGCGTACATAGAAAATACGAGGCATGCTTTACAAACTGAATGCTTACATTATCATAGCAAATATGGATGTTTGAATTGCTTTCCACAAGACATATTGAGCACTGTGCAATGTATTATACATTGATCTATGCTTCTCAGCAAAATCTACAACATGAACATGAGGTTCTTAGTATACATATTGATCAAGGTACATAAGTCCACTAGCTTCTTTATGGGCACCTTTGTATAGTGAGACCACTTGGGGAGAGTCCCAGCAGCCCAACTGCACCCCTGCTGACCGGCTAAGACTCTGCTCTCTGGGCCACCCCACCCCACACTTTGTCACATTGTCTTAGCATTTGCAGCCACTATATAGCCCTGCACCATGTAAAGAGATCTCAAAATATTGTGGTGACAATACAATATTTAGCATTTTTAGCAACTTAAAAATGTTCCAAAACTTCTTATTGTAGGTACTTGACATATCGTTAATAGTTAATAGTTACTAAATACATACTGATTCTTTACTGCGGAAGGTTCTACCTTTATAACAATTTGGTCACTACTGCTAGAAGTAGATTTTTTTTGGTAATTAAGAAATTGTAGATATAATTTAGTGTGTGTGTTTTTTATTTATTTTATTTTTTTAAATTTAGGTTATATTATTTATAACTGGTGAAATTAGCCTGTGGTTATCATGGTATTAGTCAGTAGTTTAATCTAAAAATATTTAACAAAAATGGGTCTTACCTCCAAAGGTAACCTGGAATGTTTTCTTGAGAGGAGGAAGTATCTTTTGGACAACTTGACATGTGTACTGTGCCTTGTCATCCCCAAGGACAGGAGTAAAGCAGAAGGAACTGTGAACCTTAAAGCCTTGGCTATTACTACCTTCTACCAGATGTGGGGTGGAGGTGCTGAGGACCACTCCATCTTTCATCCATTTGAACATAACGTCAGGCGATGACAGATTATGTGCTGAACAGCGCAACTCATTGGACTTGTTCATGATGACTGTGGTTCCTTCAAGGTTTATGTAACGGAAGTCTGAAGAGAAGATAAAATGTAGAATGTCAAGTAATGATATATAGTAAGTAAAACATTATTGTGCTTGTAAGCCGCTTTAACCCCTTCAGGACCAATGAATTAATGACGCCCACCAGCAACCCCCAATCTCGCCACGTATTTCGTATTGCATATTTTCTGCAGCCTAGGGTCTGGCCAGTGACCCCAGGCTTCTAGGAGCCCCCAGTACCTGGTTGATCCTGCTGGGATGGGAGCAAGTCAGCCTATGAGTCTGCATTGGCTGACTTCTATAGAATGCAATACACGTGTATAGTACTGAACCAGCAATGGTCTGATGTCCATTATTGGGACATCACTAAACAGTAAAAAAAAAAAAAAAAAAGTGGAAAAAAAAAAGTTTAAAGTATATAAAAAAAAGAAAAAAAAAGAATAAAGCCTCAAACTGCCCCTTTCCTATATAAAATGAATTATATAAAAGAAAACCCTTAAAAAATTAATAAAAACAATACATATTTGGTATCGCTGTGTCTGTAACAATCTGTACAATAAAACTGAAACATTATTTAACCTGCAGGGTGAACGTCGCGCAAAAAAACCACCGGAAATAATGATTTTTCGCCGTCTCGCCAGAGGTACAGTGAGCATTTTTAACCCCCAAGTGTTGCATTAATTTATTATCCATAAATGAATATGCAGCTGATGGTGAAAGGTGAAAATGACAATTTTTCCAGGAATATGTAATTTCAGTGCATAATACGTTGTGCCCGGCTTGTATCAGAGATTGAACGCTCCATAATCTGTTGTGCCCGCTTAACAGTTTTTGGAATGTGTATCTCTGCTGACACAAGCTGGGCACAACATATCAAGCACTGAAATGACGTATCTCTGGAAAAAATTGCAATTTTCATCTTTCATTATCAACTGCACATTCATTTCTGGAAATTAAATTAAAGCAACACTCAAGGGTTAAAAGTGCTCATTACGCCACTTGATAAATTCATTCAGGGGTGTAGTTTCCAAAATGGGGTCACAAGTCTGCGGATTCCACTTTACTGGCAATTCAGTGGCTCTGCAAAAGTGGTATGGCATCCAAAAACCAAAAAAGTGCTCCTTTCCGTCTGTGCCCGGCTGTGCCCAAACAGCAGTTTCTACCCACATATGGCATTAAGTACGTTATCCTGGGTACAGCAGTGTCATACATGTGGGCATAACCATAGGGTGCAAATGTGAAAGAGCGCTATGTGGCTTTGGAGCGTAGATTTAGATGGTTGGTTTTTGAATGCAATATCACATTTGCAGTGACCCTAAAATTGTCTCTACAAAAGGGGGTAACTTCTTGGGGAATTCCAGTTTACTGGCACTTCCAGGGCTCTGCAAAAACAACATGGTGTCCAGAAAGCTCCTATAAATCTATACTCTGAAATATAAAAAGCTTCCTTCCCTTCTGAGCCCTGCTGTGTGCCCAAGCAGGAGTTTACATCCACATATATAATTTTTTTTTTCCTGGAATAGTTTACTTAATAGTTTTAGGAGTGCATATATCTGATGACACACAGTGGGCACAACGTATTGGGCACTGAAATGTCATATTTCTTTAAAAATGGCAATTTTCACGTTGTATATTTTTGGGAAGCACAAAGTGATAATACCCCTTGAGAAATTCTTGAGGGGTGTAGTTTCTAAATTGGGGTCACTATTGAGGGGTTTCCATTGTACTGGTACTTTAGGGGCTCTGCAAATGCAACATGGCACCTGAAAACTATTCTAGCAAAATCTCAAACGTCCAGTGTCGCTCCTTCCCTTCCGTGCACTGCCATGTTCCCAAACATCAGTGGGGTATTTTTGTGCTCTGGAGAAATTGCATAACAAACTGTGAGATGTATTTTCTCCTTTTAACCTTTTGTGAATGTGTTAATTTTAGGGATAAATGAATGTATTAGTGGAAAAAAATGAATGTCTAAATTTCACCTCCATATTGTTTTAATTCCTGTGAAATGCTTAAAGGGTTAACAAACTTCCCAAATGTTTTAAATTATTTGAGGGGTGCAGTGTTGAAAATGGGGTGATTTTATGGGGGTTTCTAATATATAGGCCTTTATTATAATCCCTTTCAGAACTGAAGTGGTCCCCAAAAAATTAGTTTGGGAAATTTTCTTGTAAATCTGGAAAAATCACTGTTACTCTTGTAAGCCTTCTAACATCCAATATAAATTAAAGGACAATTAAAAGATGATACCAATATAAAGCAGAGATATGGTAGATAATATTTATTAATATATTTGGGTGGTATCACTATCTGTCTGAAAAGTAGAGCATTTCACATTTTGAAGATTGCAATTTTTTTTCCAAATTTCCATCAAATTTCCTGTTTTTATGAATAAATTTAAAAAATATTATTTAGTGTTTACCACTAACATGAAGTATAATGTGTCACAAAAAACAATCTCAAAATCACTTGTGTAAGTTAAAGTGTCTCAAAGTTATTGCCATATAAAGTGACACATGTCAGTTTTGAAAAATGAGGCCTGGTCCTTAAAACACTTTTGGACGCGTCATTAAGGGGTTATTTTTTTATTTTATTTATTTTTTTATTATTTTTACAGTCTCTAGGGACCTTGAAACCTAGGGGGTCTTATCGCTCATACAATCCCCTGCAATACTAATGTATTAAAGAAATCCTGCAATTCTTTATTCTTTCTCTTGCTTTTCTATTGTCCTCTGTCTCCTGCTTCTCACTGATTATGGTGTACAGGCTTGTGTAGGGCTGTACAATTAAATTAATTTGATTAATTTGTCATTTCAAAGAATTGTGAGATTGATATTGGCTCTGCCTGGGAGTCTGATATTTCCACTACAGGCTTTCTTTTCCCGCAGCAAACTATGATTTATCATTTAACCCTTTCACTGCTAGGGGTTTTCAGATTTTTCTCTCCTCTGACTTCCAAAGCAATTTTCATAGTTTTGAGTTGGACAAATAAAACCTTAATTGCAACATTAAAAAATCATGCTAACCCTCCATACCTATATATTTGCTTAAAGTAGACACCTGCAGCATTGTCAAAATGCCACTTGGTACTGTATACGAACAAGCACCTTTATGCAATTTTGATTTAAAGTGTATGTTTTATAAAAAAATTGCAGATAAATGTATATTAGTTGGTAAAAGTGGAACCCAAATAAAAAAGTTATATGCACCAAACCTCCAAAAAAACAAGACTTCAACATGTGCAGAGTTCATTCATATCACTAAGGCCTACACCTGCATGCACATATCTTAATAAAATCACCAGAACTGGAAGGAACAAAAATCTTCTTTGAAGCTGGAAATATTTTAAAAAAGTATTATCCTATGTAAGTGAAAAGCAAGTGCACCCTTAAACCCTATATATTTATGGAAAGTCGAGAACCTGAAGATTACATGTGTGTCAATGGGTTATCAATATCCATGTCCACCTTCATGTAACTTTGTGACACAAACAAATAATTTTTTGAAAAAAGGCACTAAAACATAGATTTTCACCTAAAACTCCTATTTAATGTTGAATTCACATACAAAACACATATAAAATAATAGATCAAGGTGTACTCAATTTATATATACCACAATCATCAACTACAACTAGTTATTCACTAATATGTTAAAAATCTATACTGCACATAGCAAACTGTGACACTGATACCAAAATCTAACTGTTTTGAGATTGCACCTCATACCGTTTATAAAAACACAACTTCATATTTCATATATACAGTGAGTACGGAAAGTATTCAGACTCCTTTCAGTTTTTCACTCTTTGTTTCATTGCAGCCATTTGCTAAAAGCAAAAAAGTTCATTTTATTTCTCATTAATGTACACTCAGCTCCCCATCTTGACAGGAAAAAAAAACAGAAATGTAGATATTTTTGCAAATTTATTAAAAAAGAAAAACTGAAATATCACATGGTCATAAGTATTCAGACCCATTGCTATGACACTTATATTTAACTCACATGCTGTCCATTTCCTTCTGATCCTCCTTGAGATGGTTCTACTCCTTCATTGGAGTCCAGCTGTGTTTAATTAAACTGATTGGACTTGATTAGGAATGGCACACACCTGTCTATATAAGACTTCACAGCTCACAGTGCATGTCAGAGCAAATGAGAATCATGAGGTCAAAGGAACTGCCCAAGTAGCTCAGAGACAGAATTGTGGCAAGGCACAGATCTGACCAAGGTTACAAAAGAATTTCTGCAGCACTCAAGGTTCCTAAGAGCACAATGGCCTCCATAATCCTTAAATGGAAGAGGTTTGGGACAACCAGAACTCTTCCTAGACCTGGCCGTCCAGCCCAAACTGAGCAATCGTGGGAGAAGAGCCTTGGTGAGAGAAGTAAAGAAGAACCCAAAGATCACTGTGGCTGAGCTCCAGAGATGCAGTAGGGAGATGGGAGAGAGTTTCACAAAGTCACTATCACTGCAGCCCTCCACCAGTCGGGGCTTTATGGCAGAGTGGCCCGAAGGAAGCCTCTCCTCAGCGCAAGACATATGAAAGCCCACATAGAGTTTGTCAAAAAACACATGAAGGACTCCCAGACTATGAGAAATAAGATTCTCTGGTCTGATGAGACGCAGATTGAACTTTTTGGAGTTAATTCTAAGCGGTATGTGTGGAGAAAACCAGGCACTGCTCATCACCTGCCCAATACAATCCTAACTGTGAAACGTGGTGGTGGCAGCATCATGCTATGGGGGACAGGACGACTGGTTGCAATTGAAGGAAAGATGAATGCGGCCAAGTACAGAGATATTCTGGAAGAAAACCTCTTCCATAGTGCTCTGGACCTCAGACTGGGCCGAAGGTTCACCTTCCAACAAGACAATGACCCTAAGCACACAGCTAAAATAACAAAGGAGCGGCTTCGGAACAACTCCGTGACCATTCCTGACTGGCCCAGCCAGAGCCCTGACCTCAACCCAATTGAGCATCTCTGGAGAGACCTGAAAATGGCTCCACCAACGTTCACCATCCAACCTGACGGAACTGGACAGGATCTGCAAGGAAGAATGGCAGAGGATCCCCAAATCCAGATGTGAAAAACTTGTTGCATCATTCCCAAGAAGACTCATGGCTGTACTAGATCAAAAGGAAGGGGCTTCTACTCAATAATGAGCAAAGGCTCTGAATACTTATGACCATGTGATATTTCAGTTTTTCTTTTTTAATAAATTTGCAAAAATATCTACATTTCTGTTTTTTTCTGTCAAGATGGGGTGCAGAGTGTACATTAATCAGAAATAAAATGAACTGTTTTGCTTTTAGCAAATGGCTGCAATGAAACAAAGAGAGAAAAAAATTTAAAGAGGTCTGAAAAATTTCCGTACCCACTGTATAACCACCTTCATGCAATTTTGCAGCAAACGGAGATTACAAGCAAAAATTACACAAAAATTCAAATTTGCCACTAAAGTGTCACTAAATTGCCACTCAAGCAATCCCTTTCTGCAAACAAAATGTACTTTCCAAAAAAAACTACAAGATGTGAGGAATTTATACATACCACACTCCCGCACTCCTCTACTAGTCTCCATGCAAGCACGTTGTTGTACCTTCCAATGCGCACACTTCGGCGTCTCTCTTTCTCCTCCCATAATGTTCCCCATATATACCCAGCGCTTACCACTCTACCGAATTCTGTCCCACGCAGCTAGACTTCCTTGGTAAGTGACCCATCATCTCGTGCTAGACCTTATGCTCTACACCTACCAATTTCATACTTAAAGTATTGTGCTATACACTTTCACTTTGTACTTCAGCCTACCGTTTACATTTCTACCATACCCTATTACACACACATGCCATCATATCGATAAATATTCACTTTATTCCACACTGTTTTGTGCTTATCAGTCAGCACACTCTTTGACTGTTATCCCACCTGTCAATCCATCGCCTTAACTTCATCATCACCAATTCTAATTTTGTTAATATCATTATTGTTTTTATTATGATTATCAGCAGTAATTTTCTTCATCCTATTTGATTTTTATCATTACTACTTCCTAGTCTCTTCACCCCATTCTACCTGATTTACCACTGCCAACCCCTATGTTTTTTATATGTACATCTTGAACTGCAGCTAGTTACTGTATTATGACTTCCATGATTACTATGCGATGTATTATGCACAAGTCCCCTACAAATATTTGTATATATCTATATCATACTATTGTTTGATTCTGCTAACACTACAATTTATAGACCTTTGCATTTATAGACATATTTATTTTATTATTTGATTTTATATCTGCTTTTTTATATATTCGTGTATTCATGTACTTCTATATGTGTATGTTTCTTTTATTTATTTATTACTTAATCGGCCTGATGAAGACACGTTGTTGGAATAAATGCTACTGGAACTACTACTGTTCTTTACTGATTACTATATCTCCTGAATTTTCGATTGAGTATAGCAGGGCTCAAATTGTCCCCAACCCTTTTTATCCTCACACCTACATACATACCACACATATATATATATATATATTTACAGGTGCAGGTGTTAAAGAAACACCAAAATCGCAGAAATGCAGCAGCCAGTTTTGTGCATGCAAATTAAATAGCTTAATAAAAGTATAATTTTCTATCCCCCCTATAAAAATTGTAGCAATTTATATGTTCATCTCTAGTGATAATCGTTATTACTATTATTTTAGCATGTAACGGATATCGCTAGAGAGGCGTATTTTAATCTAGAAAGATCAGGTATGGACAGGGTCAAATGTAAACTTTATTGATGACTTTGTGTATGTGTTGTGTAAGTGTTTGGTGCAACTCTTTTGGCTCTGCGACCTGGACGATGGTAAACATCTGGGTCACAGTGCCAATAAACTTCCTGGTTATGTTCAAAGGGGTATTACAGAAGAATATCCCTGTGATTAGGCTCAGAGGGGTATTATATTATCCATCTACGTGACAATCAGAGGTCTGTAAGGGCTATCGTGATGATTTTAATATCTCTTTAAAGATGAGATTCTCTTCTTTAAAATGAATCCAATATCATCTTCATAGCCCTAACCAATCCTGAGATATCGGCATTAGTAGTAAGGACATATTAGATACGTGCTCGGCCAGAAAAGTGCCACCTTGGGAGGACGTATAAATACGTGGGCAACAGGGAAAGGGTTAAAGAAACTATGCAGTTTCTTTACTGCAGTCAGTAGATGGGTGGTAGGGTGAGAAATTCGGCATCAAATGAATCCAACTCCTCCCCCCAATGTCAGATCACTAAATTAGTTTAGTCTTTTTACAAAGACGTGAATATTGAGATTAAAATCGAGAATCAGCCAAAAGCTTGAATAAAATTGAGATTTTAGGGAAAAATGACCCAGCCATAGGCTCGTGAGTAAACACGTGGTGTAAACACCGTGGTTTGGACACGGTGGAAACGCTGTACCAAAAATCGCAGTGTTTTACAGTCACTGCAAAGTGGCTAGTGAATGCCATCTACACATTGCAGAAAAATACGTTGCGGTTTTGGAAATTACAGCATGTCAGTTATACGTATGGAAACGTCAGCGGTTTCCTAATAGTTATAATTGAAGCAGAAAGGAGTTGAGGACTTTCTGTGAAAAGCCCTGTAGGAAAAAACACAATACATTTCCACTTTTTTGCTGTGGCCCACTACGTGGGGCCTTAGCCTCATGAAGAGAAAATGAGGGTGGGGGAGGGGGCACTTCAAACAGTTACATATTTTTCATTCTAAAATGTAGATTACATTATATAATGCTTAAGATATAACTGTGTGAAGTGACCCTCCCCACCTTCCTTTTCTCTTTATTATACACAAGCCTGTACACAACTCTCAATAGAGAAGCAAGGAAAAGAATATAGAAATGCACAATTTCACAGAAACTAACCAAAATTTGATAATAAATGAGACAAATGCTGCCAGAAAATCAAAATTTTTTCCAAAGCTTAGTGACATTTTATCTGTGAGATCAGGAAATCTCTTCTATTCTTCCCGCAAACATAGAGTTAATTGTAAAAGTAAACGCCAGTTTTTACATTGAAGTCAATAATAATAAATATTAATAATCTACCTCTAGTTTAGGTGATTGTAGATGGACATTAGATTTAGAGCAGCCAGGAATATGTCTACTCTGAATATTTTGGGGTTTCCTTCCTTCTCCTTGTTTCTACAAATAAGGGAGTGATGGTGCTCTCGCCTATGCTGTGTGTTTTTTTTTTTTTTTTTATTAAAATAAATGGGTGTATGTGTGGATTTCGGTGTGGAATGTGCTGCAGATTCATTGTGTGAGACTACGATCCTCTGTGAAAATTTTTGGGTCTTTTCCCACAACATATTGGCAGAAATTAATTAATCGGTGTATGGCTAAGGCCCCACGTAGCAGGCCGCAGCCAAAAAGCTCTGTGGGAAAAACCACAGCGAAAACGCATTGCGGTTTTTCCCGCAGCACTTTTCACAGAAAGTGTGCAGAGTTTTCCTCTGTGGACTTTCTGCTTCAATTATACCTAGATGGAAACCGCCAGCGTTTAATTGACATGTAATTGACTGAAAAATGGTTTTGGAAATTGCAGCATTTTCGCTGCGGATCTTTTTCTGCAATGTGTGGCCTATGAAATTTTTCTGTCGTATATTTGGCACTTTTTATTTTTTTGACACATGGCTGTTTTTCACCAAAAAAGCACCACTTGGTCCTTTTGTAAAAAAGTGTTTTGAATGGGGTGGGAATCAAGGTGGGAACGCCTTGGCCTGACAGATTTACTGTAACTTGCATCATAATCAGAGGCGTTTTAACAAATTGGTGGGCCCTGTGCAAAGGTTTCATTAGTGGGCCCACCCACTTAGAAATACCTGACCTGCACAAATTATAATGTCCCCTCAATGGCCTCCACATAGTATAACGCCCCTTAGTGGCTCTCCCTACTAGCCACATACAATATAATGTCCCTCATAATGTCCCCTTCTGATTGCCCCCACAGTGTCACATGGCCCCCTCAGGTTGTTCCTACAGTGACATATACCCCCCAGTAACCTGCCCTCATCCCCCCCCCCCGTTCCCCAGGTTGCCACCACAGTATCATGTTCCCCCACGCCCCAGGTTACCCCCACACTATCGTGTCTCCCCCACCTCCCAGGTTGCCCCCACAGCATCATGTCCACCCCCCACAGTGTCATGTCCCCCTGAGATTTCCCCCTCAGTGTCATGCACCCCCCCGGTTGCCCCCACAATTTCATGTCCCCCACTGTATATACTCTATCAAAGAAAAAAACAAACCTCTCTCCGCTGCTGGAGTCTTCAAGGAGCGACTGGTGCGATTTAAGTGACGTCACTACATCGCGCCTCCTGTTCCCAAGACACTGGGAGTGAAGACAGTAGCCGAGTGGTGAAGCATGGAGCTGACTTCAACTTCAACCGATGAGTTGAGGTAGCCCGGACCCACTGCCCTGGACAGCGGGACAAACGCAGGACTATCCCGTTGTCCAAAGGGGGCCCCCGTTACCATAGGGCCCGGTGCAAGTGCACCGTTGGTCCTATTGTTAAAGTGGCCCTTGTCATAATAGTGGCTCAAGTTATAACTGAAAGCTGCGCCAGTCACTGCCTGATGTATATTTCACTTCTGACACTTAGGACCTCCAGAGAGATGTCAAAATTTTTAAGAGTTTCTATTGCATCTCTGGAGGTCCTGCACATGAGAGTTGGATGGAACCTTTTAACAACTTTGGCGCATCTCATGCCATTGGAGGAAGTTACTAAGACGTGTAGAAAAAGACAGTCATAATAAATTCATCGCAAAACCTTATCCTCATTTATTATACTGTACTGTAGTTACCTACTCTTCATATTCACGGAAAGTATGCCACATCTGAACTCGGCCAAGGTCTCAAACTTCATCTGCATTACCTTTCCAACAGGAAGAACATTAGCAGCAGTCTGGTACACACCTGACTAACATAAGGTGCTCTGTAGAGAATCCAATAATGGAGATACAGGAAGCTCTCGAATGTTTTAGCTCATAATGAGATTTTGTGCCTTTCTGCTTCCATTATGAGCGGAGATATTGCATTAAGTCAATTACAGATCATCACTGGAGCGCTGCCATTCACACTTTCCAGGCATAGGCTGGGGCCACATATTGTGAAAATCCAGTGTTTCCGCCAAGTGTATTACATTACCTGCAAAGTGGATAGCATTCAGGCCAATCCCAGCCACACATTGCAGAAAAAAAGCCACAGCGGACAAGTTACGATTTCAAAAACGCTTGCTTTTTTGTAAATCACAGCATGTCAATTACACATATGGAAATGCTGGCGTTTTCTCTATAGGTATAATAGAGGTAAAAATGTCAGCAGAGGAAAACTCTGCAGAATTTCTGTGAAAAACACTGCAGAAAAAAATGCAATGTGTTTCCGCTGTGGTTTTTTCCACAGCGTCTTTTTGCAGCGATTCACTACATGGGGCCTTAGCTATAATGTGGATTTCAACACAGAATAACTGAGATGTGCTGACAATCCATTTCTCATTCAAGTGTAAATTGGAACAGACACAGCCTTCTATATAGATAGTCATTGCAAAGATTAGCAATAAAAAGTACAAACGTTAGTCAAGTACAAGCTTTACATATCAAAAAAAGGCACGCCATTGAGTGATTCATAGGAATGATGAACCCTATTCTGTCCCTGACCAGTGTCATAGGACACACAAAGCAATAAGCAAACATTGATGTTAGAAACAATGTGAGAAAAATAAGTTATTTTACAAAAAAGAATACAGATACTGAGGTGGTACAAGAATAATTATGGCAAAGATCTAAGCAAGTGGAGAAGAGTCCAAAAAATAAGGAGATGATCCAATAATTTCAACAATGGCGCCTGCATTGCTCAACACATATTGTTGGCAACTTCTTTGGGGACAACAGACTGTCTATGGTGATTCTCTTATCTACCTAAATATATTACACCAATTACATACCTGACAGAGGCAGTTAGCCACAGCTGGAAACATGGCACCTGGATCACCCAGTTTCAGTCCATGATATATAGCTAGCACTACACCATGGGCTGTATAGTCAGAGCAAGATTAGTGAGTGCAGCATGAAGTGTATAGCCACTAATAATATCTCAAAGCAAATATTTTAACCCTGTAAACCGCACCAAAGATACTGAATGTAGTGCACACACTGCAGAAACTAGCCCTAATGTTCCGTCTAAACCCCAGGAAGCAAGGGATAACACTGTGCCCCAAGGTAGGTCTGAGAAAAATATGTCAGCAATTAAATTAACTTCAGACAAGTCAAGAAATGTTTTGAAAAATAATTCATAATGACATGCTTAATATTGTATGCACTGCACATCCTTAGAAGATCCAGCATGCATTCAACCAACTAGGGTATAGTTATGTGAGCCACCAATTCAAAACCTGGGAAGATACTTTACATTTCTAACAAAGACAAATGTTTGAGAAAGATTGAAAATGCAGCCTTCAGTAGGACAATGACAATGGCCTTGCTTGTCTTCTTGCTGATATAATAACAAAGGCTGAAAGTCTACTAAAATCTTACAGAAGGTTGGGCTCTTTTGCTCTACCTAACCCAGTAGCTGAATCCAAGATCAGTGCATTTAAACGTATCTACAACAAAGGCTACTGCTACCATTATACATTTGGATGCAGAAAGTTCATGGTCTTCGGCTTCCAGTATTAAACAGAAACTGCTTACGAAAATACAAAGAGACCAGTTAGGGAAAATAAGATTAGAATTGTGATGCCTCAACCATAGCTTGTTAGAAACGGAGTAAGTTGCAGGAGCTGAAACTTGGGGCAAAGTGCTTGAGATAAAACCTGAGTTGTCAACATGTATGAAGAATACATAAAAATCAATGTAAGTGAAACAATAAGCTTAGCACACTGTTCAGTGGACAAGATGTTATAGATATCATACCAGAATAAAACTGTGGTGAAAGAAACTTACATTGATATGTAAGTGGCTTCACCTTGTAAAGCTTGCAATTAAGATGTGCATGTGAACAGGTTTACACACACACACACACACACACATATATATATATTATATATAATTTCTAAATTTGGCATAAAAAGGCACTGAAAAACATTGTCTAAATGATTTTACATGAATATATTCTACATTCTTTCTACCAGGCTCCAGAGAAATTAGATGGCGCACGTTCTGCTTTGTTGATGACCTCTTGATCTTGACTTCATGTGTGGTATCTTTGCCGTGGCAGAAGGATCACGTCGACTCTTTGTTCCTTTGATATCAATGTTTTAGTTGCTGATTTACATCTATTTTGTTTGAGGCAGTAGTCATATGCTATTTAACTATCTGGGATCTCCCTGAACTTCTCAATTATATCTTATTATACAAAAGAGACCTGGCTTTAAAGAGGTTTTCTCACTGTGGATACTTACTCACTATTCCAGTGGTCGGATTTCCAGTGACCAGGAAAATAAGAGTCTGTAAGTCCTCATCTGAATGGAAGGTCGATGTGCATGTGTAGCCACTGCTGAATTCAATAACAAAAATCTCTCCGCACATGAACTTGAGGGCTCTTGTTCTCATGAATGCTAAGGTCTGACTGTTGGATCTCCCCATGTGGATAGGGGCTAAATTTTGTTACTGATATTAAAAACCCTTTAAACCTGAGTAGTATAAAGTGACCATATGTTGTCAAATGTAACCCATTATACCTACTGATACAGGAGTTTTCTGGGCAAAAAAATGAATTTTCAAAAAAGATCTGTTAGTGCTGTTAATAAGTGCACACAAATACCTTTAGCATTGTTTTGAGTGATTTCTGGGTTCTCTGGGAGCTCCTGGCATCCTCTGCATTTGTTTACATAGGCATCTTTTTGTTTCCTACAATTCCCATGATTTCTTGGGCGGCACTCAGAGCTGATTCACTCCCCCTCCCTTTCTCACTCACTCCCCCTCCCTCTCTAACTCACTCCTCCTTCCTGTTTCCCTAGCTATCCCACCCACTACACCCTCTGCCTTCTTTAGACTCCTAGTTCTCACTCACTTAATAACATTCTCCCTTGGCTGTAATATTGTAATCACTTCCGTATATCATCATTACAGGGCTGCAAGCAGGAATTTTGAGCCGCTCCTCACAGTATAATATGCTCCACAGTGGCCCACGCACAGTATAGTACTCCACAGTGGTCCCTGCACAGTATAATGCTCGACAGTGGCCCCCGCACAACATTATACATTACACAGTGGCCCTTGTACAGTATAATATGGATTGCGCATGCGCAGTCCATATTATACTGGGCTACATTCCCCTTGCCTTCCGGCACCTCCTCTTTGTTACTGTATTTCACATGTCATGGGCGGCCGGCACAAGTCACAGAGAAGGTGCCGGCTGGCGATGACATCCCGGGTCCGAAGCTGCCAGGAAAAACAGATAAGTATAAATGGGATGTAGGTCACATGACCTACATATATTACAGAACAACAAAGGAGTAGTGATAAAAAATGTAAATTAACAAGTAGAAAGGGGGCATAGGGGGCTTGTCATTAATATATTGATTTATCCTGGACAACCCCTTTACTGAACCTTACCACTGAAGGGTATATTCTCCTTATTTATATGCAGATTTTTGTTCCCATTCAAGACTGTGGAATAAAAGATCAAGGCTTTATATTTATTTTCATAAAATTTACATTATGTCTAGAAGAGGGCACAGTGTTATGAGTAGGAGTGAATGGAATAAGTTTGGTGTCCATTAGTGTACCTAAAACACTGACTACCATCTGTAAATATCATTATGTAGTAACTACACTCGTGAACATGAAGTATTGTGTTGATTTAATGAAACATTGTTTGTGTGTGACAATATTGAGCTAAAGTGTTATAGGACACTTACCAGTAACAGTCAAACTGATGCTCTGTATCACCTGCTCAGATCCAAATCGGATACTACAGGTGTACAGGCCTGCGTCTTCCTGCGTGACATTAAGTAGAGATAGTGAGGCGTCTCCCTTTGCCAGATGTTCTTCTGAGATAAGTGCTCCAGGTCTGAAGGCAGTGATTTTGTCCACATATGATAATACCTTTTTTCCTTCATGCTTCCAAAAGACATGCACCTGGGCAGGATCCACTGGGGTAACACCCAAAGAAAACATACATTGCAAGACAGCTGTGGTTCCAGACTCTGAAGCAATGGGCGCAGGGGAGGTGGTGACACGTAACTGAGCACCTGTGAAACATAGACCACTTATTGTAAGAATGACTATGGTGGATTAAGTTCATAATGCAGTACACTTTAGTTTATCTGTGCTGAAATGGTGAATGCTACGAGGAAAGGAAGACTGAAAATCTGACACTATGAAGTCCAGAGATTTCCAATGTGCTGGAAGACTTTATTAATATCTTAGATAGGGAGGCTGTTGTTATAGGGGGCACTACAGATTATATAGCCAGATGGGGGAGCTCAGTGCAGAAAGGTTACCATACAAAATAATTTAGGAGAATAATATACATAATAACTAAAGAAAAACACAAAAGGGCGCCTCAGTGGTCACATGTTGGGTACCTGTGACTGCTGAGAGCAGTGATTGGCCGCCGCAGTTACCTGAGCCACTTCAATTCTGGCGCAGCTAGTACCTGCACAGGATGGAATGAGGGGACAGATACCAGAATGCAGGACTGGGGGTTTGTGAGTATTGCTTCTTTTCTGATTTTACCCCACCCCTGCTACCCTGGGTTTTCCAGTACTTTATATGTTGTTGATGTCTCATAATCACATAAAAATCACTTTTCTGTACTCTGCCACTATATAAGCATCAGTGGGAGTTGGGCACCCTTTAGGATGGATAAATTAATACTTTAACTTTTAGACAGTGCAAAGTTAGACCATCTGACACTGCACTAGTATCTAATATTGTTTGATAACCTGATGTACTTTTACGCTATCTACTCTTACTTTACACCACTTATTAGTTGACTTAGTTTCCGACAGAATTTTAGTGCAAAATTTTTGTTCGCTGTCTTGTGCACAGTTTTGCATATTAAACCCTTCTTCCTTTTCAACAAGGCTGTGTCAGACGAGGCGCAGCAACTGTTAGAAAATGTCTAAGGCTAAGGTCCCTTGTGGTGTCCTGCAGCAAGAAAGCACTGCGGGAAAAACTGGGGTGGGAACGCATCGCGGTTCTTCCCGCAGCGCTTAAACAGAAAGTTCACAGAGGTTTCTTCTGCGGACTTTCTGTTTCAATTGTACCTATGGGGAAAACGCCGGCGCTTCTGTAGGTATAATTGACATGGTGCGATTTCCAAAGCCGCGCCGGTTTTGGAAATCGATGCGTGTCCACTGTGCGGTTTTTACCACAAAGCGGGCATGGGATTCGCTAGAATCCCACCTACTTTTCTCTGACTGTAAAACGCCGTGATTTTTTCTGCAGCGTTTATGCCACGTGGGGCCCTGGCCTAAAACACAATGAAAATGAGGTGTAAAGCATATATTCCTAGCTTTTTTGGCACTAATTACACTAGAATTCTGGGGCATTTATTATTAGCTTATTTGCCGCTTTTTGTATTGATCTTTGTTTTTTTTTTTTTGTTTTTTTTTTTTATTTTATTTTAAAGGCACTTAACATATGTAATACACGTTGAAACATTGTGTGTGGGTGTGTTCACATGTGTACTGCAGAATAATTTGTAGACAGAAATCCACAGTGTATTATAGCAGCTGCCAGTTAGATGAGATTTTATCCACGCGTTAGTGAAAAAATTCCATGCCTGTTCGATGTAGAAAGTGACTGTGGTGCACTGGACTTGACCCTTTGCATTGTGAAATTTGCAACAATTCTGTGATAAAACTGAAATGTAAAACATGCCAATTTTGTGAAAAATTTGTGACAGCTTATTTATATTGAAATTTGTGCCCTTTATGGGTGTATATCTGTTTCTAATAATTCTTCCCCTGAAGACATGAGAAGGTAGTATTCTATTTCAGAATTTTGTGTCCATTAGCAGCAGTTGCTTATAAATAAATGTTCGCACATGGCAGATTTTTTGCAGATATTTCTGTATTTGAAAAGCTGTCCCATACATCGGAATGAGCTGGCTCTTGCAGCAGGTGTGTGAATTTCTGCAAACCCCATTCAAATGATGATCAAGTGGTGTGCACAAGCCACACATTTATGTAAAGTCACTAACAGATTAGACATTTTGTCAACGAAATCTGAAGCAGTTCTACATAGACTGAGTCATAGTAATAAATCATAAAGTAAACATCAGTTGGAATGAGTATACAACCATAACAGTTCTAGACTGGTGCGCAAGTGTAGTGACACAGGTCTATCGTATGTTTTCAGACCCACCCAGTATTAGTGAATAACAACCACACTACAGATATATATGGCTATGCTTGGAATGTAATCCTAGCCTTAGGGTGCACACAAGTATATGCATTGTGTGATAATCTACATGGGGCTGCTGACACTCCAGGTCGGTGTTACTAGCTCATTGTGAAAACAGTCTGCATGCAAAGCAAAGCATCACATCACAAGGACAAACAGAACAGAAATCTGCAGCCGCTCTTGTCTGGAGAATGGAAGCCTTTCTGCCTGTAGTATCATCACTAATGCCATACTCACACACAACTGTCACCAGCAGCGGCAGGATCAAGAGCAGGGAGGACATGGCAACTGAAAATAAAGGAAAGGACCAGGGCCTCTCAGATGTACTACACACGATTGTCAGTCACATCACAACCAGCTACATAGCAGTATCTCCTCCTACCGGGGCTGGCAGACCACATATGAAAGATGTGAGTGGTGCAGGAATTCAAGCCCCCATGTCATAGACATGCTTTCTGCAGCCATAATGAGGATGGGTGAAGGGAGCCTGCATAAAATGTGGGAGGATGTGATCGCTCAGGGAGTAGTGTGACTGTAATAGTAAAGCGCTCTATGCAATGCTGTCATTTGTTTTATTACCCAACACAGTATGCAATTCACATAATAGGTTGGGGTTTGCTGATCGTGTGGTTTTTTTTGTTTTTTTTTTTCTAAAGCGAATTGATATAAAGACCCAATACAGCTACTGAAGCTTACATTAAGAATAGGGGGATGTAGAGGAAGACATAGATGAAAATAGCTTACACAGTATAAGATATCACCTTCACAAACACAGTCTTTTAAGAAGATCTTTTATTTATCGTCCAGGTTTTTTCATAGGTTACACAGTTGAAAGTGGGGTCCATCTAAGCCCTGTGTCCCCACATTGAAAATACCTTCTTAAAGGGTTTTCATGGGGAGAGTTAATTTTTTACACTACATTCCCTGCACTGGATAAACCTACGTATTTAGGTTCACACTACCGTTTGAGTCTCAGTATGAGACTCTGTCGACCATTCCGCCTAAACCTCTTTGCAGGACTTTTCTCTCTGCGGTTGTTGACGGTAACCCGACGGACCATGATATTGTCTATGGGCGTTGCAGGTTTCTGCTTGTAACTGCTTTTTAAGCCTATAGGGTTTCCGTTTTCCATGTCCGCTTGAGGAGTTCCAAACAACCGTGCCCCAGTAATACTGAAATAGAAACGCAACTGGGGATGTTACATTCACTCTCCACTGTCAGTATAAGCCAGTAGCTCCTTGAGTAGTATTTCATCAGCGCTATAGGGGCATGGTTGTTTGGAATTCAGGGGAGTGTTACACTGTTTCCCTCCTGTTTATCCAAACCAGTGGCTCCTTGGATTAGCATTTCATCAATGTGATGAGGATATGGATATATAGAATCCAGGAGAATGTTACATTATTTCTCTCCTGCTCATCTAGCCTAATTGCTCCTCATGTCTGCAACCGGCCTAACCCTTAGTTGTTGTGAGCTTGTTAATCTGTAGCGGATTAACAGGACTGTTGGATTAATTTACCAACAGCCTGGTGCATGTTCCACATTATACCTCTTTCAGTCATAAGGGTCAGAGCTACATATCCTTCATTCCTATACATCGACACATAGGACACAAGAGATATGAGGCATTAAATACCTCACTGAGTGTACACGTGTGCTGACATACTGTAGCCTACACCGATTTAGGTTTTACTTACAGTCCCTGCAAAGTGGATGGGATTGTGGCTAATCCCTTTCACACATTGCAGAAAATAATATGCAACAGAAATGCTGCAATTTGAAAAACGCTTGCGATTTTGCAAATCGCAGCCTGTCAATTATACCGACGGAAACGCTGGAGGAAAACTCTGTGGACTTTCTGTGAAAAGAGCTGTGGGAAAAACGACAATGTTTTTCCGCCACGGTTTTTCCTGCAGCACTTTTTGGCTGCGGCCCTCTACGTGGGGCCTTAGCCTAAAATACAGAATTACAGATCGTAATTTTGATGACATACTGATGTAATGTGATCCACTGTATAATATGGATGTATAGAAGACCTTATGATATGTCCGCACTTCATCATCAATATCTGACTAGTTGGAGTACCACCAAGAACACAGGGGCAAAACCTCTTTAGCAATTTATTTGTGCAGCTTGTGTCCTGTCCACCTGCTTTGTAGAAAACTAAAAGCAGAAACACAACTCTGTTCAAGTGTATGGGTCTGTGCTGCAGTTCCATGTATGGAGAGTTGATGGAAGCCATCCTTCTGGTGGAAGAACCCTTTAAAACCCAAATAGGTTTGTTTGTTTTGGGCTTTGTATCAGACAGAGAATTAAATATGCATATTTTATTAAAAAAATGAATTGGGCCACCAAAGAAACCTCTGTCTGCCCTATACTCCAATCTTATACTCCAATCTTATACATGATCTTGAGCTACACAACCCTCCTACATACGAGCATGGGAGAGTGAGTTACAAATTGCTCTCTCCCCCAATGATGTGAATTTGCTTTACAAACACGCCATGGGCTCCTCCAGGTGTGTTCGACTTCAGGAATCTTCCTACAAACTGGTCGCCAAATGGTACAAGACCCCCATGCATTTGCACCAATATTAACCTGAATTATCTCACAAGTTTTGCTGCTGCCACAGAGAGAATGATACCTATTTGCACTTATGGTTGGACTGTGCTAATATCCGCCCCTACTGGTTACAAGTCCAACAAATCCTGGACTAGATATGCGGCTTTACAGTGCCTTTAACACCTCGAGGCATATTGCTGAATATCTGGCCCAAATTCCCTCCCAGCCCTCACACCAAGCTATGGCTCCACTTACTCTCCGCAGCCAAAGCTTTGATCTCCTTACACTGGTCCTCTGAATCCCCTACCTCCATCACGCACTTCCTCAGGAAAATCTCACAGATCGCTCAATTGGAGGAACTCTCGCATTTGGAGCTACGCACATATTTTTAATTTAACACACTATGGGCGCCCTGGTTTTTCTTTCACCAAAGACTCTGCCTGGTCTCATCTGTGGGCTGACCCTCCTTGATTGATTACCCTTCATGTCTATAGACCCTTGCCATACTCATTCACATGTTCTCATTCCTTGAAATGTATTTCTCTTTTTTTCATGTTAATTCCTTGTCGTGAGATCCGACGAGACATTGTTATTCTCCACCTCTGTTTCATTTATTCTTATCCAAATGTTTTTTTATATTCTTGTTGGTGCCTACAGTTTGTACTATGAGAAACCAATAAAAATGTATTTAAATAAAGAATGAACTGGGCAAGACCGATGCACTTTTGCTCATAGAAATATGTAGGGTTCAGTAGGATGATGATGATGATGATTGTTATTTTACAATTTTCTTATCAAACAGCTGGTGTATAGTGATGTCTAAATGACATAATATGGAATACACAACCAGATTTAGTTTATGATCTCATATTTATTGCTCGTATTGAGCTTTGTATACATTCTGATAACCATGGTTGGATAAATGTAAAGTTTACACTTGGTTCACACTACAATCGGTTGTCTGTTGGAGGACCAGAAGAACAGACAGGCAGGCCTCTAAAATAGCAGTTACATACGGAGCCCAACAGACCCCATTGACTACGTCCATTGTTTTTAAACTGAAAGCGAAATATGAACATATCTCTATGCCAAGATGTCCTCATTAGGCAGTGGCGTAACTAGGAATGGCTGGGCCCCAAGGCGAATATTTGACATGCCCCTCCCCCCCCGAATCGCCCCCCTCCAACTCCCCCCCCCACACACACAAAAACCGCATTCCTGCGCACATTATTATGCGCCATAGTGGCCCCTGCACACAGTATTATGTCCCATAGTGGTATTATGTCCCATAGTGGTCCCTGCACACAGTATTATGCCCCATAGTGGCCCCTACACACAGTTTTATACACATAACATCAGCTGAAATACAGGAATCTCTGAAAACTATCGATGTGGCTGTTTCAAGATGTACAATAAGGAGGTATTTGAAGAAAAATGGGCTGCATGGTCGAGTTGCCAGAAGAAAGCCATTACTGCGCAAATGCCACAAAGAATCTCGCCTTCAATATGCCAAATAGCACAGAGACAAGCCTCAAAACTTCTTGAACAAGGTAATTTGGAGTGATGAGACAAAAATCGAACTTTTTGGCCACAACCATAAACGTTACATTTGGAGAGGTGTCAACAAGGCCTATGATGAAAGGAACACCATTCCTACTGTAAAGCACGGAGGTGGATCACTGATGATGTGGGGATGTGTGAGCTTCAAAGGCACAGGAAACTTGGTCAAAGTTGAAGGAAAGATGAATGCAGCAGGTTATCAGCAAATACTGGAGGCAAATGTGCCCTCATCAGCCAGGAAGCTGCGCATGGGACGTACTTGGACGTTCCAACATGACAACGATCCAAAACACAAGGCCAAGTCGCCCTGTCATTGGCTACAGCAGAAGAAAGTGAAGGTTCTGGAGTGGCCATCTCAGTCTCCTGACCTAAATATCATTGAGCCACTCTGGGGAGATCTCAAGTGTGCAGGACATGCAAGACAGCCCAGGAATTTACAGGAACTGGAGACTTTTTGCCAAGAAGAATGGGTAGTTTTACCATCTGAGAAAATAAAGAGCCTCATCCACAACTACCACAAAAGACTTCAAGCTGTCATTGATGTTAGAGGGGGCAATACACGGTATTAAGAACTGGGGGATGTGAACTTTTGAACAGGGTCATTTTGATGTTTTTGGTTGTCATTATGATTTATAAAGTGAAACACAGAAGTTTGACAATAAATGGCTTCAACCAACCTCTAACCGTGAGTGGAGAAAAAGGTTTTGTGTTATCATTCATATTCTCTGAAAAAAGGCCAAAAAAACAAAAATTCTGCCGGGGTATGTAAACTTTTTAGCACAACTATGAGATATATATATATATATATATATCAAACTGGTACTGACCTTTTGGTGTCCCTCACAGTCAGGTACCAACCCTATTTTAATCCCACACCATAAATATACAGTGTTGCAGGATTAAAGCCCAGGACAATGTGCTGTACATTTTGTTGTATGGCCCTAAGTAGGGTAAACAGTTATTCATTATTATAATATTATAGCATATCACTAGGATATGCCACAACAATACAATTATAAAAAGGAAGGAGGTCCCTTGTGATTTTTTCCCTTTAGATCTTTTCTACTACAGATAGCTGTTCTAGTCTCCCTGCTATGCATGAACACAGCTCCATTCAGTGACGTGGAGGGTTTATTCCTCACGTAGCAGCGGTCCAATCAACTTACAGGGATTGGCTCCTTGATTATGAGGCTTGTGGGGAGGCTTGGCAAACCCTTTTCCCACTTCCCCTTTAAAATCATTACAAGCTTTGGACACAATAGTAACAGCTTCACATGTTTATTTGATCATAACACAATGAAGTACTATAAAGATAAGTCAGAGGACAAATCTTACATGTTACAGACATACACCAATTAATAGTATAGAGCCGTGTCGGTGAACCTATGGCACGCGTGCCAGAGAGGGCAGTCAGATCCCTCTGTTGGCACGCGCGCCATCGCCCCATCCAGACTTCCTGATCGTTCACTAACGGGGATCTGTTACAGGATTCCCCGTTAGTGAGCAAGTGCTTTCAGCTGTATGAGCAAATGCAAGACCGCGTATTACACTGACAGCAGAGTGTGACCCCTGCCCCGACGCAGGCGTGATAACGTAATTGCTGAGCGCCTGCAGTGATGAAAGAAAGAGGACGTTACTTACCTGCTCTTCATGGAAGTGCTGGTAAGTAGCATATTATACTGTGTGGGGGCCCACTGTGGATTATATACTACTGTGTGGGGCCCCGAAATGGAGCATATAATACTGTGTGGGGGGGTCCATTGTGGAGCATATAATATTGTGTGGGGGCCCACTGTGGAGCGTATAATACTGTGTGGGGGCCCACTGTGGAGCATATAATACTGTGTGGGGGGTCCATTGTGGAGCATATAATACTGTGGGGGGGTCCATTGTGGAGCATATAATACTGTGTGGGGGCCCACTGTGGAGCGTATAATACTGTGTGGGGGCCCACTGTGGAGCATATAATACTGTGTGGGGGGTCCATTGTGGAGCATATAATACTGTGTGTGGGGGTGGGTCCATTGTGGAGCATATAATACTGTGTGGGGGCCCACTGTGGAGCGTATAATACTGTGTGGGGGCCCACTGTGGAGCATATAATACTGTGTGGGGGGTCCATTGTGGAGCATATAATACTGTGGGGGGGGTCCATTGTGGAGCATATAATACTGTGTGGGGGCCCACTGTGGAGCGTATAATACTGTGTGGGGGCCCACTGTGGATTATATACTACTGTGTGGGGACCCAAAGTGGAGCATATAATACTGTGTGTGGGGGGTCCATTGTGGAGCATATAATACTGTGTGGGGGCCCACTGTGGAGCATATAATACTGTGTGGGGGCCCACTGTAGAGCGTATAATACTGTGTGGGGGCCCACTGTGAAGCGTATAATACTGTGTGAGGACCACTGTGGAGCATATAATACTGTGTGGAGTCCCATTGTGGAGCATATAATACTGTGCGGGGGATCACTGTGGAGCATATAATACTGTGCGGGGGCCCACTGTGGAGCGTATAATACTGTGCGGGGGCCCACTGTGGAGCATATAATACTGTGTGAGGGCCTGTGTGGAACATATACTGTGCGGGGGCCACTGTGGAGCGTATAATATTGTGTGGGGGCCACTGTAGAGCATATAATACTGTGTGGGGGCCACTGTGGAGCACATTGTACCGTGTGGGGGCCCTTCACTGTTTATGTCACACAGTATCTGTTTTATAGCAGACGTGATATTATTACAGGCCGTAATATCATTGCACGGTCAATATAAAACAGATCCTGTGCGATATAAATAGTGAACATTAATTTTTCTAAAGTATACCAAATGCAAACTTTTACCTTTCAGTACAAAATTGTTTTGTATCATTGAAAGCTCTGTAAAGCCCCATTCACACGACCATATTTTGCGGGTCTGTAACTGTCTGCAATTGTGGATCCGCAGAGTATTAAGGTTAAATTGCCGTGTTGGCACTTTGCGATAAATTAGTGGGTTTTGGTTTGGGTACTTGGTCTCTAAAAGGTTCTCCATCACTGGTATAGAGTAATTAATAGATTAATAGAGTTTTCTGGGGCTGTAATCTTTGTCTTCTATAGTTGTAGGTTTACTTATTACTCTTCATGGTGTTGTTTTTGCCATTTCCTGTGAGAAGTATAAAAACACGATTGTTAATATATCTCTACATTGAATCAGAAGAAGTAACTTTCACAGCAATATACATGTTTAAAAGTGTTTAAAAAATAAATAATACAGATTGTTTAATGTTATGAATTAACCTAAAAAATTGCCTGATCCATTTAAACAAACCAATATACAATCATGTATTTATTGCGATGAACAATATGAGGATTCATACAATTGTGCTGTTGACTCTCAAAATTCTTCAAATTATAGCATTGATCAAAAATCATTTTTTGGCTAAGACTCCATATATGGAGCCGCAGCCAAAAAGCACTCCAGTAAAAGTCGTGGCAGAAATGCATCGTGGTTTTTTCTGCAGCCCTTTTCAGGGAAAGTCTGTAGTGTTTTTGAAATAGGAGCATTCCCGCTGCAGATTTTTTTTCTGCAAAGTTTCATCTATCAGAAAGAAAAGGAACTCTCTCGGCAAGACAGATACTTCAGAGATGGACAAATATACTAGGTTACAACATCAGACCAGAGAGCAAAAGATCTTGATGTTGGGTCTCTAGGCAGTTATTGTGCTTTATCACAGGAGTGAGGATCTGCCCCTTTATAGGTCTATATAGTCACTTCACCATCAACACATTTGCAAATTGTATTAAATGGACTGAGTCCACCAGAGTTGGAGTCTTAGGCTGGTTGCAGACGACCATGACCTTACCGCCGGCCATGAATTTAAGGCACGGGCGGCGCACGGGGGACACGCAAATTTCTCCCATGTGCCGGCCATGCTTCCGCGGACCCTTTCATTAAATGAATAGGAGCCACGGAAGGGCCGCAAAATATGACAGGAATAGGGACCTGTTCTATATTTTGCGGCTTGGACTATCAGCTCGCACATGTGACCGTGTAATTCATGGTCATGTGTACGGGCCCATAGCAAAGAATGGGTCAGTGTGCTATCGGGGAAAACACGGATAGCACACTGATCTCAGCCACAGTCGTCTGCAAGAGGCCTTACAAAGCTACTACTCATTCTGGCTCATAGAATGTGGTCTAGACCTTGGAGGCCCCTATGAATTTCATATGCCCTGCTACAGGATATAGATGGGGGTGTAAATAGGTAGTATAAAGAACACATAAAAAACATAATATTTTTTCACCAAAGCAAAATCATTGCCTCTTTGGTTGAGACATAATGTCCCAGTTTCATGTCTGGCAGAATAAAATCCCTCAACATGATATGGACACCCATAGAAATAATCAAAATTGTGCATTATGTTAATGAGATAAAGCACCATTTATATCATATAGAATTAAGTACCATTATTAAGTACCATTTTTATTAGCCACAATTACCAGGGACGGACTTACTATTAACTTTGATTGGTCCTGTAGTTTTCTCTATGTATTTCCCCAGGGTGGGATGCCGCACTCTGCAGATGATCTCTGCGCCATCATGTTCTCTTACTGATGGGGTGAATGTCAGGCTGGCGGTACAGCTGTACGTGTTGTCCGGCTGTCTCTGTGCAGTGGGTGCAGCATTGTCAATTTGACACGCTTTCTCCCATATTTTCTTTTTTATGAACCAGGTCACAGCGAGATCATTTGGAAAATATCTGGAGATGTTACACTGCAATGTGGCTTCAGTCTTTACATGAAAAACTGGTTTGTCCATTTCTTCAATGACTGGACGCCAGGGAAAATCTAAAAACAGTGACTAATTATTAATATTGCAGGAAACTGGCTTATTACACAGCTTTTACTATTTTATTAACATAGACCATTCGTGTACTCCTGTGTACGTAGACCATTAGTGTACTCCTGTGTACGTAGACCATTAGTGTACTCCTGTGAACGTAGACCATTAGTGTACTCCTGTGTACGTAGACCATTAGTGTACTCCTGTGTACATAGACCATTAGTGTACTCCTGTGTACATAGACCATTAGTGTACTGTGTATATAGACCATTAGTGTACTCCTGTGTATATAGACCATTAGTGTACTCCTGTGTTCATAGACCATTAGTGTACTCCTGTGTATATAGACCATTAGTGTACTCCTGTGTATATATAGACCATTAGTGTACTCCTGTGTACATAGACCATTAGTGTACTCCTGTGTATATAGACCATTAGTGCACTCCTGTGTACATAGGCCATTAGTGTACTCCTGTGTACATAGACCATTAGTGTACTCCTGTGTACATAGGCCATTAGTGTACTCCTGTGTACATAGGCCATTAGTGTACTCCTGTGTATATAGACCATTAGTGTACTCCTGTGTACATAGACCATTAGTGTACTCCTGTGTTCATAGACCATTAGTGTACTCCTGTGTACATAGACCATTAGTGTACTCCTGTGTACATAGACCATTAGTGTACTCCTGTGTTCATAGACCATTAGTGTACTCCTGTGTACATAGACCATTAGTGTACTCCTGTGTACATAGGCCATTAGTGTACTCCTGTGTATATAGACCATTAGTGTACTCCTGTGTACATAGACCATTAGTGTACTCCTATGTATATAGACCATTAGTGTACTCTGTCTTATGGTTACTTTCTAGTGCTGTACCTGTTACATGGAGATCTCGATACTGAGGAGATGTCAGTGATTCGTGCTCCCAAGTCACTCGCACTCCAGAGGTGAAAAATTTCTGGGGAACTGTACATTCACTTGTAGCGTAAAATGTCTGTTTACAATGTATCTGGATAAGATTTCTAGTTGACAATATTGGTTTATTATCTTCTTTATTAGTCCAAGTAATCTTGATATTTGATGGGTAAAAGTTTTTTAAATAAATATAGCACTTCACATTTTCTGAATCACTGAGTTTTAGCGATATTGGATTTTCCACTTCTGGATTCACTGTAAATGATAATATACAGATAAAGAAGACAATTGTGTATATCTTAGGAAATTACATAAATTGTCTTGAGTCCTGCAAAGGATGGTGGGAATTCTGACTCTATATCTACATGCAGCTCTTATATTGAATACATAAATGTCAATATGAACATCTCACCTGAAATCTACAAACACAAATTCAACATTGTAAACAACATTTTTCAGCTTGGAGGAACCTGTTAGGCCCTACACATGGCCGTATTACTGAATTACTTCACAGAGAGTTGTAATAGGTCTCCCATAGAAGTGCATGGGAACTCTACTATAGCTGTACATCACTCTTATTTGGTGCAAAAGAAAAAATCATGTTTATTTTGCTTGCTTACTTTAATACGCCAACCATTTTGTTCTGTTTTTCATTGTCACATGCATGTTGGACATTATTAGTTTGCACCTTTTACAGTGTTATTGGGATCATTTATTGGGTGGTGTTTGCAAGCTTCTATATACAATTCATCGGAGTCATTACATCTGGCATGTTACAGATTATATTTGGGATGTTTTAATATATTTATGTAGTAACAATAAATTATGAACTATTTCACTATATTCTGACCAAAGTGATATTCTAAGGGGGTTCACAAGTAGGAATTTGACGCTGAAATTGTGAAGCAGAAAATTTAGGCTTCAGGAATTAGAAATAGAATTTGGAGAAGAGTGTCACTGTATTTTGCCTTTATTGGATAAGGCCACATTCTAAATTCCGTAACTGGATTTTGAAGAAACTTCTGCATCCAATTCCACGCCGATGGAAAAAGTGTATTTTTATGCCTCCCCTTCATTTCAATAGGAGTTCTCAGGTGGAATCTGCCTGAAGAATGAGCAGGACGCTTTTTTTTTTATGGTAGCAGAAAAAAAATCAGCTACTGCCTTCCGTTGAAATGAATAAGAGGCAGAATTTAGGTGGAATTTGAGGCGGATTTCCTACGTGTGAACACCCCCTAGCTGTTACAGTGTATGTCTATCAAAACCGCCATCCCAAAGGTAACAGCTGCTTTACTGACACATATTTCTAGTTACCGTAGTTTCTACCACTTTAGTTCAGACCCAAAAACTCTCTTAGGCTAAGGCCCCACGGCAGCGCTTTAGACAGAAATATGGCAGAGTTTTCTGTTTCAATTATACCTATGGGGAAACCGCCGGCGTTTCCCTAGGTATAATTGATATGCTGCGATTTCCAAAACCGCGCTGGTTTTTGAAATCACTGTGTGTCTGCAGTGCGGTTTTTACTGCAAAGTAGGCATGGGATTCGCTAGAATCCCATCCACTTTTCTCTGACTGTAAAATGCCGCGATTTTTTCCACCGTGGGTTAGTCGCGGCGTTTCTGTAACGTGGGCCCCGGCCTTTACATCTATTATTCTTGCATTTATTGTGTTTTCTTCTAGTGTAAAGTCTGCAACATAAGTCCTTGAAGGCCTTATTCCCAAAAACGGCCATGTGACAATGTTTTTAAAACCATAAGTTTTAGGTCTATTCACATGTCTGTCTGTTTTTTTCTTTATGGACCATTTTTCACAGCCATCAAAAAAACTGACATGCTCTTTGTCTGTTTGACAGACATAGATCCATGTGAACAGACCCATAGACACACATTAGTTTTAAAGTGGCCTTGTTTTGGCCGTCATATGAATAAGCCCTGAATAGGCCCTTCAATGGACCGTCACAGCAGTTGAAAAGCTGCACTGTTGTGTGAATAAGGCCTAACTAATCTGCTGTGTCTGTACATGACTCTACATTAATTGTATGTTATGTTCATAGTAAATGTGGAGTACTCACATGCCATTAGGAGAGGTCCCGTGATTCTCTTTATAGGAAGCTCCAGACTGGGGTGCTCTACCCTACACATAAACAAAATCCCATGATGATGTGAGCGTGATGGGTGGAATCGTAATGAGGTGGTAGACTGGTGTCCAGTATCAGAGTTTTGCTTTTTTGTGGTCTTGATCTGGTAGCGTTTCTTGCACTTATCTGCAGCGATATAATCTTGCCATCCTCTCTCCTTTACAAGCCAGGTCACGGTCAGTTTATCTGGGAAGTATCCACTGATGTCACAGTGCAGATTTACTTCTTCAGTCAGTAATATAACCGGTGTGACTATTTCACTTACTGTGAGATGACAAGGGTGACCTATAAATATATAGAAGACCCAAAATTATAAAGGAAAACCTATATGCAACATTTTATAATCTCAGCAAAGTGAATGAAATTTTATTTAAACATGCAATGACTGATAACGGCCAGGTTGGTCATCCCCCGTCGATGGAAGACCAGTACTCCACCATTCATGTCGGACTGGCTCCAGGAGATCCTGCACATTCGGGGATGGAAGACCTGGTTGTGGCTCTTAGACTAGATGACAGTGCCCATCAGAAAGTATGGCAACTCTGGAATGTCTATTACTCTCCCTCTATTCAGTCCTTCTTCTATACTCCTCCTAGGACCTCTTCCACTCCTTAATTCTCTCTCCTTTCCCTTACATGCTTTGTAATGGTTATGCTGTTCTATTGTTATATATGTTATATTTTACACCCTGCTGTGTCAGGAGCGCTTCCTTGCCCCCTCCTCACCCATTTTTACTCTCATCTTCCCTGGACTCTTCTGCTGTTGTCTCCCCAGACATTCCTAAATCTTCCCTACCCCTTTTTGGCTGGATCTACCGGCAACAGTTTCGGTTTATGATCTACTGCCATTTCTTTGAAAAACTTAATAAAAATTTTCTAATGGTAAAAATGCAATGACACTGTGGATTCCTCATAGACTTATATGGAGGGGAGGCAACAATGCAAAACAGCTGAAATGCAACTGTTTCTGGGGCTGTGTTTCTGCAGCATTGTTTTTCTTAGCTGCATTGCGCTATTTGTGACCTTGACCTTAAACTGGTAATACACTTTTTTTTTTTTTTTTTTTTACTGTTGTCAGAACCAGGGCTGTGGAGTCGGTACGCCAAAGCCCCGACTCCGACTCCTCAATTTCCCCTGACTCCGACTCCGACTCCACCAAAATAGGCACAGGCTCCGACTCCAACTCCACAGCCCTGAACTCAGAACGCTTGTCTAGGACGAGCATACAAGTGCTGTCAATAGGGAGGGGGGAATATGCCACTACCAAACACTACTGACAACAGGTTATGTCACCCGACAACATAAGGATTGTGTAGGTGAAAACCCAACTGTCCTACATCTGCCGTCAAAGAGTCTGAAGACCCCCATGTAGACGGTTAGCAGGTACCATTGAAATCAGCAAATGTAACTGGCAAATATGGATGGTCAATTTTACTTCTGCTTCCTGGTATTTTTTCTGTAGGGAAGTAGCTGTCTGTCCAGCAGAGAGCATTAGTCTTTTTGCTCACTCCTGTTATAATAGTAAGTATAAATCCATCCATAAGGTATATAGCAGATATATAGGTTACACAACGTCTGTGTATGTCTGGTTGTGTCTGTTACTGCAGTGTCTGCAATGAATTTAGCTGCTGATTAGGAAAAAGAAATGAAATCCGAACATAATCATTAACCCTTTCCCGCATATCATTAACGCTCAACACTGTAATAGTACAGCGCTGTAATGCTGCGGGCACAGGAGCTGTCTCTGCGGCATTGCTTCCAGCACTCAGCTGTGTTACACAGCTGAGGTCTGAGACTACCTGCAGGAGTTGCAAAATATTCTGACTCCGGCAGAATGACCCCTCAGATGACGTGATCAATAGCGATCACAGCATCCAGGGGGCAAGATCGTCCCTCCCCCGTCATCCCTCGGATCCCCCGTGATAAGATTGCAGGGTCCAATAGGTTGCTATGGCAGCCAGGAGGCCGAGCAACAGCCTTCTGACTGCCGCTCCCTATAACACATAGGGAGCCTATGTGCGATATGCTGCAATACAATTGCACTGGGGACCAGTGTATTGCCAAATGAAACAGATTCTTTGGATTCCGGGTAATAGAATAAAGTTATAGAGTAAAAACACTAGACTATCCCCAAATAGCTTTACATTTTATTAAGAAGAGTATAAGAAGATAGCAAAAGGTCTTACAACAAGGAAAAGTATAATAAAAGGTCAAAAAGGTCTTACAACAAGGAAAAGTATAACAGATATTAGAATATATATATATATATATATATATATATATATATATATATATATCAAATCAACATTGGCAATAAAGCAAGATATAATCAGATATCAAAGTCAATCAAACTATGATATATATTCAACACTTACTATACAACAGGTATAGCGAGGTAATCAAACTTAGTCAAACTGTGACTTAATCAAAACTTGTACTATTGCAAGGTATAATCGACACTAGCAATTAAAGCAAGGTATATCAAAGTTAATCAAATCAAATACAACACTGCTAAGCTTAGTTCTGCTAAGGGTATCTGTAGGAAGCATCACTCAGCCATGTGCTAGCATGCAGCATCAGCAGGCGTCCCCAATGATCTGCTATCAAGAAAATGCAACAACATGCTGAGGGATGTCTTCCATTCTTATACCCTTTGTGTGTGTCATAAAGTGGGCGTCTACAGAAGTGATACACTTCTGTAAGGCCTCACTTATCTCCAAGATCATATTCATGTAGAAGGGGCCAGTTTTCTACTTGAATATGTCTCGTGACATATATGCTTCAAACAGAGTGGCTCTTTTGATCTATAGATATCACCTTAAATAGAGTCTATTGATCTAATCTGTATAGGTATGTAAATATCACTTCAAATAGACACTTCTGATCTAATCTATATAGACATATAGATATCACCTTAAATAGAGTCTTCTGATCTAATCTGTATAGGTATGTAAATGTCACTTCAGACAGCGTCGTTGATCTAATCTGTATAGATATGTAGATATCACTTCAAACAGCGTCTTTGATCTAATCTGTATCTAATTAGTATGGACATACAAATATAACCTGTTGATCTGGTTGGTATAGATATGTCCTTAACACTAGAAGTCCCAGAGAGGGGTCATTTAACATTTCTACCTGTGGAACCCAGAGACGGGTCGAATGACCTGAAGGATTTAAGCAAACAACCTATAATCACCGCTTTTGTTCTGTAATTAAGGCCATTACTGTCACACCACAGGATTTACAATAGGCTGCTGTGGGGGGCTGCGTGTGTGTGTGTGTGTGTGTGTGAGTGGCATGTCCTTCTTGTGTGGCTCACTCAGTAACTGCGATTTTTTTGCGATTTTTTTTTTTTTTTTTTTTTTTTTTTTTCCTGCACCCATTGACTTGAATCTAAATATACAAAAATGTAAATATACAAAAGAACAACTGTTATTTGTTTCCATGCTTTTTATTTTTGTTATGAAAACAATAAAAAAAATACAAGGAATAAAATAATTCCACACATATTTACAATAGGCTGCTGTGGGGGGCTGCGTGTGTGTGTGTGAGTGGCATGTCCTTCTTGTATGACTAGCATTTCAGCATTTACTCAGCAGTCTGTCTGCACTGTCGGAACATACCTGGCACTGCCTGGGTATGTCCCTGGTACATTTGCCACACGTGTATTTGTAGCAGTCAACACATCTCTCAGTTGCACAATTGTTCGTGCATCGATGGTTGACCTGACACTTCGCCCTTTTGCCAGGGCTGGGTGTGGAAGGTTGTTGCCGAAGGAGTTTCTCCTTGCATGCCTTCTTTTCAGTCACATGAGAGCCACCTAACTCTTTTGCAAGCTCAACCAGGAAGTCCACCCGTCTCTCCTGCACCCCAGTGCATGCCTGATAAAGAACATGAGCATTCAGTGCTGCCATGTCAATCATGTTGTAGAACACGGCGAATGGCCATCTCCGTGTTCCTGCACGCACGCTGTACTCCCGCACCATTTGGTCCATTACATCCACACCGCACTTTGTGTGGTTGTATTGTGTGACTGTGTTTGGCTTCCTTTTGTTGGTATCCTCAGTCTCAACCACGCTGTACATGCTGCTGAGAATGTAGACGGCCTTCTTTCGTTTGGGTGCATACACTGTCAGTGTGGCACCAGTGGTTGAAAACACCTGAGTGGTGAATTCAGTGCGGTCCATCTGTCTAGCGGATTGAGGAATTTCCCGGCGACTCTTGTTGACTGTGCCGAGGATAGTGGTTTTCCGGCTAAGCAGTCGTTGTGCAAGTGACAATGATGTAAAGAAATTGTCCGTGGTTACAGTTCTGCCCTTGTCCATGAATGGTTCCATCAGCCTCATCACTACAGTTTCGGACAGTCTCTCCCCGCTGGGACGACTGGGGTCCTTGCCAAGATATGGGAGGACATTACAGATGTACTTTGATTTCAAGTCGCAAGCCACCCAAAACTTGATGCCAAACTTGTCTGGTTTTGTTGCAATGTATTGCAGAAAACAGCAGCGAGTCTTTGACGGGAAAAGCTGTTCATCAATAGTGATGTGTCGACCAGGGTTGTAGGATGCGATGCAGTTGGTGACAAACGATCTCCACACATCGGAGATTGCAGCAAACTTATCGGTCTCCACTCGCTCACTGCGTGTGAACATGTCATCAAAGCGTAGGTGTTGCATGATGTCTTGGAAGCGGTTTCGGGTCATAGTTGCAATGATCCTTGGGTTTGCTAGGTTTGCTGACCAGCTGTCATGTAGTGATGGAACCTTGGTCACCCCCCGCAAGATAATGACTGAAATAAATGCCATTAGTTCCGGGAGACCCATGAACCAATCCACCTGCTCCGTGTGACATGCATGTTGAGTAGTCCATTCTTGAATGCTACGAAGCATGTCAAGAGTGATAAAACAGAGGAAGCTCTGAAGGCGACTCCGGACACTTCGTCTGGCCTTAGCACTTGGCTCTCCATCTGTAGGGTACGGTTCTATTGGGGTGAAATGGAGACGTTTCCCCACTTCTACTTCACGCCACACTGTGCCATCTTTTGCGGTCTCTGTCGGCTCACTCGCCAACCGAGCTCTCTTTTTTGGTAGAGGAGGAGTCTCCTCATCTGCAAGATAAATAATTTCAAATTAACATTTTGTTTTGGTTCTAAATAAAAAAGATAGTCAGGAAATAAAAATCGGTAATTTGAAAAAATCTAACCTGAAGACAGCTCAGAGTCCGAATCCAGTTGAAGGACTATGTCTTCTCCATCTGAGTCAGAAGGGTTGGTGTTGTTCAGGATCAGTTCCAATGCCTGTTGAATGGTGTGCCTTCTCTGCATTTTGTTTCTTGTGAACAAAATAGGTGAAGCAGTCCCTTCACATCCCCCACAGCACAAAAGGCTGCATGCAAATTTGCTAAGGTGTTAGCAACCTTATGCATATTCCCAGCACAACAATGCAGCTGGGGGATGGGCAGACACACTCAAGAGCATCTTACATTCTTTTGTTTACACTCTCTTACAAGACCTGAGGTGGATCAACACAATTGCCCCCTGCAGATTCCTCAGACAATGGCCACATTTACAAATGAAAGGATGCTAATTGGAGCCATCAGAGTTGTCTGTTTGGACTAAGGGTCATTTGACCCTCTTTCAGGACTTCAAGGGGGAGCTCGAAATTTCTGGGACTTCTAGTGTTAAACAGAGTATATAGACATTACTTTATACCGGGTTCAAATTAAGGTTACTTATGGCCTGACTATCATAAACATTTTGTCATAAGCAGCCATAGTCAAGGGCTGCTATTTTGCAATACAACCAGAGATAACAGGTTCAAGTCCCCTTGTGGAACAGGCAAAAAGTAAAATAAATAAATAAATATTAAAAAGTTATGCATTTTGGATGGCGAATATGTAAAATATGAAAAAAAGTCGCCAGGCAGTCCCTTGCGTCCTTAAGAGGTTAAAAACCATCATATATAAGAGAGAATGACATGATGGTCACATGATTGTATTTCTGCATTGCCACAAATTATTATTACCTGCATCCCTTATGTAAATTTCTCTCTTCTCTGGTTCACCCAGTGATTTGTGTCTCCAGGTTACTATGATCCTATAGTTGGGGTCACTGATATTCTCCTGAGTGACTGTACATTCACCTCTCACGTTACATGTTGAGTCAGGATTGTCTTCATAGGTTTCACTGGATTTTATACAACTGCTTGAACTGCAGCTCCAATTGATTTCTATAGGCTTAGGGTAAAAACTCTGCAAATTGAGAGTACAGAGGCCTTTTCCTCTCTGTATTAGAGACCATTGTATGTGGTCCTGCATCCTGGGAGAAGCTGAACAAGAGAATACATGTTACACAGTGACGTAAGGTTGAATTCATTTTTTTTTTTAATAAATGTGTTATTTTCATAGAAGTTAATGTTCTAAGTTTGGAAACTCACAAAAGGGACGTGCTAAGAAGTGAGGTGCACTCCTCTCTGTTTAAAGGTGCACTACATGTGCCAGGAGATGGGTCCAAAACTAATCTTCAGTGGACTAAAGGTTACAAAAAAAAAAAAAATCTGGGACAGCACAACATATGGGACTGAGGTCATCAGGTTTTGGGCCCTAAACCCCAGCAGCATAAAAACATTGCTTCTCCTTAATCTGTGCTACTGGTCACAATGACAGTTATTAGTTTACTCAGATTTATTCAGATTACAATTGTTTGACTCTAAGAAAGTACCAACGTGTATGACCAGTGATCTGTATTGTGGTTCCTGCTCTGCCTTATGACTTTTATAACCTTGTGCATCTGAACCAGTTCTAAAGCAGGGCAAATGTCAGGTCCTTAATGACAGTAGATTCCTGGTCTGATGTTCACAGCCTTAGTGGTGGGGAACACTAAGGTGCAAGGTATGCCAAAAAGTACCAAGAAGCCCAGCCAGGACCTCTGAGTATGTAGAACTTGGCTTTCCAAAGTGGAGCTCAAAAGCAGATAAGTCACTTGACCAAATAAATATATAATGAATATATGGGTGAAAAACCTGGAGATATGATTTTTCCATCACTTCGGTCACTTGTCATAGAGAGCCACAGCTGAACGTACTAGTAGAACACTATTGGGGGCTCTGCCTAATCGCTTGTGGAGAACAGGCTGAAAATTCACCTGGATGTAGCAGAGGGCAGCAATTTTTGGTCTAAAAGAGGACCTTTCACGTCCTTTGGCATCTATGGAATTATATACTGCTAGAAAGCTGACAGTGTGCTGAATTCAGCGCATTGTCAGCTTAATAGTACTATATAATATTGCCAGTGCCAGAGGATGTGAAAGGTCCTCTTTAAGGATAATTGAAATGAGGTTATTCCAATTCTCTGCATTACAATATGACTTTCTCTCTTACTATTGCTATTACTGCTTCTGTTTGTTGCCAAGTACCGTTCCCTGATTCCTTCTTGCGATGGCTGTGGTGATCACACTGTAAATAGGAGAGGCTGATGATCACAGCATAGTGCTGTACACTAGGTGACTGGATGCTGATGCATTGTTGGCTACATGACTGCTGCTAGCTAATTGTTATTCATGTACGCCACAATCTTCCTGCCCACTCAGAGTTCGTGATGTAGTTTTTGTGCTCCATAGTGACTCATGGTAAAGGTAGTCAATCTGCCACATGTAGCATCAAGAAAGGCGCATTAAATATCACACGCTCCCCCACCATGTTACAACAATCCACTATGACTGGACACAATAAATCTCCAGCCGTTACTAAAAGAACTGAAACAATTTTTAAGGTTTTTCTGGGAAATACAAAAGTCAGAATATATGAGATGAACCTTAATATTCTAATCTTGTACTATTTAACAGTAACAATTTGTGAACTTTGCACTTAGATTACAAGATTCTTTTAAATATTTGGGGATTTCTGTTTCCAAGATATTGTTTAGAATATAATGATTCAAAGATGCTCCCCCTTTTCCTAGGAAATTTAGAGGAATGGTGAATAAAGACCTCTGGTAGAAAGACAACTTTCCATCCCTGTACCTCCTTACCTGAATATATGTTGCTCTCTGCCCTTCTTTTAATGCTTTCTGCACTTCTTGCAGTGCAGCCTACACTCTGCTTCTGACAAGAACATATAGATATTTAGTTTTCTCTTCTTCTGCTTTGCGATCAATCCCAGGATGTCTCGGCACAGCATTATACGGACAGCCAGAACAGTACCATCTAAATGACAGTTTTGAACATGGATGATGAACCCCTGAGATGCTATGGTCAGATACAACCACAGCTCCTGAGTGGTTGCTTTCACTATTCTTTCGATTTAGCACCTGAATGGCTCTCCTGCAGCGGGATTGTGGGAGCCATTCCGTTGCCATTGTCATCTAGGGGATTTCTGTAGGCTCCCAGGCCTACTAATGCTGTACTATTGAAATCTGCCTGTGGCCATCCTATTAAAATATAAAAAAAAATCATCCTTTATGGCATAACAGGAAAAATAAATCTAAATTCCCAATTTTCATTTTATTCAGCAGTGACACCCAAAAAACGGTTTGTAAAAAGTGATCACAATGCCATAAATTCCCCAAATTGGTATCAGTAAAAACTACAACTTGACCCACAAAAAAACCCCAAAACTTTACACAACTCTGTACATGGAAATATGAAAATATTATTGGTGACGTATAGAAATTTTCTTTAAGGTTTTTTTTTTAAAGGTATAAAAACATAAAACTATATTTTATACAGTACATTTGCTATCACAGTGATCGTACTAACCCAGAACATAAAGGTAGCCTGTCATTGTTAGTGAACAGTGAATACCAAAAAACACAAAACCAGTAAGCAAATGGTGCAACTGTTTTTTTTTTTTTCCAATTCCTCCCCTTGCTCATTTTTTTTTCCAGCTTCCCAGTATATTGTTAATAATTACTATAATTTCTAGTAAATATCTTACAGTTACCAGAAAAGGACTCACCATAGACCTGTATTGGTCCTGTAGTTTTCTCTATGTCTTGCCCTGAGCTGGGATGCTGCACTCTGCAGATGATCTCTGCGCCATCATGTTCTCTTACTGATGGGGTGAATGTCAGGCAGGCGGTACAGCTGTACGTGTTGTCCGGCTGTCTCTGTACAGTGGATGTAGTATTGTCAGTTAGATCCACATTTCCCGTCTTCCTCTTCATGTACCAGGTCACAGCGAGATCACTTGGAAAATACTGAGAGATTTTGCACTGTAATGTGGCTTCTGTGCTCACAAGGAAAACTGGTTTGTCTATTTCACCAATGACTGGATGCCAGGGAAAGTCTAGAGAGAAGTCACAGAACAACAACGATTAGTTGTTGCTGAAGAAATAAAATATATATTTGTACCACCTAAACCAGATAATAATAGTAAGAATCTATAGTCAATACCTTTTAGTGGCTAAAGTTGGTAAACCCCTTTTAAGTATCAAGAAAATATCTGTAACAATAACTATCCAATTATTGTGGTGACATTTGATGTCCCAAACATAAATTAATAATTATCCTTTATTTATATAGTCATCCTTCTCCTGTTCTGTACTACAAGTCCCATTAGATCTCTAAATTAAATCATTAACAGAACAGTCACCTCATGATGGTAACTATTTATGAAGTCAATTTGGTGGTGGCCATTAGTGCACTGCTGTGTACATAGACCATTAGTGTACTCCTGTGTATATAGACCATTAGTGTACTCCTGTGTACATAGACTATTAGTGTACTCCTGTGTACATAGGCCATTAGTGTACTCCTGTGTACATAGGCCATTAGTGTACTCCTGTGTACATAGACCATTAGTGTACTCCTGTGTACATAGACCATTAGTGTACTCCTGTGTACATAAACTATTAGTGTACTCCTGTGTATATAGACCATTAATGTAGTCCTGTGTACATAGACTATTAGTGTACTCCTGTGTACATAGGCCATTAGTGTACTCCTGTGTATATACACCATTAGTGTACTCCTGTGTACATAGACCATTAGTGTACTTGTGATGATTCTGCTTAAATATGGCTATAACTCAGAGATGTATTTTGATCTCTGGGTATATTATCTCCCTTCTTACCTGCATTTGTTCATAATGTGCGCAGCTATAAGCCTAGGTGTATATTGGCAGTAGTAGCAACCTGGAACAATAGGGCTTTGTATCCATCCCACCAGGATTGTATTCCTACACAGTCCTGGCTGATCAAAGAAACATGCATTGTCCAGTCTGCACTGGTTGATCAGATATAGCTGATAACATTGTATCATTCCATTTGGTCTCAGCTCTTTACAAAGGATCTGGACTTGAGTGCATTATTCAATCAGACTTGCTGCCGCCGGTGACCTCATTCTGGGAGGTGGCATAAAGGGTATAAAAGATGAGGTAAGAGGCAATGGGAGGAGATTGGGCTGAGACTACAAGAGATTACTGAGAGACTGTGATGAGAGCATGCAGGCTGGAATATACTGTGATTCCACATGCTAGGAGTTAATGCTGAGAAGCCTCCACTGGTGATCTCACACATACCAGAGCATGTGTGAGGGTTGGACTACAGAACCACATCAAGGAGATGTGTGGTAAAGTAACTATTTCAACTTTATCCCTTTTATTTTATTTGTATTGTATCTTGTAACTAGTAACTGTTAATGCTTGCATATATCTGCATATCTGTTCTGAACTGTATATGTTAGATGTTAATACCGACCCATTTAGGGGTTAATAAATATATAAAATTTAGAAAGCTTGTCTTGTATTTATCTGGTGAACCCGACATTCACTGGCGGTGAGTGTGGTTTTTATATGAAAGAAGACTCAGGTGGGGCCACAGCGGTGTTGGCGCACTGAGGATCTTTCACACCTGGGCCTTAGAAGCGTCCCTAGTCAGACTAGAGAGCCAGAAGGGTCCGGCAGCTATGTAACATGCACCTCTCTTTTGTCTCACTCCAGCCAAGAGTTCAGAGATGCTGTCCAAGATGACCCTAGTCTGGCCATATTGAAGGCGCGTGGCGCTCAACCACCCTCGGAGTCTGACAAGGCCCGAGTCTGCTGGGACCCCGGGGGGAAGGTGAGGGAGCCTTGGGGCCAGAGCTTGAGAAGCTGGAGGCGGAGGTGCTTTCAGAAGAGGGGCGTAGGCCCCTACTTCCTGCAAGCCCCATCTAAAGGGGGAGGTGTGATGATTCTGCTTAAATATGGCTATAACTCAGAGATGTATTTTGATCTCTGGGTATATTATCTCCCTTCTTACCTGCATTTGTTCATAATGTGCGCAGCTATAAGCCTAGGTGTATATTGGCAGTAGTAGCAACCTGGAACAATAGGGCTTTGTATCCATCCCAGCAGGGCTCCATTGTATTCCTACACAGTCCTGGCTGATCAAAGAAACATGCATTGTCCAGTCTGCACTGGTTGATCAGATATGGCTGATAACATTGTATCATTTCACTTGGTCTCAGCTCTTTACAAAGGATCTGGACTTGAGTGCATTATTCAATCAGACTTGCTGCCACCGGTGACCTCATTCTGGGAGGTGGCATAAAGGGTATAAAAGATGAGGTAAGAGGCAATGGGAGGAGATTGGGCTGAGACTACAAGAGATTACTGAGAGACTGTGAGAGCATGCAGGCTGGCATGCCACATGCTAAGCAGCCTCCACTGGATATTCACACATGACAGAACATGTGTGAGTGTTGGATTATAGAGCCACTTTAAGGAGATGCGTCGTAAAGTAATTATTTCAATGTTATTCCCTTTTTATTTTTATTGTACTGTATATTGTAACTAGTAACTGTTAATGCTTCCATACATCTGCATATCTGTTCTGAACTGCATGTGTTAGATGTTAATACCGACCCATTTAGGGGTTAATAAATATATAAAATTTATAAAGCTTGTCTTGTATTTATCTTGTGAACCCGACACTCACTGGCGGTGAGTGTGGTTTTTATATGAAAGAAGACTCAGGTGGGGCCACAGCTGTGTTGGCGCACTGAGGATCTTTCACAGTACTCCTGTGTACATAGACCATTAGTGTACTCCTGTGTATATAGACCATTAGTGTACTCCTGTGTACATAGACCATTAGTGTACTCCTGTGTACATAGGCCATTAGTGTACTCCTGTGTACATAGACCATTAGTGTACTCCTGTGTACATAGACCATTAGTGTACTCCTGTGTACATAGACCATTAGTGTACTCCTGTGTATATATAGACCATTAGTGTACTCCTGTGTACATAGACCATTAGTGTACTCCTGTGTATATAGACCATTAGTGTACTCCTGTGTACATAGACCATTAGTGTACTCCTGTGTACATAGGCCATTAGTGTACTCCTGTGTACATAGACCATTAGTGTACTCCTGTGTACATAGACCATTAGTGTACTCCTGTGTATATATAGACCATTAGTGTACTCCTGTGTACATAGACCATTAGGGTACTCTTGTGTACAAGACCATTAGTGTACTCCTGTGTACATAGACCATTAGTGTACTCCTGTGTACATAGACCATTAGGGTACTCCTGTGTACAAGACCATTAGTGCACTCCTGTGTACATAGACCATTAGTGTACTCCTGTGTACATAGACCATTAGTGTACTCCTGTGTACATAGGCCATTAGTGTTCTCTGTCTTATGGCTACTTTCTAGTGCTGTACCTGTTACATGGAGATCTCGATACTGAGGAGATGTCAGTGATTCGTGCTCCCAAGTCACTCGCACTCCTGAGATGAAATATTTCCAGGGAACTGTACATTCACTTGTAGCATCAAATGTCTGTTCATTATCTGTCTGGATAAGTTTTCTAGTTGATGATATTGGTTTATTATCTTCTTTAGTAGTCCAAGTAAATGTAATATTTGATGGGTAAAAGTTTATTAAACTGATCAAACACTTCACATTATTTACGTCACTGAGTGTTAACTTCACTGTCTTTTCCATCTTTGGAATCACTGGGAATGAATGTGGAAAACATAATATAAAATACAGAAAAATACCACTGTATAGACATTTCTTATTCCTGCATAGAATACTAGGAATGCTGACAGCAGGGAATTGTGCGACCTCTGGATGCAGCTCTCTGAATATGCTGACTACACAGATGTCCATGTGCACTTCTCACTCTGAGATCAGTATATTCGGATGTAGCATTGTAAACACCCACAGATATATCTGATTCTATATTAAACCTGTGAATATGCTGGAAAGTAAAATTGCTAATTCTTTGTTAGAATACAGTCTCTAATGTTATATTAGAAGTGATATATATTGGACTATATTCTATATTCACCCATGTCATCCTTTCTCCTATAGATTATCTTGATATCCGGAACTTTGCCTGTGAAATCTTTGCGGCAGTCATGTTAATGGATATTGTGTATTAAATAATGGAAATGTGCAAATTTGAGTCCAAAAGCGTGGGGACCAACTAGACCATCAACGCACCAAAAATATATAGATTTTCGCCAACAGAAACAAAAAATCCAAGTGATAATCTCACTTAAATACAATGTGGTCAAAGACCTAAAATATAACTTTTAATCAGGTCAGTTAAAAATAGGTACAGAAATCCAGAGTCAACATATATGTGCGTAAAATGTATCTACATAATCCTATCGTGCATCCATATTCCCAAACAAATGAAAGGCACAGAGGCCAAAAATAGGTATATAATAACAGCCAAATCTTACCGTGGTTCAGAAGATGTAATACGGATGATAAATGATAGTCCGCAGGGATGTCGTGGGTGAGACAATCATACAATTGTACATAGGTTCATGAAGAATATATAGAGAGACCCCCAAAATAGGTAATGCTTACCCTATTATAGCCCTCTTACATTGTTGTACTCTAAGTTGCCCTATAAGCCTAACTCGGAGCCACCGCCCTAAATATCAGGTGCCCCTGACAGGAACCTGACCATGATCTAGGCCGGTCCTTATGCTCACCCTCCCTGTGATAAAGATACAAGTGCAAATTAAAATCAACAGGCCAATCCGATATAAATCATATAAAATTACACATAATAAATCATGCATTGCCGAAATGCATGTTTCGTCCAAGACTCATCAGGGGAAAACGTACCTAGTAGGAGTCTGAATAATATAGCAAAAAAGCTAGAAGCACTTAGAAGTCTATATTACATATTACATGCCAGCCCTATAAATGCAGGAAACCAGTGCAAACAATATCAGAACACCCTCATGCACAGTTAAATGTTTCACTGGGTCATATATACAAAGTGTAACAAGTGCATCACCTAAGGCTTTACAAGAGGGCCTGTTGGGCACAACTTTAACCATTGAAAACCAAGTCCCTGTTGCATTCAAGTAGTCCCACATACACAGATGGGATAAGCACAATTGGAATGCTATTTCCCCTCCAAACAGAATCCTGGAGTGCCAGAGGATACCTGGTCTGTGTAGGACACCACCTGTTTAAATAATCACCGCTCAGAACTTGTAGCGCGGTGGGCATGCAGACTATGTCCACTATGCACATGCTCAGTTCACTCATCTAAGAACATACACTACAGTGTGCACGGGCTATGTGCAGCCCACGCAGTAAAATAGATATAAAGATCCATTTAGAGCACAATACAGTGCCAATGAATGGAAACGGCGCACCTGATTCTTTCAGTTATAAAAATTTTACTGTTAATCCTCATATAGCCAACCTCTTACTTACTCAGAACTAAAAATAGCGCTAGTAAGTATATATAAGAGGGGGAAACATGCTTATCATACTTATGTCATAGAAGGCATAATAATAAAGAAAAGACAACTATAGCAACCAGTATTTAGAGGTAGAAATAGGTTAGAGGTTAAAATAAACACATATCTCAAACTATTCGCAAGCTTGACACATATAGTGGATATGAATATATCCCTTAGTCCGCTAGGAGTCACAGTCTGGAGACGAATGTGCAAATTGACACAAAAATAAAATATTGGGATGAGTTCCCCATTCTATGTTTATAGTTTTAATACATAACATGTATAGCTTTGGGTAAACTTGGAGACAATTTGAAGGAGTGTTGGTGGTGTGGTATAGTATTTTATATCTGTTATACTCATATTTGCATACATTGATTCTTAATACGTCCCCAAATGGTCAGATATTAATAGTTAAGAGGTCTATCTTTTCAGGCAGCTTAGTCCCATTTCATAGAGCATGTGATAATGAACCAAAATGTAATGGACTTTAATTAAAAATGTTGCTGCTTTCTGCCTGAAAAACTAAAGTTCCTGCCACTAGGTGTCTCCCTTGTAGCTAATTTGCAGTTCACTCTTTTGTTACCAGCCAAGTACGTCTATAGATACATTACATAAGCAAGATAGCTTCAAATTGAGTGTAGAGGTTGGGTCTTTTCTCTCTTCACACAGTGAATAGAGAGGGGACTTTGACCTATAATCACAGTCTGTACAGACATGTCTGCAAACTGTTGCTCTGTGGAGAGGACTGAAGATTCTGCAATTCTCACAGCTTACAATGTAAAAACAATGTTGTCTATGTAGTTTTATCTACTTCTAGCTGCTTGTGTGATTACAGATGGGATATTATTCACAGACAGTAGCAGCTGTCAGAATATAATGCCTGCGATCAGAGTGGACACTGATCGCGGGCGTTAGCTCTGGGTCTCCGCTGTACATTACAACGGAGACCTGGTAGCTATGGTAGCATCTTTAAACACCCAGCATCTACCGTAATAGTACGGCAAATGTCAGGAAGGGGTTATAAGTAATCCTGATAGTGAAATGGTGTTGCTTCAGAATTTAGGACAAGTCCCAAAACCTTGGGAACTTCACCTCTTTGTCTGTTGGATTCCAATTATGGTTAGCACATTTCTCTCCCTCTGGCTTAGGGGGAATCACTGTCTGCTCAGGGAGAGAGCAGCACACTGATACATAGGTGATGCATTTCTGCTGCGGTTTTTCCTGCAGTGCTTTTTGGCAGTGGCCCACAAGCCTTAAGCAAGGAACAAAAAGCATCTAAAATGGTTAACTAAAATGGACTGCAAAGATTGTATGCCGTGTATTTGGCCTAAGTGAAGCCAGAATTCTTGTACTTTTACCTTAGTAAATATCCACAATTGTGTCAATATCCCCCATTGTTCTATAATTTGTGTAACTCATTGTGCTCACCTCTCCTCATGGCTTTCCCTGTACTCCATTCTATTGGATTCTCTAGACTGGGATGTGACACTTTACAGATATATTCCAGGTCATCAGACTGTGACTGAGCAGTGAATGATAATGTAGCTGAGCAGGAGTAGGAGTTATCAGCTGCTTTCTCTGGTGGGGAACACGACATATTGTATGTTCCACTTGTACATTGTGTTACAGATGTCCCCGTCTTCTCATGCCAGGTCACTGTCAAGTTATTTGGGAAAAACTTTGAGACTTTGCAGATTAGTGTAGATTCTATGTCAATTTGCACAATCAGAGGGGTCATGTATACAATTCTTGGACACCAGGGAAAATCTGGAAATTAATTAAAAAAATAGAAAAGTATCACATGTATGGCAAGACGATGCAGTAATATAGAGTCAGCAAAAGCTACTTGAGATTAAAGTACCAATGTTACACAAGGAGTTTGTGGCTGCCTTTCTCTACATACACACACTGGGGCAAATTGATTAAGACTGGTATATCATATGCAGCCTCTTCATAAATCTGATGGACATCCTGCTGCCAGACTGGATATCTGTGCCAGATAGGAACTAGTGTAGACTTCCATTCTGATTCACGCCATGGATCAGGGTTTGAAGTGCACGTTTGGCATAAAAAAAGGACCTTGCGCCAAACGTTCACCTCATTATCTACCCTCTACGCTAGTTTTCTGACGCAGAGGGAATGAATTCCCCCCAATTTCTTTTTTTATGTTTTAATTTCTATTTTTTTCTTTATTAAAACCACAATTGTCTTTTTTTTTTTTTTTTTTTTATAGGTGTATAAACCATATAATTGCACGGGTATCACAGGTAATTATTTATGTGCGTCGCAACAATCCTGCAAAATGAAGGTACAAACTACTTTTAACTGCTCAGTCTATGGAGGTAATGGGCAGAAAAGACAAAGCATCTCCATTTAATGATCTCGCTGAACCAAATATATGCAAAACAGGCAAAGCGTTCTAACTGAGGAGGAACCAAATAATGTAAAGTATAGCAATAGTTATAGTCCATCTGGTTACTGGTATGTGGTTTAGCATCTGGACCAAAAGTTTGGATGTACTTGGCGCTTTAACTTTGTCCCATGACATGAAGTCCTGTCTGTACGTGCTATTAATAAATATAGATATTGTAGGGAGTCCTACGATGCTTTACATGGTTGACCACAGTTGTACTGCTCTGTCAGGAGGGTACTATATCACCTTAAGGAGAATTCCTTTATAGGCCATCTTCTGGTGTGCAGAGTCTTACAGTTTTACATGCTCTGCTAAGAATTCTGGCAGAGGAATATCCAAATAAGTTTGTCTTGAAGAAATGAAGGAAAACTGTTCTATCACCACCTTTTGGATGGTAAGTCCTTGTAGATTAATATCTGGGTTTCAACAAACCTTTTGACGTGGTCTGGGGTTAAACAAACCAGAATATCTCCTCCAAAAGGAAGAGAGACCCATTCGTAGAGAAACTTTTTTGGGGTTAATGCCCCTCATCAGTGCGAAGCAGAATGACTAAGTGAGTGACCATAGATGTGGGTCAGATCATAGAAAACTATTTTTCGTATATTTGTACTGCTGCATGGTAAGTGCTGACCACCCAACCTTAGAGAAGCCATCTGACTTCTTTATAAAAGGGGATTATCATTGTGAGATTGTCACTGTATATGTAAGAGCTCTCCACAAGAGATTGCTGTTACTCCTAGAGTAAAGGTGATATTCTCTATTCTGGAATATGATGGCGCTATACAAGTAAGCTAAATAAATAAATAAAATAAATAATAATTCTGTAAATATATGGTGCTCAGGTGCATGTGAAGTCTGTGCATGGTCTCACCTGGATGTCCTACAAACATGTCTCTACATTCTGCTTTGTTCATTGTTTCATGTTTCCAGGTCACTTTTACTTTAAAACCTTCTTCTATAAAGAGGTGCTCGGGGATTTTACACTTTGTATCAGTGGAGAATGTCCCATCAGGATTTTCAGTGAGGGTTCCCTCTGATGGCTTCTTCTCCTGGGATTGTCCATAGGTCCATGTGATCATTATGTCTTTGGGATAAAAGTTCACAAGCGATAGACTTGCCATCACTTCTCCTGAGTTATTGATGGAAAGCTGTATGGGCCGATCAATTGTAGGTTTTACTGAAAAAGACAGAATTAGTGGAGTGAATAGACACCCTGGCCCAAAATGGTTGGGATGTGGCCTGGCACTGGTGTGGCTTTTGCTCAGGAGAACAGAAGCATGACACCCACTCCAATCTTTAGTTGTCTGAACTTACCCCACACCTGTATGTGTCCTGTACTCCTCTCCACCGGCTGCTGCAGGCTGGGATGTGTAACTCTACAGATGATCTCTGATCCTCTGTTCTCCAGTGATGGGGTCAGCACTAGACTTGCTGTACAGGTAAATGTCTTATCACACTGTTGTTGTGATCTGTGGGTTGTGATCTTGTATTTCTCAGATGTCTCAATAATTTCCTCATTGCCCATCACTTTCCTTATCCAATTCACAGTCAGATTATCAGGGTAAAAATTTGAGATTGTGCACTGGAGCTGTGCCTGGCTGTTCAGCATTAGATTCGGGGTAAGGATTTCCCCCAGTTCTGGAGAAGACATAAGATCTACAAGACATTTGAACAAAGAGGGAAGTTAGTCACCTGGTCCATTCATTTCATGTTCATGCACAAGTGTGTTAGTGACCTGGTTATGTACAACTCCTGTTTACCATGTAGCTATAATAATGCAGAATTGTGCGGCAGCGAGGGTAGACTTGCTTTCCAACAATAGTTTTTACTATATTATAATACAAGTTAGTGTAACATTGTCACATTGCAAAGAAAAAAAAATGCCAAAAAATGAAGTTTTTGACATTTATAACTCTGAGCTTGGCTGCACTACCAGGGCCCAGGACTATCATATAGTCTTGGGGACAAAAAATGTGACCCAACTGCAGTAACATCCAAAGTTAGACTTGCACAGAAAGGGGAAGAGGAGAACGACAAAAAAGTGAAGAGGAGGAGAAGATGGCTGCGTCTATGGAGATGTTTCTCAAAAGAAATAGTACTCCATGTCAAAACCATCCTTAGGAGAGGTCATCAATTGAAGATCTATGGGTGTCCAACACCCAGGAATCCCATGGTCCAGATGTATAAAGCAGTAGTAGCACTTCAGCTTCTTGGCCATGTGATGTCATGTTCATTTCTCACATGACGTGCTTGCAGCTCAGTCCTATTCAAGTGCAACACCAAGCACAGCTGCTATATAGATGTACAGCGCTGAGCTTGGTAAGTACTGAAGAGGCTGCGGCACTGACCCGAATGCTGAAGCCTCTTCAAACAGCTGATCAGTGAAGGGGCCCGGGTGACTACTCCTAATCATAGGTCATCAATTATTTAGCTTGGAAAAAGACCCTTTAACAAGTTCTTAATATATCATTAAAGTACTCTGAGCTAGATCCAAATGCCCTGCATAGACATCGATTTTTGTATACCGTGTTGTTTGCTACCAGCATTTCCCATTAGGTGGTGTTAGAGCTGTCTGTAAACTGGTTCATTATTGAGTTTAATGTTTTAAAATATGCAGTAAGTTACTTCCAGTGATAGATGTGATGAGAGTGTTATCAGGCTCTGATGGAATCTGTATAGGAGTAGGACTTGTCATCTGCTATCTCTTGTGTACAAGACATATATTGGATGTTTCACTTGTATAATTTATTATATGTGAATATATCTTTATTAACTTTCTATATATCAGCGAGGTAACAGTCACATGTTTGAGGGCCAAACACAACCCACACTGATCACTTCTATCATTTATTAAAAATTACTGGGGAAAAAATAAAAAAGTCAGTTTTTATGACTAGTTCGTTTGCCCATCTTTCATATATTAAAGAGCTACACCTCAATTATTCAACAGTAAAGAAAATCTAGAAGATGTTAGTGTGAAGATTGATCAGTTCACACTGTGTCTGGAACCCATCAGGAACATGTGAACACTGCCTAAAGCAATATGAGGATATTTTGCAAATGATCCGTGGTCTCCCAGCAACATTTTGTTGTTTTAATATGTAGAAACTTAGGCTACAGCTGCATCTCAATAATTTAGAATATCTTTGAAACGTTCATTCATTTCAGTAATTCAGTAATACAATTCATAATCAGCGTCTTCCATGACTGTGTGTCCTACTGAACCAGACTGAGGGACCATTTAGAGGCTTAGGAAACCTTGGCAGGTGACACTGAATTTACAATACTGAACTTTTTTACAATATTCTAATTTTCTTAGATTTGGGTTTTCATTACCTGTAATCCATAATCAACATTTACAGAAATAAAACACTTGAAATAGAAGACTCTGTGTGTAAAGAATCTAGAAAATATAGGAGGTCACTTTTTAAATTTAATTACTAAAATAAATAAACGTTTCAAAGATATTCTAATTTATTGACATGCACCTGTAGGTTGACATCAGATTTTGCTGCAAAATCGGCGGAGAGAAAAGTCCTGCACGGAGGACTCTTCTCTCTGCCAGTTTCAGTATAAAAACGGTGCAAGACCCAGCAGACCCCTTTATAGTCTGTGTAATGGTTTCTATCAATCTGCATTGACACATACATGAGTTGTCTTTGTTCCGGTTAGTCCACTCTCTGTAGGCCGGAGGTTTCAGTTTTGTATGTGTTACCGTAGCCCGCAGGAGATATTCCTCATTTTCACTGACTTTGTCTCTGAGGCTTTCAGTGGTGCTGGTCACATTAAAGGTGCCGTCCTGGTTTTCTTGCATGACATTTGTAGATTGCAGGGTCTGTGGGGTTTTACTTGAAGGAGGTTGAAAGACTTTCCAAGTTACTGAGATTTTTTTAGGAAAGAAATGATCTACATTCAGATTGAAGCAGCCGTCTGTGGTTTGTGTGATATTTCTTAACTTTGGATGGCCTGAAATAACAGGAAAAGTCACATTGATGTTTGCTCTATATATAGATGTAATTGTGTGGAGAAACTTGATTATGGAATCAGAAAGAACTGGTAACTATGGACAATGTTATAAAATAGCAATAATGAGAATAAATCAAGAGAATTCTGGATTTGGAGTCAACATATTATATAATTATATTATAAGCAAATCTCCAGTAATCTCAATACCTCTAACCCTTCACTCATAAAACAAGCAGGAGAAATTGCAATGAAGTAGCATTGAAAAGCAACAGCATGGTAACCAGAGAAGCGGTGTGACAAGGAATTAAGTGTGTATTCACAGACAGGACCGTGTACTTGGCCGTAAAAAGTACGTTTCATGTGTCTATTAAAGGATCTGTGAAAATGGCCCTATATATGGCATATTCTATTTAACCAGACACATGGACTGCTAACAAAACAGCCGTGTGAGTAGATCCATTATTTTCAATGGGTAAAAGAAACAGCTAGCACAGGGATGTGAAACTCTGTTGTTTGAATAAGCACTGATATTTGGAAGATCAATGTCGGACCTCGCTTCTATGTTCATCTTTGACTTAGGTCCTGAATGTTCTGTACAGTCCTAGAGCTATACTAGGCATCAGTCACAAGAGCTTTATAGGAGGTTATTTTACCTTTAGAGCTTGTGGCTTTCGGTATTCAGTGTTTGCTGTTGTACAGAACCAAACATGGGGGCAATTTCTCATATCTTCTGGCATTCATGGCATGAAAAAGTTGCAATGTTTGTGCAAGTTTAATTTTTTTGTGTAAAAAAAAAACAAAACAAAAACTGCATCTTTGTTTTTTACATAAGTGGGGCGATAACGGCAGCGGCAAGGGCAGCGATGCCTTGGCCCAACAGGTTTATTATAACTTGCGCTAGAAAGCTGGTACAAGTTATAGCTGAAATTTACACCAACCCCTGGATGGCATAGATTTCATTTATGGCAAATGGGACATGCTGCCAGTACACCCAAAGATCGGTGCACAATGCGCCAGAATTAATAAATTTTCCCCATTGTGCTTCCTCACAGGATTTATACATACTTGACAAACATACACCTAATAAAACACTAACTACGTATATTAAAATAGCTAAAAAGTAGCCACATGAACAAGTAAACCTCTTATATAATCCCACCCTAGTGCCTTATGTCCAGTGGGTGGGATATACCATTTATGCAGCTTCACAGGAGACTTGTGGACAAAGGAGGGACTGCTACTTCAAAAGATATGAGATTCTTTGTTTTCTTTTACTTTGCACATACAAAACTAAATTACTACTAGTAAGGGTTTGTCATTATTATCAAAAACCTATCCAGAAAAACTCCTTCAAGCTAAGGCCCCACATAGCGGGCCGCAGCCAAAAAACACTGCGAGAAAAACCACAGCGGAAACACATCTCGGTTTTTCCTGCAGCACTTTTCACAGAAAGTCCGCAGACTTTTCCTCTGCAGACTTTTCCTCTGCAGACTTTTCCTCCGCAGACTTTTCCTCTGCAGACTTTTCCTCTGCAGACTTTTCCTCTGCAGACTTTTCCTCTGCAGACTTTTCCTCCGCAGACTTTTCCTCCGCAGACTTTTCCTCCGCAGACTTTTCCTCCGCAGACTTTTCCTCTGCAGACTTTTCCTCTGCAGACTTTTCCTCCGCAGACTTTTCCTCTGCAGACTCTTTTCCTCTGCAGATTTTCTGCTTCAGTTATATCAATAAGGAAACCGCTAGCGTTTCTGTAGGTATAATCGACATGCTGCGATTTCCAAAAACGCAATGGTTTTGGAAATTGCAGCATTCCCACTGCGGGTATTTTTCTGCAATGTGTGGATGGGATTCGGTACTGTGCAGGGACTGTAAAATGCTGCGTTTTTTGCCGAGCGTTTCCATCGCAGCCAAACCTCACCATGTACGCCACGTGGGGCTTCAGCCTTAATGGAATGGGTTTCCATAACGATCACCTCACATAAAATTACTTGTTTGAAGCCAATGGGGTTTCATCTAAGTTATGGATGTAAAAGAACTCCAGCACTAGTTTAGTATGGTTAGATGTGCAGAGATTCTGATTACCCTTATATTGGGAAGTAAAATAACGACTTACGTTTCTGATTGTATCTGTACACATAAACGAAGATGGTCCCAGCTCCGAATATCACAGACAGTAATACGGCAGCCATTACAACTAGACCTTTATAATTTGTCTTCAGATCTAAATAAAAAGAAACAACTAAATGAGAAAATAATGTAATAAAATGATTACAAAATAGTTTTGTAGCAATATGGTCACTAAGTTCACTGTCATTTCGTATCATTGTGATGCAGTTTCCTTCTGTAACATGTTTTTTAGTGTTAGAATTACTGTATGTTCTCCACTGTTGGTAGTAAGTCAGGAATGTCAGGGTGTATTCACATATACTGTACATGTTGTCAGATGTAGTTTCTCTCCAGTGTGGTATAGAAATGCAGGGAACAATAAAGCATGACCCCAACCCTATCAAGGACTAGACAGAAAAACTCTAAAAGTAACAGTTTTTAGTTAATGTCAGATATGTGAATGTACTCTAACTTGACCTGTACCCTTTGGTTCTAGCAAAGTGTTAAAATCTGGTGTGATCAGTTAATTCTGTGTACATTATTATCAGATTTTCACCCACCTTTTCCCAGTACAGTCAGGCTCTTAACCTGTGGACGGAGCAGGGTTTCATGTTCTACCACACAAGATACCTCCATGCCCCAGTTCTCCTCGGTTGGCATGAAATTAAAGACAACGTCCATGGCTGAGCTGTTAATTCTCTTTGTTTCAGTTTTCTCCACAGATGTCCCATTCAAAAACCAATTCACCACAATGGATTCTGGGTAATACCCAGTCACATGGCAAACCAATATCTGTTCTACATTCTTTATAAATGTGTGAGGAAGGATGTGAATAGTTGGGAGAGCTGTAAATAAAGTAGAATAGAATTTATTAATCTAATATAGTTATTGTATTCTAAGGGCTTCATGAACAAGACATTGGCAGAACATGTGATGTCCAGACCTTAATCATTGTGTCATGCATTGTTGTCAATATGAGTGTATAATATCTAAACATTATTTTTAGATTTATTTTAATGTATACCATTGAAACATCTCTTACGATATGTAGGTCAGTGTGTAAATTTACATTTAGATTCTATAGTTAGAAGAATGATAAGTGCGATGTGAGCCAGTAGGCCTGTAGAAACAGCGCCAGATGACTGGGCCACAACTGTATTATATCTGTAACAGGTAATTTCAGTACCTTCCTGTTAGTGAATGAGAGAGCTTTAAAGGGAAAGTCTTTATAAAGTGCTGTATAATACGTATGTATCTAAGGCACAGGTGTCAAACACAAGGCCCGCGGGCCGAATCCGGCCCGCTGCCTTCTGTTATCCGGCCCGGCACTTATCTGGCCCGCAGGGCTGCGGCATTTTTTATTGTCTATGTACATTATGTAATGTAAACCAGCCCAGGACAGGCCGCTTAAAAAAAAAAAACAAACAAAGCTACGCGATACCTGTCCTGGGCTGGTTTACAAGACCTCTGCATGTCAGCGCAGGCGGCGATACAATGACGTCATCGCGCCTCCTACGCTGACACGCAGACAAGAAGAGGAGGCGGCTGCATCAAGGCATCGCAGGTAGGTGAAGATAAGTTTTTTTATATATATAAATAGGCCGTTGCCTGCTGGAGCATCCCCGGCACGTAACGGCCTATTTACTTACCGATCCCCGCTGCTGGTCGTGGCCGCCCCCGCTTCCCCTTCTGCTATGGGACGCAGAAGCGGCTGTGTGTAGGAGAGGGGATGGTAAGTGAGGCCGCGGCCGGCGAACCCCATCAAATACTACTATTATTATACTCCGGGGGCTTTTCAGACCCCGGAGTATAATAATCGGAGACCCCGGGGAGGTGATAAACATAAAAACCTGTGTTACTCACCTCTCCGGTGATCCGATGCTGCTCCCAGCCGGCTTCGGCCTTCTTTGGTGACGTCCCAGGCGTCGTGAGCCAGGCCGACGTCATTATGTCGCGACGCCGGTCTGTGCGACATTGAAGAAGGCCGAACGCAGGGAGCGCACCGGGGCCCAGGTAAGTAACACTGATTTTTATGTTTGTCACCACCTGGGTCTCCGATCATTATACTCTGGGGTCTGAAAAGACCCCAGAGTATAATAATAGTTCATGGGGGGGGGGTCACTATGGGGCATAATACCATGTGCAGGGGCCACTATGGACTATAATACCGTTTGCAGGGGCCACTATGGGGCATAATACCAATGCAGGGGCCACTAAGGACCATAATACCGATTGCAAGGGCCACTATGGAGCATAATAACGTGTGCAGGGGCCACTATGGAGCATAATAACGTGTGCAGTGGCCACTATGGAGCATAATACCGTGTGCAGGGGTCACTATGGAGCATAATAACACGTGTAGGGGCCACTATTGAGCTTAATACCGTGTGCAGTGGCAACTATTGAGCATAATACCGTGTGCAGGGGCAACTATGGAGCATAATACCGTGTGCAGGGGCAACTATGGAGCATAATACTGTATGCAGGGGCCGCTGTGGGGTGTAATACCGTGTGCAGAGGCAACTATAGAGCATAATACCGTTTGCAGGGGTAAACAGTATTTGTATAGTGCTTAATTTTTGATATATTCATAAAAGGATGAGGATAGTATGTAACATGCCAATGTCTTAGGTTTTAACAATACATTATGTTCTTCCTGGTTGCCCTCAAAGGGCTGATTGTAACAGTAGTAATGTACAAATGTAACTACTGCTTAATAGCTCGCTTATCTGTTAAGGAGAAGTTACTTTTATACATGTGTAAAATAATCTTGGCCCTTCAAGGTACCCCGTGAGGCTGAAGTAGTCCCCGGAGAAAATGAGTTTGACACCCCTGATCTAAGGGGATGTGACGTTCTGCTGCAGAGCAGCTGCCATAGCTACCAGGTCTCCACTGTAATGTTCAGCAGAGACCCGGTGCTAATGCCCGCGATCAGAGTCCAATCAGCCGGGGGCATACTGAAGGTTCCCAGGCCTGACACAGGAATATTCCTATTTTCTAAAAATATAAAAAGAAAATCAATAAAAACCTAAAATTTCAAATCTCCCCCCTTTCCCTACATTTGAAATAAAGATAAATAAACAAAAATAAACATATAAAAGTTATGCATCCCCACATCTGAAAACGCTCAATCTACAAACATTTAAAAAAAAAAAATTCCCATACGGCGAATGCCGTAGTGGAAAAAATATTCAAAAATGCCAAACCGTTGCTTTTACGTCATTTCACCTCCCATAAAAATTTTAATAAAAAGCAATCAATACATCCGATATTCCTCAAAATGGTATAACTTTAAAAGTAGACCTGGCCCCACAATAAAGACGCCTTTTGTGAAAACACAGTCGGGATTAGGATATTTACAGTATATGCAGCTGTATAATATAAAAATCACAGTTCTGACACTGTTTTCAACTAGTGATAGCTCTGGAAATAATTTAGATAGCAATGCTGTGTCACATTGAAGAAGAGAATCTCCTCTTTCATATGACACAAAAAGCAAGTTTGTACATTTTATAATGTCCGAGATATAACAGTTTGAAGTGACCCTCCCCTACCCTCATTTTCACTACCTGTACTCCCATACACAGTAACATTCAGTAAGAGCCAGAGAACAGCTCTCAATACAGAAACAAGGGAAAGAGTGAAAAATGCAGGATTTCACAGAAAGTATCCAAAATTTGTTAAGAAAGTATATTACAAAATGTATTAATGACTCAAATACTGCCAGAGAGAAGAAATCAGGCTATACCTTTTAGAGGCTAACTGAGTATATTTGATAAGTAAGCTTTCAGAAGTACTAGCTAGCTTCCTTCATCAGACATGGTATTATACAAGAATTGAAAATTCACAGATTATTTATACTCTATACACATGATCTTCAAAGGATTTTAGAGTCCTTAAAAAAAACAAAACAAAATGCAATCTAAGTAGAGAAGTTATTTACAACCGGTCAAAAAACACTCTGGAAATTTGTGGTGCGTGACAGAGGGATCTGTTATCTGTTTGCTATCAGGAGGTGATTTATGACCCTCACAGTTCATACATAGTGTGACATGAAGCTGACATGAATATTAAGTCCAAATTGCAGTGCTTGATATTTTTGCATAAACTTGTACTCCCATTCTTTCCTCTTCTCTTGCGTCTTAAAGTGTCCCATTAAAACCACAACCCGCAAATCTTCAATAGAGTGGTCTTCTCCGGAGAAATGTGCGGCCACTGGGAGATCTCTTCTGCTATTAATATTGGATCTATATGAACTCACATAGATAACTTCTCTACTTAGATTGCATTTTGTTTTGGTTTTTTTAAGGTCTCTAAAATCCTTTGAAGTTCATGTGTATAGAGTATAAATAATCTGTGAATTTTCAGTTCTTGTATAACACCATGTCTGATGAAGGAAGCTAGTACTTCTGAAAGCTTACTTATCAAATATATTGAGTTAGCCTCTAAAAGGTATTGCCTGATTTCTTCACTCTTCCACTACTTTCAATGGCTAACACAGTACAACATTATACTACTATGAAATACTGCCAGAAATCAAAAGTTGTCCGAAAGTTTAGTTACGCTTTAAACACCAATTTTGCATTCTGTAACAGTGTTAGTGTTAGTTATTTCATATGTAGAAGTTTGAGGAAAGATAGTTGTATGTGATGCTGGTTGGCACTTTTTTTTTAGTATTTTAGTATTCTTTCGATCATAACATTTAATTTTATCTTAGTTAATTAAACGTGAAATTATTGTACTGTGTACTAAAAAGAAGTAATGGGAAGGGTTACTTAGTAACTGTAAGCGGGACCTTTGCTCCAGAGCAGATTTTTTTATCCCCTTTAGTTACCTCCATAAGAAAGCTGAAATATCTCCTGGAGTGGTTGCTGTAGAGATTCATGTCGGACTGTACATGAGAAGTTCTGTTCTCTGTCCTCCTCACTGGGTATGATCATCACGGAGCTGTTCACATTATATACTCCATCTTGGTTCCTCCAGGGAGTCTCCACAGTAACATCATTCAGTCTCTCTGAGCCCCTGAACCATTTCACATCAATGTCCACAGGGTAGAATCCAGTGATGGAGCAGCAAAGAACACTCTCCTCATTCATTACTATTGTCTTATCTGTGATGGTCACCTGTGGAGGAGCTGAATTTAAGAAATATTTTATAGTATTACATGTAAAGAAATTAACAAATTTCTCCAACTAAACTAGTCTTAGGGCCCAATCACATGACGGAATCTGCCGTTGATTTTGAGGTGGATTGTGACCCAAAATCACTGGCAGATTCCACCCTGATTTGGCTCAGTAATCACAGACGGAAAGTAGCGACTGTGAGCCAGGGTAGGGGGGTGGTGGCGGACAGTGAAGAGGAATCCGAGGCAGATGTCTGCTTCAAAAATGCTCTTCATTTTCTGATGTCTGAAAGTGTCCTTAGATTTGCGAGATTGTTGGATGATGGATAACTCTAGTGTTTGAAGATACTGAGTTACTAACATAAAAAAAAAATTCATACAAGTATCTTCACTGAGGATGATCCATGTCCATATGGTCTGTTACATGCATATAAAGGGGGATTCTGTAACCAGGGACTCTTAGTCTGAAGGGCTCAGCACAGACTTATACCTGTAATACATATCCCAACAGCTTATCATCAGGGGTCCAGCAGCTGCAACCCCAACACTATCTAATTATCTATGAAGAAAATCTGTAAATCCTTACCTTGAATATCCAGCCTGACCTCCCCCTCCTTCCTCTGTGAGCCGTATATTACAGTACACTTGTAGAGGCCGCCATCAGACAGTATTGGGTTTGAAATAAAGAGATCGGCGCCCCCATCCCAGGCTCTGTCTACATAGGACAATCTGGGGTTTGTGGTTATCTCTGATTTGTCATCAACTCTTAACACTTGTTGTCCTTGAAAATACCAAATTATTTCAAGTAGTGAACGGTGGACTGGAGGTCTATCCACTGTGAATGAGCACGGGATCTGCACATTGGTCCCCAACCAGGCTTTATGGGTAGGTGGGACAAACAACTTCAAAGCTGAAACTGTAGACCGAGAAAAAGGGCACACGGGTAATGGCCAAACAGACAATTCATTGATATATTTATGATAATTAGTATAGAATTTTTCAATGCAATCCAAAAATATATTCAGTGGAATCCAAAAACACTAACATCACTCAGCTATTTAATATTCAGCATACTGGGGTTGATTTATCATGGCTTGTGTGCCAAAAACTTGCATATAAGCCATGATAAAGGGTCACATTTTTTTTGCAAGAGTAAAAGTTTTTGTGCATAAATTGCAACTTTTTAAGTCCATCCCCCCACCCCTGCGCTCCATCCCCCCCCCACCCCTGGGCTCCACCGCCCCCCCCACCCCTGCGCTCCATCCCCCCCCACCCCTGCGCTCCACCCCCCCCCACCCCTGCGCTCCACCCCCCCACCCCTTCGCTCCACGCCCCCCCCCCCCCCACCCCTGCGCTCCACCCCCCCCCCACCCCTGCACTCCACAGCCCCCACCCCTGCGCTCCGCCCCACCCCCCACCCCTGCACTCCACAGCCCCCACCCCTGCGCTCCCCCCCCCCACCCCTGCGCTCCGCCCACCCCCCCACCCCTGCACTCCACAGCCCCCACCCCTGCACTCCACCCACCCCCCACCCCTGCGCTCCACCCACCCCCCACCCCTGCACTCCACCCACCTCTGCACTCCACCCACCTCTAGTCCCAACACAGTAATCAGCCATCTGCCTGGTAACTAACTGTGCACCTGTGTACTCATCACATGACCATGGACTGATTTTGATCCTCCAGAAGTAAGCCGAGTGATTGACAGCAAGCAGAGATCTAGAAAACTGTGAGGAATTGATACAGAAAGTATATTGGAAAATTTTAGAACTTTTTATTACGCAAACAATGGACTCTCAATAGTGGTCTGAAAGTTGCCAACTGCTTTCATTTTGTTCAGAATACATTGAAACTGCTCAAAAGATCACCTCTTTGAGAAGACAGCCTCATTACTCAGACCACATTTTCTGTGACAAATTTTCAGTTTTCCATGCTAGCAATCTTCTTGGAGAAGACCACCTGTCTAGAAGACCGCTTTTTCATGCAATTTTAGTTGCTCATGTCAAAGTTTTGACTCTATTGTTTAGAATAGTAGAAATAAAGCAGCATTGTTTATAAAATTGCCCCAGAATGGTTGCCAAAGTCCACTCTATTTAATGTATACTCCACAAAATATGCAGCATAGCGTCCATCTGTAGATGTTTAACACTGCATTGTTTGTCAAGTCTTTTTTTGGTTTTTAATCAGAAAAGCTGCTCAGATAAGAGCTGAAATGTTACTGTGTTAAAGGGTCAATTTGTTAACCAAACTACCAGCATATCCTTATGGAGCAGTGTATAAGTATCTGAAATGTGCTTATAGTATGCATTTCTATGTCTGAGCTCATGTGGCGTAAACCTAGCGAATTCCATCCACACATTGTGGAAAAATACACACAGCGAACACACTGCGATTTCGAAAACCGGTTTAGAAATTGCAGCATGTGAATTATACCTACAGAAAAGCCGATGATTTCCCTATAGTTATAATGGAAGCAGAAAGTCCGCAGAGGTTTCCTCTTTCTGTGAAAAGCGCTGCAGGGAAAACTGTGATGCGTCGCTGCAGTGGTTTTTCCCGCAGCAATTTTTTGCTGTAGCCTAATATTGACTTACAGAAAATGGAATATTCTACCTTTTTATTGTATTTTCAGCCAAGAACCAATCACTCTACATAATGTATGACAGTATTTTATTTCCTGTTTTATGGCAAATAAAAACATCAAAAATTAAAATAGACCATCAATATCAGAGTTGTGGGACCCAACTGTGGAGAAACCAGCAATCGGCTGAATAAAAGGGTCACTGTGCTTAGTGAAGTGTGTTATTTGGTAAAAGTGTGGTAGCATTATTGAGTCACTGTATGATGATAATGTGTGATCCTGGTATAGGTTTTATTTGGAAACAGTATGGTGGTGTTATTCAGTCACTATGTGATGGTAATGTGTGATCCTGGTATAGAGGTATTATTTGGTAACAGTATGGTGGCATTATTGAGTCACTGTTTAATGGTAATGTGTGGTCATGGTGTGGAGGTATTATTTGTTAACCATATGGTGGCATTATTCAGTCACTTGTATGATGGTAATGTGTGGCCATGGTGTAAAGCAAAAAAACAGGAATGTGGAATGGGTTAATGTTCAACAATGCAAATAGGTAAAAAGTAAATGTATACGAACATCTAAAACTTAACTTTTATTAAGGAACATTGTCCTGAAATGCTATATAAAATATTTTAGGATACGTGTTCTAGTATGCGCAGCTGCACATTTGATAATATCCGCTGATAAAACATACGCCTGCAGGATAACACAGTATCCTAAACATACCAGATGGTGGACTGTGTATTGTTACTAGTCCTTGCATCCTTTCTTTTTTCACACCTTATTCATGGTAGCCATATATATTTACAGGGGTTGTTAGCACCATGTATATATATTATTGATGTTTATCAGTTATATACATATATATTTACTATTGCCTCCCTAGGCCTTCATGGAGGTTGGTAGTTTTGTTGGGAGGGTAATATTTGGCAAGGACAGTATAACCACGGATATTTACATACATGAAGCAGTGATATGCACAAAATGAGGCATAGGAACATTGTGTGGTTCTGGTATAGAGGTATTATTAGGTAACAATATGGTGGCATTATTCGGTCATTATATAAGGGTAATTTGCGGTATTGTTTGGTAGCAGTTACTTTTATGATATGGTGCGGTCACAATGTGCTTGGAATGCGTTGGCATGCAGTGGTATTGTTTGCCCCTTGTAATAGTATTGCATGGTTACTGTATCAATGGATTATTCGGATGCTGTGTACAGGCTCTTCTGGGTAAATAATATGGTGGTCTTTCTCCCTAAGCACCAGGAGCCAAATACTCTACTCACAGATTACTAATATACCTAATAATTAATCCTATAATTGTGATTATTAATAATTTTACCTAGCTTTGTCCCTTTCAGGGTAGGCTTGACAGTACAGCAGAGAATGTGGATGGATGTCAGTCCATTTTTATGTCTGTCAGGCTGCTTTCACACGGCAGTGTTTGGTCAGTGATTTTGTTCAGTGATTGTGAACCAAAATTAGGAGTGGAGACTACACAGAGATCCGTTATAATAGAAATATTTCTACCTGCTCTGTGTGTTTAACACACTCCTAGTTTTGACTCACAATCACTGATGAAAATCACTGACTGTGTGAAAGCAGCCTTAGGCTACGGCCCAACGTTGCGGGAACGCAGCTTTTTTTTTTTTTTTTTTTGCAGATTTTGTTGTGGTTTTTTGAGCCAAAGCCAACAATGGCTACAAAAGGAATGAGAAACATATAGGAAGTTCTTATACTTCTCCCTTCTGCTCAATCCACTCCTGGCTTTGGCTCAAAAAACCGCAACAAAAAAAGCTGCTTTTCCGCAACGTGGGGCCGTAGCGTTAAGAACTGACCCCATTGATTTCTTTTGGGTCTGTGTGTACAACATGTATGTTTTTTTAATGGACCATTTTTTTCTGTCTGTCAAGAAAATGGACATTTACTGTCACTATTTTAGGCTGAAGCCCCATGTTGCGAAAATGCAGCATTTTACAGTATTTGCAAAGTGGATGAGATTCAGTCTAATCCCATCCACAGGTTGCAGAAAAAAAAATCTGCAGCGGAAATGCTGCGTTTTCAAAAACACCCATGAAATTAGGGAAAATAGGATCGTTTTTATGTTCAGAAACCTCTCTAGTTCATGGGCTGTGCCTAGTATTGCAGCAAAGCTCCAATCTTTCAAGTTACACACAGGGTTAATGCAGATGATGGTGGTGAAGTTCATGCACAAAAGCAAGGCAAGATCCTGCTGATCTGTGCTCTAAGGACATCACATTTCTATATTTTATAATATACTTTGCAGCATACATATCTACATCTACTCAGCATATATTCAGATTATAGAATTGTATACTTTATATACATGTGTAATTTACATGTCATTTTGAGCAAGCTGCTAAGGTATCCCTTGTGTATGTATACTCTGCAGCTGCCTAACCTAGCACTACCAGATTAATCTCATATTTTTAGTTTTATTATTGATGCTATATCTTATCTCTGAAAGTAAAATAAAACACATACCTGTCTGTAGGAGGTGAAGGAGAACCAAGGGTGCAGCTTTCATGTTAAACTGATTTCTACAGCCTTGTTTTTCTTTGTGTTGCCTTTACTTTCACTTTCAGATAGGGATATGCAGACAATATCTGCAGGAGCATATTGGAAAATCCCCAACAAATCTGCACTATTAGAATACCATACATGTTTGTTTGTAGATTTTACCTTGTGAGACTAAGGCTCCAGGTAGTGGGCCACAGCCAAAAAACACTGCGCAAAAGACTGCGGCAGAATCTCATTGCGTTTTTTTCCACAGTGGTTTTCACAGAAAGTCCTCACAGTTTTCCTCTGTGGACTTTCTGCTTTCATTATACCTATAGGGAAACTGCCGGCGTTTCCGTAGGTCTAATTGACATGCTGCGATTTACAAAAACACGTTTTTTGAAATCGCAGCGTATCCGCTGTAGATATTTTTCTGCAGTGTGTGGATGGGATCAGCCAGAATCCCATCCAATTTACAGTACTATAAAACACCACGGCCACGACGTTTTCGCAACCTGGGGCCACGGCCTAATAGAACTAGAGCAGAATGCTCTAGAGTGTGGTGCAGAGTTGAAATCACATTTTTCCTTTTGTTCTTGTCACCCTTGTCTCTCTTATTTTGTTAAGATATCTTGCGTTTTTTTGCAGGGTAATTTGTAGATGTTTAAGGGATTATTTTGATGAGCATGTAATCTAATGTTTAGAATGTACGCATCAAAAACTATTGGCCTGTCATAATGACATAAAATTGTGTTCTATCTGCCTGCTGTTCACAGGACTGCAACACAACTCCATTCAAGTGAATGGGTCAGTTTTGCATTCTGTGGGTGGATGGAAACCTTATGGTGGAATACTCTTATAGACTGAGATCACACACTGTGGAAAAGCTACGTTTTGTTTTGTTTTTTTTTGGTAGATTTTCTTTGATTTTTTTGGAGCCAAAGCCAACAGTGACTTCAAAGGGAACAAGAAATATAAAGTAAGTGCATATACTTCTCCCTTCTGCTCATTCCACTCCTGGCTCTTGCTCAAAAAATTGGAACAAAACCTGTGTCATATACGAACTATCCTAGCTGTCAGGGGTTAATTCACTCCACTCACTCAGTTTTGCATGAAACCTTAACTCAGGCTGTAAATTAAGCGTATATCACATCCCAACACAGTCCATGCACCTCAGATACACGTTGTCACCACTACTAATTTTGATGGATTTAGTAGTAAGCCCACACACAGTAGCACATGTCTCACTAACTAGTCAGATGCAAGCATGCTTTAAGGCCGGGACCCCACATTGCGAACACGCAGTGTTTTGGATGCGGCAGAAATGTTGCGGCAAAAAATGCTGCGTATTACAGTACCTGCAAAGTGGATGGGATTAGTCAGAGCACATTAGCCAGAACACATTACAGAAAAATATCCGCAGCAGAAATGCTGCAATTTTTAAACCACAGCATTTTTGTAAATTGCAGCAAGTCAATTATACCTACGGAAGCGCTGCCATTTAGGTATAATAGAAGCAGAAAGTCTGCAGACTTACTGTGAAAAACACTGCGGAAAAAACACAAGTTTCCGCCATAGTCTTTTCTGCTGTGTTTTTTGGCTGCGGCTCGCTACGTGGGGCCTTAGGATAAAAAGGTAATAGGGCAAACATGAATCCAGCATTAATTGGAATGATTTAATACCAAAGAGTTCAGTGTTATATATATAGATATGTACTGTATAATATACACTGCTCAAAAAAAAAGGATGTCACACAGCCATTAGTTGTGTGAATATAGCTTTATACTTCTCCTTTCCACTCTTGGCTTAAAATATTGCAGCAAAAGCTGTGGCCTCAATCCACAGTAGGTTAATTTGTTTTGGACTTTCCATTAGATGCCAAATAAAGTTCATATATGTTGTATGTTTATGCATGAGAGAATTACATAATGATTGCATTTAATGGCAAAACACAAAAAACTCTTGCTACATTTTTTTTTTTTTACATTTATTTTGCAATCCGAGAATAATGTAGTGTATGAAACAACATCTTTACAATAGCAATACCCTTGGTAATTAATGGAATATTTTAGTTCATAGATTCAGCGACACTAAGGGGGCGTTCACACTACTGTTGGATATCCTTTCTGATAGTGTCCGTTAAAAAATAAAAAACGGATATTAACGGACACTAACTTATCTATTTAATGGATCAGTTAAAAAAACGGACACATATAGTTTTTATACTATATGCGCCAAAAAAAAAAAAACAGACAGTAATAACAGACAGTATTACAAACAACCATCCGTTACTGTCCGTTAGCCATAGACATTAATGTTAAAAAATAACAAGACACTTAACATCCGTCATTATTAAGTCCACTAAAAAAAAAAACAGAAATGTGACAGATTTGGTGAAACCAATGAAATCAATGGGATTTTTAACGGATTTATGATGGATCTGTTAGTGTCCGTTGTTAACATTTTGTAACAGATGCCAGCAACAGACACTACTAACGGTAGTGTGAATGCCCCCTAAGAGTACAAACAAAACATCATTGTTACAATATATGTAAGAAAACAAATCAAAACAGTTTGCAATACATGGGACCCATTTCTTATGAAAGTTTTTTTATTTTTCTCTTTCCCGTTTCTTCCAGCTCTTCACTTACACTTTTCAGATTTTTATTTGATTAAAATTTTGAAAAGCATGGATCATTTTAATTCCACTTCACAATTGTCTGATACTTTGTGTTGGTTATCACTTAAAATATCAATAAAATAAATTTAAATTTGTGGTTGTAAAGTGACAAAATGTGAAAAAGTTCAAGGGGTATGAATACTTTTGCAAGCCACTGTATATTTCTCACATTCGTTCATCATATATACATTCAGTTATCTGAATGGTGTTGTTTTGGCAGCAATCACATTGATTTCACAAATTCCATTCAGATGCATTGGAGGTCTCAGAAATGAATGCCTCAGAAATAAATGCCTATATGAAGGCACCCCTGACCTTCAGTGTTACACAAAAATTGAGATTGCAGCTAATGAAATTCACAGAATTAGACGTCGTTCACATCACATTATCAATATTATGTAGCAGATCTTTTTAACAAGTGTAAATATGGATTGCTGAAACAGATTCAAATGGATGGCCATCTTTGTAGATAGATTAATGTCAATATTAAGAAAACAGATCCATTTCTGTCTGTTTTTATCAAAGTCAGGGTGGGTTCACACTTGTGCCGGCACTCCGTCCGCCCCGAATCTGACCTAAATGTCGGCTAAAAGGATTGGGACAGGATAGGGAAAGGTTTAAGACGGTTTGCTTAAAAACCCAATCACTTCAATGGGTTTTTAAAGCAATGCGCGGGTGCACTGCACCGCAAAGCCGTTTTTTTTCGTCGGAAACAAAGTCCTGCATGTCAGACATTTAGTTCAGATTCATGGCGGAAGGAGTGCCGGCGCAAGTGTGAACCCACCCTCAGTAGTGTGGTAGAAACAGAAATGGATGGCCAGCTGTATTTGTTTTTTCTTCTTAAACTGATCCACTAAATGTCACGTGAACAGACCCTTACCCTTATTTTCAAAGACGTTCCTTCTGTGTCCTTTACAACGTTACAAATTGGTGGATTTAGTTTCCATGCATAACCATATGCTTTGTTAGTCAAAATGCACAGGACCGTGGAGGTTGTGAAAGGCTGGAGGTAGAGTCTTTTGATTTATGCAAAGTGTTGAAGTTGGTGGAGGTTGGTCAAATGATCCAAACTTACAGCATAGATTCCTGTGAAGATGTTGTTTGGACCCACTCCTGGTTTTGGCTTATAAATACTGACCAAAATACCGCCATGTGAAAGTGGCCTAGCTTGGATTTATTGTTACACCTTAAAAAAGTTAAAGTCAATTTCTTCCCAAGATGCTAAGAATTCTACCTGTGTGGCAACATAATAGAGCATAACCCTTCTGCAAATGACAAAAATAATTGTTGTATTTTGGCATTTTTTGCCTCTCCACAAATAGTGAGGGATAGGAAGGGAAAGGGATAAATATTAAAGAGAGATATTTTGTTATTATAATGTTGTTTTCATAAAATAAAATAAAAATCATAATCTTTTACATCAATCTTTTGTCCTATTGTGGCTCCTAATCTAAGTCTCACACTTGTATTTTTATTTTTTTTTACTCTGCAACTGATTTAAATGGAATGGAAAACTGATTTAGATATATTGTTTCCAAACAGTCATGATGTGAATGCATTTTAGCCTTCATATTACAATTGCAATATTCAGATTTAGATGATCATAGTGTTCTAGGTTGAAGTTCAGCTCAGGAGAACGCAGGAGTTCATGGTATTGTAGCTGTTAGACACATTATGGATGCTGAATACAGTGGGGAAAAAAGTATTTAGTCAGCCACCAATTGTGCAAGTTCTATCACTTAAAAAGATGAGGCCGGCCTGTAATTGTCATCATAGGTAGACCTCAACTATGAGAGACAAAATGAGAAAACTAATCCAGAAAATCACATTGTCTGATTTTTTAAGAATTTATTTGCAAATTATGGTGGAAAATAGGTATTTGGTCACCTACAAACAAGCAAGATTTCTGGCTCTCACAGACCTGTAACTTCTTCTTTAAGAGGCTCCTCTGTCCTCCACTCATTACCTTTAGTAATGGCTCCTGTTTGACATTGTTATCAGTATAAAAGACACCGGTCCACAACCTCAGACAGTCACACTCCAAACTCCACTATGGTGAAGACCAAAGAGCTGTGGAAGGACACCAGAAACAAAATTGTAGACCTGCACCAGGCTGGGAAGACTGAATCTGCAATAGGCAAGCAGCTTGATGTGAAGAAATCACCTGTGGGAGCAATAATTAGAAAATGGAAGACATACAAGACCACTGATAATCTCCCTCCATCAGGGGCTCCACGCAAGATCTCACCCCGTGGAGTCAAAATGATCACAAGAACGGTGAGCAAAAATCCCAAAACCACATGGGGGAACCTATTGTGGAGCATGGGGGTGGCAACATCATGCTTTGGGCTGTTTCTCTGCAAAGGGACCAGGACGACTGATCCGTGTACATGAAAGAATGACTGGGGCCATGTATCGTGAGATTTTGAGTGCAAACCTCCTTCCATCAGCAAGGGCATTGAAGATGAAACGTGGCTGGGTCTTTCAGCATGACAGTGATCCCAAGCACACCGCCAGGGCAACGAAGGAGCGGCTTCGTAAGAAGCATTTCAAGGTCCTGGAGTGGCCTAGCCAGTCTCCAGATCTCAACCCCATAGAAAACCTTTGGAGGGAGTTGAAAGTCCGTGTTGCCCAGCGACAGCCCCAAAACATCCCTGCTCTAGAGGAGATCTGAATGGAGGAATGGGCCAACATACCAGCAACAGTGTGTGCCAACCTTGTGAAGACTTACAGAAAATGTTTGATCTCGGTCATTGCCAACAAGGGATATATAACAAAGTATTAAGATGAACTTTTGTTATTGACCAAATACTTATTTTCCACCATAATTTGAAAATAAATTCTTTAAAAATCAGACAATGTGATTTTCTGGATTTGTTTTCTCATTTTGTGTCTCATAGTTGAGGTCTACCTATGATGACAATTACAGGCCGGCCTCATGTTTTAAGTGGGAGAACATGCACAATTGGTGGCTGACTAAATACTTTTTTTTCCCCACTGTATGTTTGTAGAATGCTCTGGGTTTGACATTTTGCCTGGTGCATAGGCTTTTCTATAAGGCCAAGGCCCACGTAGTGGGACGCAGCCAAAAAGAGCTGCAGGAAAAACCGTGATGGAAACGCATTGCGTTTTTTCCCGCAGCACTTTTCACAGAAAGTCCGCAGAGTTTTCCTCTACAGACTTTCTGCTTCCATTGTACCTGCACAGAAGCCGCCAGTGTTTCCGTAGGTATAATTGACATGCTGCGATCGCAACATTTATGCTGTGGATTATTTTCTGTAATTTTGCACTTTGCAGGGACTGTAAAATGTAGCGGTTTAATCGTGGTGTTTATGCTGCGTGGGGCCCCAGCCTAAAACTTCAAAAAGACCACAAGAAATTTATGTTTTAAAGGGTTATTCCCATCTGAGACATTTAGACTATATATAGGCTACGTGGCGACTTTGGCAGTGACTCCCATTGAGCGACCAAAGATCACCATGTCGCCCTTCAACTCCTTCACTGATATTCACTGGGTGCTGCGAATTTTAATCACAAAAAAGTCAAACATTGGTCACGTGACAGGAATCGTGGCCAAAGTCGCTTTATGGCCCTAGCCTTATGCTTGCTTGAGTATTCTTGGAAGTTCCTCAAAAAATGAATGGAGAGAGCCAAGCATACTCTTGTCTCACTGCAGCTGTCAGGTGAGGGTAATGGTTCTTGAGCTAGATATAGGTCCCAGAAATGGGAAATGTATGGTTCTTTGAATGTGGAGAAAGGTTGGAGATTCTTGTGACTTTTACCATTTTACACACCTCACTCCTCTTTAGAAAAGTGGGTGAGAAAGCAAGCTTGGTATGCGATATTTTGAAGAGGGGAAAAAAAAGAAAGACGTGGACGGCATATCTCAACATTGATCTATACATCTCAGCAAAATCTACAGAAATAAACATGAGGTTCTTAGTATACATATTGATCAAAGTGTATAAGTCCACTAGCCCTTTCACGGTGACCTATATATAATGGGTCTGTACTCACAGCAACCACCACCACTGCTGCACAGTGCTAACAGGGAGAGCAACCCAGCAACCCCCTGCTGCCAGACTAAGCCCCCAGGCTCTGGGCCACAAAACCACAGAGTCATCACACCACAGCAACAGCAGACATCACGCAGCACCGCACCGTGTGAACAGATCTACAAAAGTTCACTTTACCATGTGGCCTCAGTCAGTAATATTGAATTAGTAGAGGCGTGAGGCTGAAGCCCCACCTTGCAAAAAATGCAGCGTTTTACAGTACCTGCAAAATGAATGGGAATCTGACTAATCCCATCCACACATTGCAGAAAAAAAGCTGCGTCTTCAAAAACGTCCACATTTTTGAAAATCGCAGCATGTCAACATTGTCATTTTCCGTATAGGTATAATAAGGGCAGAAAGTCTGCAGAGGAAAACTCAGTGAAAACGGATTGAAAAACGCTGCAGAAAAAAAACCTTGATGCGTTTCCACAACAATTTTTTCCAGAGTGTTTTTTTTTGTTTGTTTTGTTTCGCTACATGGGGCCTTAGCCTTATACAGTTTCCTGCTAATGTAAAGCACCCACCCAGTGAGTGGGTGGCATAGAAAAGGAGTTACTCCTTAGGAGAGAAGTGTTCGTCATAGAGATGCACCAAGTTTATCAAGATAAATGTGGTGCAAGATAAATGTGGTGCAAATCACACCGTCGCAGAGGTTGGGGCCCCACGTGGCTTAAATGCTGCGGTGTTTTACAGTACCTGCAAAGTGGATGGGATTCTAGCAAATCCCATCCATCCATTGCAGAAAAATATGTTGTGTTTTTGGAAATCGCAGCATGTCAATTATACCGACAGAAACACTAGCAGTTTCCCTATAGGTATAATTGAAGCAGAAAGTCTACAGAGGAAAACTCTGCAGACTTTCTGTCTAAAGCTCTGCGAGAAAAAACGCAATGTGTTTCCACCGTGGTTTTTCCAGCATCACTTCATCACTGCGGCCTGCTAGGTGGGGCCTTAGCCCTTGCAGGCGACCGTGGTGTGGGTCAGTGTGCTAACCATGTATTTCACGGATAGCACACTGACCCATTCTTTTCTATGGGCCCGTACACATGACTATGAATTTCACGGTCCCATGTGCGGGCTAATAGTCCTGGCAGCATCAGATAGAACAGATCCTATTCTTGTCCTATTTTGCGGCCTGTGCTTCCGTGGCTCCTATTCATTTAATGAAAGGAGCCGCGGAAGCACGGCACATGCACGAGCGGCACATGGGGACATACCCGTATCCCTCGTGTGCCACCTGTGCTTTTATTTTACGGCCGGCCAGTTGCAGCACGGTCATCTGCAACCGGCCTAAAACTGACTTTAAACATTCCCCCATGATAAATATCCCCTACTGCTTTTTTTTTGAAACTGTGACCATTGTCTTCTAGTGTTGTAGCATTTTAAACAGTGATCCCTGAGGAATCAGATGCATCATTTGGTTCACATTCGGAATTTGACTCATCTGTGAAGAGAAGTATAAAAACACAATAAATTATTACTAGAAAATCTCCATATTAAACCACAAGAAACACTGTTAAGCTGGCCATACATAATATATTTTGAATGCAGACCTTTCGCAGATTCACCAAATTTAGCTGGATTTACCAAAGTACAGATAAATATCTTATGGCTAACTTTAGGATAAGGCCCCATGCGCGAATCGCTGCAAAAAAAAAAAAAAAAAAAACGCTGCGGAAAAGAGTTTAATTCTGCAAACTTTTTGCCTCTATTATACCTATATGGAAAATGCCAGCGTTTCCATAGGTATCATTGACATGCTGTGATTTACATAAATGCGAGTGTTTTTGACATTACAGCATTTCTGCTGCAGATTTTTTTCTGCAATGTATGAATGGGATTGGCCAGAATCCCAACCACTTTGCAGGTAATGTAAAAATTAAAGAGTTTTCGCAATGTGGGGCCTAAGCCTCAAACTGGTTTCACGCGGCTAAGTTCAGGCCAGGAAACTTAGTCTATGTATCAAATTTACCATCCCGACCCTGGCTCAGCTGAACTAAACTGACATGCTGAGTTAGGTTAAGCTGGGTTACATTCAGGTCGGTAAATCCAGCCCATACATGGACTGAATTTTGTGACCTGCCCTCGGTCATTTGAAACTGGCCTAACTTGCTATACTGTTTCAAAAGTCAGCCTGTACAGATAATTTATACCACTGGTGGCACAACCACAAACTACACCACAAATTATATATGAAAAAAATGTATTGTTAATTAAATTAACAAAACAATTCAAATGAATAAATATAAAGCTTTATATACAAACAGAAGATTGATAGCAGAAAAAGCCACCTCTGCTCCATGTAGTCTTCCCCTATACTTCTTTATCGTAGGATAGATGTGTTTATCCCAGGCATGTTCACATTCACTTACTGTAGATTTAACAACCACATCTGCTGGAAGTTTATTGCAAGCCTCAAATACTCTTTCAGTGAAATAATATTTCCAGATATTGCTTTTGATCTTTTCCCAACTAAATTCAGATTGTGCCCCCTTGTTCTTGTTTTTCTCCCTGAGCTTTATTTATACCATTAACATATGTAAAAGTTTCCATTATGCCCCCTTTTCTTTTCCTTCCTCATGGCTATATATATTAAAGGGGTTGTCCATGAAAAAATCGACAAGCATTTTAACTTTTAAATCAGCCGGGGGCATTGAAAAAAAAAAAAAAAAAAATCTATACTCATCTGTCCCCGATGCTTCGGTGTCCTCCTGGCGCTCTCCAGTCCTTCAGGCCAATGAGCGGCCTCAAGAAGAGGACTCATTATGTCACAGGTAGTGACAGTGCAGGCCCTGTGCTGATTGGCCTCAGCAGAACTCCGTTCAGCAGAAGGACTGTAGAACGCCGGGAGGACACGGGAGCATCGGGGACATGTGAGTATACATTTTTTTTTTTTTCTCAATGCCTCCGGCTGATTTAAAAGTTAAAAGGGTTGTCCATTTTTGCTTGGACAACTCCTTTAAGTTATTTAAGGTTGGTGTCTCCACACTGAGGCTAAGTCCCCACGTAGCGAAACGAAGCAAAAAAAAAAAAAAAAATCGCATTTTTTTTCCCGCAGTTTTCCTCTTGGAACTTTCTGCCCCTATTATACCTATACGGAATGCATCAGTGTTTCCGCAGGTATAATTGACATGCTGTAATTTTCAAAAACGCGTTTTTTTTTTTAAAACACAACTTTTCCACTGCAGATTTTTTTTTCTGTGGAATCTTTAGCCTGAGTCAAGAAATCAGTTTTTGTGATCCGTCAAAAGTTCAAAAAAACTGATTAGAATGGGTCAGTTAAAAAACCCATTGATTGCAATGTGTTTTAAAACCATCCGCAGGTCTGTGTTTGGAGCATTTCCACGGTGTATCCGCTCTTTTGGGCAGAGACAAAAGTCAGACTTGCAGCACTAGTTTTTTTTTTAACATTGAGGTCTATGAAAGGCGGACACAAACGGATTAACAACGGATAGTAATCTGTTTTTGTTTTGCAATCCTTTTTTACCTCTTCTTCTCTGCGCATGCTCAGAATTAAGATGGTAGGGGGAGATGGATTATGGTGTGCGCTGTGTAGCTGTTGTGGCCATTTATTTCACAAATCTGTTGGGGTTTTTTTTAAGACAGATTCGCAATGGGCAGATGCTAGATGGAGATGTGAACATAGTGTAAGCCTCTCCTGATATGTTTTATGCTTAACGGGTTGTCCTTAGAGAAAAAAAAAACAGACTTCTCCATTACCCATTGAAAATTTACAAGACCATGTGATTTCTGTTGTCATTACAGACAAAACACACCTGTTATATATGGAAATGTGAATAAAGGCTAAGGCCCTGCACAAGGTAAACCACTGTGGAGCAGATTTGCTAAGCTAAATGCACCAGAATTTGGACTTAATTTTTGGCAATAATGCCCACTACATTTATTATGTGCTTTAGGCTGGGCCCCATGTAGCGTAAACGCCATAAAAAAAAAAAGTGGCATTTTAAAGTCCCTGCAAAGTGGATGGGATTCTATTGAATCCCATCCACACATTGCGGAAAACACATTGCGGAGATGCTGCGATTTCTAAAACCGTTGCAGTTTTGGAAATCGCAGCATGTCAATTATACCTACAGAAATGCCAGCAGTTTCCCTATAGGTATACTGGAAACAGGCTTTCTGTGAAAAGCGCTGTGGGAAAGACCGCGATGCCTTGCTGCCGCGGTTTTTCCCTGAGCGCTTTTTTTTTTTTGCTGCTGCCCGCTATGTGAGGCCTTAGCCTCAGACACTTTTTTTTTTTGGCTTGCCCAAAAAGTGGGTGGAGTTTACCGGAAAAGAGCTTAAAGGGGCTATCCACTTATTATTATTGATGGCCTATCCTGAAGATAAGTCATCAATATTAGTTATTTGGGGTCTGACAGCCAGGACCACACACTGCAGATCAGTTGTCCGGGGACAGCGTGGCTCCCGGTAATATATAAAAGCAGCAAAATTTGATAACATTCTTCTACTTCTAGCAAAACAAATATTCAACTTATTTAACAAATAAGGCTACTTATTTCAAGCCCTATATGTCTTGAAAAAACATTGTAAAAATAGTTGAGATATGCAAAGCTATTAAAAAGATATTGTTGTGTAAAGCAATGCATACCAAACTGCTAAATTTGGCCTGATCATTGGAGAATCAGTGATGCTTGGTCCTGAAAGGGTTAAGATGCAAAAACTCTGATGCACAATTTCTGTAAAAAAAAAACCCAATACAACCAATACGGCTAGGTTCACACCTGTGCCCGGTCTACCCAAGCAGACCCCACGAACAGAAACCCAAACAGAGGTGTGAACCTAGCATTAGTGGTATAAACTAAAGATAATAATATAGATAATTATTATAGATGTTTATCCATAGATATGGATAATTATGGATATTTATTGATATTGATAAAACTTTTGTCTTGCCAAAATCTGACCTTTCTGTGTTCATTAAATGATGAATATTCAGCAGTGAAGCCAATTTATTTTCTTAACCAAAAAATCATTTGGGCGGGTTTCAGCTTTCATAGGAGTCATTCCTAAAACCAATAGATGAATTTAAAGTCAGGTTATAAGCTTTTGATTCCACAACATGGATAAGCGACAGAACTTCTGTCAGGGACTGTATACGAGGATGCTTCTGACATCCGTACTATACTCAAATGGGACAGAAAGCAGTTCGCTTTGTGCCCCGGCCAGGCGCTGGCACTGCAGCTAAGCTCACAAATACTTTGTTGAAGAACCCATTTAAAAGGTGCCTAAGGCCAAGGCCCCACGTAACCCTGAAGCAAAAACGGATGCGTTTTACAGTTCCTGAAAAGTGGATGGAGTTCTGACTAATCCTATCCACACGTTGCAGAAAAATTTCCGCAGTGGACGTGCTGTAATATCAAAAACCGTTGCGTTTTTTGTAAATCACAGCATGTCAATTATACCTACGGAAACGCTGATGCAGAAGCAGAAAATCTGCAGAGGAGAACTCTGCTGAGTTTCTGCGAAAAGCACTGCGGGAAAAACTGAGATGTGTTTCTGCCGCAGGTTTTCCCACAGCGCGTTTTGGCTGCAGCCATCTACGTGAGGCCTTTGGCTAAAAGTTAATTTTTTTTTCTTTCTATACATATACATCAACATTAGGAATATGTTAAGTGTTTCTTTCTGAAGGCAGTTGCAGAATGATACTCACCAGTAGGAGCCTTTATCTTTAGAGGTCCGGTACTTCTCTCTATCGGTTCCTCCAGAATGGGATGTTCCACTTTACAGATTAATTCTGACCCTTCATCTTCCATTAGGAGTGTAGTGAATACTAGCCTGGCTGTACAGGAGTATGTGGAATCCGGCGGGCTCTGGGACTTAGTGACTGATGTCTTATACTTATCACTGTCCTGTACAGATTCCAGGGCTCCCTTCTCCTTCTTATACCAGCTCACAGTCACATTATCAGGGAAATACCTGGAGATTCTGCACTGTAGCTCAGGTTGAGTGCTGTTTAGAATTAGATTAGATGTGTCTATTTCTTCAACGAATGGTCGACAGGGAAGATCTGCAGAATAATTACCAAATATTTATCAAGAAGAAACAATTCATAATGCCTTGTACTATGTGCTATTAGCAGATACAAGCGCTTGAAATGTTGCTTAAAGTGTACCAAAACTTTAGATTTTCTGGCAGCATTGAAATTCACATCTATCCCTTTTGTATACGTTGGCTTGTTTCTCACACTGGTCAGGGAAACTGAGTCTGAGGGGTCACCCCTTCCCGCCTCAGGCATTTATTGATTTTTGTTTTTTTCCAAATCCCATAACTTCTTTATTTTTCCGTTCACAGAGTAGTATAGGGGCTTAATGTTTGCGTGACAAATTGTACTTTGTAATGGCACCATTTATTATTCCGTACAATGTATTGGGAAGCTGGAAAACAATTTAGAGCAGGGTGGAACTGAAGAAATACTGTGTTTGTGTAAGTTTTGTTATGGGCTTCATTTTTATAGGGTTCAGTGTGCAGCCAAAATGACATGTCACCTGTATTCTACGGGTCAGTATGATTCCAGGGATACAAAATTTTATTTACATTTTAACCCCTTAAAAAAAAAAAAAATCCAAATCTTTTTTATATTTACTTACAGGGATGCATAGGGTGCCTTTTTTTGCAGGGCCAGGTGTGCTTTTTAGTTATACCATTTTGGGAAATGTCTATTGCTTTGATCGCTTTTTATTTAAATTTACTATTTTTTTTTTCCAGCTACAGCGTTCACCATGTGAGAAAAATATTTTTAGAAGATTCTAGACCGGGCATTTTCAGACACAGGGATACCTAATGTGTATGTGTTTCACACAATTTAAGTACTTTTATATGTGTTGTAGGGAAAGGGGGATGATTTGAATTTGTAATTCCATATTATTTTTTTATATATTATTTTTTTTTATTTTTACTGTATTTATTAGACCCCTTTGGGGTCTTGAACCCCAGAGTCTGATCACTGTTGTATTGCATAGAGCAGTCTGTCATACAAATTAATGCCTGACGAGCTTGGGAGCCTTCAATAGGCTCCCAGATTTCTTACCAACTGATCGCTGGTCCTGCATCTCGTTCTGGGCGCCACCTCCACAAAAATGGCTCATCTGTCAAAGTTGGAAGCCTTAATGTTACCCCCTGGTCTCTGCTGTATAATACAGCAGATACCCGACAGTTATGGAGGCCGCTCAGCTCTTGAGCAGCCACTATATTTAAATACCCGACATCCGCAGTGGATGTCGGGAAAGGGTTAAACAGTAATATCTCAGCTATTATAAAATCGAGAATAGTGCACTGTTAGGATTGGGAGCAGATACAGATACCTATGAATATGCCAACTGTGTTTTAACTGATTCTATCTCTAGAAATAATACAGATAAAACAACAATCTTGTTGTATGTGACAGCAAAAGGTGCCGTTCTAGATTTTATGGGGCTGAGGTATATAGAGAAACAAGGCAAAGGGACAGAAGTGGATTTCACCAAAGGATTTCACAGAAAGAAGCCAAAATCCACTAACAAAATTTATTACAATATTTATTAATGTCACAAATGCTGCCAGAAAATCAAAAGTTGTTTGCCAATTTAGTATGCTTTAATAAATTCAAAATAAACACAAAAATATCAGATACTAAAAAATCTGTATACAGGCATAGTTTTAGATATACAATAACGATATGTAACTTTTTAGCAAACAGGCATAGACTAAGGCCCCACGAAGCAAGCCGCAGCCATAGAATGCTGCGGAAAAGACCATGGCAGAAACACATTGCGTTTTTTTTTCCACAGCGTTTTTCATAGAAAATCTGCAGAGTTTTCCTCTGCAGACTTTCTGCCCTTATTATACCTATACGGAAAACACCAACGTTTCCAAGGGTATAAATGACATGTTGTGATTTTCAAAAACAAGTGTTTTTGAAAACGCAACTTTTCCGCTGCAGATTTTTATTTGCAATGTGTGGATGGGATTAACCAGAATTCCATCCATTTTCCAGGTAATGTAAAACACAGCGTTTTTTGCTGCAGCGTTCTACTGCGACCAAAACGCTGTGTTTTCACCACGCGGGGCCATAATGTATAAACCACCAAGCTAAACAAAAAGAGCCACTTTGGCCATGTGTGCCATTGTCTGGACAATACAACGAGAAGACGAGTCTTTTTAGAATAATACTTTTCAGCTGTGCTGTACTCACTTTGTACTTGTAATGGTCCAGTACTTCTCTCTATTGGTCTCTCCAGGCTGGGATGTTTCACTCTGCAGATGATTTCTGATCCCTGGTCTCTCAGTGATGGGATGAACCTCAGACTGGCTGTACAGGAGTATGTGGAGTCCGGCTGTCTCTGGGGCTCAGTGACTGATGTCTTATACTTATCACTGTCCTGTACAGATTCCAGGGCTCCCTTGTCCTTCTTATACCAACTCACAGTCACATTATTAGGGAAATACCCAGAGATTCTACACAGTAGCTGGGCTTCATTCATTTCAGTCAGAACAGGCAGTTCTATGTCTTGTAACGATGGACGCCAAAAAAACTCTGCAAAATGTGACCACAGTAGTGTTTAGCAACAGTACATTGTTATTATTATTACTTCTATAACGCCATCATATTCTGCAGCGATTTTACAGATTTTTAATGTGTTTCGAGTCCTGTGTTTATATGACGCTCTAAAATAATAAATAAATATTGTACAATTTTTGCCTTCCCAATATGTTTATGCACAGTGCATACATGTTACATCACACAGACATCATGTGATTGCTGCGTAATAACTAGACCCAACACTGTTTGCCCCTGTACTGGGGCTGCTATAGTATTTTGAGTTATAGGGGAAATGACCATTTTGTGGGGGACATACAAATAAAATAGAAACATAAATAGACAAACACCCTCTAGTAATATACAAAGCTCTGCTCCTGACACATTGACCTTAACTAGATTATGTCATGCAGTGTATCAAAAATAACATTTTGAATTTGCAATTTTTATTTTACTTCATTTAAAAACAAATTTTAGTTTAATTTTAATTTCAAGTTTAAGGCTGAGCCCCCACATTGCGGAAACGCAGCTGTTTTTGTTGCAGATTTTGCTGTTTTTTTTAGCCAAAGGTAGGAGTGGAATGAACAGAAGGTAGAAGTATAAGAATTTCCTATATATTTCCCTTTCCTTTTATAGCCATTTTTGACTTTGGCTTAAAAAATCATAGCAAAATCTGCAACAAAAATAGCTGCGTTTCTGCAACGTGGGGCCTCAGCCTTAATGCGAAAAATCTAAAAGGTCAATACTGCTTAAAGCAAGTGCTAGTTAGTTAAAATCAGTAAAAATAATACCTTGCTTCTCACATACAATAGTGCAAAAAAAAAAAAAAAAAAAAAAAACAAACTGAAAAATGTAGTGCTTATTAAGAAATAGAAGGGATTAAATTGTAATTTTATGTATTTTGTGTCATTAATTAATCTTATAGTTTGAAACTTTTTTATTTATTTTTTTTTATCCCAAAGGGACTTTCATTTAAATGTATTTCTATACATATGTATATCAGTATACTGTGTAAACTGTGCAGTTTGGGCAAACCACTGGATTTGATGAGAGACAGCCTTGGACACTTTTATTAGGCCCTAGGCTGTACCGCCTCTCCACAATAGAGTTGCGCAATGAACCAGTTAAAGGGGTTTTCCAGGCAAAAAATCTATTAATGGGTTAATAAGTGCACCCAAATACCTTTAGCAGTGTTTTGAGTGATTTCTGGGTTTCTGTAGGAGCTCCTGGCATCTTCTGCATTTGTTTACATGGTGTAGCTTCCTGCTGCCTTAGCTAATGCAATGCATTACTGTATGATAGTTGTGAGCTGACTCACACTACCTCCCTCTCACTCCTCCCCCCTCCCTGTCTCCCTAGCTATTCCGCTCACTACTAGCTCTTCCCAACTAACTCAGGCCACACCCCTACCCCATTATACTTACCTGTCTTCTTCCTGTCCAGACTTCCTTCTGTGGGGAATGGCTCCTCCTCTTGTTTGATTCTGCCAGCGCCTTAACAGCAGTCCTTCACTCCATCTCTACTGCGCATGTGTGGGCAGTTCCTTCAGGCATCAACACTTGTGCAATAGAGATGGAGTGTCGGCTACAGTGCAAAGGCGGGACTCCGGTTCTTTTGTGCACACGCGGGCAGATGTCACAGAAGGAGGAGGAGTCGCTCTCCGCAGGAGGAAGTCTGGAAGGAAGAGAGGTAAGTATTATGGGGTGGAGGGGGGGAGTTAGTAGTGACGTGCCGTTTCCGGAAACGAGGAAACGGATCGTCACCGGATAATCAGAAAATGTGGGTAACTATACTATTTTGATAAATTGCGTAATTTAGAAAGTAGGGGGGGAGGCTGTTTAGATTAGTGTAGGAATTTCTATTTATCCCGGATAACTCCTTCTATTCCTAGGAATGGGCTTTTCTCTGATCTCACCGCTTGCCGTCATGTGACTGTGTATTGCAGTCATTGGTGTTTATCACATGCACCTCTTTTCGGAGAAATTTAGTGCAGTTGCGCCTTTTGTGAGCCCTTTCAATTTCTGCCGTGCTCTACCGATTGGGCACAAGCTGTTGATAAATTCCATGCACTTTTTTTTTTTTTTTTTTTTTTTTACAGGTGTTCACAATGTGCCGAATTTGCAATGTGCCGAATGACTGTGCAATTGTGGTCTGTAGTCTGCACATTTTTTTACGTGTCTCCCAGAGTGGAGTGGATTTTTTTTTTAAAAGGCGCAAATAATAAATCCGGCGAACACGTGTTCACCCTATCAGCCCCGCCTACTTATCTCGCCAAAGTCACAAAGTGTCGGTTAGAGAAACCTCACGTAGAAAAAAGGTGCAAACACTTCATAAATCCGGCGAAAAGGCGCAAAAAAGATGCAGCTTACGCCAAAAACAGGCGCAAACACGTTGATAAATGTGCCTCATTGTCTTTTGGGTGATCATGCTGGCAGAGTAACCACATATTCATTTTCATGTAATATTATGTCAAGATACCCAAACAACCTGAGGCACTTGATGGAAAGTAGCAAGGAAGGGGAAGAGATTGACGCCGGGGCACCATGTGGCGTAAACGCCGCAGCAAAGACCAAAGCGTTTTACAGTCACTGCAAATTCCAGTCTTGTGAATCCCATCCACACATTGGAGAAAAATATGCACAGCAGAAAAGCTGCTATTTTCAAAACTGTCACATTTTTGGAAATTGCAATATGTCTATTATACCTACGGAAACTGTGGAGTTTTCCCTATAGGTATAATGCAAGCAAAAGGAAACCTTTCTGTGAAAAGCGATGCGGGAAAAAACGTGATGCGTTTTCACCGTGGTTTTTCCTGCAGCACTTTTTTACTGCAGCTCTCTACGTGGGGCCTTAGCCTAAAACAAGCTTGTAATGTTTCTCCCTGCATGCTTAATTTTTCTTGTTTTTTAATTTTTCATTAATTTATTTATTTAACCCCTTCTTAATCTGAATCATATACTGTATGTACAGATCTGGTAAGCCTTAACGTGAAATGCTGTACATGTATGGTGCTAGGATGGCCTTTTGCAACATAAGTAGCACAATAGACAGTGGGTAAGGAAAGTATTCAGACCCCTTTAAATTTTAAACGTTGGTGGAGCCATTTTCACGTCTCTCCAGAGATGCTCAATTGGGTTGAGGTCAGGGCTCTGGCTGGGCCAGTCAGGAATGGTCACAGAGTTGTTCTGAAGCCGCTCCTTTGTTATTTTAGCTGTGTGCTTATGGTCATTGTCTTGTTGGAAGGTGAACCTTCGGCCCAGTCTGAGGTCCAGAGCACTCTAGAAGAGGTTTTCTTCCAGGATATCTCTGTACTTGGCCGCATTCATCTTTCCTTCAATTGCAACCAGTCGTCATGTCCCCCATAGCATGATGCTGCCACCTCCATGTTTCACTGTTGGGTTTGTATTGGGCAGGTGATGAGCAGTGCCTGGTTTTCTCTCCACATACCGTTTAGAATTAAAGCCAAAAACTTCAATCTTCGTCTCATCAGACCAGAGAATCTTATTTCTCATATTCTGGGAGTCCTTCACGTGTTTTTTGGCAAACTATGCAGGTTTTCATATGTCTTGCACTGAGGAGAGGCTTCCTTCGGGCCACTCTGCCATAAAGCCCCGACTGGTGGAGGGCTGCAGTGATAGTGACTTTGTGGAACTTTCTCCCATCTCCCTACTGCATCTCTGGAGCTCGGCCACAGTGATCTTTGGGTTCTTCTTTACCTCTCTCACCAAGGCTCTTCTCCCACGATTGCTCAGTTTGGCTGGACGGCCAGGTCTAAGAAGAGTTCTGGTCGTCCCAAACTTCTTCCACTTAAGGATTATAGAGGCCACTGTGCTCTTAGGAACCTTGAGTGCTGCAGAAATTCTTTTGTAACCTTGGTCAGATCTGTGCCTTGCCACAATTCTGTCTCTGAGCTAAAAATAAGCGTCCTTCACAATCTTGCCATAGATACCGCAGCTGATTTAGCCATGGAGTTTGTGGCTCGAGACTCCCCTCTGATTAGGTTCATTAATCTGGGTTTAATCAGCAGCAGTAGGATGCAACAGAATACTGATGCTCTGCATCGACATACCGCCATGGGGAGCCGGAAGCCACAAAATCAAAGGGAATTCCTCTTCTACTTTTTCCTCTTTGTGAACGGTCCCTACATGTCCATATGGCTATGACTTACTGCACAGGTGTCAAACACAAGGCCCGCGGGCTGAATTAGGCCCGCTGCCTTCTGTTATCCGGCCCGGCACTTATCTGGCCCGCAGGGCCGCGGCATTTTTTATTGTCTATGTACATTATGTAATGTAGACCAGCCTGGTTTACAAGGCCTCTGCATGTCAGTGCAGGCGGCGATACAATGACGTCATCGCGCCTCCTACGCTGACACGCAGACAAGAAGAGGAGGAGGCCGCGGCTGCATCAAGGCATCGCAGGTAGGTGAAGATAAGTTTTTTTTTTTAAATATATATATATAAATAGGCCGTTGCCTGCTGGAGCATCCCCGGCACGTAACGGCCTATTTACTTACCGATCCCCGCTGCTGGTCGTGGCCGCCCCCGCTTCCTCTTCTGCTATGGGACGCAGAAGCGGCTGTGAGCAGAAGCGGGAATGGAAAGTGAGGCTGCGGCCGGCGAACCCCATCAAATACTACTATTATTATACTCCGGGGTCTGAAAAGACCCCAGAGTATAATAATAGTTCATGGGTGGGGGGGGGTCACTATGGGGCATAATACCATGTGCAGGGGCCACTATGGACTATAATACCGTTTGCAGGGGCCACTATGGGGCATAATACCAATGCAGGGGCCACTAAGGAGCATAATACCGATTGCAGGGGCCACTATGGAGCATAATAACGTGTGCAGGGGCCACTATGGAGCATAATAACGTGTGCAGTGGCCACTATGGAGCATAATACCGTGTGCAGGGGTCACTATGGAGCATAATAACGTGTGCAGGGGCCACTATTGAGCTTAATACCGTGTGCAGTGGCAACTATTGAGCATAATACCGTGTACAGGGGCAACTATGGAGCATAATACCGTGTGCAGGGGCAACTATGGAGCATAATACCGTGTGCAGGGGCCACTGTGGGGTGTAATACCGTGTGCAGAGGCAACTATAGAGCATAATACCGTTTGCAGGGGTAAACAGTATTTGTATAGTGCTTAATTTTTGATATATTCATAAAAGGATGAGGATAGTATGTAACATGCCAATGTCTTAGGTTTTAACAATACATTATGTTCTTCCTGGTTGCCCTCAAAGGGCTGATTGTAACAGTAGTAATGTACAACTGTAACTACTGCTTAATAGCTCGCTTATCTGTTAAGGAGAAGTTACTTTTATACATGTGTAAAATAATCTTGGCCCTTCAAGGTACCCCGTGAGGCTGAAGTGGCCCCCGGAGAAAATGAGTTTGACACCCCTGACTTACTGGATTTCATGCTGAGAGAGTAATTTGATTTCCTGAAGCAGAATTATTTTGTATTTTTTGCTGGATGTTCATACCTGTGTGGTGTAGTTTTAAGCATTCAGGTTCTTCTATAGAAGCATGCTCCCATGTCACCTGCACAGGAAATCTTAGCTGTGTCCAAGGAATCTTACATTCACTAATGGCATCGAATGCTTCCTCTTCTTCACCATTTACTTGAAGGATTGTTTTTGATGCCATTACACTGTCTTCTCCATTTTTCCAAGTTATATTTATGTTTTTAGGAAAGAACTTTTTTAGATTCACAGAGCACAGAACCTCATCTCTGCCATAAGGGGTTAATCTTATCTCTCGCTGTATTAACTGAGGAGTCACTGAAAATGAATTGTAAAAGAAATATATGTTACATGCCAAAAAACATAATTTGTATATAAATATAAGTATTAAAGGGATTCTATCATTGGGGAAACATGTTTTTAATTGTTTTAGTCTCCTACCTTTGTCGTTTTGCTCCGCGCTGGCGTTTAGAAGAAATCTTGTTTTTTATTTTTATGCAAATGTGTCTTCAGAATGCACAGGGGCGTCCCCTGTGCTCTTCTCAGATGGATTTTTAAACTTACCACGCCGCCGCTTCTCTTCTTCTTTAGCAGACTTCTAATCTTGACGTCATCCTTGTACAAGTCTTCGTTCAGCCATTTTCCTGTGGCCTATTACATACAGCGCATGCAGTACGATTGTGTAATAGGCCACAGGAAAATGGCCGAATGGACATGCTCAGTCGGCGTATGTCTCCCGGATGAAGGATGACGTGAAGAAGTGGCGTCTGCTAAAGAGGAAGAGAAGCGGCGCGGTAAGTTTAAAAATGCGTCTGAGGAGAGCACAGGGGACGCCCACTATGCAGTTTCAGCACTGGGGGAATGCCCCCTTTGCATTCTGAAGACGCATTTGCATAAAAATCAAGATTTCTTCCAAATGCCGGCGAGGAGCGAAACGACAAAGGTAGGAAACAAATAGCCTTTATAAAGGCTATTATGATGTGGCTTCAGTTAAAAACATGTTTCCCCAATGATAGAATCCCTTTAAGGTTCTCCAATCCTGAACAATGGTGCTGATTTAATAAAAAGTGAGGTGAAAGAAAAATAGATCTCTGGATCTTTATAGATATGAATGGTTATGGTAGTAGTTACACTAGGCTTGTATTATTGTGTAAGGCTGGGTTCACATCTGTGCAGGAGTCTCTGTTGAAGACTCCATCGTAGAAACTGATGAAAATCAGTGGAGAGAAAAGTCCTGCACGGTAGACCCCATTATAGTCAATGGGGTCCGCCATTGTCAGTGTTTAACCAATGTCTTAGCTGTCCAGCTCTCCACCATTTAGATCCACCAATGGACAAGAACGATGGAGACCACAACGCCAGTGTGACCCTAGGATAATACGGTGTGTTTCAGTTTCTCACTATTTTTTTTTCCGCAGCTCGTTTTTTTCAGCAATGTGTGGATGAAATCTCATTCACTTTGCTGCTACTGTAAAACACAGCGTTTTTTTTTCGCTGCATTTCCACAGCAGGTAGAAGTGCTGTTCTTACGCAACAAGGGGCCTTAGTCTAAAGTCTTAGTCTATAATGCAGGGGGTCTTGTTTATGCCTTGTGTATACCTGTGATATCTGATGTGCCATTTATAGGCTGTCTACTATCTAGATTAATGCTCTGATACAGTTTCCCTAATGCAGACGACATTTCCTATACTATTTTGGGAAAAGTCTGATGTTTTGATCGCTTTTTATTCAAATATTTTGGAAGGCAAAATGGCAAAAAAAAATGTTCCCACTACATTTTTCATTTTTCTATGTTTGTAGTTTGGGCATTTTCGGATGCGGGATACTGAATGTTTTTTATGTGTTTGTTTTGTTATGTGTTATTTTTATTTGGGATCTGGGGAAAGGTTTCCTCAGACACTCCTAAGACATATTGGGAATTTAAAAATGATGTATAGTGGACCAGTCATATCTTGAAGGAGTTCACTTTAATAGCAAATAAAACCAATATACACCAGTGGTTTGATGAGCGCGGATCCACCGGTGCATATTGTATTCCACCTAGACCTTTGGTCCACTATACATCATTTTTGAACGTTCTTCTGGGACGAAGGATCCAGCGACCATCGCTTCCTGACCTACTTATATTTATATACCTACATGGTAGTTGTGACCCTATTCATAAGGTGAGCAGCCAATTTTCTTGTCTGATATATATTTTTATATAATAACAATACTTCAAAGGACATTGCTCGGTGCTGTCTCCTTTTCTCTTCTATAATATTGGGAATTTAGGCTGTGAGCCCTATATGGAACAGAGACCACAATGTCTGTTAATTTGTTGTAGAATATGATGGCGCTATACAAGTAAGAGAGAATAAATAAAAGAGGGGGGATTTAACCTTTTTTCAAATTTTTTTTTATTGTATATTTTTTAATTTTTTTTTTTTTACTTTTTCTTAATTTTTTCTTTTTTGTACTCCCAGGTGACTTGAACATTAGGGGGTCTGATCACTACTACAATGCACTGCAATACTAATGTACTGCAGTATATTGATAAAACCATTCACTTTTATTACTGGCTGCCGTACGATATAGGCTTGGGAGCCTTCAATAGGCTCCCAGTTGTCATGGATACAGGACGCTGCCCCTGGAACTAATTCTGAGGAACAGTTATCCTGTTAAACAACATGGTACTCGTGTCTCCGGTAATCTGATGAATCAGTCACATTTGATCCAAGGCATGGCAAGAATTAATGCATGGGATCAGAGAGGAGTCTGATCACAGGCATTGCCGCCGGGTCTCCACTGTGTAATACAGCGGTGGCTACAGTGCCCACTCAGGTCCTGAGCAGATGCCATCTTAAAGGTGCCAACATCTTCCGTACTGTGGATGTCAGTAAGGGGTCAGTTTTGTATAAATCTACGGGCCCTTTATGATGTAGTTGTAAGGCACAACTATGAGTCTGCTGTGCCACTATAAAAATGTTAAAGCAAACTTAATTACAGGACTAACAAAAGGAACCTCCTCCCTTTTGTTTACATTGGTGGTTTGCCATCATCAATATTCTTTTTTGCATCTAAGGGGTTAACCAACCCAACTGGAGTTATCATTGAGCTTAAACACCAAAGTGTGTCTGTCAGTCACTTCCATCAGGCTGGTAACAGCCGATCATCTCAAGTAATCCCTATGACGTATGTTTCTGTCTATCTAGATAATACCACATTAGGGCTTAATCACACAACATTGAAAAACGTCAGTGTAGTGACCGTTTTTTGCAGTGTCCGTCACACGGCAGTTTTGAGAAAAAAAATGCGCAACTGCAGCATAAATTAAGTGCAGGGTAGAAAATGACCACAAAAAGACGCAATTTACACCAAAAAAGTCGCAAGTAGCATAAATAAATGTGCCCCAATGTGTCTATTCAAATCTCCGTTTTTGACATTTTTTCATGGACACATGCCTCCAATAGAAATCAGTGGATCAGTTTTTAACAGATGTATAATGGATCAGTGGGTTGGGTCAAAAAAGAAAGACCAATGAAATGCCTCAGTTTTTTTTTTTCACAGACAGAGAAAAACTGATGCAAAATGGATGACATTTGGCCATCAAAAACGAAGTGGATGCAAAACAGCTGTTAAATCGGTCAAAAATGTCACTGACATGTGAATACGGCTTTCCTCTTACTTTCATCACACAATTTACTTTTTCCATCGGCTTCCAAGAATTCCTGTTTTCATAGTCTTTAGTGTCTGTCTGTTTTCTATAAGTCTGTGTCTTTTAAAGATGTTTTCCAAGATATTCTATGAATCCCTGACGGTCAGCAGAATGATGAAGATACAACATTCGATGAAGTGCTGCATCCCCTTGTTATGCTTTATGGCAGTGATGGTGATCCTTTTAGAGACCGAGTGCCCAAACTGCAACCCAAAACCCACTAATTTATCTCAAAGTGCCAACACAGCAATGTAACTTTAATACTTTGCAGATTCACAATTGCAGACAGTTATAGACCCGCAAAATACAGTCATGTGAATGGGGCTTTACAGAGCTTTCAATGATACAAAACAACTTTGTACTGAAAGGTAAAAGTTTGCATTTGGTACTTTTGAAAAATTAATGTTCACTATTTACATCACACAGGATCTGTTTTATAGTGACCGTGCAATGTTATTACAGCCTGTAATATTACATGTCTGCTATAAAACAGATACTGTGTGATATAAATAGTATTGATCAGAATTTCTGCACTAACTTCATCTGTAATCTCTACTACAGTATCCTTCTTCACACTATATGTGTTTGTAGTCCTCTTTTAGTCCATCTGGTGACTATTTTATATCTTTTAACCTAACGCCTTACTCTCTCTTATCCTCTTCTCTCCTTCCTCCCCCTCCTCCTTTCCATCTCTTAAATTTTACTATTATCTAACAGACAAATGCGTTCCCATTTGCCCCTGATTATCCATGAGTAATTCTTAATATTTCCTCATTTTTTTCAGTTTTTATGTTGATTCCCCCTCATTTTCTCATTTAGGTTAATAGTAGTCTCTTATTTACCTATATTTATTTATATATTTATCTTAGCCTAATAGGACATATGTATCATTACCAATCAGTACCATATATATAGTTTAAACCATGTATCTTTCTAAAATTTAGCGTCCTTATCATTTATATGGCAATTACTAGCGCTATCTACATGAATAGACTAGGTTTGTCCCTTCTAACCTGCCGTATAGGTCTTTTTTGACCTTCTTCCTCGCGTGCATACTATATGTATTCAAACATTACACAGTGGCGGTAGCTCCTCACACATAGCAGAATCCTACTGTTTGATGCACTCCATGCGCCTGAAACAATTTGAGAATATCTCCTGTATACTATTCTTCAAGATGAGTCGATTATATTACTTTTAATCCACATTCCGCTATCTGATTTTGGATTTGGGCTGGTTATCTTAGAGGGAGGGTTGTCTGTCTCCTGTTTACCTCCTTTAATGCACATCCTTCTGGCACACAGTGATTACTGTCTTAAATTTGACACCCTTCCCCGTTTTTATACTATTTTTACCCTTGACTCTCCATACAGAACTTAGATGGACACTCTTTCTTCTTCTGTATACCTTGGCTACAGTTTATATTATATTACAATTATGCTTTATGTAATATCATTCCAGGTCACCACCTCAGCCTTGTTATGTGGTCCCTTCATTGTATCATATATCGAATGTGATGCGACTTTTGTTGTATATTTGATGTATATATATATTATTGTATTCTTTCACATTTGTCATTGTATTATTTATTGTCATTGTAGAGTCTGATGAAGGTCAATTAGACCGAAACGTCACAACTATAACTGTACTCTACACACTGTGTTTGGGAAATAAATAAAATGCATTTCATTATACAAAACGTTTGACGTACGGAGTCCATTATCTATAAATAGTAAAGGGGCCCCACGCAGTACAATCTGCCCCACAGTGGCCCCAGAAAGTTCAATGTACTCCACAGTGGCCCCCAGACAATACAATGTGCTCCACACTGGCCCCCAGACAGTACAATATGCTCCACAGTGGCCTCCGGACAGTACAGTGTGCTCCACAGTGGTACCCAGACAGTACAATGTGCTCCACAGTGACCCCAACACATTATAATGTGCTCCACACTGGCCCCCACACAGAATAATATACTGTGTTTTGGCCACTGTGGAACATAATATACACCAGTGGCCCCCACACAGTATAACATGCTCCTTTACTTACCTGTACTCCCACGAAGAGCAGCCGGGCGGCCTCCTTCCACTGCAAAGCAGGCGCTGATGAATGACGTCATAGTGCCTGCGTCGGGGAAGACGTACAATCTTCTGTCAGTGTAAGCCACGGACCTGCGGCCTACACTGAGAGTTTTCAGGTGTATGTGCATGTGCTCATACACCTGAAAGAAGCACTCGCTCACCAGAGGATCTGGTACAGCTGTCCTGGATTCCCTGTTAGCGAGTGATCCAGGAGCCTGGCTGTGGTGACGGCGCACATGCCTACAGAGACGGCTCTGACTGCCCCCTCTGGCACGCGTGCCATAGGTTCGCCTCCACGGCTTTGAGGTCAAAACCCAGTGATTACATATTGGTAGCCTATACCAGGCCACTGATGGAGCATCCCAGTAAAACTCTTTATAACATAAAGTTCATAACATCATTATATATACTACAGTAAATAATATGAAGACATAAGACTTACATGGTATGAAGAGAGGTCCTGCGGTTCTCTCTATAGGGAGCTGCAGACTGGGGTGTTTTACGCTACACATAACCCAAATCCCATGATGAACGGTGGGTGATGGCCGGAATTGTAATGAGGCGGTAGACTGGTATCCAGTATCAGAGTATTGCTGTATTGTAAGCTTAGCCTTGTAGCCGTACTGGTATTGATCTACAGATGTATAATTCTGGCTTCCTCTCTCCTTTATAAACCAGGTCACGTCCAGTTTATTTGGGAAGTATCCACTGATATCACAATGCAGATTTACATCTTTATGTAGTAATATAACCGGTGTGACTATTTCACTTAATGTTGGATACCAAGGGAGACCTATAAATATAAAGCAAATCTCACATATACAATTTTATACCTGTGTCATAGCTGATAATTATATCACAGTGATAATCGCAACAGGTCTGGTAGTACAGAAGTAAAGAAATACAGGGATTATTAGTGCCAGTAATTTGGCAAGCACAGCTAATAACACTTGACAGAACATGGGTAAAGTCCTCTCTGTAGGCCCCATGGATATATTTTTTTTTTTAACAGACATCACACGACAGCATTATATTCAGTATCAGTGAATGGGGGCTAATCACATGCCTGACCGTTGTAACAGACCGTCAAAATATAGGTCATGTCCTATTTTTGTCTGTTTTCCCGGATCCCTCCATACACTCAAATCTATGGGAGATCCGTGAAAACAAGTGCCCCTTGGGTGCAAGAAGGCAGTGATAAATTGACGTTTTTCATGGCAGTTTTGCACCTTGGTGGTCTGAATGTAGCTTGAGTCTGTTTATTTTTGGAAGAAACTCCACCCGGTACATGCAATGAAGAATACCAAGATCGTTTTTTTCTTACACAAATAAACCTTGAGGCTAGGATCACATGGAGGAGTTTGGAGCTGATTTTGAGGCCGTTTCGACCTCAAAATCAGCTCCAATAACCAATCTAAATCTTTTTCCCTGGATTCCACAGGGCCGGATTCTGTAGAGGAATTTGAGTTCATCTTCCTCCTCAAATTCCTCTCCAAATTCGTCTGTGTGATCCTACCCTAATATCACTCCATATGTCATCAAAGGCCTAAGGAGGAGTGTAGAGGCCCCATGCAGTTAGATTTAACAGCTGCTTACACAGCTGAGCTATAACACAGCTGTGTGCGTGAAGCCTTACCATACATATCTCTGAGTGTTTCTTACTTCCATTTGTTTTCAGGCAGCAGCTTTTGTTTCTGTAGAGAGCGCTCTGAGCCTGTCTTACCTTAGATTCACCTTAAAACGGACTATCAAAAAATTGGTTATGTGAGAAGTTCCCATTCACATACAGTGAATTTAATTCAGCCGTGTGACAGCCGTTAAAAAATCTTCTATCACGCGCCCTACGTTGTGCAAATGTAGGGTTATTGCTCACTCCTGTTATAGTGGGTGCTATAGAGGTTATAACTCTGTATATATAGCAGATAACACAGGTTATACAACCTTCTGCCTGTATGTGTGACAGCTTCCATATAATAATGTATGAGTGTATGAATTACTAAGGATGTTTGATTTCAGCTACTGCTTTAGGAATACAAAACTGAACATTTTCATTATCCCCTACCCGACATCCGCTGTACTATTACAGCGAATGTTGGGTATTTAAATATGGTGGCTGCTCAGGAGCTGAATGGCTGCCATATCCGCTTGGTCTTTGCATTAGGTTGTCCAGACAAAAATATTTTTGAAATAGGCTGGGGGAGGTGAAAAAAACCCCAAAACATACTCAGCTGTCCCCGATGCTGCGGTGTCCTCCCAGCGCAGTCCAGTCCTGCTGCTCCACTGTCTTCTAAAACTGAAACTCCTCGCCAGCTGTGACGTGCCGGATCCCTTCTGCCGCTGATTGGCCTTTGTTGAGTATAATTTTTCTTATTTTTTTCACCTCCCCTGGCCTATTTAAAATATAAAATTTTTGCCCAGACAGCCCCTTTAAGGTACTTGGCAACTCGGTCAGCCATTTTGGGGAGGATCACCAGCACCCGGAGTGAGACCAGGGGCCAGCAATCTGTTGCCATGACGCCAGAAGCTCTATGCAGCCTGTAATAGAAGTGTCGGTATTTTGCAATGCATTAGTATTGTAATAGCATTGCATTAGTGATCAGATCCCCTGGGGTGCAAGACCCCTAGGGGATCTAATACATAGTTCATATATATACATATATTTATATTTACTGTGTTAAAAATTCAAAAAATGCACTTTTTCTCCAATTCCATTCTGAAATTTTTTTTCCAGCTTCCCAGTACATCGTACAGAATAATAAGTGGTACCATTATGAAGAACAATTTCTCCCACAAACATTAAACCCTCATAAGGCTCTGTGAATGGAAAAATAAAAAGGTTATGGGGTTTGGAAGGCAAGGAGTCAAAAACGAAAATTGAAAAATCCCTTCAGCAGGAAGGGGTTAAAGAGAACCTTTCATGTCCTTCTGCACATGTGGTTTTATATACCGCTAGAAAGCCAACAGTGTGCTGAATTCAGCGCACTGTCAGTTTTCCCGTTATGTGCCCCGGGGCTGGAGATATCGGTGCCGTTATTTTCGGCACCAATCTCTGCCCACTGTCAGAAGGGCGTTCCTGACAGTCTAGCTGGGCTGTGAAGAACGCCCCTCCTGACAGTACTGGTCCATAGCCCTGTACTGTCACAGGGGGCGTTCCTCACAGTCCAGCTAGACTGTCAGGAACGCCCTTCTGACGGTGGGCAGAGATCGGTGACGAAACTAACCGCATCAATATCTCCAGCCCGGGCGCATGTGCAGGAGGACATGAAAGGTCCTCTTTAAATATGTCATATAAAAGAGAGAAAGACATGATAGTCACAGAACTGTTTTTCTGAATTGCTACAAATTATTATTACCTGCATCCCTTATGTACATCTCACTCTTCTCTGGTTCCAGCATTGAGTTGTGTCTCCAGGTTACTGTGATCCTATCGTTGGGGTCATTTATATTCTCCTCATTGAGTGTACAGATACTTGTCACATTAAATGTTGAGTCAGGATTGTTTCCATAGTTTTCTCTGGATGTTAAAGATCTCTGTGAACTGGAGCTCCAACTGATTTCCATAGGCTTAGGGTAAAATCTCTGTAAACTAAGAGTACAGAGGACATCTGTCTGACTGATAGACCATTGTATGGGGCCCTGCATCGTGGGAGAAGCTGGACAAGAGAATACATAATAATAATAATAATACATTTTATATATACTGTATATAGTGCCAACATATTCCGCGTCACTTTACAAATTGTAGGGTTCTAGTATAGACAAAAAGAGACATTACAGAGTACACTAGGGGGCCCGCTGTCTGTATCAATTCTCATTTACGGCTAGTAGTGCAGCTGCAGCACCTCTACAACAGGGGGCCCACCGTCACTGGTTCCTTTATGCTAAGGCAGTGCGCAGCTACACAGCCTTACACTCCCCAGCACAACTGATCTGAGGGCCCGATCAGCTCCATTGTCCCTCCTCTGAACAGCAGAAGGTAAGTACACTTTGGGTTCCAATGTTTGTTCTGCAGCAGAGGAGAAATTTTCCTCCACTGAGTGACTGACTATTCTCATTCATCCAGCAACCAGGGAGGAAGAGGAAATGACCGGAAGGGAAGATCTTGAGGCTCACGCAGTTCTCCTGCTCCCTGCCACCGGCACAGTGAAGACTTCTATACAAACTACAGCAGTCTGGTAGGAGAAGGTGGGGAGGGGAGATTACTATATAGGCTATGTGTTTGTGCGGAATAAGGGGCGGTTGGGCAATATTACTGTATAGGCTATACAGTATGCGTTTGTGGGGGCATTACTTTATAGGATACATGTGTGTGGGGGGCATTACTGTATAGGCTGTGTGTGGGGGAGGGGACATTACTGTATATGCTATGTGTGTGTGTGTGGGGAGACGACATTACTGTGTAGACTGTGGGTGGGGGTAGGGGAGTTTACTGTATAGGCTGTGGGTGGGGGAGGGGATATTACTGTATAGGATGTGCAGGAGGGGGCATTACTGTGTAGGATGTGTGGCTGGTGCATTACTATATAGGATGTTTGGGGGGCATTACTGTATAGGCTATATAAAGGCGATGGGGTATTTAGTGTATAGGATGTGTGTGGATGGGCATTACTGTATAGGCCATGTGTGGGGGAGGCTCATTACTGTGTAGACTATATATAGGCAAAGGGGTATTAGTGTATAGGATAGCGGCTCTCAACCTGTGGGTCGCGACCCCTTTGGGATTCGAACAACCATTTCACAGAGGGTTGCCCAAGACCATCGGAAAACACATATTTCCAATGGCCTTAGGAACTGAGACACCACTCCCATATCTCCCAACCGTCCCGGATTCCAGGTCGTGTCCCACATTTCCCGGTCGGTGGGAGGTATGTCCCAGATTCAACTCATCTGCGTCCGGAGAGGATGTAGATGAGTTGAATACAGTGGTGAAGCAGAAGCGGAGAGCTGCCTCACCACTGTGCCTCTGCGTGCTCCAAGAGCTGTAGGCGCGATGTGATGATGTCTTCTCACATCGCGCCTGTAGCTCCTGGGACAAGAGACTGCAAGAGGGGGACATTAAACTTTGGGGGTAGATACAGGGGGCATTAAACTGTGGGGGCAAACGAAGAAGGACATTAAAGTGGGGGCAACTGGAGGGGGACATTAAACCTCGGGGTAGCTGGAGGAGGACATTAAGATGGGGACAACTAGAGCAGGACATTAACTGGGAACAGCTGGACATTAATGTCCCCCTGTCATTGCCCCCAAGGTTTAATGTCCCTCTCCAGCTGCCCCAGTCTAAAGTCCCCGTCTAGTTGCCCCCAGTTTATACTGGGGCAGCTGGAGGGGGAAATGAAACTATGAATTATAATTGATGGGTAAATGTAAAATCATCAACTACTGCAAAAAAGAAATTTGTAACAAAGAAAATACATCCTGCATATCAGATATTTAGCAAAATTAAAGTTATGAAGTAGCAACTAAAATAATTTTATGGTTGGGGGTCACCACAACATGAGGAACTGTATTAAAGGGTCACGGCAATAGTAAGGTTGAGAACCATTGATATAGAATATGTGTGGGGGGTATTACTGTATAGGCTCTGTCAGGGAAGGGTCATTACCTTATAGGCTATGTGGGATGGAGGGGGCATTTCTGTATAGTCTATATATAGGGGAGGGGGCAGTACTTTATAGGCCATGTGTGTGTGGGTCATTAGCAGGTATTCCTAATTCCTGGAAAACCCCTTTAAGTCCGCGGTTATCCTCCATCCCCCTAAATCTCCCCTCCCCCCTTCTAGAAAATTAGGGGGTTGGGCCTAGTCAATAGTTTGCTATGGGGCTCAGGGTTTCCTAGTTACACCCTTGATAGGTCATGTAAACAGGGGTTGACTGATCCTGTAGAGGAAAAAGGAATAGTCATTCGCCTCAGTAAAACCATTTTGAGGCAGAATGTCTTAGTTTTATGTCTGGCGACAAATAATTATGCTTTTGTCCCAGAATTCTTTATGGAAAACAAGAAACAATCTTTCTGCTATTTCTCCTTTTTTCAGAGATTTTGTGAGATACTTTTTTCCAGTTGATAATTCACAATCACTAGAGAAGGACTCACCATAGACCTGTATTGGTCCTGTAGTTTTCTCTATGTCTTGCCCTGAGCTGGGATGCCGCACTCTGCAGATGATCTCTGCGCCATCATGTTCTCTTACTGATGGGGTGAATGTCAGGCAGGCGGTACAGCTGTACGTGTTGTCCGGCTGTCTCTGTACAGTGGATGTAGTATTGTCAGTTAGATCCACATTTCCCGTCTTCCTCTTCATGTACCAGGTCACAGCGAGATCATTTGGAAAATACTGAGAGATTTTGCACTGTAATATGGCTTCTGTGCTCACAAGGAAAACTTTGTTGTCTATTTCACTAATGACTGGATGCCAGGGAAAGTCTAGAGAGAAGTCACAGAACAAGGACTGATGGTTAATATTGCTGAAAAAACATATGTTTGTACCATTTTGCCAGAAGATAGAAAAAGTAAAAAAAATTAAAGTAGTTGATACTTTCTAAACCCTCTGCACAGTGGCCAGTTTTCAGTTTTGTTTATATTCTCTCCTTCCAAAAGACCATTAGTGTACTCCTGTGTACATAGACCATTAGTGTACTCCTGTGTACATAGACCATTAGTGTACTCCTGTGTACATAGACCATTAGTGTACTCCTGTGTACATAGACCATTAGTGTACTCCTGTGTACATAGGCCATTAGTGTACTCCTGTGTACATAGACCATTAGTGTACTCCTGTGTACCTAGACCATTAGTGTACTCCTGTGTACATAGGCCATTAGTGTACTCCTGTGTACATAGGCCATTAGTGTACTCCTGTGTATATAGACCATTAGTGTACTTCTGTGTACCTAGACCATTAGTGTACTCCTGTGTACATAGGCCATTAGTGTACTCCTGTGTACATAGACCATTAGTGTACTCCTGTGTACATAGACCATTAGTGTACTCCTGTGTACATAGGCCATTAGTGTACTCCTGTGTACATAGACCATTAGTGTACTCCTGTGTACATAGACCATTAGTGTACTCCTGTGTATATATAGACCATTAGTGTACTCCTGTGTACGTAGACCATTAGTGTACTCCTGTGTACATAGACCATTAGTGTACTCCTGTGTACATAGGCCATTAGTGTACTCCTGTTTACATAGGCCATTAGTGTACTCCTGTGTACATAGACCATTAGTGTACTCCTGTGTACATAGACCATTAGTGTACTCCTGTGTATATATAGACCATTAGTGTACTCCTGTGTACATAGACCATTAGTGTACTCCTGTGTACATAGACCATTAGTGTACTCCTGTGTACATAGACCATTAGTGTACTCCTGTGTATATATAGACCATTAGTGTACTCCTGTGTACATAGACCATTAGTGTACTCCTGTGTACATAGACCATTAGTGTACTCCTGTGTACATAGACCATTAGTGTACTCCTGTGTATATAGACCATTAGTGTACTCCTGTGTACCTAGACCATTAGTGTACTCCTGTGTACATAGGCCATTAGTGTACTCCTGTGTATATAGACCATTAGTGTACTCCTGTGTACCTAGACCATTAGTGTACTCCTGTGTACATAGGCCATTAGTGTACTCCTGTGTATATATAGACCATTAGTGTACTCCTGTGTACATAGGCCATTAGTGTACTCTTGTGTACATAGACCATTAGTGTACTCCTGTGTACATAGGCCATTAGTGTACTCCTGTGTATATATAGACCATTAGTGTACTCCTGTGTACATAGGCCATTAGTGTACTCTTGTGTACATAGACCATTAGTGTACTCCTGTGTACATAGACCATTAGTGTACTCCTGTGTACATAGACCATTAGTGTACTCCTGTGTACATAGGCCATTAGTGTACTCTGTCTTATGGCTACTTTCTAGTGCTGTACCTGTTACATGGAGATCTTGATACTGAGGAGATGTCAGTGATTCGTGCTCCCAAGTCATTCGCACTCCAGAGGTGAAATATTTCCAGGGAACTGTACATTCACTTGTAGCATCAAATGTCTGTTCATTATCTGTCTGGATAAGTTTTCTGGTTGATGATATCAGTTTATCATCTTCTCTCTTAGTCCAAGTCATTTTAATATTTGATGGGTAAAACTTTATGAAACTCATCGAACACTTCACATTATTTGCATCACTGAGTGTTAACTTCACTGTCTCTTCCGTCTGTGGAATCACTGGGAATGAGAGCGAAAATCTTATTATAGTATTCGGACAAAGCTATGTTTGTTAAATTTGATACAGTTGCAAATAATTAAAAACATTTAAAAGCAATTTAAAAAACAATCTGGAGCAGTGTGGTACACAGGATCATTACATCATAATTACATCAGAAACACACACATCATCATCAAGTATTTAGTATAATGTGCATTAACCCCTAGACATCACTAATCTGGCTATTTACTGTCGCTCTATCTGATGCCCGTCAATTAAAGTCAACCACCTGTGATTTACATCTGCTCCTATAGGAGTGATAGATTGCGGCATTTCTATGCTGAAGTTACTGTCCAGGAGTTACACTGTGATAAGGAAAGCTTTTAGGACTTTTATCATCACGTTTATCTACAAAATTTAACTCTTTACAGTGATCATAGTAAAATGAAACTTTCTTCCCATTCACATTGTGCTAGCAGAACTTGCTTCCCTGCCAGCCATCACCATGGCCTACTTCCTGAATAATATTGCACGCCCCACTTTTCAGTTTTTTATTTTTTACCAAAGTTTAAAATAACCAATAAATTTCGTTCCACTTCACAAATGTGTCCCACTTGTTGTTGATTCTTTACCAAAAAATTAAAATTTTTATATCCTTATGTTTGAAGCCTGAAATGTGGCAAAAGGTTGAAAAGTTCAAGGGGGCCGAATACTTTCGCAAGGCACTGTAAAACCATATAAAACCTAATTTTTTTGTTGAAAACTATATAAATGTGTAGCCCCTGTGATCAGAAGAACTATAGAATCTAATTTTAATATGTTTATATGCAATAGTGTATATAAAAACTAATTTGTTTTAGTTAAAAGAAGCAAAATTTACATTTTTTTCACATTTTATAACATTCTTCCACTTCTAGCAAAAAACAATTTAAACTTGGTTAACAAAAAATACTACTTATTTTAAGCCTTATTTGTCCTGAAAAAACATGGTAAAAATAATTGAGATATGCAAAGCCATTATAAAGATATTGCGGTGTAAAGCAATGTATACCAAAGTGCTAAATTTGGCCTGAGTATCGGGACATCAACTACACTTGGCCCTGAAAGGGTTAATCCCCACTATATATCTCAATATGGGTAAATTTGGTCCACGTATCACATCACAGAACATGTTATAATTCAGAATAAATAACTAGATATAAATATTAACCAATACCTAAATAAATACCAAAAATAAACACCCAAACTAAATTAACCCATAAATAACAAGTTCAAACAAGGACAGATATATAAGTGCATCACTCCTGTGACCAGCACCCCAACGCAGATTTCGCACAAGCTTCTTCTAGAACCCCTGAATAAGTTAGTGCAAAACTTGCCTTTTGGCTGGTCGGTATTTGTTACATCTTTCCCCACAATGAATTGTGTTTGATCGGGGTAATATCTTAGATTTGCACATTGCACTGATGCACTTATGTATTTATATATTTGAACTTGTTATTTATGGGTTACTTTATTTTGGGTGTTTATTTTTGGTATTTATTTAGGTATTGGTTATTATTTAGATCTACTTATTTATTATGAATTATAACATGTTGTGATGTGATGTGTTATGTGGACTAAATTGACCCGTTTTTAAATATATAGTAGGGATTAATGCATATTATCCTATGCATCCTATCATTCAGAAACGCCAATTTTAGTAAGACCACGTCGCAATAGCCTTTATAAAGGCTATTCTTCTCCTACCTTTGTTGTTTCGCTCCTCGCTGCCGTTTAGAAGAAATGTTGATTTTTATCCTTATGGAAATGCGTCTTTGGAATGTACAGGGGGCGTCCCCTGTGCTCTCCTCAGACGCATTTTTGAACTTACCGCGCGGCCTCTCTTCTTCTTTAGTAGACTCCTCTTCTTGACGTCATCCTTCGTTCGGGAGACATGCGCCCACTGCGCATGACCATTCGGCCATTTTTCTGTAGCCTATTACACAAGCGTACTGCATGCGCTGTATGTAATAGGCCACAGGAAAATGGCCGAACGAAGACTCGTACAAGGATGACGTCAAGTAGAGGCGTCTGCTAAAGAAGAAGAGAGGCGGCGCGGTAAGTTCAAAAATGCGTCTGAGGAGAGCACAGGGGATGGACCCGGTGTAGTTTGAGCACTGGGGGAACGCCCCCCTGTACATTCTGAAGATTCATTTGCATAAAGATAAAAATCAACATTTCTTCTAAACGGTGGCGAGGAGCAAAACAACAAAGGTAGGAGAAGAATAGCCTTTATAAAGGCTATTACCACATGGTTTTACTCAAATTGGCCTTTCTGAATGATAGGATCCCTTTAAATGTGGGCTGTGACCCATCATCACTGGCAGTATCACGTTGTCTAGGGTTACACACACTACATTCACTACTTTGCATTCCACAATATTGTACCTATTTGCAGGGAAAATTAGAAGATATGTCATTGTCAGCCTCTAGAGGGGAATGGAGACAAATTCTGTCCAGATCCTGTTCCTAGAATCGCAATGCAGCAACAGCACCACCAAGGGAAACATTATACAAACATCATGAAAGGGTATTTTTGTATTTTAGAAATACTGCAGAATGCAGCATTTAGGAGATAAATGCTCAGGTGACCGGGTTATTCAGAAAATGGCTGCTACCAATCTCCATACAAAACAAGGGTCAATGGCCTCATGGAAGCAATAGCACAACATTATACACATTTATATTGTAGTTCTGAGTTATATATTTTATATATATTTTGCTCACCTCTACTCATGGCTTTCCCTGTACTCCGTTCTATTGGTTTCTTTAGACTGGGATGTAACACTTTACAGATATATTCCAGGTCATCAGACTGTGACTGATCAGTGACTGATAATGTAGCTGAGCAGGAGTAGGAGTTATCAGCTGCTCTCTCTGGTGGGGTACACCACATAGTGTATATTCCACCCATACATTGTGCTATAGATGTCCCCGTCTTCTTGTACCAGGTCACCATCAAGTTATTTGGGAAAAACTGTGAGATTCTGCAGGTGACTGTGGTTTCTCTACCAGTTTGCAGAATCAGAGGAGTCAGGTCTTCAATTTTTGGATACCAAGGAAAATCTGGAAAATATTAGTGTTAGTTATAGAAAACTATTCATACATGTATGTATGGTAAAGCAGGCAGTAATGCAATAACTAATAACAAGCACTGTTTGAGAACAAGTGCTATACAAGGAGTTTGGGTTTGTATTCTTGGGTTTGTAGTATGAATTCACACTTGATAACTGCAGTTTATCTATACCTTATAATTTTTTCTTTTTTATGGTTCACATTTCTGAATTTATTTTATTGTGCTTTGTATAGGTATATAAGCTATAATATTACACGGTCATATAAATTATACAGATGTAGCTAAGTTCACATCAGCATCGGAATCTCCATAGGAGACTTCGCCACAGACTCCATCTAAAATTGGCCGGGAGAAAAGTCCTGCACAAAGGAAGAGAAACCCGACGGACATCCTTGTGGACCCCATTATAGTCCATGGGGTCCGCGGGTAACCGCTTTTTTGCCGGACGGGCTCTCCGTCTTTCAGATTCCCATGGGGACCCGAACGACGGAGAGACGAACGCTGGTGTGAACCTAGAGTAACAGTACCGGACAGTCAGTAGACTTGTATGTAACATGGGGTTGTCTTTGTGATACTTTAACTTATCTACAAAGTTTGTCCTTATCCAGCCCTTTTCTAGTATGAGAATGTAGCAGAGTTTTGTTCTCTTGTCAGTAGGAGCATGTATGTGCAGTCTGTTACATTAGTTCATGGTCTCACCTGGATGTCCTACAGACATCTCTCTACATTCTGCTTTGTCCATTGTTTCATGTTTCCAGGTCACTTTTATTATAAATCCTTTTTCTTTAAAGAGGTTCTCGGGGATTTTACACTTTGTATTAATGGAGAATGTCCCATCAGGATTTTCAGTGAGGGTTCTTTCTGATGGCTTCTTCTCCTGGGATAGTCCATAGGTCCATGTGATCATTATGTCTTTGGGATGAAAGTTTAGGAGTGATAGAGTTGCTGTCACATCTCCTGAGTCATTGATGGAAAGCTGTATGGGCTGATCAATTGTAGGCTTTACTGAAATAGAGGAATATAATATATATTTTCAGTAATACATACATAATGTACATACATGTAACACACATAATTCAGTAATTGTCATATCCATTAATAGATGCAGAGTCTGTATTTAGATCCTCTGTATAATATGTAGTGTTTGTTTTTCGATTTGTGTACCATTTTGTCTTACTGCTCCACAATGGGCAATACATGGACAGTAAACATTGTAACAGTGATATAAAATCGTAATTGTTGCCAATTGGTGCAGACAGGTTACTACATCATGATGACTTGGATAGCACCGATGTTGATTTGCTTAGGGCACCTGCAGTATGGTACTGCAGTGCTGTGGCTGCTCCCATTTTCTAAATGGTGGGGGGTGCCAGGTGTTGACCTAAAAAATCTGATATAGATGACCTATACTAAAGATATCCTATATATAGGATAGGTCATCAATGTTAAAGGTATTTTCTGGGTTTGGATGGGTGGATTTTTGATATTTATGACCTATCCCTAGGATAGGTCATCAATATCAGATTAGTGGAGGTCCCTGACATTCAGCTGTTATCTTTTATCTCTCTTATCCAAACTATATAGTACATGTACCCAGAAGGAAAGCTTCATACTGAAAATCCCCTTTATCCCACTCCGAGCTTTAGTTGTCTGAACTTACCCCACACCTGTATGTGTCCTGTACTCCTCTCCACCGGCTGCTGCAGGCTGGGATGTGTAACTCTACAGATGATCTCTGATCCTCGGTCCTCCAGTGATGGGGTCAGCACTAGACCTGCTGTACAGGTAAATGTCTTATCACGCTGTTTCTGTGATTTGTGGGGTGTGATCTTGTATTTCTCAGATGTCTCAATGATTTCCTCATTGCCCATCACTTTCCTTATCCAATTCACAGTCAGATTATCAGGGTAAAAACTTGAGATTGTGCACTGGAGCTGTGCCTGGCTGTTCAGCATTAGATTCGGGGTAAGGATTTCACCCAGTTCTGGAGAAGACATAAGATCTACAAGGAGTTTAAACAAAGAAAAAAGAGAATATAAGTCAGACTGGGCAAACACGGTGGCTCAGTAGTTAGTACTGTAGCCTTGCAGCGTTGTAGTCCTGGGTTCGAATCCTGCCAAGGACAATATCTGCAAGGAGTTTGTATGTTCTCCCTGTGTTTGCGTGGGTTTCTTCCCACACTTAATAGACATACTGATAGGGAATGTAGATGGTGAGCCCTGTATGTTGACAGCTTATGGGGGAAGCTTTATCACATGGTATGATATAGCTGCACTGTCACTTACTATGTTAGTAATTGTCTTCCTGCAGAACTCCCCTCCATCTCTACCACCAGTGCACACTATCCATACCAGTCCTTCTCTTCTGCCTTCTCCCATGTACAGCTCTCACACACTTTTCACGCTCTTCAACCACCCTAATCCCTATACTGCTTTTAGCAGTGAAACCAAACATAAACATCCACATAAATCACTGAACTACCTTCTGTCTCTGTCCGTTTTGCTCCTCCTAGCTGCTGGGGACATCTCTCCAAACCCTGGCCCTCTTTCTCTCCTAAATTTTTCCTCTTCTTACACACACAGGAATCCTACAAACCTAATCAATATTTGCCGTGTTCCCTCTCCTTATCTTTCTCCTGTCTCTTTTAATTGTTCTCTCTGGAACGCCCACTCAGTGTGTAACAAACTAGAATATATTAATGACTTATTCCTCAGTAAATCTCTCAACATGCTTGCCCTTACTGAAACCTGGATCCAACAGTCTGATATGGCCTCTCCTGCTGCTCTGTCTCATGGTGGCCTACAATTCTCACACACCTCTAGGCCTGACAACAGGAAGGGTGGAGGGGTTGGGTTACTTTTGTCACCGCAGTCCACTTTTCAGGCCATCCCACCAGTACCCTCACTCACATTCCCCTCATTTGACGTTCATGCTATCAGATTTTTCCACCCGCTCTCCTTACGTGTAGCTGTGATATACACTCCACCCTATTCACCCTACCAATTTCTGGATCACTTCGCTTCTCGGCTTCTTCTCTTTTTATCCAGTGAAATTCCTACCCTCATCATGGGTGACTTTAACATCCCCACTGACACCCCTGTCTCCCCAGCTGCCTCACAGTTTCTCTCAATAACCACTTCTTTTTGGACTTTCACAACTTTCCTCTTCCGCCACACATGTAGATGGCAACACCATTGATCTTGTCTTCCATCGTCTCCTCAGTTTCTAAATTTACTAACTCTTCTCTGCCACTTTCTGATCATAACCTTCTGTCTCTCACCATCAGTGCTTTCTCTCCTTCACAGGACACACCTACTAATTATACATATAGGAATTTACGTGCTATTAACACCCAGCATCTCTCAGATACTCTACAGTCCTCTCTGTCCCCCATCTCTTCACTCTCCTGTCCCAATCTGGCCACCAGTCACTATAATGAAAGCCTTAAGAGTGCATTGGATGAGGCGGCTCCCCCCTCCACTCGAAAGGTTAGATGCAGGAGGCAGCAACCCTGGCACATGCCACAGACACGTTTTCTTCAGCGGTGCTCTAGGTGTGCTGAACGTCTGTGGAGAAAATCACGTACACCTGCAGACTTCCTCCACTTTAAATTTATGCTTAAAACCTATAATTCTGCCCTTCACCTCGCCAAACAAGCCTATTTCACCGCTCTAATCTCTTCTCTCTCCTGTAACCCTAAAAGGTTATTTGAAACTTTTCATTCCTTACTTACCCCTAAGGTGCAGATGCCATTCACAGACCTTAGCGCAGATGACCTGGCCTCTTATTTCCATGATAAAATTGATAAGATCCGTCAGGAAATAACTGCCTAATCCCTAGGTGGCATTGACCCCCTCACCAGCCGCACTTCAGACTGTTCATTCTCATCTTTTGAATCTGTTACAGAGGAGGAAGTATCTCAGCTACTTTCCTCTTCTCACCCTACAACCTGCAGTAGTGACCCTTTTCCCTCACACCTTCTCCAGTCTCTGTCGCCTGCTGTCACGACTTACCTTACTAAAATATTTAACCTCTCTCTCTCTTCTGGAATTTTCCCATCCTCTTTCAAACATGCTGTCATAACCCCAATACTGAAGAAATCCTCCCTTGACCCGTCCTGTGCTGCTAACTATCGACCTGTCTCTAACCTTCCTTTTATCTCCAAAATCTTGGAACGCTTAGTCTATTCTCGTTTAATCCGCTATCTTTCTGCTAACTCTTTTCTTGACCCCTTACAATCTGGCTTCTGCACTCTGCACTCTACTGAAACAGCACTCACAAAAGTCTCCAATGATCTCCTGACGGCTAAATCCAAAGGTGACTTCTCTCTTCTTATTCTTCTAGATCTCTCAGCAGCATTTGACACTGTTGACCATCAACTCCTCCTCACTATGCTCCGTTCTGTCGGCCTCACAGACACCGCTCTCTCCTGGTTCTCCTGTTATCTCTCTGACCGCACTTTCTGTGTATCATTTGCGGGCTCTGTTTCTTCCCCTCTTCCCCTTGCCGTTGGGGTTTCTCAGGGCTCGGTCCTAGGCCCCCTGCTCTTCTCCCTCTACACGGCACCCATTGGACAAACCATCACTAGATTTGGCTTCCGGTACCATCTTTATGCTGATGACACCCAATTATATACGTCATCCCATGACATCACCCCTGCACTAATACAGAACACCAGTGACTGCCTCTCTGCTGTCTCAAATATCATGTCTTTGCTCTATCTGAAACTGAATCTCTCAAAGACTGAACTACTGCTGTTTCCTCCATCTAATAGATCTGTCCCTGATATCTCCATTGCAGTCTCCGGCCTTACCATAACTCCTAGGCAGTATGCCCGCTGCCTCGGGGTTTTGTTTGACTCAGATTTTCCTTCACCCCCCATATCCAATCACTCGCACGCTCTTCTCATCTCCACCTCAAAAACATCTCCAGAATCCGCCCTTTCCTTACCACAGATACACTAAAGACACTTATTGTTGCCCTGATTCACTCTCGCCTTGACTACTGTAACTCCTTACTAATCGGTCTTCCCCTTACTAAACTCTCCCCTCTACAATCTATTCTGAATGCGGCGGCCAGGCTCATCTATCAGTCTAGACACTACAGCGATGCCTCTGGTCTGTGCCGGTCACTACAGCGAGGCCTCCGGTCTGTGCCGGTCACTACATTGGCTGCCTATTCAATACAGAATACAATATAAACTTATCACCCTCATTCACAAGGCTCTCCATAATGCTGCAACTCCCTGCATTTCCTCCCTCATCTCTGTCTATCGCCCAACCTATGCTCTCCCTTCACTCAATAACCTAAGACTCACATCCTCTATTATCAGAACCTCTCACGCTCGTATACAAGACTTCTCCCGAGTTGCACCACTTCTCTGGAATGCTCTATCCCAGACTATCAGATTAACCCCCAATTTCCACAGCTTCAAGCATAAACTAAAGACATATCTTTTCAGACAGGCCTATCACAACTCCTAATGTAAACCCTTCCGCAGTTAGAATCCCTAAAACGTACCCTCCTCTGTTTATGCTTCAACATTACCTCACAGGATAAGATGCCGTATCCGACTAGCTTTATATATCCAGGCACCATCTGCACATTAATGGACGCGACTGGTGACGGCTCATACAGCTTTATATATGTGTAATGACAGTAACCTCTATTACAAAATTGTCTGACCATTGTACAAGCAATGCTACGTCCGATGCTGCCCCTACTACCTCCTGTGTCACCCCCTCTACCTCATAGATTGTAAGCTCTTGCGAGCAGGGCCCTCAGTCCCAGTGTGTGAATTGAATATTTCTTTGTAATGCATATTTTTTGTCACTACTTGAACCCTACAAGTTGTACAGTACTGCGGAATATGTTGGCGCTATATAAATAAAATGTATTATTATTATTATTATGGGACAGTGACTGACCATGTTTGTGAAGTGCTGTGGAATATGAGGGTGTTATATAAGTAAGCTAAATTAATAAATAGACTGACTATGGAAACCTATGAGATCCACAATGTGACTTTCCTTAGATACTGCTGATATTATGTTTCACACAGCAAATACTGTTAGACTAGTCAAATAGGAGGTCACGTGACACGTACATGAGTCTTTGTTCTGGTTAGTCCACTCTCTGTAGGCCGGAGGTTTCAGTTTTTGGTGTGTTACCTTAGCCCAAATGAGATATTCCTCACTTTCACTGACTTTGTCTCTGAGGCTTTCAGTGGTGCTGGTCACATTAAAGGTGCCGTCCTGGTTTTCTTGCATGACATTTGTAGATTGCAGAACCTGTGGCTTTTTACTTGAAGGAGGTTGAAAGACTTCCCAAGTTACTGAGATTTCTTCAGGATAGAAATGATCCACATTCAGACTAAACCAGCCGTCTGTGGTGTGTGTGATATTTCTTAACTTTGGATGACCTGGAGCAACAGCAAAAGTCACATTTATATTTTTACTATACAAGGAAGTATATAACCTATTGAATATGGAATCAGAAATAACTAGCAGAATTCTACCTCTGGGGCCCAACATCTTATGAACATGTATTATGGACAAGTCCCCAATATAGACATCTAAATCATCACTCACATAAGAGGGAGAATAAAGGATAGAAACAGCACGTTACCAATAATATCAAGAATTATTTGTGGTGCTTATAATCTGTTGTTGGGATGGACAGAAGGTGTCTGACTAGTCCGAGGGTTATTCTAAGTATCAGTCACTGCTGGTCACTTTGTCTTTAGACACATCAGTATTGGGCTAGTTTTATTTTGCCTTGTTGATGATGACCATTTGTGAAATATGCCAATCTCCAACAGCCCAAACTCCAGGTTGTAGTATAAAGAGGGCGCTGCTTTACAGGGGAGTGTTTTACTTGTATTTTTTATGACTTTTAATGTTCGTGTGGCAGTAAAGAAAAAAAAGAAAATCTTACCGGATTTATAGATACCTGGCAACTGTGCATGTAACATAAAACTAGCCTCACGCAGTAAAATGGCTATGAAATAGTTATATGACTGAAATAATCTCACATATATATTTTGACCTGCTGGTGCATTTTATACACATACCAGTTGTGCAACCAGTGCGGCAGTGGATGAAGTGTCTCAATGTATCCTGAGATGTGCAGCACACAATGACTAACTTTAAAAAATAACATGATTTTGCGATATTCAATCAAGAGTTGTATGTGCTATATATATTTATATGTGGCTTCCCAGTGGTTATGATGTGAACTGTCTCTCTTAGAGAATTTTTCCATCATGTTGTGATAATGTATGGAATTTGTTTTGTGAATATTTAGAGTCCATAACAAAACATCTATATGACATGACATTACCATGTAAAATGATTCCCAACATTTTTTGGAGATCAATGATCACATTTAATTAGTTGTTTGATACCAATGGTAAAACTTACGTTTCTGTTTGTATCTGTAGACATAAAAGAGAATGGTCCCAGCTCCAAGTGTCACAGACAGTAATACGGCAGCCATTACAACGAAATGTTTATGATTTGCCTTCAGATCTGAATCAAAACAAAAAACAAATAAGAAAAGATCGTTCATAATATGTGATAAAATTAAACAAATGTTCTAAAAAACTGTTCTGTAAGGGGGCATTCACAGTAGCGTTGGTGACCGTCAGAACCGTCACAAATCCGTTAAAAATAACATTGATTTCAGTTAGTGTCCCTTTACATCATATCTGTCACATGTCCGTTATTTTTCGCGGACAGAAAAATCCGGGGTGCAAGATTTTTGTGTCCGTGAAAAATAACAGTTTTATAACTCACGTCAAGAACGCGTTATTTTTTAATGTTAGTGTGTTTATTTGTAAAAGACAGTAACGGAAGGGCATCCGTTATACTTTATTACTTTCCATTTTTTTCCTGCGCATGCTCTGAAAGCAGAAACAAAGAAAAAAAAACGGACAGTATAAAAACGGACACTAACTGATACTAATGTGTCCATTAAATGGATCAGTTAAAAAAATGGACACATTAAAATCAATTAGTGTACGTTAATGTCTGTTATGACAGGTGTCCGTTTTTTTTTGCTAACAGACACTATCATAACGGATATCCAACGGTGGTGTGAACCCACCCTTAAAATTGTAATTCATTCATTGACACTAGGTTCACACTAGATTCTCCTTTCTGTTGTTCTAATCTGTCGGAGGACCAGAAAAACGAATAGGCGGACCACTGTAATAGTGGTTACACACGGAGCATGGTAGACCCCATTGACTGTAATGGGATCCTTTGGGCGTCTGTCATTTTAAAATTGAAAGTGACGGAGGAAAAAAATTATCTGTGCAGAACTTTTTCGTCTTCCATTTTCAGGCAGACATTGTGACAGAGTCTCGCATGGTGTGCACCATGTCTTAAAGTAATTCATTTCCTATCATTTTAAATGCATATTTCTCTGTAAGATGTTTTCGAGCACTACAATCTGCCAGAATTACTGCTTTTTTCTCACGTAGTAGTAGTAGTAGTAGTAGTAACTCTGGAAAGTAATGTGACCTGTTCACTTCCATTCCCCCAAGTTGTTAAATTGTGGTTTGGTTGTGTGATACTGTGTGCATTAATGTCATATATTCACCCACCTTTTCCCAGTACTTCCAGTCTCTTAACCTGTGGATGGAGCAGGGTTTCATGTTCCACCACACACGACACCTCCATACCCCAGTTCTCCTCAGTGGGCATGAAGGGAAGGACAGCTTCCAAAGCTGAGCTGTTAATTCTTTTCATTTCCGTTTTCTCCATAGGTATCCCGTTCATAAACCAGTTCACCACAATGGATTCTGGGTAAAACCCAGATACCTGGCAAACCAATATCTGTTCTACATTCTTTATAAATGTGTGAGGAAGGATGTGAATAATTGGGATGGCTGCAAATAAGGTAGAAAAGAAATGATTTTTCAATCTGATATAGTATTTCAAGAACAAGACATTTTTGAAGATGTAACTTCTATACCTGTATAGTATACAGGTGCATCTCAATAAATTAGAATATCTTTGAAACATTTATTTCAGTAATTAAACAATTAAAAAATTGTACTTTGAAATGGTACCATTTATTATTCCGTACTGGGAAGCTGAAGGGCCGCATTTTTTTAACAAATTCTATACAATACATATAACCCCAGCTGTGGCCCTGCACAGCTGAAAGGGGCTGTCCAGGATAAATTGAAATTCCTACACTACTCTAAACACCCATATCCCCGGGGCGCCCCAGGGACATTTTCTGGTTATCCGGTGACAATCCGTTTCCCCGTTTCTAGAAATGGAACGTCACCGATACCCCCCCCCCCCCCCCCCATAATACTTCCTGTCTTCTTCCTGACCACACTTCCTTCTGCGGGGAACGGCTCCTCCTCTTCTGTGACGTCTGCCAGCATGCGCAATATAGTCCCAGCGCTGCGGCCTACATCCCACACCTGCGCAATGGATTGCTGGCTGCAGTGCAGCGCCGGGACTATATCGTGCACTCCGGCAGAGTTAAAAAAGAAGAGGAGCTGCTCCCAGCAGATGGATGTCTGGTCAGGAAGAAGAAGAGTAAGTATGATAAGGTGGGGTCGGGGGTGGGGTTTGTTGGCTGATTTACTTGGGAAGGGCTAGTAGTGGGCAGGATAGCTAGGGAGACAGGGAGGGGGGTGTTAGAGAGGGAGGGAGAGGTAGTGAGAGGGAGGCAGTGTTAGTCAGTCTACAAGTAGATTGAGAATTATATTACCAGTTGGGGGGTTCTTTACTCCCCAGCAACTGGAGAGAAGGCCATGGGCCGCAGATTGCAGCCACAGGGGCCACATGCGGCCCGCGAGTCGTGTGTTTGAGACAAATATATTGAGTTAGCCTCTAAAAGGTATCGCCTGATTTCTTCACTCTTCCACTACTTTCAATGGCTAACACAGTACAACATTATACTACTATGAAATACTGCCAGAAATCAAAAGTTGTCCGAAAGTTTAGTTACGCTTTAAACACCAATTTTGCATTCTGTAACAGTGTTAGTGTTAGTTATTTCATATGTAGAAGTTTGAGGAAAGATAGTTGTATGTGATGCTGGTTGGCACTTTTTTTTAGTATTTTAGTATTCTTTCGATCATAACATTTAATTTTATCTTAGTTAATTAAACGTGAAACTATTGTACTGTGTACTAAAAAGAAGTAATGGGAAGGGTTACTTAGTAACTGTAAGCGGGACCTTTGCTCCAGAGCAGATTTTTTTATCCCCTTTAGTTACCTCCATAAGAAAGCTGAAATATCTCCTGGAGTGGTTGCTGTAGAGATTCATGTCGGACTGTACATGAGAAGTTCTGTTCTCTGTCCTCCTCACTGGGTATGATCATCACGGAGCTGTTCACATTATATACTCCATCTTGGTTCCTCCAGGGAGTCTCCACAGTAACATCATTCAGTCTCTCTGTGCCCCTGAACCATTTCACATCAATGTCCACAGGGTAGAATCCAGTGATGGAGCAGCAAAGAACACTCTCTGTATTCATTACTATTGTCTTATCTGTGATGGTCACCTGTGGAGGAGCTGAATTTAAGAAATATTTTATAGTATTACATGTAAAGAAATTAACAAATTTCTCCAACTAAACCAGTCTTAGAGCTCATACCTCCATCAATGAAGATTTCTGACATGACATATCAGTGATTTACCATACATACACTTTAAATGGCATATAAAGGAATTTTATTTAAAGGTTTTAATTCTTCAATATCAATACATTCTGAAAATGTTACAGGTAAGAACTCTTTATGGGGAAAAGGCTAACATATTGGTGTTCACAGAAAAGGTTGAGCAAGCAAGAATTAAACAAGTCTCGTAAAGAGGTCAACTTTGTGAAGACCTGCAGGTCCATGTCCTCTGGCCTACCTGAGAAATTACACGGCATCCATTTAAATGAATGACCATCTGAGGAATGTATGGCAGTTTTACAGAGTAAATCTTCATTCTGGCCCACAGATGGAGCTATACAGACTTTCCCCCTCTGGCCCTATTTGAGCATAGGAACCGGGGTTTGCTTCATGGGACCTACTCTTTCTTTAAGATCTGAGATATTAATAGATTTTCAATGACCAAGTTAGATCAAGCAAATAAAGCTCATAAAATATCCTTGTGAATATGCCAGTTTATGAATGTCATTGAAATGAGCCAACTACTCAAAGAAAAGTGTCAGACAGAGACTTTTGCTTTGAAGTAGTCAGAACAGTTATGTAGTACATCTTATGATCTACGAAGACCCATCATCTAACACCCAGATCACCTCTGTGTACAAAAAGGGGTGGTAACCTTCAGAAAATAGGTTTACAGCATTTGTCACAAAATCTGTAAATCCTTACCTTGAATGTCCAGCCTGACCTCCCCCTCCTTCCTCTGTGTACCGTATATTACAGTACACTTGTAGAGGCCGCCATCAGACAGTATTGGGTTTGAAATCAACAGATCGGTGCCCCCATCCCAGGCTCTTTCTACATAGGACAATCTGGGGTTTGTGGTTATCTCTGATTGGTGATCAACTCTTAACACTTCTTTTCCTTGAAAATACCAAATTATTTCAAGTAGTGAACGGTCGACTGGAGGTCTATCCACTGTGAATGAGCACGGGATCTGCACATCTTTTCCCAAAAAGGCTTTATGATTTTGTGGGACAAACAACTTCAAAGCCGAAACTAGAGACAGAAAAAAAGAGCACATGGTTAATGGCTAAACATACAATCCGTTTAAATACTTATGATTTGTATAGATATATTCAATGCAATCCAGAGATTTGTGTAGCTTACTAGAGTCTCTCGGCTATTAACTGCAATGTATGTAACATTTCCTTCTATCTTACATGCAATGGAATCCTTAACACTGGGAAGGTAGTAAAACTCTGTTTACATCTGCATTGGAGGCATGTATCCTGAGGGAAACCCGACATACAGTGTCCATATTAGGACATCCTCAGATATCAGTGTCAAACATCAAGATTAATAGCAGTTTACAACAGTGACACCTGACTTTGACTTTAATTCTGACAACGACTTTGACTTTGATTCTGACAACGACTTTGACTTTGATTCTGACAACGACTTTGATTCTGACTCTCACTTTGACTCTGACTTTGATTCTGACAGCATTGGCTGGGCTGGAACTGAAGTGGTTGATACGACTGCTGCAGCCAGTCACTGGCCTCAGTGGGTCACATGCTTGGTAGCGGTAAGTATTAGCAGTGACCTCACTAGTACTCAGCATGTGACTCCTGGGGCCAGTGATTGACACTGGATGGAACAGGGGACCCACCGCAGAACAGAGGACTGGCTGTAGGTGACTATTCCCTTCTTTTTTGCCCTCTCAACCCAACCACCCTGAGTATGCCTGGAAAACCCTTTTCAGCAGCGTTTTTGCTGCTGAGGAAATACAGTGGAAAAAAACGCTGTTTCACAGTACCAACAAAGTGAATGAGATTTTGTTTAATCTCATCCACACACTGCAGAAAAATGAGCTGAGGAAAGGCGGTCTTTTTAAAAATCGGATGTGTTTTTGAAAAATGTAGCATTTTAATTTTAGCTGCAAAATTATGAGTGTTTTCTCTCTATATTTAATAGGGGAAGAAAACACACAGAGAAAAATGCAGCAAAAACTCAATGAAAAATGCTGGAGAAAAAAACGCAGTGTTTTTTCGGTGCGTTTTTTAGCTGTGTTTCACTACGTAGGGCCTAAGCCTTAGATAGACTGTGAGATCTCTACTTATATATGGGATAGGTATACATGGTGACACAGGGCATCCTTGTGGCCTGATACGTCGGAGGTTTCTTTTATCTTTGTTTTTTGCCATGTTCACACAATTAGTTTTCTCTGTTAGATTATGTCAGAATTCCTGCCTATATCAATCTTCAGGTGTTAAAGGCATTGATCAAGACTGTTTTAATCAGAAACAGAAACCATTCTAGCTCAGGGGTTGCACCTAGTATTGTAGAAAAGCCTCATACTTTCAATTTGCACACAGGGTTAATACAGGGAGACTAATAATGGTGATCTTCATGCATGAAAGCTACAAAAGCACAGCTAGATCCTGCATTCTCTGCCCTAAACACATAAAATACCTCCTCATGTCATCTCATACTTCTCATCACTACCACTACATCCATGTAGCATGCAGTATGTGTATTGTCCATAGGTCACATTCAGTCTCATGTTGTCTTGAGCATGTGCTGTATCTAAGCACTGAGCTGCTGCCTGTACTAGAGAAGCTCTACCACATTCACCTCATCTGTGTAAATTACTTCCATGACTTGTCTCTGCAAATAAAATAGGAAAGTAATACTTACCTGTCTGTAAGAGGAGAAGAAGGAAAACAGGTGCAGCCTCCATGTTCATCTGAACTGATCTCAAACTTTCACTTTCAGATGTGGATCTGAAAGTCTGCGAGGAAATCACATGTTGTAGTCTCCAGTGGAAACTTGGAAAATCCACATCAAATCTGCCTGTATGAACATACGGGTTTACATGGAGATTTTACAGAAATGGTGAAATATAGAGCAGAGTAGATTTAGGGTGTTTTTTTTGTACCCCTGCATTATAACCGATTTTGTTCTTATTTTTTTAGCTTTTTTGTGGAAAATATTGTTTAACGTTTCATTTACACAACGTTCACATCTTTGCCTGGTATCCACCCCTATTGCAAATCCATCTAAGTCCCTACATTGCGGTAATGTAGCATTCTTCCTTCTGCGGAAACGCAGCAGAAAAAAAAATGCAGTGTTTTACAGTACCAGCAAAGTGAATGAGATTCTGGCTAATCCTATCCGCACATTGCAAAAAAAAAAAAAAGCGCAATGAAAAATGCTGTGGATAAAAAGGTGATGCGTTTTTTACTGGTGTGTTTTTTACCTGCGTTCCACCATGTGGGATCTTAGCCTAAAAGAAAAACCAACGGATTCATCAAAAAACAGACATAAACGGTTACACAGCGCATACCATAATCTTTCTTTTTTGACGGATCCGTCAATGGGTGTCTGTCAAAAAACAACTGTCCGTTTGTGTTCGTTTTTGGCAGATGTTTATTTTTTTTCTCCCTTCATCTTCATTCTGACCATTCACAGAGACGAAACAAGAGCGAAAAGCAGATTGCAAAACGGTTCACAAACGGATAATCCATTGGTAATCTGTTTGTTTCTGCTTCCATAAACCTCAATGTTAAAAAAACGGATTATTTGCTGTCCATCGTGTTTCCTATTTTTTGGAAGGAGCAAAAGTGCTGCGAGTCGGACTTTTCTCTTTGTCCAAAAGAGTGGATACACTGTGGAAATGCTCCAAACGCACAGCGAAGGATGGTTTTATAAACCCATTGACATCCTTGACCCATTCTATCAGTTTTTATGATCTTTAGACAAATCACAGAAACTGATTCCATGCGGAGCCACCAACGCACATGTGAACCCTGCCTTATATTGTAAATAATGGTGGAAGGCAAAACAATCAAACTATTCATCCAAATATGTTGTTTGTTCTTTTTATTATTTTATTTACTGTTTAGCAAAAACCACACTTTTGTTTGTAGTACGAGTTGTTACAATAGACTTGACCTCCTTCACGCCCACCTTTTGTATGGCTTTTTTTTTTTTTTTTTAAAATAAAAATGCATGTAAAAAAAAGTCAGTATTTCTTATAAATGTAAGGCTTTATTCAGATTACCAACATACTAATTGGCTGTGAAAAAGAGACATTAACATCATGTGTGTGAATCGAGTCTAAGACTTGGTTCACACTTGCGCTGGTCTGAACGACGGGTCCTGAATAACGGAGAGCCCATTCACTAAACAGCGGTTATCCGCTGGGTGTCCTTTTTTTATATTGAAGCTAGCAATTTTCAGCAGATTCCGACTCCGACGCAGATGTGAATCTAGCCTTTACCTTTTTTTTCTGTTGCTTTTTTGTCAGGCCCCCAGCAGCCATGCCAACATATTGACGCCCTCCAATCACAGAATGTGGGAGCAAATGCAGGGAATTTTGTCGGGAATCCCTTAGATGCCACGGTTGCTATTGACTGCCAAATCTAGGGGGTTAAGTGTCTGGGATCAGAGGCAGCTCCACTCATGGGCACAGCAGCAGGGTGTCAGGTGTATGTTACAGCTCACACCCACTGCTCATGGCACTGGCTTAGCTTGTGGACCAGTGCCATGTTCTTCTTCTAAAGGTAAGACTGTACTTGCCATGACATACGTTTTCAGCATGGCACAGGGAGGGGTTAATACATTATTAATCATGGCATTGCCATTTAGCTTCATGAACTTAATTGTGTTGCATATACAATAACAATGTATATAACACATATGGTGTGGCTGGATCTCAGACCTTTCTATCAGTGCTATCACCCTTTATTTGCCGCCAGTTCAAGCCAATATACTGTCATCGTAAGTATTGAAAAACATCTATGTTCAACGATTTTTTTGGTTAATTATTTTTGATCATTTACAATACTTTTGTGTTTATTGTTTTATGTTTTTACACTTCCCAATTAATGTTATTAACAAATCAGAAGCATTATTACTACATGTAAGCAGACCTCTGTCCTCTCAGTATGAGCTAACCCCCTCCTTCCTTCCTCAGAACACACAAGCTGACAAATCAACAACATTCCCAGAAAAAGCAAAACCCAAAGGTCGTACGTGGTCAGTAATCATTAACAAGGTTGTGATCCAGCTCTGCAAAATATGCTGGTAGGATATACAGTATACCGCAGGATACACAAACACATACATTTATGAAAAATGTGCAACTTTTCATTTCATATACAGTAAGCATATTTACCAACTGTCCTAGATTTTCAGGGACAATCCCTAATTTTCAGGAACATATTGATAGAGACTTCAAACTCCAAAAATATAGTATTCAATTGTTTATTTATCACAAATAAATACTGAAGCAACATCTGAAGACATCCGCCAGGAATTTAAAGCTTGGGTGCAAATGGGTCTTCCAAATGGACAATGACCCGAAGCATACTGCCAAACTGGTCACAAAGTGGCTTAAGGATAACAAAGTCAATGTTTTGGAGTGGCCATCACAAAGCCCTGATCTCAATCCTATTGAAAATTTATGGGCAAAGATGAAAAGGCAGGTGCGAGCAAGGCGGCCTAAAACATGGCTCAGTGACACCAGTTCTGTCAGGAGGAATGGGCCCTACCAACTATTGTGAGAAGCTTGTGGAAGGAGATCCAAAACGTTTGACCCAAGTCATACATTTTAAGGGCAATGGTACCAAATACTAATGAAATGTATGTAAACTGTTGACTTTGCAGAAAGTAATAAAAAAATTCTCTCTCTCTCATTATTCCGGCATTTGGCAAATATAAATAATTTTGGTAATCCTAACTGACCTAAAACGGGAAAGGTTTATTCTGATTTCATGTCAGAGTGTGAGAAAAACATTCATATGTGTCTTTTTATATAGTGTATGTAAACTTCTGGTTTCAACTGTATATTATGATCTCATCTTTATGAATTTATCTATGTAAGAACCTATATGCATATATACAGTATATCTATACTATCTATTTGGAGTTCCCTGATGGAGATGACTGATATGAAGCAACTGACGATCATATGAACCACATATTTAATACTGCATTGCTATGTACAGTGGGGAAAAAAAGTATTTAGTCAGCCACCAATTGTGCAAGTTCTCCCACTTAAAAAGATGAGGCCGGCCTGTAATTGTCATCATAGGTAGACCTCAACTATGAGAGACAAAATGAGAAAACCAATCCAGAAAATCACATTGTCTAATTTTTAAAGAATTTATTTGCAAATTACGGTGGAAAATAAGTATTTGGTCAATAACAAAAGTTCATCTCAATATTTTGTTATATATCCTTTGTTGGCAGTGACAAAGGTCAAACATTTTCTGTAAGTCTTCACAAGGTTGGCACACACTGTTGCTGGTATGTTGGCCCATTCCTCCATGCAGATCTCCTCTACAGCAGGGATGTTTTGGGGCTGTCGCTGGGCAACACGGACTTTCAACTCCCTCCAAAGGTTTTCTATGGGGTTGAGATCTGGAGACTGGCTAGGCCACTCCAGGACCTTGAAATGCTTCTTACGAAGCCGCTCCTTCGTTGCCCTGGCGGTGTGCTTGGGATCATTGTCATGCTGAAAGCCCCAGCCACGTTTCATCTTCAATGTCCTTGCTGATGGAAGGAGGTTTGCACTCAAAATCTCACGATACATGGCCCCATTCATTCTTTCATGTACACGGATCAGTCGTCCTGGTCCCTTTGCAGAGAAACAGCCCCAAAGCATGATGTTGCCCCCCCATGCTTCACAGTAGGTATGGTGTTCTTTGGATACAACTCAGCATTCACTCTCCTCCAAACACGACGAGTTGTGTTTCTACCAAACAGTTCTACTTTGGTTTCATCTGACCATATGACATTCTTCCAATACTCTTCTGGAACATCCAAATGCTCTCTAGCAAACTTCAGACGGGCCCGGATATGTACTGGCTTAAGCAGGGGGACACGTTTGGCACTGCAGGATCTGAGTCCCTGGCGGCGTAGTGTGTTACTGACGGTAGCCTTTGTTACGTTAGTCTCAGCTTTCTGCAGGTCACTCACTAGGTCCCCCCTGTGTGGTTCTGGGATTTTTTTCTCACCGTTCTTGTGATCATTTTGACCCCACGGGGTGAGATCTTGCGTGGAGCCCCTGATGGAGGGAGATTATCAGTGGTCTTGTATGTCTTCCATTTTCTAATTATTGCTCCCACAGTTGATTTCTTCACACCAAGCTGCTTGCCTATTGCAGATTCAGTCTTCCCAGCCTGGTGCAGGTCTACAATTTTGTTTCTGGTGTCCTTCCACAGCTCTTTGGTCTTCACCATAGTGGAGTTTGGAGTGTGGCTGTTTGAGGTTGTGGACAGGTGTCTTTTATACTGATAACAATGTCAAACAGGAGCCATTACTACAGGTAATGAGTGGAGGACAGAGGAGCCTCTTAAAGAAGAAGTTACATGTCTGTGAGAGCCAGAAATCTTGCTTGTTTGTAGGTGACCAAATACTTATTTTCCACCATAATTTGCAACTAAATTCTTTAAAAAATCAGACAATGTGATTTTCTGGATTTGTTTTCTCATTTTGTCTCTCATAGTTGAGGTCTACCTATGATGACAATTACAGGCCGGCCTCATCTTTTTAAGGGGGAGAACTTGCATAATTGGTGGCTGACTAAATACTTTTTTTCCCCACTGTATATGATTTCGGATATTATATGTTTGAATAATATATTGCATTATGATTGAATACTGTTTGTATAATATATTGTATTATTACTGAATACTGTTCGCCATTACTGTCTATTGTAGAGTCTGAGGAAGGTCGTTAAAAGACCGAAAACGTTTACGTCTCTTCATTCCATGTTGTTCAGAAACTTCTAAAAAAATTTTGTTCATCACGAACACCGGATCGGTGATAAATAAACAAGAAATTGAATACTATATTTTGGAGTTTGAAGTCTCTATCATTACTTACCTGACGGTTCGGACCTTACTTCTCCGCTCCAAGACATTAAGCATTGAGTGCCAAACAACACCTCTTTACAACTAATTTTCAGGAACAGTTCTGGCAAATTTGGCTTGTCCTATCAAAAAAGGGGGAGTAGCATACAAAACCCTGCCAGAAGTAAGTGGACCCAGACGGTTTGAGGATGGGGGCATGATTTACTCATCCATATTTTACAAAATTAAAAGTTTTTAAGTATGTGTAAGCTATTTGGAGGAGCAGGTGACGTTTTCTTAGTGTATTCTGGCTGATAACAGGGAACAGTTTTGTACATTTAGTTGCATAGTAAGACGATGGAAATGTAAGCCATTCATCGGGTATCTGAGATAATGACTATTATTGATAGGAAATACATGGTGGCTCTTGTTAATATGTCCTTGTTCAGCCAGCAAATAATAAACCCTTGATTGTGGATTTTTCCAATCATTTATGCATAATGTAAATGCTCGCTGGTCAGCAGCACATCTATCTCCCCGTGTAAGGAGTGGATGTGCTGCCCACACCATGGAGCTGTATGGGGGATGAATAATGGTCTGACAATTGTTTGCAGAGTGCCGAGCACCATGCTTGTCTGTCGACCACATTCTGTACCACAGTCTTCAGCCCGTGTAATAGGACCTTTATTTATTATGTGCAGATCCTCACCTCAGAGCTGCATTCATTTGCCATCAGACATAATTTTACATCATCAGACATTAGTATATTATTTTATGACTGATACTTGTTACTGGCTGTGTAGTAACCTACTAAACCTGAGGCCAGTAACAAATATCAGCCAATAATCAGAAATTTTTCACTTTATTAAGTGAATGCCCCAGCTGTCTGGTCTGGCATGTTGTCGGAGTTGCTGTGTGTACCTTTAAGCTGTTCATACACATTACACAAATGTTGGCAGTGTAAAGTATTTTGGGGCAGGCTGACTGTCGGTGGAGAACAAAGGTTGGGCATGTCAGTTTTCAACATATCTAAGCCTTTATTACCTTGGAAAATAATAACTAGCAGAGGTGTCTTTGCATTTTCTAACTTAGTATGTAAGGTTATCCACTTTATTTGATATTATGTTTTTAAGTAGGGTGTATGTCTGTAAAAGTTAATGGTACTGTGTATTCACCTTTTGACCGCTCTTTATAGTACATATATGATCAGGGCAGGTGTTGGCAGACGTCCTTTGCTTCTCTCTACTCTGCACTTGACACGTTAACTACATTCTGGCAAGAAACTTTCAATGCCCCACTGTGAGAATTTTTCTATTCTTTAGCCCTATAGAACAGGTTATACTGATGGTGCAGTCACTCGCCCAGCACCTGCTTCACTTTATCCTGCTGCTGTACAGCCAGAGGTCTCTTGTTCTAAGTGCTTATTCAGACAATAAGGTCATGTACTCCATAAAAAAGTACTTTTTCACAGTCAAGTTTTAATCCAAAATAACAGACTTTAAAGGGAATCTGTCATGTCAATCTGGGACACTAAACCACCCACAGGTCCTTTATAGACCTGGGGTTTAGTGTCCCAAATCGCCCTGTTGTATTGCAATCCGCAGGCGCATTAAAAATAAAAAAAAACCTTTATACTTACCTAGAGAAGGGTCCGATGTACGCTGTTCGGCCGAGAACAGTCCGGCTTATTCATGAGCTTCTTTGTTGGCACGCCTCCCAGCGCATGCACTGTTCAGTGAAGCCGAAGATGGACACCCTGGCTTCACTGCGCAATTGCCGGAGGTACGGGACATGCGCACTGAAGCCGAGGTGTACTCCTCTGGCTTCATTGAAGAACTGCGCAGGCGCGGGGAGTACAGCAGCAGGGGGAGTATAAAGCTTTTTTGTTTTTAATGCGGCCATGGATTGCGTTATAACAGGGTGATTTGGGACACTAAACCCCAGGTCCATATGGATGTGTGGGTGGTTTAGTGTCCCAAATTACCCTGAAAGATTCCCTTTAACCTATTGAGGAAGCAGTCAAAACGGCCTGAGAACTGACGGGTTCTATTATTTAACGGATTGAGCACACAGACATGTGACTAGATCTGTTATTTTATATGCAGCCAAGTGCAGTCTGTTAAAAAATCAGCTAGCACATGGTCATGGAAGCCTGTTGTGTGAATAAGCTCTAATTCTGTGCATGTCTAAGCCTCTAACTTTTAACCTACAAAGATTGTGATTAAATAATAATAATAATGCATTTTATTTATATAGCGCCAACATATTCCGTAGCACTTTACAATTGTAGAGTTCAAGTACAGACAAAATGAGGCAGTACAGAGTAATTCACACAATGGCACTGAGGGCCCTGCTCGCAAGATCTTACAATCTATGATATAAAATAACAAGCATCGAACTTGTGCAGATATCCGACATACATCATAAATCAACTAAACAAAGCCATTTTGAAAATAACAAATCCATCATCAGAAATCTGTCTGAAGATAAGATATGTTTCCGATTACTTACCTGCCTGACTGTTATTGAATTGAATGGGAGAGTTGGGAGGCTGTTTTTGAGTCAGATTCCCCCTCAAAAAACCACCTGAAAAAACCTCTGTGTAAACCCTAAGACTAAGGCCCCACGTAGCAGGCTTCATCAGATAAGCGCTGTGGGAAAAGACTGTGGCGGAAACGCATCACTTTTTTTCCACAGCACTTTTCACAGAAAGTCCGCTGTTTACCTCTGCCCCTATTAAACCTATACAGTATACAGCGTTTCCGGAGGTATAATTGACATGCTACAGTTTACAGAAATACAACGGTTTTTTAAATCGCAGCATTTCTGCTGTGCATGTTTTTCTGCATTGAGTGGTTGGGATTAGCCAGAATCCTATCCACTTTGCAGGTAATGTAAAACGCAGCGTTTTTTTGAGCCAAAGTCAGGAGTTTTTTTTTTAAAAAAAAGGAATGTAAAATATAAAGGAAGTGCTTAGATGTTTCCCTTCTGTTTAATTCAATTGGCTATGGCTCAAAAAACCGCAGCCAGATCTGCAACAAAAAATGCTGTGTTTCCACAACGTGGGGCCTCAGCCTTAGGACCCCTATATCCCATTATAGCGCATACTGAGTAAAAAGACTAAATGTCAGTCGAGTAAATCAAATCATGAAATAAGGGTCTACACACCTATGTGGGCCATCAGTACACATTTCACTCTGATACTTCCGCTAAAGGTTGTAAAGAAGGACTGTGTCCTAACAGCATTTACATAGTAAATAGAATACCATCAACCTTACCTGAATACTATATTAGTTAAAAATGACTAATTACCATAAAAAGAGAAAGAGGAGGTGCTGACAGAGTGACGTATTTCATACATACACGCAGCGTATCATGGAACACAGCATTTGGTTTCAGTAAAGTAATACTCCTAGTTACAGATAGCACCACCATTTTCTGACACCCATAACTTTTTAGGTTCATCCACAGAGCTATAGCTATAAGGGCTCTTTTTTGTAGGTGAACTGTACTGTCATGAGATACATACAACTTTTTAATCCATCTTTATTCTTTTTTTTTTTTTTTTTTTCCAGAGAGGCCCTAAATCTGCAGCCTTTGCTTTCTTCATTCAGTGATCTTTGACATGATGTGTCATATGACTTGAAGCTCCTGGGCAGAATCTGGATGTGGCCGCTACCTACTGTACCTTGTGCCATTTTATGTGGCAGAGGGACTTTCAGGGTCCAGGGCCCAGTAGTGACTGCTACTTCTGCACCCCCTATAGCTACAGTGTCTCTGACACCTCCAGGGTGCCTGCCACAGTCTTTCCCTAGCATGACTGCCACTGATGCCTGACTGTCTGCAACAGAGTGATCAGGTTGGGAGGATTTATGTGGTGACAAGACTGAAAACACTTGTGCTGCCTGGGACCCTGATGTAGTTGCAGTTTATTGCCTATAGTGAAAGCGTCCTGGAGGGAAGTCCTTGTGACACTATAGTCCTTGTTGCTGGCAGGATTCTAAAGTTGATGTTGATTTCATAATTTACTAGTTTCCTTCATTATCCAATTTTTGTCTGAAACAGAATCACATTTTCTTGTTTAGCTGAAATTTCTGTATGGAAACAAAAGAATAAGCAAAAAAAGCTATTATGATGGTTTCACACAAAGTGGGGCTGACATATTAAGGATAGTTGCAGACGACCGTGTGTATTTTGCGGTCAGCAAACTAGTACTTAGTGTTCAGGTTTTGCGGACCGTGTGTCATTGTGACCATGTGTGCGTTCAGTGTTTCTTCAGCATCAGTGCCGTATGTCTGCAAAAACAGACAGTGTGCCATCAGTGTGTGATCCTAGCTTGCGGATCCAAAATGATAATCACAATAAACCTAACATAAATTAATACGTAACTTTTAATGATGAATTAAATAAAAAGTACATCAAGACACAAATATAGAAAAATTCAACCCTGAGCCAAAAAATGACCTGTCGGTGGCACAATAATAAATTGTATGATAACCAATAATCCAAACACGGCAGCCTGGAACAATAAAATTAAAAATAAAATCCAGGATTTACCGTGATTCAGATGAAACCAACATGGACGACAATAGATAGTGGATGGGTGAGGGGATACATGTATGGATTGTTTGGAGTTTATATCTTTGTAAATTAGGCACTTTTTATATTGCACCTGTTGTTATAGCACTTTATACATTGGAGAGGGTGAGTACAGGGATTGTTTATAGTAGGGTCAGGTTCCGGTCGGGGCTGCATGCTATTTAGGGCGGTGGCCCCGAGTTAGGCTTTCAGGGTATACCAGGTCTCGCACATTACATGTAGGGCAGTGTTTAGGGTGAGTTTACACTCATTTTTGGGTCCCTTTATAGCCATATTCGTCTGGCAAGCACCTTTCTTTGTATGCCCCTCACCCATCCACTATCTATTGTCGTCCATGTTGGTTTCATCTGAATCACGGTAAGTCCTGGATTTTATTTTTAATTTTATTGTTCCAGGCTGCCGTGTTTGGATTATTGGTTATCATACAATTTATTATTGTGTCACCGACAGGTCATTTTTTCGCTCAGGGTTGAATTTTTCTATATTTGTGTCTTGATGTACTTTTTATCTAATTCATCATTAAAAGTTATGTATTAATTTATGTTAGGTTTATTGTGATTATTGGATTTTGTATTGTATTGGATAATCTATACTTCATTCTCTGTACTATATTTATTGGAATTTAGTCATTAGTTTGCAGATCCACCAAAAAAGAAACAGAGGAGACATCTAATTATATCCCTAGCTTGTCCTTGAAAACAGACGGCACACCGATGACACACGGAGTACATCCTTGTGCCGTCCTAGGTTTTTACTCTCCCATAGGATTCTATGGGCAAGTCCGTTCCGCAAAAACTGAACAGAATAGGACATGTTCTGTATTTCACAGCGCGGACTCACGGCTCGCATGGTCATGTGCATGTGCCCATAGAAATGAATGGGACAGTCTGCTGTCCGTGAATAACTCACATTCACATGACCAAGGTGCCAAACGGCTGTGAAAAATACATACATGTGCGTGTATGGAGAGGTCTCTGAAAATGGACAAAAATAGGCCATGACCTATAGTTTGACGGTCATGTGAATAGCCCCCATTCACTTGAATTGAATTCAGTGCTGCTGTGTAACGTCTGTTAAAATGTTTCACGGCCATAGCTTAAGGTTGAGGCCACACAATGTGGAAAAGTTGGGTTTATAGCTACGAATTTGCAACATTTTTTTTTACAGCCAAAACAAAGAGTGTCTTCAAAAGGAATGGGAAATATAAATGAAGCATTTCTCCTTCTGCAAGATGTGGCCCCTCAACTTACGGTTTTTTTGCAAACACACTTTTTGTGTGGCATTTTCTCTTTGAAAAAACAAAACACATAAAAAAAGGCAGCCGTTTTGATGAAGTGCATTTTTCTGGCGGTTTTACAGTATTTTCTTTGCAGAGTACTGTATTTACTACCCTGTGTTTTTCATTCATAGAGTCCTCTATGGGTGTCTATGGGGAGAATAACAAAAACTGAGAAAAACATATTTACACACTAGATTGATACACCAACAAAGCCGTCCTGTTGTCACTCCTTTTGTAATGTCATTCTTGTTAGTTTTGACAGGGGTATTACTGTCACAGACATTTACAGTATGCCATATTTACAGCATATGCTATATATATACACAGTACAGACCAAAAGTTTGGACACACCTTCTCATTCCAAGAGTTTTCTGTATTTTCATGACTATAAAAATTGTAGATTCACACTGAAGGCATCAAAACTATGAATTAACACTTGTAGAATTATATACTCAACAAAAAAGTGTGAAACAACTGAAAATATGTCTTATATTCTAGGTTCTTCAAAGTAGCCACCTTTTGCTTTGATTACTGCTTTGCACACTCTTGAAATGGTCTTCCAACAGTCTTGAAGGAGTTCCCAGAGATGCTTAGCACTTGTTGGCCCTTTTGCCTTCACTCTGCGCTCCAGCTCACCCCAAACCATCTCGATTGGGTTCAGGTCTGGTGACTGTGGAGGCCAGGTCATCTGGCGTAGCACCCCATCACTCTCCTTCTTGGTCAAATAGCCCTTACACAGTCTGGAGGTGTGTTTGGGGTCATTGTCCTGTTGAAAAATAAATGATGGTCCAACTAAACACAAACCGGATGGAATAGCATACCGCTGCAAGATGCTGTGGTAACCATGCTGGTTCAGTATTCCTTCAATTTTGAATAAATCCCCAACAGTGTCACCAGCAAAGCACCCCCACACCATCACACCTCCTCCTCCATGCTTCACGGTGGGAACCAGGCATGTAGAGTTCATTCATTCACCTTTTCTGCGTCGCACAAAGACACGGTGGTTGGAACCAAAGATCTCAAATTTGGACTCATCAGACCAAAGCACAGATTTCCACAGGTCTAATGTCCATTCCTTGTGTTCTTTAGCCCAAACAAGTCTCTTCTGCTTGTTGCCTGTCCTTAGCAGTGGTTTCCTAGCAGCTATTTTACCATGAAGGCCTGCTGCATACAGTCTCCTCTTAACAGTTGTTGTAGAGATGTGTCTGCTGCTAGAACTCTGTGTGGCATTGACCTGGTCTCTAATCTGAGCTGCTGTTAACCTGCGATTTCTGAGGCTGGTGACTCGGATGAACTTATCCTCCGCAGCAGAGGTGACTCTTGGTCTTCCTTTCCTGGGGCGGTCCTCATGTGAGCCAGTTTCTTTGTAGCGCTTGATGGTTTTGGCCACTGCACTTGGGGACACTTTCAAAGTTTTCCCAATTTTTCGGACTGACTGACCTTGATTTCTTAAAGTAATGATGGCCACTCGTTTTTCTTTACTTAGCCGCTTTTTTCTTGCCATAATACAAATTCTAACACTCCATTCAGTAGGACTATCAGCTGTGTATCCACCTGACTTCTGAACAACACAACTCATGGTCCCAACCCCATTTATAAGGCAAGAAATCCCACTTATTAAACCTGACAGGGCACACCTGTGAAGTGAAAACCATTTCAGGTGACTACCTCTTGAAGCTCATCAAGAGAATGCCAAGAGTGTGCAAAGCAGTAATCCAAGCAAAAGGTGGCTACTTTGAAGAACCTAGAATATAAGACATATTTTCAGTTGTTTCACACTTTTTTGTTAAGTATATAATTCCACATGTGTTAATTCATAGTTTTGATGCCTTCAGTGTGAATCTACAATTTTTATAGTCATGAAAATACAGAAAACTCTTGGAATGAGAAGGTGTGTCCAAACTTTTGGTCTGTACTGTATATATATATATATATATATATTCGGCAGGGGCAGTAACCCCTGTCACTCTGGGAGGCTGCCTCTCACCAAAACTAGGGCTCACTTCCTTATTTATAATGAGATTTACAGAATCAACTGAATAACCTTATCTAGTGGATATGCTATAAAAGTTAGGGATGTGAATACCACTTTAAATATTATTAATATGACTAAAACATGGCATTAACACTAATTTCAATACTTACTTCAGTCATTCTGTGCCCTTCTAGGAGAATGGATTCCATATAGGTCCTATAAAGACAGCAAACAGAAAGCATGTTAGGGTATTGCAGAACTTATATATGATATATTTATGGTTACAAGCAAAATAGTCCAAACAGCTTCTAGGGCAGCTGCAAATGTATATTAAATGTACTGCAGATATAAAATGTACATTTCACTTTGGAATAACAAAAAATAGTACACAATTCTGTGTATTTAGATTGACTACTTCTGGGATATGTAAAGACAATTAAAGGGGTTTTCCATTTCAGGGTCTCTCCTGTCTCCGCTCCACTTCCTGATTTCAGTGACAACTTGGTGGGCAGGCTTAGCCTGTGTGATGTACAGCTCAGGTCAGGTGTGTACTACCTGCTGCCGCGCCATTAGCCATTAATCACAGTGAAGAGAATACAGGGGGCCGGGAACAGGGACTGATAGCACCAGCCCGATCACCGCAGCTAGGTAGCAGGGGTGGTCTGAAACTAGGCAACAAGCTGAAAGTACCAACGACAGATAATCGGCAAGCAGAGCAAGACAGAGCAATATATTAGGTAAAACACTTCAGTTAGCCTAAGCTACAAGTTTATATATGATGCTGGAGATGGGAATAAGCCCCATTTTTCAAAACTGACATATGTCACTTGATGTGGCAATAACTTAGAGACACTTTAACTTACTCTAGAGATTTCGAGAATGTTTTTTTGTTACACATTGAACTTCGTGTTAGTGGTAAAACATTGATTACTATTTTTTGCATTTATTTTAAAAAAAAATTAGCAATTTTCAAAATGTGAAATGCTCTACTTTACTTTTCAGACAGATAATCATACCACCCATATACATTAATAAATATTCTCTACCATATCTCTACTTTATATTGGCATTATATTTTAATCGTCCTTCATTTTATTTTGGATGTTAGAAGGTTTACAAGTCTAACAGCAATTTCCCAGATTTATAAGAAAATTTTCCAAACCCATTTGTTAGGTACCACTTCAGTTCTGAAGGAGATTTTAAAGGCCTATATATATTAGACACCCCCATTAGTCTACCCATTTTCAAAACTGCACCCCTTAAAATAATTCAGAACAGGATTTGGGAAGTTTGTTAATCCTTTAGGCAATTCATAGGAATTAAAACAATATGAAGGAGAAATATAGACATTTCATTTTTTTTCAATAATATGTTCATTTAGCCCTAAAATGAATGCATTTGCATGGTGTTAAAGGAGAAAATGCATCGCACAGATTGTTATACAATTTCTCCCAAACAGAGAAATACCCTTCATGTGGATGTAAACTTATATCGCACAGAAGGGAAGGAGCGACACTGGACGTTTGAAAAGCATATTTTGCTGGAATAGTTTTCAGGTGTCAGATCTCATTTGCAGAGCCCCAATTTTTTCATTTTCACAAGGTGTTAAATTTCGCTACACAATTTCTCGTGAATACGGCAATATCTTTAAAAATGGTGGCCACTCTGCTGCAGAGCAGCCACCAGAGCTACCGGGTCTCCGCTGCAATGTACAGTGGAGACCCAGAGCTAATGCCCCCGTACCTTTGCCGTTGTAGGCCAGCTCCTGCACGGAGAGAACGCAGGAGCCGACCTGCTCCTATGGTAGCCTGGAGCCTTATGAAGGCTCCCAGGCTTGTCATAGGAATATTACTATTGAGGCTGGTCATAGATGATTGCAGGTTCAAGCCCCCTATGTTGGATAATAAAAAAAAAAAAATTAATACTTTTTTCAGCATCTTCCATGATTGTGTGTCCTACTGAACCAGACTGAGGGACCATTTAAAGGCTTAGGAAACCTTGGCAGGTGACACTGAATTTATAATACTGAACTTTTTCTCAATATTCTAATTTTCTTAGATTTGTAATAGAGAAAAAGTAGATCCTGGCGCCCCCGTGACAGAGTAATGGTGGGTTAGTAAGGTAATAGAACAGTACTAAGCTGTTCAAATAAAGCTTGCTGCTGCTCTTACCCAGTGACCATCCAAAACTAGTTTGGTGGTAACGTAATACAGAAAAAAGTAGGGAAAAAACTGGGATATTATGGTTGAGCGCTGCAAGGAAGGGTATATCAATAAAATATTTGCAAAGAAAACGCTTGTGAATAAAAACACACGTTTTATTGGTTCCACACCGGACGTAAACAATAGGCTACGCGTTTCGACGCTCTACTAGCGTCTACATCAGGCCATAAACTAGATATAAACAAAACACAGAAGGTATAATCAATGGCTAGGTTTTAGAGCAAGGGTAGTCATAGTGTAGGTCCAGATAAAAATACTAGGGTATAACATATATAGCAAGGTAAAATAAAATATACGATAAGAGTTTAAAATTAGCAATTAAAAAAGAAGGTAGCACAAATAGAATAGGGTAACACATATAAAAGGGTTGGATGCCCATAATAATAATAATATAGCATAATATAATACAGGTTGAAACTTAGTTGTATAGAACCAGCATATGTAGCAATGTCAATGGAAGGATTGTATTAGAAGACAAAAATAAATGACTGGGTAGATAAATGAATAAATACATAAACTATAATTAAATAAATAAATAAATACGTAGGTAAGTGTAGTTAGTGTTAAATAAGTACATAAAATGAATACAATATGAAAACAGATTTTAAGAGTGTGAAAGTTACATGTTAGGAAGACACTGATGATGATGATGATGATGATGATGATGATGATGATGATGATGATTGAAAGTATGAATAGGAAGTGGTTGTACAAGTAGAAAAGAAGACAGTGATGCAGGAGATGATGATGGTGAGTGGTAAATTATGAAGGAAGAGCTCAACTCACATATAGCCGAGTCCAGGGCAGGAAGGGAACCAAATTGACAGGAAGCAGCATGGAGGCTGCAAGTATATAGTATCTTGAGGGGTTGTGTTCGGGGGTTGCCGACCTCTGTGACACTAGAGTGAGACCATTTTCCTCAGGAGTGTGTTTGTGGTAGGACAATTATTGTAGTGCACCCCAGTTACTAGGAGATAGGAGGGTCTGATGTTGATGCTTGATGTATGTCACATGCTCATGTTTTATTGTATAGTACAAGTTAGTTATGTCTGAGGATGTGATTGTGATAAACTACAACTTTGTAGTTTGTTCTGATCTCCATGTCTGATTCATGTTCATTACTTAATGCAGATGAATATGTGAATTAAAAGTCTATACCCAAGCAACGCCAATGTTACTACTTTAATGCTGCTGGTTAATGCACAGAGATTATTATTAGGGTACATGCTTCAAGCTTCATTTACGTAAAAACTTGCTCACATGAATTAGTTTTAATAGACATGACTAGTATTAACTCTTATATTGCCGGGCCTGGGACCCCTGTGGATAACTAGTATGTAGGTCATGAGACACCCCTTCCCCCATCATTCCTCTTAAGCAGCACAAAGTGAGTTGTACTGAGCAGCAGTTGAGCATGTATGACATATGAACACAGTAGACAGGGCCAGAATTGGGGAGACCAACTAGGAAAGTGTCAGGGCCCTCTTTTCCAAAAGGGCCCACCCAGGGTTATGACCTGCCTGGTAAATCACTTGCATCAAAAGTCTGGTGTCCATAACATAGCCAAAGCACAGCGCTCATCTATCTCCAGCGTCTACATTAGAATGAGCCCCAACCACCTCTTCATTTACAACAGGGGAGAAAACCTCACTGTTTTCCTGAATGGTGGGTTTCTAAGTGCTCAGACCCTCACCAATCTGCAAGTTTTTCCCTATCCCATGGATAAGATTTAACATGCTAACATGGGAAATTCCTCGAAGATAAATTGTCATATATATATAAAACATTGAGAAGGACTCACCATAGACCTGTATTGGTCCTGTAGTTTTCTCTATGTCTTGCCCTGAGCTGGGATGCCGCACTCTGCAGATGATCTCTGCGCCATCATGTTCTCTTACTGATGGGGTGAATGTCAGGCAGGCGGTACAGCTGTACGTGTTGTCCGGCTGTCTCTGTACAGTGGATGTAGTATTGTCAGTTAGATCCACATTTCCCGTCTTCCTCTTCATGTACCAGGTCACAGTGAGATCATTTGGAAAGTACTGAGAGATTTTGCACTGTAATGTGGCTTCTGTCTTCCCCTTTAAAACTGGTTTGTCTATTTCTTCAATAATTGGATGCCAGGGAAAGTCTAAAAATAGCAAATTATGATTAATATTACTGAATTGAATTTGTTACTTACTTATTATGAAATTTTACTATTTATTCTTCTCCTGCACATAATTTATTATGCCATAAAGTCTCCAGTTTCATACTGACTCCATAGCAATGCATCAATCTTTCTATGCAGTATAGCAGTAAGGCTTAGGAAACTGCACTGGAACTTGTTCTGCCAAATGCCATTTATATAAATGTTATTATGCCACATTGTGATCCTAATACTTGTAATAATGGTGCAATACAAAGCTGAAAGGGTGTATTCACAAGGTACAGCACATAATCACACTGGACACAAATACTTAAGGGTTTTTCTTGTAGTTTTATTAGCATTTGTTTCTGAATAACGATCATAAAGGCATGTATTTGCATGCAGTATTGCCCTGACTTAGAGGTGGTGGGGTTATGGTGTGTCCCTCTGCTGCACCATTCTGCACTGTGTTAAATACTATAATGTGAATATCAGTTAGCCAAATAAGAAGAAACAGGACAGAATAGTTAAAATGAATTGGCCATACTCAACATGATTAGTGTGACTAGTATCATTTCTGGTAAAAGTATCAATGTACTGCTGCTGTTTTAGTTCTGTAGAAGTCCACTATAGGAAGCATCAAGTAATATTTTTTTGGAGGTGAATAATCGATACTTCTATATTGGAAATAGTATTGTAACTGAATAATTCTTTCTAAGTTAGCATTTTTGTAACATTACCTATCCAGGATAAATCTGCAGCATAATGAAAGTAATGAATACGGTGACATTGACACTTTTGACATAAAATAATTATTCTTTATTAGAATGGAACATGTAATTTGTTGTTTTGCAAATTATCTTGTAGTCCTGTTCTCTTTTGTGAATGGATCATTAATGTCCAGTGTAAATTGTCCACTAGTATAATCTTGTGTACATAGACCATTAGTGTACTCCTGTGTACATAGGCCATTAGTGTACTCCTGTGTACATAGGCCATTAGTGTACTCCTGTGTACATAGGCCATTAGTGTACTCCTGTGTATATAGACCATTAGTGTACTCCTGTGTACATAGGCCACTAGTGTACTCCTGTGTACATAGACCATTAGTGTACTCCTGTGTACATAGGCCATTAGTGTACTCCTGTGTACCTAGACCATTAGTGTACTCCTGTGTATATAGACCATTAGTGTACTCCTGTGTACATAAACTATTAGTGTACTCCTGTGTACATAGACCATTAGTGTACTCCTGTGTACATAGACCATTAGTGTACTCCTGTGTACATAGACCATTAGTGTACTCCTGTGTACATAGACCATTAGTGTACTCCTGTGTACATAGGCCATTAGTGTACTCCTGTGTACATAGGCCATTAGTATACTCCTGTGTATATAGACCATTAGTATACTCCTGTGTATATAGACCATTAGTATACTCCTGTGTATATAGACCATTAGTGTACTCCTGTGTATATAGACCATTAGTGTACTCCTGTGTACATAGGCCACTAGTGTACTCCTGTGTACATAGACCATTAGTGTACTCCTGTGTACATAGGCCACTAGTGTACTCCTGTGTACATAGACCATTAGTGTACTCCTGTGTACATAGGCCATTAGTGTACTCCTGTGTACATAGGCCATTAGTGTACTCCTGTGTACATAGGCCATTAGTGTACTCCTGTGTATATAGACCATTAGTGTACTCCTGTGTATATATAGACCATTAGTGTACTCCTGTGTATATAGACCATTAGTGTACTCCTGTGTATATTTAGACCATTAGTGTACTCCTGTGTACATAGACCATTAGTGTACTCTGTCTTAGGCCCCTTGCAGACGACCGTGGCGTAGTTCAGTGTGCTCTCCGGGTTTTTCCCAGATAGCACACTGGCCCATTCATTTCTGTCGGCCCACGACACAACCGTGAATTACACGGTCCTGTGTGTGGGACGACAGTCCGGGCTGCAAAACTCAGGACAGGTCCTATTCCTGTCCAGTTTTGTGACCGTGCTTCTGTAGCTGTTATTCATTGAATTACACGGTCCCATGTGCCGCCAGTACTGTACAATCACGTCTGGTAGCTAGCACACGGTCGTTTGCAGCCGGCCTTATGGCTACTTTCTAGTGCTGTACCTGTTACATGGAGATCTCGATACTGAGGAGATGTCAGTGATTCGTGCTCCCAAGTCACTCGCACTCCAGAGGTGAAATATTTCCAGGGAACTGTACATTCACTTTTAGCATCAAATGTCTGTTCACCATCTGTCTGGATAAGTTTTCTGGTTGAAGACATTGGTTGATTTTCTTCTTTATTAGTCCAAGTGAATGTAATATTTGATGGGTAAAACTTTATTAACATAATGGAGCACTTCACTTTATCCAAGTCACTGAGTGTTAACTTCACTGGCCTTTTTATCAGTGGAATCGCTAGAAGTAAAAGTGAAAAAATATAATGTACAGAAAAAAACAATGCTGACAGTAGGAGTTGTGCTATATCTTTAATCCCTAAAATATGTTTATTTTATATATTTGTTTTTTAAATGTATAATTATTCTGGTTAACAGTTTTATTGCTTATGCAAAATTTGCAAGTGATAATGGATATCCTTGCCTATTGACAATTTTTGCCTGGTCTTGAATATAGAAAATGTAGGACCATCTAATAGAATAGAAGGCTTTTTTACACATCAGCTTCAAGAATTGTTGCTGGGATTTTTCGGTAACTTACAGCAAAAATTTGTGAGTGTGTTAGAGACTTGTAACTGTAAAAAATGTACGCAATTGAGACTTTTACCGTTAGAATAGTTCCACTGTCTGTAACCATTATACTTTGGGGTACAGGTTTTTCATTTTGAATGGTGCTGTGTCTTCCTCCATTACTATGTCATTCTTGAGTGAGAGCCCATACTATCATCACATTGCTTAGAGCAGACCTGGGCATTGTACGGCCCGACCGTGGTGACAGGTGACATGCATCTGCAGCTACATATTGTGTTATTGCAATAAGCAGCTGCCGATACTTTTTACTCACCTGTCCACGCTCCTGTCCTGGTTGCCCTCCGCTGCCTCCTCTAGGTGGCGCTACACTTACGTCACAACGCTGAAGGACGCCGTGACACTACGTACAGCATCCCGACCTTCTTCAGTGTTGGCAACAGCACACCCTGGAGGCAGCAGTGGAGGGCGTCTGTAATGTCTTCAGGAAACATTAGAACTCAGGGATAAAATCCAACAGCATCTTCTTTTATTCATATCTCCACACTCTGATATACAACACACTAGCCTCCAGCAAGCAGTGCCACTTCCTGGTTCCTGTATCCTGTGCCCTCCTCTTAAAGAGGCAGAAATGCTTGCTGTATGTTACATCACCCCCCTGTATTTTGTTGTTTTTTGTTTTTTTTAAAAAAAAACCATTTGACATTTGAACAGTTATGGTGAAATACAACAACAAAACAAAAAAAAACAACAAGGAAAACATGAACATGAAAACACAGTTCACAATCATATATATATATAATCTGATCAAAGTTCCAGGATCCTGGCTAAACCTCCTCAATGAGTCTAGATGGGGCTCTTCTTTCTCTGGTAGGATACCGTCTAGAATGGCCCGGATCACTGCTTACCGATGGGCTGGCTATATCCTGTTGAGAGTTGCCACTATCAACAGCAGCTCCGTCAGTCTGAGAGAGTTCATCAAAGTCATTGTCTGGTATTATTTTGAAATGTGAGGCATTCCTGGTTATGGAGTGTCCATCCCGCTCAGCTGTGACCATGCTTCCTTTCTTGGCTGTTACATGATAGCCTGCTGGATCATACACTGGACATGTCTTATTGTTTGGCTTTCGACGAACAACAACTTTATCACCCGTCCGAATAGCAGATGGCTCCGCACGTCTTCTCTTGTCCGCATAATGTTTCATTTTGTGCTTGTTGTGTAAGTCTGTTGGTCTAACAGTTGACTCAGCTGGCAGTGCATGGGTAGCCACATCAGGAATGCGTATGCGAGGAGTTCAGTTGAACAGTAGATGAGCAGGAGCAGCATTAGTCGTTGAGTGCGGCGTACTTCTGTAGTTGCGTAGGAATTTGTTCAGGGCCTGCTTCAGTGGTATCTGCTCCAGAGCGGCTGCTTTGACTCTCTTCCCTAAGGTGCGCATAAATCTTTCCACAATTCCATTTGCTTGTGGACAGCAAGGTGTTATCTTCCTGTGAGTGAACCCAAGGTATTCAGAAAATTGTACAAATGTATGTCCATTAAATGGAGGTCCATTATCTGTTTTGACTATTTGTGGAATACCATATGCTGAGAAAATAGTATCCAACTCCGGTATGACACTGGTTGCTGAAGTTCACGAAATAAATGCAATTGTAGGATATCTGGAATATTCATCAGTTGCCACTAGGATGTACTGTCCATTAGGTAGTGGCCCATAGATATCAACCGCTACTTCCTCCCAGACAGCCGGTGGTAGAGGAGACATTTGTAGGGGTTCAGGGTTCGCTGCAGGAGTCACAAGCTGGCAAGTATTGCAGTGTTTTACTGTGTGTTCTACTAAATAATCCATATTTGGGAACCACACTTTTTCTCTGAGAAGTTTTTTTGTACCCACAATTCCCAAATGACCTTCATGAGCAATCTGTAGTACTTTGGGACGCAAGTCCTTTGGAACCACCAGTTTGGTTCCTCGCAGAATTAGGTGATTCTCAGTGACTGATAGTTCATTTCTGACACTTGAGAACGATTTCAGTTCCCTAATGTTGATGTCAAGATCTGGAAATTTTGTTCTCTGGATTTCATGCCATTTTCCATTCCGGATAATTTGTATTAAAGCACAAAGCGTCTTGTCATTTGCAGTTGCCGTCACAAATTGATCAGCTGAAAGTGCTTTTGGCACTGCATGAACTGCAACAAAGTTGATGTACTGTTCAGTTGCCTGATGTAGAATTTGATCGTCTTCTTCTGTGGGATGTCTGGATATGTAGTCAGCTGGATTACTGTATTTTCCAGGCCTATGAACGATTGTGTAATTGTAATCTTGAAGCCGCAGACCCCACCGTTCAATTCTAGCTGGCATCTTTGGCTCTGGGGTTTCCAAAGATGATGAGAAGTGCTTGATGGTCTGTGACTATGGTGAATGGAGCTCCATAGAGAAAGAGATGAAAGTGTTCACATCCCCAGACAACAGCTAGGCTCTCCTTTTCAGGCTGAGAGTATTTTTTTTCAGTATTCGTTAATGCTCTGCTGGCATATGCAATGATGGAAGGGTCTGGATTATTGGGTAAGTATTGTGTTAGAATAGCCCCCAGTCCCACCGGACTTGCATCCACAATCAGTTCAGTGCGTAAAGTGGGATCAAAGTAAGCCATGGTAGTTGTGGAGCACAGTTCACTTTTAATTGCATCAAAAGAGGTTTGACACTCTGGGGACCACTTGACTTCACAGCCTTGTTTCGTGAGTTCCCTCAGTGGTGTACTAATGGTGGAGAAGTTCTGGATATATCTAGCACAGTAACTGGACATTCCAAGAAAGGAGCGAACTTCACTGACATTCTGAGGAACGGAGGCCATTTTTATCACCTGTACCTTTTTGGGATCAGGCTGTACTCCTGCTGCTGAAAAGATGTGACCATAAAACTCCAAGGACGTTTTGTTAAATTCACACTTGTCTTTGTTTAGAGTGAGTCCCTGAGATGCTAAGCATTGAAAGACCTCATGTAATGCACTATTGTGTTCAGCTTGGGTTTTACCATAAACTAGAATGTCATCACTGTAATTGAAAGCATTGGGAATATGTTGGATTACACTTCTTATAGCATCCTGAAAAATTTCTGCAGCTGAACACACACCAAATGTCAACCGTTTGTACCGCCTGAGGCCTAAATGTGTGGAAAATGTTGTTAGGTATCTGGACTCTGGACTCAGTTCTAGCTGATGGTAACCTTTATTAAGGTCCAGCTTCGAAAAGATAGTTGCTCCATTTAGTAGATGAATAATATCATGTATTGTGGGAGAGATGTGTCTTTCTCTCTGAATAGCTGCATTTGGCAGGCGCATGTCCACACAAAGTCTCACCTGGTCGGGATTTTTGGGTTTTGGAACAACAACAATTGGAGAGACCCATGGAGTGGGGCCTGTAACAGTCTCAATAATATCATCATTTTCCAAAGATTGAAGTTCTTTTTCCACCTTCTTTCTCAGATGAAATGGAATGCGCCTGTGGGATTGTGCGACTGGACGAACATTTTCATCCACATGAAGATGTGCTTGAAAGTCCTTCAGTTTTCCAAGTCCACTGAACAAAGAGGAAAATTCATTAATCATAGTTTGTACATCCTTGTCAGCTGGATCAGTTATTGTATGGACGATCTGAATGAGACCCAGATCTAGGGCAGTATGGTAGCTGAGAAGGCAGCCTCCAGAACCCTCCAAGATGTAAAAACTTGTTTTCTGTGTCTTACCCTTGTAGCTGATTTCGGCTTCAAATTTTCCAACAGTTGGTAATGGGGTCTGAGATCCATATGAAAAGATTTTGGTCTGAATAGTTTCCAAGACAGGCTGTATCTTCAATTTCTTATATGTATCGCTGTCTATAATTTTCACGGATGCCCCAGTATCGATGGTGAAAATAATATCAGTTTTGAGAACATTGATTGTAACACTTGGAGACTGCATGGATTTTGGTGTAGAAGTAATGTAAACATAGTCCTCACTTGTGGTAGATGTCTCCTCTGCAGTCTGATGTATGGCTTTTACATTAGCCTGTTTTGCTGGACTGTAATGAGGTTTGGTAAGTACTGATCTGCACACTGTTGCAAAATGGTTCTCTTTACCGCATTTGCTGCAGGTTTGTCCTAACGCTGGACATTTATTTACATGAGGAAAGTCTTTCCCACACCGGTAACATTTCCTTTGTTTCTGGGTTGAAGTGTCTGCAGTAGCTTTATGTTTGAGGTTATGTACCTGGATGTCATCCCCCTTTTCCATCACAGTGGCCTGATGATCTGCTATTTCTATGGCACGGGCCATTTTGAGAAGGTCATGTAGAGAGTAATCCTGCTGCAACGCTTTGCGTCTTATAGTGGATGATGTGCAAGATACAATGATTTGCGTTATAATTTCATCATCAACATCAGTAAATGCACACCCCTGTGCCAGTTCCCTTAAGCGTGTGACATATGTGTCCATGGATTCTTCTGGAAGCTGTTTAGCAGTCCTGAACTTGTATCTCTCATATCTGATGTTTTGCTTAGGGTTGAAGTAATCTGTTAAGGCTTTGGCGCAGCAGCCATAAGTGTCAGTGTCTGTAGCAGGTAGGGTGCTGTAAATGTCATACACCTCTGTGCCAGCATGGTGCAACAATAGAGCTCTTTTTCTTTTGTCATCTTTTATGTCTATTGCTTCCAGAAAGTTCTCAAACCTATGCATCCATTTTTTCCAGTTATGAGCCAGGTTATGGCTGTCAGCTGTATCAAACTTTGGGAACACATGCATGTAGTCTGCCATCCCTCCTGTATTCAGTAATGCAGTATAGGAGATAAATGTGCAGGTTTCTGGGTACAGTTCTTATATGTGGATCTGTAAGCACACTCCTTGTATCTGGATTATGCAGATGGCAGTCAGTACTCACAGCAGCAGAACTCTCATCCCATCCTCGTCGCCAGTTGTAATGTCTTCAGGAAACATTAGAACTCAGGGATAAAATCCAACAGCATCTTCTTTTATTCATATCTCCATACTCTGATATACAACACACCACTAGCCTCCAGCAAGCAGTGCCACTTCCTGGTTCCTGTATCCTGTGCCCTCCTCTTAAAGAGGCAGAAATGCTTGCTGTATGTTACAGCGTCCAGGACTGGAGCATGGACAGGTGAGTAAAAAAGTATCGGCCACTACTCTGTGTGGGATTGGGGGGGGAACAGGGGGTCACATACTGTCGGTGGGAATTAAAAAAAAAAAAAGGGATCATTTACTGTGTGGGGGGTATAAAATGTGCCATAAACTGTGTGTGGGCCATAAATAGGGGCATCATATGCTGTGTGGGGGTAAAAAAAGGAGGTCATACACCGTGTGGGGGCTAAAAAAAGGGGTTATATATCGTGATTGGCAAGAAAAAGGGGGTCATATACCGTTTGATTGGCCAGAAAAAGAGGGTCATATACCATGTGATGGTCCAGAAAAAGGGGGTCATATACCGTGTGATGGTCCAGAAAAAGGGGGTTATATACCGTGTGATGGTCCAGAAAAAGGGGGTTATATACCATGTGATGGGCCAGAAAAAGGGGGTCATATACTGTGTGATGGGCCAGAAAAAGGGGGTCATATACTGTGTGATGGGCCACAAAATACAAATAATACAAATACATATATCAAAAATATAACTTTTTTTTTTACTAGAGCTACAAATGTCACAAAATTATGGATATTTCTGGATGTGACACGCCACTCGAGTTAAGCCAGGTTTTTTTTTTTTTTTTTTTACAAATTTTGACACACCGAGCTTAAAAGGTTAGCCATCACTGCTCTAGATGTTTAGGCAGAAGGGAAGAGGAGGGAGGAGTAGTGGTAGCTTGCACAGCACATCTCTGTATGGGGAACTGACAGTTCCCCGTACCATGTACAGGCGCACTGCCACTCTTTCTTCCTGATCCCAGTGCCCAGCCGCAACCTATCAGCCTTTCGGTGTTTTTGGAAGTAGCGATGCGCAAGTACTGTTGCCCATGCGTGTACTTTCATTTTCGGACCCGCCCGCTGTGCATGATGATGGCCCTCTAAAACCATTCCAATTTCTCATGTGGCACCATGGGAAAATTAATTGCCCACCCCTGGTTTAGAGGAAATGTTTACAGAGACTTGCTGTACCTACCACAAGAAGCAACTTGGTACTTTAAATCAGCTGTTCCCCCGGCAGTTCGGTCAAAGCTGAGCCTCCATTTTGGGGAAGACCGCCGGTGCTTGGAACAAGATCTAGGGTCAGTGATCCGTTTCCATGTCAGTCGGGAGACTATTGAAGGCTCCTAGGCTTGTCTGGCATTAACTTCTATTACAGGCTGCTCTATGCAGCTTGTAACAGAAGTGGCGATAATTTGCAATGCATTGCATTAGTGATTAGACGCCCTGGAATTCAAGATAAAAAAAGGAAGTTCAGCAGTTATGGGCAAGATGCTGCATTCCTCCTGTAACTGGGGCTAAATGTATAAACCCCAGTTACAGGGAAAATCAGCCTCCCCCACCAAAAAGAACACTGTTAAAATGTCCCCAAAGGAGGACACAATGTGAACTAAATAAATAAGCTTCTACACAATTTAGAGAGTAAGTACTCCTTTGTTGTACTACCCCTTTTGGTTGCCAATGCATGTTAGTGGTTCACTTTGGGTGCCAGCGGGCACAAGTGTGTGTGATGTGGGTATATCTGTGTCTTAGCTACTGGCAAAGTAGTGGCAGCTAGTTATATGTATGTGCAGATATCAGGAACGCTTCACTCCTGTGTAGCCTAGTGTGACTGGTTAGTGTGGAGACAGAGTTATGGTCACATTACACATCCTTTTGCGGTTAGTAGGGATACGCATCCCTGGTATACCATTTTTTTTTTTTCCATGTTGTTTGTTTGTGCTTTTGTTACTGCATATGAAGGGTGAAATTTAAAACCTATTCACATATAAGTTTTCTCATTGTAATTTGCTTTTTATTGGTTTTATGCAATGATCTCCATTGTTCGTTGGTCTTTTATGGCATAATTTTTAATCAATCTATGTAAACATATATTCAGGACAGTTATAGGTAGTGATTTGAGTAAAAAATGTTACTCACCTCTCCTCATGGCTTTCCCTGTACTCCGTTCTATTGGATTCTTTAGACTGGGATGTGACACTTTACAGATATATTCCAGGTCATCAGACTGTGACTGATCAGTGAATGATAATGTAGCTGAGCAGGAGTAGGAGTTATCAGCTGCTTTCTCTGGTGGGGAACACGACATAGTGTATGTTCCACTTGTACATTGTGTTACAGATGCCCCGTCTTCTCATGCCAGGTCACTGTCAAGTTATTTGGGAAAAACTTTGAGACTTTGCAGGTTAGTGTAGTTGGCTTGTCTTTTTGGAGACTCAAAGGAGTCATGTCCTGAATTCGTGGACACCAGGGAAAATCTAGAAAATATTGTCAAATAATGTAATTAGAAAATGTTCTCACACATATGTATTGTAAAACAATGCTTTATAATATTTGAGATTTTCCTTTGAAAAAGTACATGTGCTACTCAGCGAATTTGTGATCTCCTTTCTCTACAAGTATGCATCAGAATGTTTTTTAACTAATTTTTAATTTCTACTTAAAGGAGTTGTCTGGGATAAAATAAACATTAAACTAAACACAGTCAACCCTGCCTAACTTCTAACTTACTTACATTAAAAAAATGTATATTTTCCCAGATCTCCAGGCCAGTCACATTTTCAGATTTTCCGGTGAAGTTCCGTTTCCCCATGTCCGGAAACAGAACGTCACCAATACTAATCCCCCTGTTCCCCATCCCATCATACTTACCTGTCTTCACGTCCTCTTCTTCTGGCCACGAAACGTGACTTCCTTCATTTCTGCCAGCGCATAACATATGATGGGGTGGGAGAGGGGGTCTGAGTTAGTTAGGTAGGGCTAGTAGTCCGCGGGCTAAAGGGAAACAGGGAGGAGGTATGAGAGGGAGGGGGAGGGAGTGAGAGGGGGATCTGAGTGAAGAGCAATGCATCATGGTAGTTGTAGGTTAAGAGAGCAGGAAGCTACCCATGTCAACAAGTGCAGAGAATGCCAGGAGCAACCAGAGAAACCCAGAAATCACTCAAAACACTTCTAAAGGTATTTGGGTGCACTTATTAACCCATTAATAGCACTAACAGACCTTTTTTAAAATATTTTTTTTTTGCCTGGAAAATCCCTTTACGGGTTTTAAAGGGTTTGTATCCTGACATAAATTCCTGTCTATAAGTGCTATTAAAATGGGTTATCTTTGTGAGGCAATGTGATTAGTTTATTTAAGTTTGACAATTCCCAACCATTTAGTAACATAAGAATATGGCAGACCACTGTACTCAAAGTACTTTAAAGAGAGTCTCAGACTTATGCCAGTACCTTGAAGAGCTGCTTCTACACTTTACAAACGTGTCTTTCTTATTCTGCGTTGCAGCTCCATTTTCATGGAAATCAGTATTTTATTCTTATGCAAATGATCTGAAAAGCGCTTTAGGGGTGTTTCTTCTCTTGCTGGGGCTTCATTGTCTGCTCTAGATAACCACTGCTACCTACCATCCAGATCTGCACCACCATTGCTTGAGTGACATCTTCCACTTTGTCACACTTTGTCTGCAGTTAGAGTTGGTTATCTAGAGTGGAGAGCGAAGCCCTGGCAGGAGAAGAAACGCCCCTAAAGACCATTTCAGTTAATCTGCATAAGAATAAATTGCTGATTTGCATGAAAATGGAGCTTCAATGCAAAATAATATATACATCTTTGGAAAGTGTAGAAGCTGCCCTACAAGGTACTGTTGTTAGTTGGATATTGATTTTCCTGCTGACGGACTCCCTTTAACACCTCGGACCCTTGTGTATATTAAAGAGGTCCTTTCTCCACCTCCAACAAGTCCAGCTCTTTGCATCCATTAATAGCTGCTGCTCCACTGATTCTGGCACACTTGGAAATTTCTCTCTAGTCCTTACCGTTCCCGAGCAATCAATGCTGTTAGATTTGGTGCGTGATATACTATTTAGGCTCTGTACTGTTAGGAGGGCGGTGTCACGCAGGAGCAGACAAGGGGTGTGATTCTGAGCGCTGACACTGCTGAGGCATTAATGAATAGCTGGATAGTAAATACTTGCTGTTACACATGGACTGTGGGTCACAGAAATTCACACTCTGGGCTCACTATTCTGTAACTATATGCAATTTAAGTTAGATGGAAAGAGCTATATTGCTACATTGCCTCACCTTGATGTCCTACAAACATTTCTCTATCTTCTTCTTTGTCCATTGTTTCATGTTTCCAGGTCACTTTTACTTTAAAACTTTCTTGTATAAAAAGCTGCTCAGGGATTTTACACTTTGTATTAATGGAGAATGTCCCATCAGGATTTTCGGAGAGGGTTTCCTCTGATGGCTTCTTCTCCTGGGAGTGTCCATTGGTCCATGTGATCATTATGTCTTTGGGATAAAAGTTTAGAAGTGATAGGGTTGATGTCACATCTCCTGAGTCATTGATGGAGAGTTGTATGGGACGATCAATTGTAGGTTTTACTGAAAAAATTAAAATTAACATAGATTATCAGTAATTTGGAAATTAGTTATTACTATTAACAGATGCAGAGTCTGTATTGAGGCACTTTGAACGATATATTGTTTTTATTTTCAAGGTACTAAATTCTCATACTGATACACAACGGACACATCACTGACATTAAACAGAAAATCAGTGCTATAAAACCATAGTTCTTACAGGTTTGTATGCCAATGTTCGCAAAAGAGTTGATAATTGGATTATAGGCAATCCGCATTGAAGTGGCCAGGGATTTTATTGCAGGGTAGAAAGTGAAACTTGCAAGGCTCCAACTAATGTGCAGAGGGACATCTGAAGATGCAAACCAAACATCCCCATCCACTATATTGTGGGACTTTAAAGAGAAATGAACAATTTGATATTTATGGTACTTGCCCCCTATAGACTTTCCTGCAATCGTCAACCCTAATGCAGACCTGAAAATCTGACCCAGATGCTCAGAATATAAAATATAACTTAGGCAATAATTTTATGGTTCACAATTGTTGGGACAGCCAAGTCTGGGTTCTTGTTCTTCTATCTTTTATACATTTTGTAAGCACTGTACCTTTTCTGTTAAAGCCTAAAACTTCAATAACTATGGTCCTTGTATGCTCTAAAAGAACTCATAATGGGGCATGGCCTAACCTTTCATGGATTGAGGCACATGGCTCCCTCACTCCTCTCCTGCAGCTGCTTCCCTGGACTTTCTCGCTCTCCCTCCCCCCTCCCTCCACAATGGGCAAGAGGATTGTAAACAAAGTGCCCCCTGGCACCCCTGTGCCCTCTGAACGGTCTCAGAAGGCCACCATTGAGGGCTTTCTAACCCCACAGGCATCTCTCCCTGATTGGTACTCCACGAGGCTGCAGCCATTTTGGGAGGCTCCGGGTCCTGCTTCCTCCCTGCAGCAGGAGGCTCCCTTCTGGCGGCTTCTTCTGCTGCGGGAGCTCCGCTGCCTCTGTGATCCCGCTCAGCTCTGGGGCAACCAAGGACTCCGTCATCCAGGCACCTGCCGAAACCACAACAGGCAGGTTCAACTCTGCTGCCTTCTGCCTCAATCTCCAGGTTGCCTGCAGCTACAGCCTCTGGCTCCCTCAGCACCCTCGGTACCATTACTGGTCACTGCCTCACCTCCCTCTGCTCCTCCTGTGCCCCCAATGATGTCCCTGCCTGGCAATGTACCTATCTCCTCACAGCCCCCTCCTCTGCTTGCCCCGCACCCCACTTATGGCAAATGAGACCAAGGGGGGCATAGACTCAGAAGGCTCTGATTCTGGGGTTTCCCCTGCACAAACACCTCCTGTACTGAACAAGCATTCTGCTGTACCTCCTCAGGACTATACTCCCTGTATCCCTTCTACACCATCGCCAAGGTTGGATTACTTAACTCAGTTTACCACGCAACAAGTTTTTAAATCCCTAGTTGCAGAAGTCACAGAGACCTTTTAGGCGGAGATCTTGGCCCTCTGCAGTGATCTGCACTCCATTGCGGTTAGGGTTGAAACACTGGAGGATGATCACGACCACACTAGGGCCTATGTTACGTCCCTTCATGATACTGCTGTTGACCAGTCTTCGGCCCTGTGAGATATGCAGTGCCATGTAGAGGATCTAGAAAATAGGGGCGGGCGTGACAATATATGCATTAAGGGCCTCCCTACCCATGATCAGTACTTGTATGCTAACTTGGAAGCTGTATTCTTCAGGAACCCCCGACTCACAAAATCAAGCTTGATAGAGCGCACCGTGCTCTTTGTCCTAGGGGTACCTCCTCTGCCACACGCGACGTAATATGTTGTGTCCACAACTTTATCTTAGAGGAGGCTATTATGTCTAAGGTTTGGAAGATTAAAGACTTTGATTTTGATGGGGCTAAACTACAAATTTATCAGGACCTCTCCCTCCTCATTCTCCAGAAACGTGGACATCTCCGCCCACTTGTACAGGTTCTTCAAGATCAACAGATCCCGTACCGCTGGGGCTTTCTATTCGCCCTCATTGTTAGGAAGGATGGCCGGTCTGCTATGCTTTGCTCCTATCTGGATCTCTCCTCCTTCTGCGACCTCCTGGCGATTCCTTTGCCTGATCTATCCAACTGGGAGCTCTCCACTACTTCTCACCTCCACTCCCGGAGTGGCAACAATAACGGTCTAAGAGATGCCAGCGACCTCCCTTAGCGCCTGGCTCCCAGAAACCTCGACTGGAGGGCACCACTTGAGGGTCCTCTCCAGTTCTTTCATACCCTCTGACTATGCTTTACATCACATTGTTTTCATAATGTGTTGTGCCAGTTTTCTTTACTTTTTACCCACAGGTCCATGGGTTACTTTTCTAGTTTTATATGTTTGATTATTTCTGCATGGGATGGAGTGGGTTTCACTTCACTCTTTGTCCACTGATTTTTTTTTCATTGCTTTTCTTTTTTCCTCTCCACCGGTGGATTTAGAGTTTACTGATACTCCACTCCTGCCCCTTTGGTCACCCTCCCTATGATGGTGCCGTTTTCCTACATTGTTTATTTCTTTTGATCGTTTTGACTTCCTGTACTATGAGTTTGCCACCTGGCAGTAGATGTAGTCCTGCTTATGACTTGATGTCTACTCACTCTTATGTGACATGTTTTTTGTTTTGCAGTTGTTGTCTGTTTTCCTCCCACCCCCTCCTTCCTCCCTCCCCTTCTGGAATGGAAGCGTCATAAGAATCTTCACTTTACTGCCTGCTCGTACTTCCGCATGCCCCCTTGGAGCCTGCCAGCGTCTTGTGATCTGGATGACCTTGCATTAATCTGCCACTGTCCTCCTCCACAACGACCCAATGGTTAGATGTGTGACTCTTAATGTTAAGGGCCAGGGTTCCAACATTAAGCGGCGGCTGGTCCTCCGGGAGCTTCGCTCCCTGCATGCTGACATTGCATTTCTGCAGGAGACCCACTTCGACCACACGGGAATGTTCAATTTTGCTAAGCACTATTTCCCTACTGCCTACTCTGCTTATCATGATTGCCTCAGAGCGTAGGCGGCCATCCTCCTTTCTCGATCATGCCCTATCTCGATCATAACTTCTCACATTGACCCACAGGATCGCTATGTTATCTTGGAAGGTCTTCTGTACGGTAATCCCATCATCCTTTGCAATGCATATGCCCCTAATTCTTCACATATATGCTTTCTACGCTGAGTTCTTCTCCGCCTATGCGCTCACTTGTCTGAGACTTGGTTGCTGGGCTGTGATTTTAATATGGTGTTCTCTGAGCATACTGAGCGCTTATCGGTGCACCAGAGACCCTTACAACATGCCCAAATACAAATAGCAAAAAGAGTTCCGACGACTAATCTGTGCCCGCCCCCTCTATGATCTCTGGAGGGTAAACAACCATTCCTATATTTTCAGTGGAGGTTCACGTCTATCCACTATCTTGGGATTCGAATATCGCCTACCTACACGACCCTGTTCTCTGTTAATTACCCGCACTGTTTCGTGAAATTGGGGCCCTCCTGGCAGTCTATCTCCCTATTGGGGAGGATTACTGCGGTCAAGATGACGCTCCTCCCCAAGTTTCTTTATTACTTTGAGACACTCCCAGTCGCGGTCCCTCGCACGGATCTCTGTAACCTCCAAAAAGCCATTTTTCAATTTATCTGGTACGCTAAGCGTTATCGTATTCCCTGCTCTGTGATTTTGGCGAGGAGGGGGTGTGGGGGTCTGGCCATCACACATCTTCTCCACTACTATTGGGCGACTCACCTGCACTGTAATTTTGGCTTGCACTTATGCATCCCAATTCCCTGCTGTGGGTCGGCTCACCACCCCTGCGCCCCTCCCTCCATCCTACTCCTTGGTCCCATTCCTTTCACTAAATCTATATGGTTGCACTGTCAGTCCATGTTTCCCCTGGCCTCTAAGCGCTCTTCCATGGTTTCTATCCTATGTATCTCACCTCTAGCATGGATGCTGTGTGGTCGAGGTCAGTATTGTTGATCCTAGGACTTTGGAGGTCAGGTCCTTTGACTTCCTCACCTCTACCATGGGTTTCCCGCCCACAGAGTGGCTCCACTATCAATAGGTGGTTTATCTAGTCCGGTCACAATTTGGGTCCCTGTTACGGTCCTGACTTCTTTTGAGAAGATTTACCGAGTGGGGACCTCTGTTAGGGGTCTCATCTCCTCTATTTATCAGCTTCTTTCCTCCCCTGATGGTAGCCTCCCTCCTGCACATAGATATGTCTCGATGGGAAGAGTAAGTAAAGCAGTGGGTAAACCTACCTCTGAAGGACAGTGGCCGATTGTGTGGTCTCGGGCTAAGAACTGCACCCAGTGTGGGACTCTCAGGGAAACCCAATATAAGCTGCTGATGCATTGGTACCATACCCCAGCTCTTCTGCACAAGCTGAACCCGGCCATTACATCGGCATGCTGGCGCTGTCACAATGCCACGGGTACACTGTACCATATCTTTTGGGAGTGCCCTCTGATCCTGGGTTTCTGGGGGGAGGTCAGGGTGATGACTGATAAACTTTTCCTCCAGGGGGTTCCCTCTTATGTATCTCCTGAATCTCCCTCCCAGACACCTGGGTAAGAAAACCTCTAAGCTCTTTCTGTATCTCTGCACGGCAGCTAAGACTTTAATTGCCAAGAATTGGAGGAGCCCAGCTCCTCCCTCGCTATCCGAGTTGCTGGCCAGAATGAAAGACGTCTGCAGCCTTGAGTTCTTTACTGCCAGTCTCCATAACACTGTGGATGCCTTCCAGGCTATTAGGGGCCCTTGGGACACGAATTGCATTCTTAATGGTGTTTAAATGCGGATTCTCCATTCCCTCTTCCCCCTTCCTCACCCCTCTTCTTCTCCCCTCTTCCTCTCCCCTCTTCCTCTCCCTCTTGTTTTTTACTTTGCCCGGTCTGTGTTTCTCCCCTTTTCTTGGCCTCTTGTTAGCATTCAATTGCCTTTGTATTATATCTGGGAGTTTGGCGTTTAGCCTTCTCTCCCCGGTTGCACTTATTTTTGTTCTTTTTATTCTGTATTCCAAAAATTTATTTCAATAAAAATTACAGTTAGAAGAATTCATAACATTTCTGGGGTTCAGCTTTCCTGTTTTTCGGGTCCGCTTGGGGACTTGAAGAACAGAAACCTAATCCGTTTAAAAAGCGCTAACCCGCGGACCCCATAGACTATAATGGGGTCCGATGAGTTTCTGGCCAAAAAGTGCGGAGAAAAAAGTCCTGGTTGCAGAACTTATCTCTCCACATTTTTCAATCAGATTCAGGGACGGAAACCCCAAACAAAGTTGTAACTCTGGTGTGAACCTAGCCTTAGTGTGTTTAATATTTTCGGAGGAGTCAGGTTTTTTTAACCACTTGTGGCAGCATGTAACTTGGTGTATGGACTGTGCTGGGATGTAATTTATGCTCAGGTTTGAACCTGACTGGAATTGCACCAAAATTCTGTTTGAATTGAATCTTGTTCAATTGAACAGTTCTGAATGGTTGCGATATGGTAGCACTGGTTTTTGCTCAGGGGACAAGAGCATTTTTCTCACTCCACATTTCAATTGTTTGAACTTACCCCACACCTGTATGTGTCCTGTACTCCTCTCCACCGGCTGCTGCAGGCTGGGATGTGTAACTCTACAGATGATCTCTGATCCTCTGTTCTCCAGTGATGGGGTCAGCACTAGACCTGCTGTACAGGTAAATGTCTTATCACACTGTTGCTGTGATCTGTGGGGTGTGATCTTGTATTTCTCAGATGTCTCAATGATTTCCTCATTGCCCATCACTTTCCTTATCCAATTCACAGTCAGATTATCAGGGTAAAAACATGAGATTGTGCACTGGAGCTGTGCCTGGCTGTTCAGCATTAGATTCGGGGTAAGGATTTCCCCCAGTTCTGGAGAAGACATAAGATCTACAAGACATTTGAACAAAGAAACAAATTAGTCATCTGGTCCTTCAATGTTATGCTCACTAGTGAATATACAGTATGTGGTGCACTATACCCTATGCATCAGGTAATCTCCGCTGAAATCATTTAAGCTAATCAATGGAAGCTCAAACAGTTTGAGGCCGGAGCCCCACGTGGCGTAAACGCCACATAACAAAAATGCAGCTTTTTACAGTCCCTGCATAGTGAATCCCATCCACACACTGCATAAAAATACGTTCAACGGACACACTGCGATTTCCAAAACCGTTGTGGTTTTGTAAATCGCAGCATGTCAATTATACCTACAGAAATGCTGGCCGTTTCTTTATAGGTATAAAGGAAGCAGAAAGTCCGCAGAGGAAACCTTTGTGGACTTTCTGTGAAAAGTGCTGCGGGAAAAAAACATGATGTGTTGCCACTGCGGTTTTTGCCGATGCGCTTTTTTGCTGCGGCCCACTAAGTGGGACCTTAGCCTTAAAGTGTCAATTCTCGCAAATTTTATCCCTTATTTATAGCAGGGTAGGACTTTTGTAAGGTAGGATTCAGGACAAACTTCTGCAGTTTTGTCCAGCAAAAAGAAAAGATTGTTCACACTTTCTTCACATCCTTTATAAATCTGAAGAACAAATTGTCTGAACTGCATGGCGATAATGCCTGGTTATCCTTAAGTTACTTTGGAGCCAGAGTAGTAACTTGAAGCTCCTGAGCTCCAGTGCATAGTGTGTGATGGGGCCCCTACCTCCCTTGTGCCAATTTGAAAAATGGTATATTTTATGCAGCAGAGGGACCTTTGACCCCCTCAGCATCCAGGGCCTGGTAGCGATAGCTACTGCTGCACCCCACCCCACTTCCACACAGCTACGCCCCTGTTTTGGAACAATATCAGAACAGTCATGTCCTCAATTCTTTGACATCATAGAAAATCAAGAAAATATTATTGTTTGACGTGGACAAATATGATATATCTATCTATAGACTATCATGTAATGTAAATAAATAAAAGCTGACGAAAGGGAGTTTAGACTACACTTAGATCCCCTTAGACTGTTAAAGAGGTTGTCTAGGCTAAAATATTATTTTTTAATTTGATTGTCCTCAGCAGTCACATGCGGTGGAGACTTCCACCAGAAGAAAACAACGGAGCTGCTGGGAGGCATCAGAACATGGGGGACGGGTGAGTGTGTTTTTTTTTTTTTTTTGTTGTTGTTTTTTTTTCCAACTCCAACTCCCCCTAATTAAAAATTAAAATTTTAGCCTGGACAACTCCTTTAATGTTAGAATTATTGCATTTGATGTAAAGCACAGGAAAACAGAAAGTACACTGTGTTCCAAATTATTATGCAAAACGTGTTTAGGAGTGATAAGATAAGAATTTTTTTGTTTGTCAGTTAAACTCATTGATGGTGATGTGTGTCAGGGCTCTTTATATCACTGAAAGCAATTGCAGACACCTGTGCTAATTAGTTTGGCAGGCTGTCCCACATTATTAAGCAGCCTACATTTTCAGCCAAAATGGGAAAGAAAAAGGATGTGTCGGCTGCTGAGAAGCAACAAATTGTGGAGTGTTTAGGTCAAGGCATGACTACAATCAACATTGCCAAGACACTTCATCGTGATCATCGCACAATCAAGAAGTATGTAGCTGATTCACAGCACACACGTGTGCGTGCTGATAAGGGAAAATTGAGGACTCTTTCCAACAGGCAATTACGTCAGGTTAAAAGAGCAGCTTCAAAAATTCCTTGTCATAGCAGCAGACAAGTTTTTGAAGCTGCTGGTGCCTCCAACGTCCACTGAACAACAAGATGCAGGGTCCTTCAGAGGTTTGCAGCTGTGCATAAGCCATCCTGTCGACCTCCTCTATCCACTGCACACAAGCAGAAACGGCTCCAGTGGGCCAAACAATACATGAAGACTGACTTCAAAACTGTTTTGTTCACCGATGAGTGCCGTGCAACGCTCGATGGTCCAGATGGATGGAGTGGAGGATGGCTTGTTGATGGACACCCCATGCAAACACGGCTACGGCGCCAACAAGGAGGAGGTGGAGTAATGTTTTGGGCTGGAATCATGGGGAGAGAGATTGTCGGCCCCTTTAGGATCCCTGAAGGGGTAAAGATGAACTCCATAATGTATGTGGAGTTTCTCAAACAGCACTTCCTGCCATGGTTCAAGAAGAAGAACCATGCATTCCGCAGAAAGATCATTTTCATGCATGATAATGCAGCGTCTCATGCTGCAAATAACACATCTGCATCTCTGGATGCTATGGGCATAAAAGGGGACAAACTTATGGTGTGGCCCCCATGCTCCCCTGACCTCAACCCCATTGAGAACCTCTGGAGCATCATCAAAAGGAGTGTCTATGATGGCGGGAGGCAGTTCACATCTAAGCAACAGCTCTGGGAGGGTATTCTGTCCTCATGCAAAACAATTGAAGCAGAAACCATCCAAAAACTGACAAATTCAATGGACGAGAGAGTTCAGAAGCTTCTTTCGAACAAGGGGTCCTATGTGCAAATGTAACATCACCTCGAATAAAGTTTTGGCTTGAAAACTGTTTGATTTCAGTTTGTAATAACCTGCTAATGCTTATAATTTCACAATGACCATTTTTTTGTTCTTAATAAAAATGAAAAGGTTGCAAATTCTGCTGTGCATAATCATTTAAAACATGCATTTTGAGTGTTTATTTTTTTTTTTAAATATACTGTTATCATAGGCAGTTTGTTCAAAAACCTTTCAATTATACTCGAATAGTTGATGACTGGAAAATTACAATGACTGCAATTCATATAGGTAATTTTGGAAAATATGAGAAAATATTATTTGCATAATAATTTGGAACACAGTGTATAAGGGCACCTAATGGCCCTGGTAGAATGATAGCTAATAGAAATGAGCAAATTTTTCATAAATTCGATTCGGCAGGCTTTGCTGAATTTTCCGATGCAATTCGATCCAAATTACTTTGTGTCGAATCACGTTAAAAAAAAGCTATTTCCTGGCTGCAGAGAGCATGTATAGTGGTGTAGAACACTACCTTGCAGTAACACGCATAGGAAGTCTGCTGTGGTTTTTAGTGATGTCCCAGGTACTTGGTGGTGCCGAAGCCGGAGGTGACCAGACCGGAGGACGTGTGCTCCCCAGTGTTATAGGGCGGTCCGCGGGGCGGCGGGCAGACCTCAGTGTTAGCTGGATACTTTGCGCTAGGCCACGTTGCTATGGTAACATGTAAACTATTGAGTAGCGTGGCGTCCTGTAGCTGCTAAGGACGCTGCGCTACCTGATAGTTTACACGTTACCATAGCAACGTGGCCTAGCCTGAAGTATACAGCTAAGTATAGAGTATAGTATAGAGGAAGTCATCCTATGCAGATGCATAGGCTGACTTCCTCACTTCTGGGCAGGATCAACCAGGTACTGGGGCTACTAGCAGCCCGGGGTCTGGCCAGTGACCCCGGGCTGCCAGTAGCCCCCAGTACCTGGTTGAAGAAGATGAATATCAGCATCCCCCGATGTCGCCGCGGGGGACATGTAGCATGTCAGAACCCCTTGGATGCCGTGGTCATATTTGACGGCAGCATCCAAGGGGTTAAAACCCACGATCGGAGCTGTGCTCCAAGTGGGGGTTATGGAGCAGGGTGTTAGCTGTCGGTTAGAGCTAACACCCGCTCCCGATGCCGTGGGGTTAAAGGGCTGTGACATCACAGGGCTGGCTGCTGATTGGCTACACACATGGCATTGTGGGTGATCCCGCGTTCCCAGAGTCCCTTGCCCCATGTCCTAACTTGCAGCAGCCATTTCATTAAAAAATGTGATTCCTTACCCCGAAGCGTGAGGAAATCCGGATTCGATGTGAATCGAATATTTCCTGAAATTCGCATCGAATTCCACTCCGTCAGCTTCGATTTGCTCATCTCTAGTAGTAAACATATCCCAACATCTAGCTTTGGAAAAATTCTATTGAAATTATTGGGGATATTAAGGTAAATCATCACTGCTTGATGTAATTTTTGCCAACACTGCATTTTCCACCTGATATTGTATCTGTTTTCGTGGTCATGATCTAACATGATCTTTTGTCATTACTTGCAGTATGTTAATGGTTTCACATGTTTCCCCCATTGACATTGAACATAAAAGGTTTAGTTTATATAAAATATAGCCTTGAGAAAATGAAGCAGCGTACAAATATATATATACAAATGCATATGTATTTTTTTTTTATCAGTCTGCAGTGACACGTACATGAGTTGTCTTTGTTCCGATTAGTCCACTCTCTGTAGGCCGGAGGTTTCAGTTTTTGGTGTGTTACCGTAGCCCGCAGGAGATATTCCTCACTTTCACTGACTTTGTCTCTGAGGCTTTCAGTGGTGCTGGTCACATTAAAGGTGCCGTCCTGGTTTTCTTCAATGACATTTGTAGATTGCAGGGTCTGTGGGGTTTCACTTGAAGGAGGTTGAAAGACTTTCCAAGTTACTGAGATTTCTTCAGGAAAGAAATGATCTACGTTCAGACTGAAGCAGCCGTTCATAGTATGTGTAATATTTCTTAACTTTGGATGGCCTGAAATAACAGCAAAAGTCACTTTTATATTTTTATTATACAGGAAAGTATATGCGTGGAGAAGCTTTGGGAATTGATTGTGGAATCAGAAATAACTGGTTACTATAGAAATTGTGTAAAAAAAAAAAAAATTGTAATAATGACAATAGCTCAACAGAGTACGGCCTCTGGAGCCAACATAGAATTGTATTTGAGCAATTCCGTAATATACTGTATACCCATCACTCATGTAACAAGAGGGAGCAGAAGAAGAGCAACTGCATGGTAAATTAATGAGAAGGACAGAAGAGTTGTGACAAGAAGCTCACAGACTTTTTGAAGATCATTTTGAAGAGATTTTCTAGTCTTTCCTAGCTTCTACTTTATATTCATTTTTGATTTAGGTCATGAATGCTATACTTATACAATCCTATTCTTACTCTATGTATTAGGGACATGTGCATAAGGACTTCTGGTCACTTTGTCTTTGCTGGTCATTCCCAAGATGATATCACCATTCCTAAGATTTGTCAATTCTAGAGCCCAAACTACAGCTTATATAATGAAGAGTGGGCATGTTTACGGGGGAGTATTTTGCCTGTTGTTATCATGGCTGTTGTTGTAATAGTACAGCACTAAACCTTGTGCTTCACTACACACTTATACAGTACATACATGGCAAACATGCACCTAAAGCCCCTTCCAGACAACCTTATGAATGGTCAGTGTGCTATCCTGATTTTTCCCGGATACCACACTGACCCATTCATTTATATGGGCCTGTACACATGACCGTGAAAATATGGAACAGGTCCTATTCCTGTCTGATTTTGTGGCCCTGCTTTCGCGGCTACACAGGCAGCACATGGATAACATACATGTGTCGCCCTTGAGGCGCCCGTGCCTTTCATTCACGGCTGGCGGTAAGCACACGGTCGTGTGCAACCGGCCTAATAATAGACAGCTAAACATACACATTACAATACTCTGGTTACAAAGTAGTCTTGTGAATGAACTAAGACTCCTTCACAATTACTCAAGGACAACATAAATATTTTGGTTTACAATTTGTTCTGTCTTTGTTTCTGTATTGTATTCATTTTTATTTGTATTGTTCATTTTCATCCATATTTGCTGTTTTGTTTTTTTTTTTTTTTTTTATGCATTAACTTTTTTTTTACTGTTCTTGTAGCATGAAGTACAGATGATAAAAATGGAGAAAATTTGCAGCAGTGAAATATGCAAAGATTTGACATGAGTTCATAAATTCAACACACTTACTTTTATGGGCTTAAAGTAGATCTACTACCAACTCCAAACCCCTTGCATCCTTCAAACGTACTGCTCCACTGATTTCAGCGCAATTCAAATTTTTTATCTAGCCCCTACCATTCCTGAGCAATCAATTCTGTTCATTTCAGTACCCAATATAGTATTTAGAGACTCTACTGACAGGTGGGCAGTCCCTGCCTTTCTGCTCCCATGCAGGACTGCTCATCTAACATTAAAGCCTAGTTAGCATATTGAGTGCTGAGAGTAACAGCACCTATTGTTTGGAAATGGGAGGGGCTAGGAAAAAAATGTAACTGCACTTATTGAAAGATGCAAAAAGGTAGAGTTGGTGGAGGTGGTGAAAGGTCCTCTTTAATCCTTTCCCAACATCCGGGAATAATAGTACGTCAGATTTCCGCTATTTAAATATTGCAGCTGCAATAGCTGCAGGGTCTTTGCTGTATTGTTCTCATCATCAGTGCCCCCAGTGCCTCGGTCAAGGCTGAAGGAAGCAATATTTTCGAGATGGCGCATGGGCGCCACCATTTTGGGGGAGGATCCAGGGCCAGCAATCTGTTGCCATGACAGCTGGGAATCTAGTCAAGGCTCCCAGGCTTGTCTGGCATTACTTCTACCAGAGGCTGCTCTATGCAGCCTATAATAGAAGTGCCAATATTTTGCAATATGTTAGCATTGTAATGTATTGCATTAGTAATCAGACCTCCTTAAAATATATATAAACATATATATCTTATAGATATAAAAATGAGTTTCTGTGTGTTCTTTATGCGCGACAAAACGACTGGACCGATCTTCACGAAATTTGGCACACAGGTACATCAGGTGTTCGGGAAGATTTTAGACTGGATCTCAGCTCTCTAGGACGTACCTTTCCTGAGGTACAGTATTGCCAAAAAATGGCCACCATTAGCCAATACAAGTCTGAAAGTCTTTCACTCATATTCCAACTGCCATACACACGGTCACATGTCCTTTATCAGCCAATAGAAGCTTGCAGGCGCTCAGTCTCCACAGGCACACAGCTTTACACCAGGCTTCCATAGCAACCAAGCTATTTATGACCTGTATTAGTCAATAGCAGTTTGCAGGTCCTTAAATATTCAGTCATATCACGTGTATCAGCCAATATAAGTTCACATTTAATTTACCAGGTTTCCATAACAACACAGCCATAAAAAGACTATACCTATATTGGATGTCAGCATTCTTATAAATTGAAACGTTTTTAAACTACTCATGCCTCCTGCAGCAAAACGCATGGCTGCTGCTCGAGCTAATGAAAACTCTCAGCAGACCCAAGCCCGTCTCCAATCTAACAAGGCATTGTCAGTCACATGCACACATCTGCACTCCATGTTTCCATAACAACCCATCCATTTTTCTCTGCTGTAGGTCAGCTTTAAAGGGGCAGGGCGCTGTGGATGACACTGTTACACGAGATCACATACACACAGCTTTATTCCAGGTTTTCCATAACAACCATCGCAGGTTTTTCACTGATATGCAAACTGAGATACACATGATCACATGATGCTTATGGACCAATGGAAAATCACAGGTTCTTCAGTCTTGACATACACACAGCTTTACATCAGGTTTCCATAGCAACCAAGCTATTTATGACCTGTATGAGTCAATAGCAGTTCGCAGGTCCTTAAATATTCAGTCATATGACGTGTATCAGCCAATATAAGTTCACATTTCGTTTACCAGGTTTCCATAGCAACACAGCCATAAATAGAATGTACCTATACTGGACTGCCATACTGGATGTCAAGTGCAAAACTGGCCAATTCTTATGTAAAAACTAAGAAATCACCCACTTTACTTAAAATACATATAAAAGTAGAAAATTACTGTGAAACACATACAAATTAGGTATCCCTATTGCAAGAAACTGCATAAAAACATTTGTATATAAATTTTTAAATATGGATACATTCGTGTAAAGTGGCAACATTTTATTAAATAAAAGCAAAAATAATAATATTCAACCTCATACTATGCATGTGCAGCTTCACTGAGGCCCTGGAGGCAAAAAGCCTGTTGCAGAAGATAGAAATGACAATTTATTTTTCAGTGAGATTGCAGAAATTGGATAACATGGTAACAATAATGATTCTCACAACATCTGGTTGACTGGCAGACCAGTGGGGGATGTTTCTGGAGAATAGTGAAGGAATGTTCCATAACTTTCACTTCACATAAACTTTGATCCAAGGTTCTCTGCTAATCTATGTTAAGTAAACTAACTCATACAGGAAATCCTGTTTCCTAGCACAAGTTTGGTATGGCTGAATAGATTTATTTTCACATTCACTCTTATATTAGGAAATAAGATTATTGACTTACGTTTCTGATTATATCTTTACACATAAAAGAGAATGGTCCCAGCTCCGAATATCGCAGACAGTAATACGGCAGCCATTACAACTAGATATTTATGATTTGCCTTCAGATCTGAAACAAAAGTAACATCACTATATTAAAAGATTGTTCATAAAATGTGAGTAAGCAAATCTTGTAAGAACTTTTCTACAAGAATTGTAGTTTGGTCATTTACTTAAGAGTCATTTCATCTTATTTCAGTGCAGTTTCTTTCTGTAGCATTTTTCTGAGAAATTTCAATTCATTCTCCGCTGGTGCTATTAAGCCAGTATATAATTTGACCTGTTCACTTGGTCCCTGTAAGGTACTAAAGTCTGGTTTGGTCAGTTGATTTTGTCTTCATTAATATCATCTATTCACCTACCTTTTCCCAGTACTTCCAGGCTCTTAACCTGTGGATGGAGCAGGGTTTCATGTTCCACCACACAGGACACCTCCATACCCCAGTTCTCCTCAGTTGGCATGAAGGGAAGGACAGCTTCCAAGGCTGAGCTGTTAATTCTTTTCATTTCAGTTTTCTCCATAGGTATCCCGTTCATAAACCAGTTCACCACAATGGATTCTGGGTAAAACCCAGATACCTGGCAAACCAATATCTGTTCTACATTCTTTATAAATGTGTGAGGAAGGATGTGAATAGTTGGGATAGCTGCAAATGCAGAAGTAGAAATGAGTTCTTAGTATTATATAGCTATATTGTAAAGACTTTATGAACAAAGAATCTTAAAAGATGTATTTTCCATTTTCCTCTATTATTGTGTCAGGTGTGACAGCTGCATAGCATAGTATAAAGTATTTATGGTTACAAACAATGAGCTTTTTATATGTGTATAATATCTAAACAAAGTTTTAATTCATCCACTTAAACATGTCTTGGGATACACAGCTCAGTGTGTAAATTTCTGATCTGTACTTAAAAAATAAGTGCTCTTTATTTTTGGTAAGTTCATTTACTTGCAGGCTGCATACTCCATTAGTGTTAATATAAAGACTTGAATTACTGTAGCCCTTTACTTCCTGCTAATTTAAGCTGAACATTTCACAGGGAGGAGGAGGATGGATAGATAGATAGATACATAGATAACCCTAAAACATTATGAATGTATTGCACAACCAAAGAATTGCAAGGTATTTCTGTGTTTGTATGGGAACTTACTAGCTAATAAGACATGTGATTACAGCAGCCTCAGCGCTGATTAAGCAACTAAGGGGACAGGAATGAATGGTGAGTGAAATGTAAGCTAAAATGATTGTAGAAACAGTGACTGGGTTACAATTTTATGTATCTATGTAACATGACAGACAATGATAGACAGACCCTTGCTGTTTTTGATTGCTGCACATGAGGGTCTGAGTACTGCGGTGTTCTTATTTTTCTCTAGAGTTACAATATGCTTTAAATAACAATCTTTGGTGTTGTAACTAAGAGTTGGTGCATTTGAGGGGCATTGGAGTAGTTTTTTATATGTAGTGGACAATGCTGATATATTTTCACCTTCATTTTACATTAGTTTTCTGTTTAACATTTTAACAACTAATTTTAATTTAGATTGGTCATACATGTAATTCTTTTTCTTTATTGTAGTATCTGTAGGCAGAAATGCAAATGAAATCTCAGTGCAGTCTATTTATCCTCTTTATTTACCTCCAAAAGAAAGCTGAAATATCTCCTGGAGCGGTTGCTGTAGAGATTCATGTTGGACTGTACATGAGAAGTTCTGTTCTCTGTCCTCCTCACTGGGTATCATCATCACGGTGCTGTTCACATTATATACTCCATCTTGGTTTCTCCAGGGAGTCTCCACAGTAACATCATTCAGTCTCTTTGTGCCCCTGAACCATTTCACATCAATGTCCACAGGGTAGAATACAGTGATAGAGCAGCGAAGGACACTCTCCTCATTCATTACTATTGTCTTACCTGTGATGGTCACCTGTGGAGGAGCTGAATTTAAGAAGTATATTATAGCACATTATGTGTAAAGATATAAAATCCCCAACTGAGCTAGTCTTAGACCTCGGACCACCACCAGTGAAGACCTCTGAAATGACATAGCCAAAGTGAATTTTCTGTATTTACATTTTAAATTAAAGAGCACGTAAAGGAATTTCATATTAGGATTTCAAGTTTTCAGTATTAATAAATTTTTTGGGAAAAAAAAACATACAAAAAAGATTAAGCAAGAAAGTGTTAAAGGGAATCTGTGACTGAAAACTACATATCAAACTTACCACTGTATGAGACATTATGTTGAGCATTATAATACCTTTAGCTAGTTCAGTATATGCACGAAGTTCCTTGAAAAAGCTGTTTTTAGAAATATGCAAATGAGGCTTGAGTGCAATTGGATGGTGCCAGAGCCTCCAAAGGCCCTGTATTTAGGTCTGAAGACCTGATGCTCTGGTGCTACCCACTGTACTTGAGCCTCATTTGTGTATTTCTAAAAACTGCTCTTTCAAGGAAATGGTGCATGTATTGGACGATCTAATGGTATGATGGTGCTCAGCATAATGTTCCCTACAATACACTGTGGCTGGTTTAATACCGAGTCTTTTTGACAGACTTACTTTAAGGCAAGTTCTCTGAAAAAAATGTCTTTAAAATGTTTGGACCAGACTGGATCAGCTCCCCATTCTAGTAGAAGGTCTGCCAAAGCAAGCCATTTATATGCCTTATATGAGTAGATGGACAGAAGTCAGTTTTATGAGACCACCCTTTTAATACGTAATAGATACTCATTGACTCAGAACAATCAAATAAACCTCATAAAAGTGTTTTCACTGAGGACAATCCCTGTCTATATTCTCTGTTATGGTGTATGGATGTTATAAAGGAAGGTCAACCACATAGAACAGTAGCAAATAGACACTCTTGCTCTGAATGACCGTGCACAACCATGTTTTACGCCTCCTAACATTTGATCATCAGAAGGTCCAGCAGCAGAAGCCCCAAAGTCATCTTATGCTCTAGAAACTGCCTTAGAAATGGGAGTGGACAAGCCTATTAAAAATATTACTTAATTTGTCATAAAATCTGCAAATGCTTACCTTGAATATCCAGTCTGACCTCCCCCTCCTTCCTTTGTGAGCCGTATATTACAGCACACTTGTAGAGGCCGCCATCAGACAGTATTGGGTTTGAAATAAACAGGTCAGCGCCCCCATCCCAGGCTCTGTCTACATAGGACAATCTGGGGTTTGTGGTTATCTCTGATTTGTCATCAACTCTTAAGACTTGTTGTCCTTGAAAATACCAAATTATTTCAAGCAGTGAACGTTGGACTGGAGGTCTATCCACTGTGAATGAGCACGGGATCTGCACATTGGTGCCCAACCAGGCTTTATGAGATGGTGGGACAAATAACTTCAAAGCTGCAACTACAGACAGAGAAAAATGATTTATAGTTAGTCAGTTTTATTTGTAGCCTCTGAACATATATATTTGTTATTTTGCCCTTTAACTAAGAGCGTGGGAGATGATTTAGACCCGAACATCTACTTCAGCAGATCACGAATTATAAACCCGTTGTACGAGACCTCCGCATGTGCACACTACATGCCATATAGTGTGTTACTGACTAATATGGGCGATCTCAGTACAATTGACTTGACACAATAAGATTACTGAGTCTTCTCCCCAACATGGTTTATTCCTAGAGGGTCTTGTTTCTCTGCATGTATTTAAATCTTTTAAAATAGACAATAAAAGTGAACTTTTATTTATTTTCATTTCTGTCACTTGGATATATCTACAAAACAATATCCTATATCCAAACTTATCTAACCTTATAGTGGTACTCACACGGGACTCACCTTCCCGTCAGATGATATATTTGGTCCTCATATAAATAGTTAATGGATAAACAAGAGACTTCTCATTGATATATTGATTATACTATATATATATATATATATATATATATATATATATATATATGATGAACCGACCCTCAGTTGTATATCTTTCTTAGAAATGTATTTTTACTTGCTCATATCAGTCCTCCACATACTTTTAGGAATGTTGTGCTTAAGTTGGGTTTACACTGCTGGACGATATGCTTTAGTGGTTTTATGTGTGTACCATGGGAGATGACCTGCTCTAGCCGGCCAGTTTTATTGCTCCTGGACAAATGTCCATGGGGGAGAGAGGCGACCAGTGACCTTAACTTCACCTCCCAGACACACATCTTTCCCAGCACCTAGGAAGGCATCCAACTCTCCCGGGGTTCTGCAAAGGAGAGCAGGAGGAGGGGCCCTACCTGGGAGAAGGTTTGGGTGGGGCACTAGCCATATGCTGAACGGAGACCTAGATTCTTTGTCATTCAGCAAAGAGGCAGCAAGAAGTTCTTATCTTGGAGAGGATGTGAGTGCATGTGATTCTGTAGACTGGAGCATGGGCCATGAGGCCTGAAGCCTTTTCCTTTGTTCTGGACATCATGTAGAGGACATGTTTCTCTAACTCACTGAAGAAAGTGCCCTAGGCCCAAGAAACTGCTGTGGCCTAGAGAAACAGACTACAAGCCTGTGCTGGTATTTTTTCTATCTTTTATTTCCTTTATAATTTTGTGTGTATTTTACTTTTATCCGTAATCTGCTTGTTTAGTCATTGATATATATTTCTGTATATGTTAATGCTTTGTACCGACCCACTTGGGTTAATAAATATATAAAATTTAAAAAACTTGTTTCGTATTATCCTATGACTCGGTCTGCTCATGGCGTGTGAATGGAGGGTAAAAGAAGGTGGTCGCAGGTTTGCCAAGCGGCTTGGCAAGGCGAGATCCTTCACAATATATATATATATATATATATATATATATATATATATACAGTGTGTGTGTGTATATATATATATATATATATATATATATATATATATATGTGTGTACACTATATATAGCTTCTTGGTACACCCAAGGCATGGCTGAGCCTTACTGATCCATGTATTCTTCTCTGTACGCTGCACCATGCTTCCCATACAAAAGCCAAAATGCTGGCTCCGGGCAGGGATCTCAATATTTGTGTAAGGGTTGGTTCTAGATGGCAAAATAAAGACTTTAAAAAAACGCTTCTCTGATTTTCAGGCTAAGTACTCATGTTGTGGAAACGCAGCATTTTTTGTTGCAGATTTTGCTGCCTTTTTTTTTTAATCCAAAGTCAGGAGTAGCTTGAAATTAAATGGAAATTATAAAGGAAGCTCTGAGATGTTTCCCTTCTGTTAAATCCACTCCTGACTTTGGCTCAAAAAACTGCAGCAAAATCTGCAAAAAAAAGAAAAACTGCTGCGTTTTTGCAGTGTGGAGCCTCAGCCTTAAAGAGTGTTTTGGGTTTGCCTGCTCTGCGTATGCCATTTTTCACATGGAAGTCTCTAAAGAACATAAAAAGGCCCGAAAAGTCATGTTAAAAATGTTTCAAAATAACAAATGGCATTAAAAACACTTGCCAATAGAAACGCTTAAAATTCATGGTGTGTTTTACAAACGTTAAAATGCTTTAAGGAGGGATTTTTGGAGGAGCCCTAAATGATATCCTTTCATTTATCCCTCTCCATTTGTTTTTTGTTTAATATATAATATAAATTAGCAGTTGATGTTGCCTGTGTAGCAGTGGACCTTTGACATGTAAAGAGCATATAGATACTTACTATTGTGGGACCAGTAATGAAGACATAACGGTCCTGATAAATTAAAGGATTTATTGGATCCATTTTACACATTCTGAATCTTTACCTTGAGTGCCAATATAATCTTTCTAATGTGAATTTACTTTTCTATCTATATATAATCTCTTCTGGCTTGATAAATCTGACAAAATTAGTAATGCAAAAAATATACCAGACGGTGAAGTAATATACATACTATACAAGAATACAATACTGTATTTCAGTCATATTCCCCTATCCCATGAAGGCTCTAAATATGCTTTGCATTTATTTGGGTGCTAGATTGGGTATTATTGGTACTATTCTGCTTTTTTAGCAAATAATCTGTATAAAATCAAGCAAAAACCTTGTCGTCCTTTTGCGTCAGTGCACACCAGTACCTGTATAACAGTGTTTAACAATGTAAAAAGGAAAGGAAAGCCCCATCAGGAAAATCCCTCCGTTAATGTGGAAATGGTTAACCAATCTTTTTAGGTCAACACATCTCACATTATAGTCTATTTTGCTCTTTCATGACTCTCAAGTGAAACAGAAAACATTGTTTTTTGTGAGCAGTTAGAGACCTGTCTCCAGTTTGTCCTGGTCAGCACAGTGGCAGAGAAGCCACTGGGTAACATCGTCATGTAGTTTGCATGATTTTTACAGAGTGTTCCTCTGCAGGGTATCTGATTTAACTTTGCAGAAAGTGTTAAGTTTCCCTGCAGCACCTCTACAGGGTAAACTAGGCATTACACGTTCAAATCAATGGATTGTCTGTGTGATGCAGGAGAGGGCAAGCACTCCAGAGTAGGAATGTCAGAGAACTCATTGTCAAGTTTAGATGTAGCAAAGTTGAAACTGCGCCGATAGCTTGCTCCAGTGACATCAAAAGCTATTGAAGGGGTTGAGTTAAAGTTCTGAGCCATAGTGTAATTAACATGTTATATGCCAAGTTAAACTTTGCTAGATCTGTGCGCTATTCTTCCTTTTTAAGCCATTAACCAATCACCTTTAATAATGTTATTGATCTATTGTACAGGTTTTGTGGTGATACTAAATATCGATATCCATGTATTGTAAATATAATTATATGTGCATAATATTTGCTGTTTTATAACTGATATGTAATAAATGTATTACCTCTTATTTATTGTAGAGATCTGATATGGGATCTGAGTTTAGGGTTCTCATCTGGGGTGTAAATAAATTTAGAGGTCTGTTGCTGGGTTTAGATGAGTTTAAGTGTCTGATCTGAAGTGTAAATGAGTACAGTAGTCTGATCTGGGGACTGAGGGACAGATTTAGGGCCCGTTCACACAGCAGAAAATTAAGAGGAATTTGAGGTGGAAATCCACCTCAGATTCCTCTTGATTTTCCACCCGCCATGATGGAATGACAATGCAGAGTATCCGCGGAAATATCAAGCAGGATGCTTATTTTTTCCACATCCTGCTGGGATCTCTGCCTCCCACCGAAAACAATGGGAGGCAGAATCTGCTTCTGATTTGTGGGCGGAATCTGCGCCAAAATCAGCGTCATATTGCTATGTGTGAACACCCCCTTATCTTCATATACTCATTACTGCTGCACACTCTTCATCATAAATGAGGCGCACGCTTTGCCAGGCCATGTGCCTGGAGGGAAATTTCCTGCATGATTTACACCAGATTTCTGCCATAAATAATAATAAATCTGGTGGGGTCAATGGCCCCGCCCCCTGCATGCCTTTGTCATGCACCTTCTTTGGGTAAGTGGTGAGGGCAACACAAAAAAACTCAAGTCATAGAAATCTGCCTTTATCAGTTTAGGTGTCTGAGTTCTTAAGTAATATTGTGGTCTAGTCTGAATTATTTTAGCTGCTTTTTCTTGTTTTCCCAGTAACAAATAGTAATACAGTAATACCTTGTACATTCGCGAGGTTAGGGTCCAGAGCGGGTCGCGGATCGCAAGAAATCGCGAATGTTTGGTACAAGCGCTTAGAAGCGCTTACAATGCCGGTTTCTAATGTTTAACCCCTAAATACCAATAAACTTTACCCTACAGTACTGTACAGTATACTAAAGTATACTAAAGTATACTGTACAGTACTGTATATTAATACATTCATTCATTTTTCTTATACACTCACAGTAAAATGAAACTAATTACCGGGTACGTAACGAACAGGACGCTACTACCCAATAGCGAAGGTGTTTTTTTTAATTAAATTTCACAGATCTGAAAAAAAAGAGCAAAATCTATATATGTTAGTTGCCAAAAAAATATCGCGAATCTGTGAATTTGCAAATTCGGAAACGCGAGTGTACGAGGTATTACTGTACATTTTGTTGAAAATACTTCAAAAAATTTTGCAAAAAACTTAAAAGGTGGCTACTTTATTGTGTTCAGCTTTGGCCTTCACCTGGTGACAGACCCAGTTACGCAGACCTGTACTAGAACTAGTTGACTATCCTTAATATATATCATGTCTGAGGGAATCTCCATGACTTGATCAAAATAAGATGTTTCATTTGCTTTTCCCCTCATAGCATTGCCTGCTTCCTACAAGTGGTTAAATAACGGAGATGACGGGTCTTTCTGTGTATACCTAGGGTTGTCCTGCTCGTGATATTGGCAGTGTTTATTCACATGAGTAACTCAGGCTGGATTCACATCTGCTTCTGCTTAAAATAGGCTGAGAGAAAAGTCCTGCAAGGGGGTCTTTTCTTTCTGCCGCTTTTAGTATATAAACGGCAGAATTCCGGCACACCCCATTATAGTCTATGGGGCTTTCGTGGGTAACCGCTTTTTAAGCAGACAGGGTCTCGAGCACTAGTGTGAAACTAGCATCACTGTTAGTAGTGATAAGATCATTGTCTCTGAACTCAGGTTCATGGATGTGCCTTATATAACAGCAAAGCCTTATTTTGTGAAGCTACACACAGGGTTAATGCAGTGAGAAAACAGATGCTGCTAACTGTATACACTTATACACATATATTATTCTAAACACTTAATAATATAGCTCTCCCCTCCCCCACCCACGTCTACAGCCTTACAGTATATGTTTACTGTTACATTTAGTCTTTAGCATTGTGCTGCTGCCTTTCCTAGCAAACCTCCAGCAGAATCACCCCCTCTTTGTATTTGTTCTTGCCTCTATTCTTTTGTTTGAAAATAAAATAAAAAAATAATCATACCGTTCTTTAGGAGGAGAAGAACAACAGACAAAACTTCCATCTTCATCTCATTTGTAAAGCCTGATTTTCACTTTCACTTTCAGACTTGCAGAATTTAAACCACTTTTTTTGCCTCCCTGAATTCCAACAACCGTAACCTAATTTTATTATAAGATCCTAAACAAACTGCAGGTTATTTACACAAGTGCAGTCTCTAATACAGTGGTTCTCAACCTTACTAATGCCGCAACCCTTTAAAGAGGACCTTTCATGTCCTCAGGCACATTCGGTTTTATATATCGATAGAAAGCTGACAGTGTGCTGAATTCAGCGTACTGTCGTCGGCTTTCCTGTTATGTGCCCCGGGACTGGAGATATCGGTGCTGTTAGTTTTCTGCCCATCCTCAGAAGGGCGTTCCGGACAGTCTAGCTGGGCTGTGAGGAACGCCCCCCTGACTGTACTCATCCATAGCCCTGTACTGTCAGGGGGGCGTCCTTCCTTACCACCCAGCTAGACTGTCAGGAACGCCCTTCTGACGATGGGCAGAAAACTAACAGCACCGATATCTCCAGCCCCGGGGCACATAAAGGGAAAGCCGACAGCCGGCTTTCAAGCAGTATATAAAACCGCATGTGCCTGAGGACATGAAAGATCCTCTTTAATACAGTTCCTCATGTTGTGGTGACCCCCAACCATAAAATTATTTTCATTGCTAGTTCATAACTAAAAAACAGGTTTCTTTTTTTTTTTTTTTTTGCAGTAGTTGATAATTTCACAGTACATGATTTTACATTTAGCCAGTAATTATAATTCATGAAGTGTCGTTTTACCTCCAGTACTGCTGCTTTCAACACAGTAACTGCTTTTAACAGTAGCTGCTTTAAACACAATAGCTGCTGTCTACACATGCATACCTCCCAACTTTCAAAGAACAGAAAGAGGCAGAAAATGTGCTATGCACGCCTCTGCAAATTTAGCTCCACCCACTTCTATGTTGACCCCACCCATTCTCATCTATTTTTCTTTGTGCCCCCACACAGTATAATGCTCCTACAGTCACCCTAACATTATATGTCCCCACATTATAATGTTCCCCTCCAATTGCCTCACAGTATTAAGTCCCTCTCCTGGTGCTTCAGTTTAAACTGGCGGAAAATAGAGGGGGGCATGAAAATGGGGCAGCTGGAGGGTGACATTAAACAGTAGGGGTAGTTGGAGGGGTACAATAAATTAATGGCAGCTGGAGCGGGACATTAAACTGGGGGCAACTAGAGAGGGACATTAAATCGGGGCATCTGGAGGGGGACATTAAACCATAGGGGTAGCTGGAGGGTGACATTAAACAGGGGGCAACTAGAGGAGGACAAGTCCCCCCTCCAGCTACCCCCAATGGTTTAATGTCCCCCCTTCATCTGCCACCAGTTTAATGCCCCCTTCATCTGCCCCCAGTTTCAGTTCCCCCATCATTTGCCCCCAGTTTCATGTCCCCCTCTTCATCTGCCACCAGATTAATGTCCTCCTCCATCTGCCCCTCCTTCATCTGCCACCAGTTTCATGTGCCACCTTCATCTGCCCCTAGTTTCATGTGCCCCCTCAGTTTGCACCCAAAGTTTAACATAAAAAACACTGATACTCACCCCTGCTGCTCTGTCAGCGGGAGTGTTCTGGGAGCTGCTGGCGCGATGTGAGTGACGTCATCACATTGCGCCTACAGCTCCCAGGACCGGAGCACAGTGGTGAAGTGGGAGCTGTCTGTGGACGGCTCCTGCTTCACTCACCATTGTATTCAACTCATTTACCGACTGGGACCGCCAGACCAGCCTGAAGACGGATAGAGGAGCGGTGTCTTGGTTCCTAAAACCATCGGAAATATGTGTTTTCCGATAGTCTTAGGCGATCCTTGTGAAACAGTCGTTCGACCGCCAAAGGGTTTTCGTGACCCACAGGTTGAGAACCGCTGCTCTAATAACTAAACCATGGACCACAACTCCCAGTGCAGCAAGAAATACTTGTGCAAACTACTTTGTCATAGTCAGGGTTGGTCTGATCCACCAGGGATGCGGTGAAACCCCCGGGGACCCTGTGCCTTTAGTGGGCCCTACCGGACCCACACTGTTTTTTTTAATAGGCATTGGAGTTCTGGTAACAGGCATCGTAACAATCACAGTCGCAGTAGGTGTGATTGGAGTGGTATGGGGCTCGCTGGAGATGGCCAGGACCTCACAGCACTGTGATAGCGATACATATTGTTGGACATATTAATGGAAAGGGGCCCGGCATTATATCTGCCCTTTTCCAAAGTGCTATTATTATACACTGGGGTCGTCTCAGATCCCAGTGTAGATTCCCAGGGGAGGTGATTAAATATAACAAATACCCTATACTCACCTCCAATTGCATCATCTTCGGGGCTCTTCCAGCCTGTGACTGAGGTCACACGCCAGCAGTCATGTGGGGCGCGCCAGCGTAATGACGACAGTGTGCCCCACGTGACCGCTGAGGCCCAATCACAGACTCCAGTAGTGACGTCTGGGGCACGTGACCTCAGTTGCTGGCAGAAGAGGATCGAAGAGGATGCTGAAGACAGCCGGATAAAGCAAGGATGCACAGGAGAGGTGAAGTAAGGTGAGTATAAGTGTTTGTTATTTTCCATCACCTACCCTGGGCCTCTGATTATTATACTCTGGAATCGGAGGCGAACCCAGTGTATAATAATAGCACTAAAATTAATTGGAGTGCTGAACCTCATGAATATTTGTTGAATTTCATGCGGTTCGCCTGGAGCGGTTTAAGGGGGACTCTTGGGAGCATTTCATATTGTTTGGGGCCACTGTGGGGAGCAGATTTTACTATGTGGGGCCACTGGAGCATATTATACTGTGTAGGGCCATTGTGGATCATATTATACTATGCCGGGGCCACTGTGGAGCATATTCTGTGTTTGGCCAATGTGGAGCACATTATACTGTGTGGGATCACTGTGGAGCATATTATACTGTGTGGGGCCGCTGTGCAGTATATTATACTGTGTGGAGCAACAGTGCAGCATATTATACTGTGTGTGGTCCACTGTGGTGCATATTATACTGTGTGTGGGAAATTATGAAGCATATTCTGTTGGGTGGGGGCCTGTGTGGAGCATATTATACTTTGTGGGAGCCACTGTGAAGCATATTATGCTGTGTGGGGCCACTGTGGAGCATATTATACTATGTGTGGCCACTGTGGAGCATATTATACTGTGTTGGGGCCACTATGCAGCATATTATACTGTGTGTGGGCCACTGTGGAACAAATTATATTGTGTGGGGGCCTCTGCAGAGCATATTGTACTGTGTGGAGCATATTGTACTGTGAGGGGGCCACCGTGGAGCATATTATACAGTATGTGGGCTATTGTAAAGCATATTACACTTTGTGGGGCCCCTTCATTATTTACATCACACCCCATCTATTTTATAGCAGACATTATATTATATATATTATATGATATTATACTATTAAAATTACATTGCACGGTCACTATTAAACATATATGTGCAATGTAAATAGTGAAGGGGTGATGTCACTCGCAAAAGCACCACAATACCTTCAAACAATTGCTCAGCAGGGGCCCTGAGTGTTAGACCCCCACTGATCTCTTAGACTGTTAGGACTCTGCAGATCAGATGTTTACCAGAACTCGCAGCTCCCAGTATTTTTTTCCCACTCTTCATTTTCTTGATAACTGCAGTTGTGGGTACTATAGTTGTATGGGCCATGTTAATGTTAACAATTCCAGGAGCCAAACTGTTCACTTGTCATACATAGTGTAGAGGTGGGTTTAGGTAGTGCAGTGGTGTACTTTGTATAGCGGGTGAGCAGCATGGCATTGTTATTACCTATAGATGTGCTTTGTCGGTATAGCTGATCTGCAGGGGTCCTGGTGGTGGGCCACTAGAAACAGTTCCACTGGTGGTCCCTAGACATCCCAGTCCATCACTGGTCATAGTAAAGGTCTTCTAACAGACACTAGCAAAATTAACCCCTTAGTCACCAGGCCTGAAAATGCCAGGCACTTTTTAGTGTTTTTGCAAACACTACATTTTACATAGGACTAATTGTTACTACATTTTTTCTTTTTTTTAGTTTAATTAGGGGTAAACTGAACATAAAGTAAAAAAATAGATTTTTTAAATTTTTTATTTCTTAAAATTGCAAATTAATATCAAAATAAATTATTAAAATCAGTTCCCTATTTAATGTTATTGTTTTGTACAATATGTGTGGTCTTGGGTGAATGAGAGTTGTGTCAATGTTTTGCATGGGTAGTGCTCTTTTATCTATTGTTTGTATGTCATTTGATATTAATAAAATATTTATATATGTATATATTTTTTGTTTTTTTAACTTGTACATGGATGTATTTTCCATGAGGTCATAAAACACCTTTGTGGTATATTTACATTTTTTTTAGTTTGCCATTTTCCCCTGTACCAGGGGCATTCAATCGCTCAGGCTTAAGGCTGGGGCCCCACGTTGCGGAAAAGCTGCTTTTTGTTGTTTCAAATTTTGCTATGTTTTTTTGAGCCAAAGCCAGGAGTGGATTGAACAGAAGGTAAAAGTTGAGAAGCTTCGTATATATTTTCTATTCCTATTGTGGCCAATATCGACTTTGGCTTAAAAAAAACGCAGGAAAATCTGTAACAAATAAAGCTGCGTTCCCACAACATGGGGCCTCAGCCTAAGCCTAAAGCTGCAAAGTAGATGGGATTCTGACTTATCCCATCCTCACATTGCAGAAAAAAATCTGCAGCAGAAAAGCTGCTTTTTGAAAATGCAGCATGTCAATTATACCTGTGGAAATGCTGGCATTTTCTGTATTAGGTATAGTAGGGGCAAAAAGTCCGCAGAGGAAAACTCTGCAAAATTCAATGAAAAACGCTGTAGAAAAAACGTGATGTATTTCCACAGCGTTTTTTTGCTGCGTTTTGCTACTTGGGGTCTAAAAGGGTTTTCTGGCCCCAAATGGATATTTCATGCTGATGATCTTTCCACAGGACAGCTTTTCCAGCTGCTGGAAGCTACTAGTGGCTAGGGTTTTAACGATATAATATTTTTTTTAAAATAATGGTAGAATGTATCTTTTTTTCCGGGTTGTTACCATTACAAACTATTTTATTTTGTGTTTTATTTTTATTTATTTATTTATTTTTTTAAACCTGACTTTTTTTTTTTTTTTTTTTTTTTTTAATTTACACTACTTTTTTTTTTTTTAGCAGGGTTAATGAAAATGTACAATAACCTTTCCCATTAGAAATGGCACTTGTCAGGGTTGTCCTCTCTCCACCCTTATCTTTGCACTCTGTTGAACTGCTGGCAGCCTGTATATGCTCAAACCCAGGCATTATGGGAGTTTTGATCCAGGACAGGGACTTCAAAATTTGCCTCTTTGCTGTTGACATTCTTCTCACCCTTACTAACACTCACACCTCCCTATGAAATCTTATGCAAACTCTCCACGATTATGGCCAATTATCAGGCTGTAAGGTTAACCCCGCTAAGACGTAGGCCCTCCCACTGAATATTCCTTGGACATCTGTACAGCTGCTACGCAGTAACTTTCACTTCTAATGGCGGGAACAGTCCCTTAAATATTTGGGGATTTATCTCTCCCCTTCCTGCAATACGCTCTTCTCTGTAAATTACCCTAGACTGTTCCGTGAGCTTAAGACGCTGTTGAAGAAAGTGGTGCCCTTTGCATATCTCCCTTTTAGGCCAGATCTCTGCAGTGAAAATGAACCTTCTCCCAAAGCTTTTATACTTCTCTGAGATTCTCCCAGTAGTGGTCCCTCTCTCTGACCGCTGTAACCTACAGAGGGCCATATTCGAATTCATCTGGAATGCCAAGCGACATTGGATTCGTGATGCTAGCGGGAAGAGGGGTTGGAGGGTTGTCAGTTCCACACATTCTTCATTACTACTGGGCCACCCACATTTGATGCATTTCCTTGATATTGATAAACTGTGGCTTGCTCCTGTGCATCCTAATGCTCTTTTGTGGGCCCGATCTCTCCCCTCCCCTCTGACCTCCACTTCCCCATACTCTTCACCAGATTGATCTGGACTACCTATAACAGGTTGTTTCCCCTCGCTTCGCCAAACTCCTCTACGGTCAAGGGCTGGCCTGTTTAGACTGGCTGACTTGATCGACTCCTTGACTCTGGAGCTCAGATGCTTTGACTACGTCACCACAGCACTGAACATTCCTGAAACTGAGTGGTTCCGTTATCAATTGCCCACTTCACATGTACCCTATTTGGATTTATGAGGGTTTCTACCCCCACAGCCTTCGAGATTCTATCTTCAGCAGGTACTTCTACAAAGGCCTGATCACTATGACTTATCATATATTTTTACAGCCAATCTCCCCTTCTTAATGGGAGATTTTTTGGTCACGTGTGTCTAAATCCTCAACGTGTGTGACATTTAAGGAGACGCGTTATAAACTCTTGATGTATTGGTATCACACCCCTGCCCTCCTGCATTCTCTGAATCCTGCGATCCCCACAGTTTGTTAGAGCGTGCCCACAGTGGAGTTACATCTCCATAACATATTCTGGGATTGTCCCCTGATTCGAGGCTTCTGTTGGGGGTTAAAGTCATTACTGATAGTCTTTTTCTGAAGGGAGTCTCCATGAATCCTTTTATCCATTCGCTTATTTTACCTCCGAGACAGATGGACAGAAATACGCCAAACTGTTTCTCTACCTCTGCACAGCTGCCAAAACTCTCATAGCACCACATTGGAAATCTGTCACTCCCCCGTACAATACTGAGCTTCTTGCCCATGTCAGTGATGTCCCTGTCCGTAACATGGAATATTTGACAGCTAGCCTGAACAACACGGTAGTAGCCTTTGACTCGATTTGGTCCCCATGGGATACCTATTGCACACTGAAGGGTCTCTGATCTCCCCTCTTTCTCTGTCCCTGTTTTCCTTTGTTCATCATCCCGTCTTACTCATTTGTTATGAACTTTTTTTTTATTGACTTACCATTGCATTGATTTTCCCTTGTGCCGATTTGTATTCTTATTTTGTTTGTTCCATTGAAAACTTCAATAAAAATTAAAAGTTAAAAAAAATATTTATCTAAAATCATAAATGATTAAAATTATTCATGATTAAGCATCATTCAAAGTCTTTTTATCTCCAGGAACAAAACCAAATGGGATGAAACCAGTCAGGCTTTGGCGTCAGAACTTTATATAGGTGAGGGAGCCAGAAGCAGAAGGCCCTGCCAGGTATTGTAGCTCTGCCCCATGCAAGTGAACCCTAAGGATCTGATAGTAATGATTTTTAAGAAAAAGGACCAAAATTGGCCCCCAGTCTGGAAAACTCCTTTAATGGTTTGACTTTTAGGCCCCACGTTGAAGAAACACAGCTTTCTTTGTTGCATATTTTGCTGCATTTTTTTTTTTTTTTTTTAGCCAAAGCCAGGAATGGCTACAAATGGAATGGGAACTATATAGGAAACTCCGATACTTATACCTTCTGCTCAATCCACTCCTGGCTTTGGCTCAAAAAACCACAGCAAAATCCGCAGCAAAAAAAGCAGCATTTCCGCAATGTGGGGCCTCAGCCTTGGCCAGCCTGAGGTGACAATTATATGTGTATTGTCTCAGTGAAATGATTTGGGCTCAGTGTTGTTTTTCCTCAAAACTCACTTTCTTATAGTTGGAAAAAATGTGACTCAAAAACTGTAAGAATGTACAAAAATAGTTTTATTAGTTTCACATTAAATTCCAGTAAATATACGATAAATGTACTCGTAGTGAATTTTGATGTTCACATTTACAAATCTTAGAAAGTGTAATACGTTACCTACAGTCACTTTGTGTGTGTAAATTTAACACTGTGGCTACCAGTGATACCTTCAATATACTGTACATGAGGATTTTATTATTTAACAACCGTGTATTTCACCAAATACTGAATAAAGTCAATATAAATGTAGCGTCCCTGTGATCAACATGAACACAAAGTATTGTATGGTTCAATGTATTTCCTAATTATAGGCTTTATAGGTATATAGTTGTTTTAGGTGTATGTATATGTAGAGTTTGAAAAAATGTTTATTCACAAAATTTTCACCTTTAGCTATATATATTTAAAAAAATATATATATCAAATTTTATTTATAGCATTTTATGGCAAAAATGGTGTAACGCAGGGGTGCACAACAGTTTTTTTTTTTTTTTTTTTTTTTTTTTTTTTTTTTTTGTCAGATGCTGCTGCTGTACTACAAGGGACTACAATAACACAGTTACAGACCTCTACGCTGGCCGTGCACAATACATCTTTTTTTGCGACATTCTTTTCTTTTGGATGGCACTGTTAATATTATGGGGCACTTTGTTGGACTATAGGGGCACTCTGCTGGCACTGTTAATAAAAGGAAGTACTCTGCCAGTGCAAATAACTGTGGGAACTCTGCTGGCACTATTACTAATCAAGTTACTCTATTGGCACTTCTGTGAGGGCACTGTGCTGGTACCATAGTAATAGTAGACTCTCTGCCAGCGCAAATAAGTATGGGGCACTGTGCTGCCACTCTTAATAATGGAGTCCACTCTGCTGGCACTACTGAAAATGGGGGGGACTCTGCTATTGCTATTAATAATAGGGGGCTTTCTGCAGGTTAAATAATTATGAAGGCACACTAGAACTGAGAGTCTTTCCAAAAAATGAAAATCTCGATTTTTTTTTTTTAAGTTTATGGGCAATTTTTGATTTTAACTTGATTGTGAAGGATATCGCCTTGCCATGCTACCTGACACACCTGCGATCAACCTTCTTTCTTAACCTCCCACTCACACCGTGAGCGGACCGGGTTCATAGGATAATATGAAACGAGCTTTATAAATTTTATGTATTTATTAACCCCAGTGGGTAGGTACCAAGCATTAACATATACAGAAATATATATCAATTATGAAGCAAATAAGGATAAAAGCAAAATACAGTACAGCAAATAAAAAGGGAAATAAAAGATAGGAAAATACCAGAGCAAATTTGTAGTCAGTTTCTATGAGCTCCCATGTGGTGCGCCTCAGTTTTCTTCCTTAAGAAAGTTACAGAGCATGTGTCTTCTACATGCGGTCCAGAACAAAGAGCCTCAGGCCTGGCTCTTAAGCCGCATGGTTGAAGTCTACACCATGACCTGCCCTCACATCTTCTCCAGGAACAAGAGTCACCCCTTCCCCTGATCTGAGACCTTTTACTATACTGGTCTCCTCCCTAAGTGATGTCACCAAAAAGGAGATTCTTCATATCTCCTTGCTGGATGCCCATTTTGTAAAGCAAGAGGTCTGATGGGCTTCTTGGTGAGATCCCCATCATGTAGACACCAAGAATGACACCCCAATCCCCTTTGGGTAAGGAAATCAGTGTCTGAATCTTCTCCTTGCTCTCAACTGTACCGAGTTTGACCTTGAAACATGCGGCTTGACTGGGCGCTCCTGAGGAATTTATCGGGGTGCCTGTAAGAGGTTACCCGGGGAAGATATGGTCATAAAACCATATCCCTTTTGATCTGTAGCAGGCTCCATTTTCTCTGGGGGCTGTGTGCTTAGAGCCCTCCCACCACATCCTTTCTGCAGGACCCCCTGCCGTGTTAACGAGTGTAGCACTGTTATGTAAACAAAGGCCTGTGTAAGTGACTCTGGGGATCAAAGGGTTGTGGGACAACAAAGGGTTATGGGACAACAACGGGTTGGATACACAGCAGACATACCACATGGTGTAGGAGTAATCTGAGCACATGACAACAAACTGACGCAAAATACATATCTGGAAAATGCATAGCTGGCGATCTCTCATCATCACATTCGTTTTTTTTTTTGTTTGTTTTTTTAAACATTATAGTTCAGCGTGCTGACACTGAAGGAGTTGGATCTATTTGATATGCCTTCCTTGTCCTATCACCCAACCATTGACCACAGTGAAGAATTGTCGATCACAGCCAGTTGCTGGAGAAGAAATCCTGCATGGAATAGACCGCTGGCTAAATGGGCTGTGGACGACCGCTCTGATGGAGGGTGCTCGGCTGGACACAAAGTGGTTGTGTTTTAAGGACACCTATTGCCCTGTCCACAGGACCCCCAGCGATCAGGAGGCCTAAAGTCCCCCTAACGCCTCCTTGTGAATGTAGTGCCAGTGCACTTGTGTGATTGGCGTTGCATTCACTTCTATGAGGCTCAGGGGGCTTCTGCAGATTACAGTCCCATAGACATGAATGGCCCAACGGTCACACAAGTGCACTGGCGCTCCATTCACATGGAGGCTTTAGGGGGACTTTTGGTCCCCCATTCTCCTGATCTCTGCAGGAATAGGCGGTTTGGCCCCAGTGATCAGATAAATCACTTTATATTCTCCTAGCCCGGGAAGATGATGCCTAATGTGTTTTTATTAATTTTTATTTACTTATTATGTATTATTGCATATGGGGAGGGTGATTTGACTTTTCACATTTTTTTTATTTGTTTCATATATATTTTTAGAAACTTGAAATTTTTTTTAATTTTTTTACACTTTTTTTTTCAGCTCCCCCTAGAGGGCTTGAACCAGATGATCGTGAAGCACGGGAGCCTTTCAGAGGTTCTTGTTCTGACCACAGCATCTGAGGGGTTAGATTCCTGCAATCAGAGGTCTGTAATAAATTGTTCTTTTTAACAGTTATTTCTCAGGACCTCATCCTTTCTTTCAACAATTTTCCCTATACTCCTTGCACCCTAATGCTTTTCACATCCACATGTACACATATATATATATATATATATATATATATATACTAGCTGGGTCCCTGCATCAAACTGCCTTACGTTTACCTCTTGTGTCACACATGCAGAATATGCTGGTGCTATATAAATAACAAATATCAACACAATTTTGGATGCGCCTATGACTAAAACTAAAAAATTGGCCCAGTAATAATAATAAGCCTTCCAGTGGTTACATGGTTAATCAGCTTATTTCACTTTTTTTCTGCTGTATTTAAAGTTTTCTTGACAACAAGCATATTTTAGTGGTTTTTAAAGTCTGCACTATTTTTTTCCCTTTTTTTTACAATAAAGTTAATGGAAAACAGATACATGCAGCATTTCTTTTTATGACGAATCAGAAAAATGGAAAATACAGCAGAAATGTGAACTTGTCCTTAATTAGATGTTTCATCTCTTAGTGGCTTAGTCTCGTCCTCATCATCTCCTTCTTCTTCAGATGACTGACGGGTTGCGCACACGTCCTTGCTATTGTCTTTCACTGTTTTGTGAGTAGAACTCTCCTTCAATCCAGTTTCCGGTTTTGTGCTACTGTTCAGCAGTGTCTCTTCATTGTCAGCGTCCTCTGGTGACTCAGCAGCTGAATATAAACCTCTGTGACTTGTTCTCCTCAATTTCTCACAGTTTTCTTCCAGTTCACTTTCTTCATCATTACATGATTTGTCACTGAGCGTTGAAGATTCTTCATTCTCATTCTCCTCCTTGCTCTGTTTCTTTGCATCTTCCCTGATAGCACTTTCCTGTAATTCAGTACATGGTTTATTGGTGGGTAGTGAATGGTCTTCATCCCTTTCTTCTCCAGACAATACAGTAGCTGAATGAAATATTTTACTATTGTCATTCCCCACTGCCTGTGTATTTGCATGGTTATCGCCTTCTCCTAATTGACCATTTTCTTGCTCAGTAGATGTTTCATGGATCAACACTGTCATTTTGTTATTCTCTTCCTCTTGTTGACTTCTCGGTGATCGGGGTTGTAATGACCCGGTTTCTGCATGAAATAAAAAATTTTCAGTTGCTTTTCAGACTGAAGATCCTTATGTGGTTAGACAATTACATACAGTACAGACCAAAAGTTTTTACACACCTTCTCATTCCAAGAATTTTCTGTATTTTCATGACTATAAAAATTGTAGATATTACACTGAAGGCATTAAAACTATGAATTAACACATGTGGAATTATATACTTAACAAAAAAGTGTGAAACAACTGAAAATATGTCTTATATTCTAGGTTCTTCAAAGTAGCCACCTTTTGCTTTGATTACTGCTTTGCACACTCTTGGCATTCTCTTGATGAGCTTCAAGAGGTAGTCACCTGAAATGGCTTTCACTTCACAGGTGTGCCCTGTCAGGTTTAATAAGTGGGATTTCTTGCCTTATAAATGGGGTTGGGACCATGAGTTGTGTTGTTCAGAAGTCAGGTGGATACACAGCTGATAGTCCTACTGAATGGAGTGTTAGAATTTGTATTATGGCAAGAAAAAAAGCAGCTAAGTAAAGAAAAACAAGTGGCCATCATTACTTTAAGAAATGAAGGTCAGTCAGTCCGAAAAATTGGGCAAACTTTGAAAGTGTCCCCAAGTGCAGTGGCCAAAACCATCAAGTGCTACAAAGAAACTGGCTCACATGAGGACCGCCCCAGGAAAGGAAGACCAAGAGTCACCTCTGCTGCGGAGGATAAGTTCATCCGAGTCACCAGCCTCAGAAATCGCAGGTTAACAGCAGCTCAGATTAGAGACCATGTCAATGCCACACAGAGTTCTAGCAGCAGACACATCTCTACAACAACTGTTAAGAGGAGACTGTGTGCAGCAGGCCTTCATGGTAAAATAGCTGCTAGGAAACCACTGCTAAGGACAGGGAACAAGCACAAGAGACTTGTTTGGGCTAAAGAACACAAGGAATGGACATTAGACCTGTGGAAATCTGTGCTTTGGTCTGATGAGTCCAAATTTGAGATCTTTGGTTCCAACCACCTTGTCTTTGTGCGATGCAGAAAAGGTGAACGAATGGACTCTACATGCCTGGTTCTCACCGTGAAGCATGGAGGAGGAGGTGTGATGGTGTGGGGGTGCTTTGCTGGTGACACTGTTGGGGATTTATTCAAAATTGAAGGAATACTGAACCATCATGGTTACCACAGCATCTTGCAGCGGCATGCTATTCCATCCGGTTTGCGTTTAGTTGGACCATCATTTATTTTTCAACAGGACAATGACCCCAAACACACCTCCAGACTGTGTAAGGGCTATTTGACCAAGAAGGAGAGTGATGGGGTGCTACGCCAGATGACCTAGCCTCCACAGTCACCAGACCTGAACCCAATCGAGATGGATTGGGGTGAGCTGGACCGCAGAGTGAAGGCAAAAGGGCCAACAAGTGCTAAGCATCTCTGGGAACTCCTTCAAGACTGTTGGAAGACCATTTCAGGTGACTACCTCTTGAAGCTTATCAAGAGAATGCCAAGAGTGTGCAAAGCAGTAATCAAAGCAAAAGGTGGCTACTTTGAAGAACCTAGAATATAAGACATATTTTCAGTTGTTTCCCACTTTTTTGTTAAGTATATAATTCCACATGTGTTAATTCATAGTTTTGATGCCTTCAGTGTGACTCTACAATATTTATAGTCATGAAAATACAGAAAACTCTTGGAATGAGAAGGTGTGTCCAAACTTTTGGTCTGTACTGTATATCAGGTCATTAGGAATCATTTAACATGGGGAGTGTCATGTCCAACATACCTGATCCCCAGTGTACACAGTCACCTCTCTTCATTTCAGGATTTATAGATAATAATGTTTTTACTGTATGCAGTTGGAAATAGGTGTCAGTTTCCGTTTTTTTTTTTTTTTTTTTTTTTCTTACTTCAGCCCTCAACAGTGATGCAAGAAATATAGTATGTCTGTCTCATGGCTCTGTGTATTCCAGTGGGCTGTGGCCGTCACTTATAAAAGTGCAGCTACAACTCAAACCTCCATAGAAGAGCCCTGGTACCATACTTAAAAAATTACTAATCCTGGATGCTAATGCACTACATGTTGCTGTCAATCACCTCTAAACTGCTACAGCTGCATCCTAATAAATTAGAATATTTTTGAAACGTTCATTCATTTCAATAATACAATCCATAATAAGCGTCTTCCAGGACTGTGTGTCCTACTGAACCAGACTGAGGGACCATTTAAAGGCTTAGGAAACCTTGGCAGGTGACACTGAATTTACAATACTGAACTTTTTTACAATATTCTAATTTTCTTAGATTTGGGTTTTCATTACCTGTAATCCATAATCAACATTTACAGAAATAAAACACTTGAAATAGAACACTCTGTGTGTAAAGAATCTAGAAAATATAGGAGGTCACTTTTTTAATTTAATTAGTGAAATAAATAAACATTTAAACAATATTCTAATTTATTGAGATGCACCTGTACATGGGCACTGCACAGTACTAATTCACTTGTCCTGTGTACTGGGTGTAATTCTCAGTATCTCCTCTTATTCTGTATATATAGACAGTGCACAGTACCACTTCTCTTGTCCTGCACACTTGGTGTAATTCTCAGTATCTGCTTTTATTATGTATACATGGGCACTGCACGGTATCACTTCACTTGTCCTGTATGCAGAGGTGAACCTAGCCTCTCTGCTACCTGAGACAAACTATAGAAATGTGCTCCCCCCCTCTCAAAAAAAAAAAAAAGATACCGACCTAGCAATCTTTGGTTGCCTGATGGGGCCCCTTAATTAGGACTCGCCCCCTTCATTGGCAGAACAAAAACTTCTCTTATTTGGACCCCTGTAGTATAACACTCCGATTTTTTGTCCCTCATACCATTTAAAGGCTTAGGAAACCTTGACAGGTGACACACTGAATTTACAGTACTGAACTTTTTTTACAATATTCTGATTTTCTTAGATTTGGGTTTTCATTACCTGTAATCCATAATCAACATTTACAGAAATAAAACACTTGAAGTAGAACACTCTGTGTGTAAAGAATCTAGAAAATATAGGAGGTCACTTTTTTAATTTAATTACTGAAAGAAATAAATGTTTCAAAGATATTCTAATTTATTGAGATGCAGCTGTATTTTGTCATCAAGTGGGCACACATAACCCACAGTGACATATATGTGTGGCATGTGCAGGAAGTACATTATGCGATTGAAGTATATGTATGTCAGTGATCAGTAATAGGTTGATAATGTCTGTTCAAAGCATATTCAGTACTTCTGTCAAAACAATAAACTTTGCAATGATTATTGCAATTTCTAGCATACGTTGTATAATCACACCAATAACACAGCACAATATTTACCAGCATTGCTAAGTCCTATTCAGTTAGCCTATGGATGTGTTACACTTAAATGATCCTTAGACTGTTCCCCTTGTGCAGAGATAGTGAAATATTGGAGGAAGGTTCTGTATTTATCGAGTAGGCAGACTCTTTATAATGTCATGTGTAAACCGGGCTTTATGCTCGGAGCTAGTTAGATATCTCCCTTTCTGCTCGCCCTATCCCTGTGGCTGTATGAATGTCACACACACAGGCTAATTTGAAGGGCTTAGAAATTACTTCTGGGCCACCAATTTACTATTGATTTATTGTAATATGCTTTGTAATGGTAAAAATTTTGCATTTTTCATATTTAAATTTAGAACTAAAGCCACAATGCAGTGCTAGATCTGTCACCCAAAGGACATCAAATTTCCTGCTGAGCTCCATTGACTTATAATTGGGTCCATCAAATTCTGGGATGGTGACTGTTGTTTTGTCAGGAAGAATAATGATGGAAACAGCAGTGGAAACTTCCAACGGGGCGTCCCGTGCAGGTGTGAATAGAGCCATAGCCAGTGGCATAACAATTGAGATCACAGGGGGTGCGACTTCGACCACGGCCGGAGGGTTACGGGGCCCATGGCCAGCTGGAGATGACTAGGGCTCTGCAGCACCAGAATATCGGTCAAGGAAAGCCTGGTTCCCCGACCACTATCTATACTATTACATCTCGTTAATGGAAAGGGGCTCGGCATCTTGTGATGTCTGTACATGCCGCCGGGCCCCTTTCTAATAGCAACCTGCCCAGGGGAAGTGAGTAAAAATAATTAACACTTATACTCATCTCTCCTGGGCTTCCGATGATCCCCAGAATCCTCTTTGGGGCACTTCAGGCCTGTGACTGACGTCCCATACCCCACGAGTCACTGCTGAGGCCCAATCACGTGGGGCGTGCTAACGTCATTATGTTATGCAAGGCCCAATCATAGGCCCCAACAGTGGCCCACGTAAGCAGGCGCGTGCAATGTCAGTCACAGGTCAAAGAGGCTGAAGAGGATGCTGGAGAGAACCAGACGCAGTGAGGATGTCCAGGAGTGATGAGGCAAGGTGAGTATACAATGCCTTGCGAAAGTATTCGGCCCCCTTGAACTTTTCAACCTTTTATAAAATTTACATTTTTGGTGAAGAATCAACAACAAGTGGGACACAATCGTGAAGTGGAACGAAATTTATTGGATATTTTAAACTTTTGTAAAAAATAAAAATCTGAAAAGTGGGGCGTGGAAATTATTCGGCCCCTTTAAGTTAATACTTTGTAGCGCCACCTTTTGCTGCGATTACAGCTGCAAGTCACTTGGGGTATGTCTCTATCAGTTTTGCACATCGAGAGACTGAAATTCTTGCCCATTTTTCCATGGAAAACAGCTGGAGCTCAGTGAGGTTGGATGGAGAGCGTTTGTGAACTGCAGTTTTCAGCTCTTTCCACAGATTCTCGATTGTATTCAGGTCTGGACTTTGACTTGGCCATTCTAACACTTGGATACGTTTATTTGTGAACCATTCCATTGTAGATTTTGCTTTATGTTTAGGATCATTGTCTTGTTTTGTAAGATAAATCTCCGTCCCAGTCTCAGGTCTTTTGCAGACTCCAACAGGTTTTCTTCCAGAATGGTCCTGTATTTGGCTCCATCCATCTTCCCATCAATTTTAACCATCTTCCCTGTCCCTGCTGAAGAAAAGCAGGCCCAAACCATGATGCTGCCACCACCATGTGTGACAGTGGGAATGGTGTGTTCAGGGTGATGAGCTGTGTTGCTTTTACGCCAAACATATCGTTTTCCATTGTGGCCAAATGTTTGATTGTGGTTTCATCTGACCAGAGCACCTTCTTCCACATGTTTGGTGTGTCTCCCAGGTGGCTTGTGGCAAACTTTAAACGAGACTTTTTATGGATATCTTTGAGAAATGGCTTTCTTCTTGCCACTCTTCCATAAAGGCCAGATTTGTGCAGTGTACGACTGATTGTTGTCCTATGGACAGACTCTCCCACCTCAGCTTTAGATCTCTGCAGTTCATCCAGAGTGATCATGGGCCTCTTGGCTGCATCTCTGATCAGTCTTCTCCTTGTTTGAGATGAAAGCTTAGAGGGACGGCCGGGTCTTGGTAGATTTGCAGTGGTCGGATACTCCTTCCATTTCAATATGATCACTTGCACAATGCTCCTTGGGTTGTTTAACGTTTGGGAAATCTTTTTGTATCCAAATCCGGTTTTAAACTTCTCCACAACAGTATCACGGACCTGCCTGATGTGTTCCTTGGTCTTCATGATGCTCTCTGCGCTTTAAACAGAACCCTGAGACTATCACAGAGCAAGTGCATTTATACGGAGACTTGATTACACACAGGTGGATTATATTTATCATCATCAGTCATTTAGGACAACATTGGATCATTCAGAGATCCTCACTAAACTTCTGGAGTGAGTTTGCTGCACTGAAAGTAAAGGGGCCGAATAATATTGCACGCCCCACTTTTCAGTTTTTTATTTTTTACAAAAGTTTAAAATAACCAATAAATTTAGTTCCACTTCACAATTGTGTCTCACTTGTTGATTCTTCACCAAAAAATTAAAATTTTATATCTTTATGTTTGAAGCCTGAAATGTGGCAAAAGGTTGAAAAGTTCCGAATACTTTCGCAAGGCACTGTAAGTGTTTGTTATTTTTACTTTCCTCCCGTGGGCCTCCATTTATTATACTCTGGGTTCTGAAGAGACCCCAGAATATAATAATAGCACCAAAATGAACTGGAGGGCTGAACTTCAGGAATATTTGTAGAAACAAATTTCATGGGGTTCGTCTGAAGAGGCTCAAGGGGCTCTTGGGAGAATTTTATACTGTGTGGGGCCACTGTGGATCATTATATATGTGGGACCACTGTGGAGCATATTATACAGTGTAGGGCCACTGTAGGGAGCATATTATACTGTGTGATGCCAATGTGGAGCATTTTACTGTTTGGGGGGACTCTGAGGAGCATATTACACAGTGTGGGACCCCTTCACTATTTACATCACACCCCATCAGTTTTATAGCAGACATGTGATATTATTACAGGCTGTAACTAGATTGTACAGTCACTATAAAACAGGTGTTGTGCAATGTAAATAGTCAGGGGGCTCGAATAAGCACCACAATCCCCAATCATATGTGACATTGTGGTGAGACCACATACAGGGCTGTAGTCTGATATTATTGACAATGTTGCCGTTGTGTTATGTGATGTAAATATCACATGATAATTGACTATAATTGTTCTGTTATTTATGGTTATGATAGTTCAGTTGATTGATCAGAAAAGGATTACATTTCTGTTTCCTTGAGGTAATACATGTCAGTGTCTTCAGTCCAGGGACTTACCACACAGTCCTTTGCTGTTTCTATGTTTTGGTGTAATTTCCTTGTTTTCAGCCTCCCACAATTGCTCGGTTTCTTGTTCAGCAGATGTTTTATGGGTCAGGTCTGGAGTTTTCGGCATCTCTTGTTCATGAATACTTGTAGATGTATAGCCTGATGAATATCCTCTGTCTTCCTTCCTACACTCTTGTGTATTTCTTTCACCTGGAGTTTCTTCATCTGGTGTCACAATCTGTTTTGGTGATTGAGAGAGTAATGTCCCAGGTCCTACATGAAAATAAGCAATTGTTAATAATCAATCAGGCTCTTCAGTGTTGACTTCATAATCTCTAGTGTAGTCAGTGACTAATCTTAATTTCAAGAAGTTTACATATAGTTAGAAATAGAGAAATAGTGCACGAGAAAACCGTTTAAGGGTAATTCCCCACGTAGCGAGACACAGGAAAAAAACACTGTAGAAAAAAACGTGTCGCAAACCCATCACAGTTTTTTCCACAGCTTTTTTCACAAAAAGTCTGCAAAGTTTTCCCCTGCAGACTTTCTGCCCCTATTCTACCTATACAGAAAACGCCAGCATTTCCATAGGTATAATTGACATGCTGCGATTGGCAAAAATGCAAGAGGTTTTGAAAATGCAGCTTTTCCGTCATGGCCAAAACGCTGCATTATCGCAATGTGGGGCCCCAGGCCTGAGGCTCAAGCATTGAACTTTTGATAAATGACTATCTGTCATATAATTTTTATCCTGTGTCTGCCTTGTAAACATTTTGACTAGAGAATTATATGTAAATTTGATTCTGTCTCATGGTGCAATGTATGCTTAGGAGCTGTGGCAGTCATATAATAAATGTACAGGTACAGCTGTAGGAGAAGACTTAGTTCTTAGTTCTGATGCTATGCTTATAAATTACTTGAATACAATCTATACTGGAGGTCTTTGACACAAATGTGAATAAAGCCGTATTTCATGTTATATTGTATGTGGGGAACTAATACTTTTTCCATATTTAACTCCTTCCCAACATCTGGCATATTGGAGCTGAGCTGGCGCCAACACCAATGGTTACCTGCTATTATGACCAGCAGACATCCACCCACAGTGTCTTTGATCGGAGATTACTCAGATTCCAGACATTTAGCCCTGTCAGATATAGTGGTCAATGCAAACATGGCTTTTGAGACCTCATTCATGGGAGGGGGCTTCCTCTGATGCCCCCCTATTCCCTCTGCAATGAGATAATTATATTTATTTTTGGGACAATCCCTTTAATTGAATTGATTCTGCTATTGATAATTTTGCCTTACAGTATTATATCACATATATGAGTCAGAGGTATGGGTGACATACTGGATATATGTAAATCATTTCCCATATAATATCAGTTTCTACTCACCTTTCACATGTAGCCATCCTGTGCTCTTCTGTATTGTCTTCTCAGAGTTTGGACCTTGCACTCTGCAGATATATTTTATTCCATCATCTGCTCTTGTTACTGGTGTGAGGGCCAGATAGGCTTTGTAGTTGTGCTGGTCATCTGACTGTCTGTCTTTTTCTATGGTTACAAGTCTACGCTGATCATATGCAGCATTTGGCGGTTCTGTGTCCTTCTTCTTCTCATACCATATTACAGTGTGAACACCTTGTATATAGTTCTGTAGTGTACACTCCAGTTTGGCCCTCTTACCCAGTATCAGTTCTGGCACTATGATTTCTCCAATCACCACATCAGTCAGAGATTCTGCACAAATACAATAAATGAATACAGAGACATTCAGCGTATATGACACATGTACATAACTACAACCCTACCTCCCACACTAATATCTCCTGTATCTCCATTTTATGTTATTATAAGATATTGAGCTGAAATTTGTAGAGAAAGATCATCCTAGTGAGTAACCGTCATATGTGAGACCTTCAGAGCGGACATTGTGGTGACCACATACAGGGCTGTAGTCGGATATCGATGACAATGCTGCCATTGTGTTATGTGATGTAAATATCACATGATAATTGACTATAATTGTTCTGTTATTTATGATGATTATAGTTTAGTCAATCGATTCAGGATAAAAAAAAAGCAATGTGGAAAAAAATGCGGCACAAACGCATCACAGTTTTTTCCGCAGCTTGTTTCACACAAAGTCCGCAGAGTTTTCCTCTGTGGACTTTCTTCCCCTATTATACCTATATGGAAAAGGCCAGCATTTTCGTAGGTATAATTGACATGCTGTGATTGCCAAAAATGTGAGTTTTTTTGAAAATGCAGCTTTTCTGCCACGGCCAAAACACTGCGTTTTTGCAATGTGGGGTCCCGGCCTATGGCTCAAACATTGAACATTTGATAAATGACTATCTGTCATATAATTTTTATCCTGTGTCTGCCTTGTAAACATTTTGACTAGACAATTATATGTAAATTTGATTCTGTCTCATGGTGCAATGTATGCTTAGGAGCTGTGGCAGTCATATAATAAATGTACAGGTACAGCTGTAGGAGAAGACTTAGTTCTTAGTTCTGATGCTCTGCTTATAAATTACTTGAATACAATCTATACTGGAGGTCTTTGACACAAATGTGAATAAAGCTGTATTTCATGTTATATTGTATGTGGGGAACTAATACTTTTTCCATATTTAACTCCTTCCCAACATCTGGCATATTGGAGCTGAGCTGGCGCCAACACCAGTGGTTACCTGCTATTATGACCAGCAGACATCCACCCACAGTGTCTTTGATCGGAGATTACTCAGATTACAGACATTTAGCCCTGTCAGATATAGTGGTCAATGCAAACATGGCTTTTGAGACCTCATTCATGGGAGGGGGCTTCCTCTGATGCCCCCCTATTCCCTCTGCAATGAGATAATCATATTTATTTTTGGGACAATCCCTTTAATTGAATTGATTCTGCTATTGATAATTTTGCCTTACAGTATTATATCACATATATGAGTCAGAGGTATGGGTGACATACTGGATATATGTAAATCATTTCCCATATAATATCAGTTTCTACTCACCTTTCACATGTAGCCATCCTGTGCTCTTCTGTATTGTCTTCTCAGAGTTTGGACCTTGCACTCTGCAGATATATTTTATTCCATCATCTGCTCTTGTTACTGGTGTGAGGGCCAGATAGGCTTTGTAGTTGTGCTGGTCATCTGACTGTCTGTCTTTTTCTATGGTTACAAGTCTACGCTGATCATATGCAGCATTTGGCGGTTCTGTGTCCTTCTTCTTCTCATACCATATTACAGTGTGAACACCTTGTATATAGTTCTGTAGTGTACACTCCAGTTTGGCCCTCTTACCCAGTATCAGTTCTGGCACTATGATTTCTCCAATCACCACATCAGGCAGAGATTCTGCACAAATACAATAAATGAATACAGAGACATTCAGCGTATATGACACATGTACATAACTACAACCCTACCTCACACACTAATATCTTCTGTATCTCCATTTTATGTTATTATAAGATATTGAGCTGAAATTTGTAGAGAAAGATCATCCTAGTGAGTAACCATCATATGTGAGACCTTCAGAGCGGACATTGTGGTGACCACATACAGGGCTGTAGTCGGATATCGATGACAATGCTGCCATTGTGTTATGTGATGTAAATATCACATGATAATTGACTATAATTGTTCTGTTATTTATGATGATTATAGTTTAGTCAATCGATTCAGGATAAAAAAAAGCAATGTGGAAAAAAATGCGGCACAAACGCATCACAGTTTTTTCCGCAGCTTGTTTCACACAAAGTCCGCAGAGTTTTCCTCTGTGGACTTTCTTCCCCTATTATACCTATATGGAAAACACCAGCATTTTCGTAGGTATAATTGACATGCTGTGATTGCCAAAAATGTGAGTTTTTTTGAAAATGCAGCTTTTCTGCCACGGCCAAAACACTGCGTTTTTGCAATGTGGGGTCCCGGCCTATGGCTCAAACATTGAACATTTGATAAATGACTATCTGTCATATAATTTTTATCCTGTGTCTGCCTTGTAAACATTTTGACTAGACAATTATATGTAAATTTGATTCTGTCTCATGGTGCAATGTATGCTTAGGAGCTGTGGCAGTCATATAATAAATGTACAGGTACAGCTGTAGGAGAAGACTTAGTTCTTAGTTCTGATGCTATGCTTATAAATTACTTGAATACAATCTATACTGGAGGTCTTTGACACAAATGTGAATAAAGCCGTATTTCATGTTATATTGTATGTGGGGAACTAATACTTTTTCCATATTTAACTCCTTCCCAACATCTGGCATATTGGAGCTGAGCTGGCGCCAACACCAGTGGTTACCTGCTATTATGACCAGCAGACATCCACCCACAGTGTCTTTGATCGGAGATTACTCAGATTACAGACATTTAGCCCTGTCAGATATAGTGGTCAATGCAAACATGGCTTTTGAGACCTCATTCATGGGAGGGGGCTTCCTCTGATGCCCCCCTATTCCCTCTGCAATGAGATAATTATATTTATTTTTGGGACAATCCCTTTAATTGAATTGATTCTGCTATTGATAATTTTGCCTTACAGTATTATATCACATATATGAGTCAGAGGTATGGGTGACATACTGGATATATGTAAATCATTTCCCATATAATATCAGTTTCTACTCACCTTTCACATGTAGCCATCCTGTGCTCTTCTGTATTGTCTTCTCAGAGTTTGGACCTTGCACTCTGCAGATATATTTTATTCCATCATCTGCTCTTGTTACTGGTGTGAGGGCCAGATAGGCTTTGTAGTTGTGCTGGTCATCTGACTGTCTGTCTTTTTCTATGGTTACATGTCTACGCTGATCATATGCAGCATTTGGCGGTTCTGTGTCCTTCTTCTCATACCATATTACAGTGTGAACACCTTGTATATAGTTCTGTAGTGTACACTCCAGTTTGGCCCTCTTACCCAGTATCAGTTCTGGCACTATGATTTCTCCAATCACCACATCAGGCAGAGATTCTGCACAAATACAATAAATGAATACAGAGACATTCAGCGTATATGACACATGTACATAACTACAACCCTACCTCCCACACTAATATCTCCTGTATCTCCATTTTATGTTATTATAAGATATTGAGCTGAAATTTGTAGAGAAAGATCATCCTAGTGAGTAACCGTCATATGTGAGACCTTCAGAGCGGACATTGTGGTGACCACATACAGGGCTGTAGTCGGATATCGATGACAATGCTGCCATTGTGTTATGTGATGTAAATATCACATGATAATTGACTATAATTGTTCTGTTATTTATGATGATTATAGTTTAGTCAATCGATTCAGGATAAAAAAAAGCAATGTGGAAAAAAATGCGGCACAAACGCATCACAGTTTTTTCCGCAGCTTGTTTCACACAAAGTCCGCAGAGTTTTCCTCTGTGGACTTTCTTCCCCTATTATACCTATATGGAAAACACCAGCATTTTCGTAGGTATAATTGACATGCTGTGATTGCCAAAAATGTGAGTTTTTTTGAAAATGCAGCTTTTCTGCCACGGCCAAAACACTGCGTTTTTGCAATGTGGGGTCCCGGCCTATGGCTCAAACATTGAACATTTGATAAATGACTATCAGTCATATAATTTTTATCCTGTGTCTGCCTTGTAAACATTTTGACTAGACAATTATATGTAAATTTGATTCTGTCTCATGGTGCAATGTATGCTTAGGAGCTGTGGCAGTCATATAATAAATGTACAGGTACAGCTGTAGGAGAAGACTTCATAGAAACGTTCTGAGGCCATGCTTAAAAATGACTTGAATAGTCTTTTCTTATCCTGGCATTACATTTTAGGTGTGTGGCGGTCACTTCCACTATCTAGCTCTGTGCCAGATGGACACAGATATCATTGACTTATTATAGGGTACAGTATATTGGGTTCCATCATGGTGTCCTTCATATTGATGGGAAGAATAGTTCTGCATACTGTGCTATTCTTCTCTTGAATCATGATCAAATCTAAAATGGAGGTTTTTGACATAAATGTGAATAGAGCCTTATTCTATGTTAAGGGCTAATCTGAACTCTGAACGGTGTCAATTGTCCATGGTTGCTGTGGCCCAAAAAATACAGTATGTGAATACAGAAACGTTCAATGCATATGGCACATGTGTATAACTAGTCAGTGACCATTGTCTCTAAGGAAAATAATTTGCAGATAAACATGTTTCCAATTTATGTATGGTTGGAAATATGTGCACCAGAAAAAACATTTAAAGCTCAGGGATTAAATAGACGGTTGTCTTCCTATGAAATGTGTGGAATCCATTCAGTATGTCCCTGTGGATATCTTATGAGGGGCCTGTACTCAGAAGCTAGAAGATAGGTATTAAGGTTCTCAATTTCCTGAGGTCCAATCACAGTCCTCAGCACTGAGCCCTTGCCGAAGACATTACAGTACAGCATTGGACACCGCGAGGAGGCCCGGGAGAGGTAACAGACAGTGGGTATGAGTGTTTTTTTTTTTCCACCTCCCCTGGGCCTCCACCTATTATACTCTGGGTTCTGAAGAGTATAATGCGGCAACCATTTTACTTTGCGCAAAACCCTACGTGGGCCCTTAGCCTAAAAGAGGTTGTTGGGTTGGGGTTGGATTTGCATATTGCATAGATATCTATAAAGTGACTTCTTATTTCCCATTGTCTAAAAATGAGTGATACTGTGAAAATTCACCTTGTTGGAGAAATATCTATTACAGGAACGCCCCCCACCCCCTTCCTCCAATATAGAACTGTGTTAGAAGATTTTGGTCTGTGAGCCATGAATTTCCTACCTTCCTGTCTGTATGTACATGTAAAAAAAAACCTAAAACCTACAGTATGAAGACAGAGGGAGTACTTACTTTTTCTTTTGTATTTGCAAAATATAAATGCAAATATAAGGATCAGAATGGCCAGAGCTGACACGACACCAACAGCAACCATAATTGTTTTTGCAGGATTCTGATTCTCTGACATCAGATTTGTATCTGCTAAAATATATTAATAAAGATAGATTCACTAGAAATATATTCAGTACATGCTGGATGTGGTGAAACATGTCGTATGTCTGGTATATCCATAATCGTATTGATGAGGTTTTCCATCTCTAACACACATACAATGCGTGCATACAATTTATTAGTAGAATGGGTAAACTTTTGAAGATTTGTTTCATGACAGGTTTGGATGGTTCAGCCCAAAGATTAGTTTCGAGTCAAATAAGTTTGTCACAAACCAGAAGTGAAACTGTTATACTAGTATAATAAGTGGAATGTCTGGCACTCCCTTGGGGTCCTTTAATGCAAACTTCATGATGTTGGTGTGCCCCATTTGACTGCTGAGCCACAGCAATGGCCCTAGGACACGTGAAGTCACCAGGCCAGAAGAGTACCATGAAAGAGCACCAGATGCCATGAGAATGCTCAGGAGAGATAAGGGAAGGTACATTTAACCGTTTGTCATGTTTCCACACCTTCCATGGGCCTCCACTTATTATACACTGGGGTCTGAAGAGTGTAATAATAATTTCACTTCCGGGTTTGCGGGAAGCATAGCTGTATCACACACATCATTGTCACAGATCTTTTTCTTCATACACTCATTACTGTCACTCTGTCTCCCTGTAGTAGTTATATGTATAATTCTATATAGTTTTTTATATGGACATTGTTATGGGGATTAGTATAGGGATGCAAATTCACACATTTCAAAATGGTAAGAAAACTTTATTGAATGACTTTGAATTGTGTTCACCACCAATTCTTGTATTAAGGGTATCTCTACCTTTATATATCAGCTTGAAGTCTTTTTGGAGGGGATCCTTTAGAGATTCATGTTGGACTCTACACGAGAAGTTCCTCTCTCTGTCCTCCTCAGTAGGTGTTATGGTCACGGCACTGTTCACATTGTAGGTTCCGTTGAGATTTCTCCAGGGTCCATCCAAAGTAACATCATTCAGTCTCTCTGTGCCCTTGAACCATTTGATATCAATGTCCTCAGGGTAGAATCCAGTGACAGAGCAGCGAAGAACACTCTCTTCATTTATACCAACAGCGTTATGAGTGATCACAACCCATGGAGATGCTGTCTCAGCTGATCATGAAAAGTTAGTTGAATATACATATAATTCATTTTATAGGGGGTTTTCTGGGACTAGCATCCTTAGGATAGGTCATCAATTTTCAATCCACTAGACTCTAGAGCAGGGGTCGGCAACCTCTGGCACGCGTGCCACTCTTGGCACGCGAGGCATATTTCTCGGGCACAGCAGCGGACTCCTCACCCAGCAATTTTGATCGGACCAAACACGGCCGAATCGAAACTGCTATTATTATACTGTGGGGTTTCTTCAGACCCCCGAGTATAATAAGCGGAGCCCCCGGGGAGGTGATGAAACATAAAAAACAATGTTACTCACGATTCCACGCTCCGCAGCCGCTCTGTACTCTTCAGGCACTTCTGCCTGAAGTCAGCTGACAGGGCCTCAGGTGTCACGTCTGCGTCTGACGTCATTACGCATAATGACGTGACGTGACCCCTGAGACTCAATGAGCGGTCGCTTACTACAAGCAGAAGCGCCTGAAGATACAGAGCGGCTATGGAGCGTGGAATAGTGAGTAACATTGTTTTTTATGTGTCATCACCTCTCTTTGTCCTCCACTTATTATACTCTGTGGTCTGAAGAGACCCCACAATATAATAATAGCTAGTGAGTGGCACAAATTGGAATATTATGAAAGTTAGAATATTATACCGTGTGCAGGGGCTACTATGGAGGATAACACAGTGTGCTGGGTCCACTATGGGACATAATACCGTGTGCAGGGGCCACTATAGAGCATAATACCGTTTGTAGGGGCCACTATGGGACATAATACCGTGTGCAGGGGCCACTATAGAGCATAATACCGTGTGCAGGGGCCACTATGGGACATATACTGTGTGCAGGGGCCACTATGGAGCATAATAGCGTGTGCAGGGGCCGCTATGGGACATATACCGTGTGCAGGGGCTGCTATGGGACATATACCGTGTTTAGGGGCTGCTATGGGACATATTGCTGTGTGCAGGGACCGCTATAGGACAAATACTGTGTGCAGGGGCCGCTATGGGACAAAAACTGTGTGCAGGGGCCACTATGGGATATAATACCGTGTGCAGGCGCCGCTATGGGACAAATACTGTGTTCAGAGACCGCTATGGGACAAATGCTTTGTTTTTTTGTGTTTTTTTGTGCAATTTTGCACCAGTTTTACATCGAAAGAAAAAGTTCTAGTGGCCTAAGAATATAGCTGCATCCAGATACATAGTGTGTTTTCTGCCATACGGTGCTCCTGGACACATTTACCACTATTTGGGGGCTGCACATGGACTTTCATTGCTTCTAATCAGAAAGTACAGGAGCGTCCCAGAAAATAGCAGTAAACGCATGTGTCCTAAAGCATCTGGTGGCAGCACTTCTGTGTTATGGTTTGTGGTATATGACTTTAGTTTAGGGGTCGTCAGACTTGCAATTATTGACCGGCACTCCGAGTACCTCATCTTTGATTTTTTTTATTAAAATCGGCACGCCGAACAAAAAAGGTTGCCTACCCCCTGCTCTAGAGAGATCATCTGAAGTCTCTTCAAACATCAGATTGGTGCATGTGACAGTTGTTAACCTCTACTAATCTAATATTGAAGACCCATTCTAAGAAAAGTGTTTTAAAACCCTTTTAATGGACTTTATATATCAAGTTAACCCTTAAATATGTATAATACAGCGGAGACTTGGCTTTAATGCCGCAATCAGTGCTAGGTACACTATTTCCTGGTTGTCCCTAATGTTCAGCTATGGCATCCATATTCTCTCAAAATTCACTCTAGAGTCATTCTTAAGGCTCATGCACACGACTGTGCGAGCCGCTGGCCATGATTAAATGGCATGGGTGGAACACGGATGTCATCTATGTGCTGCCCATGCACCAGCCATGCTTCCGTGCCCCATTCATTGGGGTCAGCAAGTACGGCAGCAAAAGCAGGCAGGAATAGGACCTTTCCTGAGTTTTGCATGCATGGGTCAGGGTGATATCCGGGAAAAATACTGGACTATAAGGCCAAACGTTTCGGAAAAGCTGATTTTGCTGCAGTTTTTTTTTTTAGCCAAAGTAAAGACTGGCTTCAAATGGAATGGGAAACTGACAATGTGGGCCCTCTCAAAAATAATCTGGGTGTAATGGTGGAGGAGGATGAGGAAAAAGCACAACTATTAAATGCCTTCTTCTCTACGGTGTTTACACAAGAAAATCCAATGGCCAGCAACATGATTAGGGGTAATATTAACTCTCCATTAAATGTCACCTGTTTAACCCAGGATGAAGTGCCGTGCCGCCTTCAAAACACTAAAATAGAGAAATCGCCAGGTCCAGATGGCATACACCCCCGAGTTCTGAGGGAATTATGCACGGTGATAGACAGACCCTTATATCTAACATTTAAGGATTCAGTAATGACTGGGTCTGTTCCACAGGATTGGCACATAGGAAATGTGCCAATTTTCAAAAAGGGGTCTAAAAGTGAGCCTGGAAACTATAGGCCAGTAAGTTTGACTTCTGTGGTGGGTAAGATATTTGAGAGCTTTCTAAGAGATGCTATCCTGTTTAATATCTTTATTAATGACCTGGTAGACGGTTTGCAAAGCAGGATGTCCATATTTGCAGATGATACTAAACTTTGCAAGGTAATCAAAAATGAGGAGGATAATAGAATATTACAAGGGGATCTAAGGAAGCTGGATGCATGGGCCGAGACCTGGCAAATGAAGTTTAATATTGACAAATGTAAGGTTATGCATTTTGGTTGACGAAATAAAATGTATGATTATGTACTTAATAGTAAATTACTGGCTAAGACTGCCACTGAAAAAGACTTGGGGATTTTGGTGGACAGTAAGCTTACCTTTAGTGACCAGTGCCAGGCAGCTGCTGCCAAGGCAAATAAAATTATGGGATGCATCAAAAGAGGTATAGATTCTCATGACAAGAACATAGTTATGCCTCTATACAAATCACTGGTACGGCCACACTTAGACTATTGTGCACAATTCTGGGCCCCAGTATACAAGAAAGACATAATCAAACTAGAAAGAGTGCAAAGAAGGGCAACCAAAATAATTTGAGGAATGGGTGGATTGGAGTACAACATTAGATTAACTTGGGGTTATTCAGTTTAGAGAAAAGACGTCTACGGGGAGATCTAATAACAATGTACAAATACATGAAGGGACAGCACTTTTTAATGATCTTTTTACCCCTGTGAAAGTGACAAGGGGACATCCTCTACGACTGGAGGAGAGAAAGTTTTACCAGCAACATAGAAGAGGATTCTTTACAGTAAGAACAAGGCTATGGAACTCTCTGCCCCAGGAAGTGGTGATGGTGGATTCATTGAACAAGTTCAAAGAGGGCCTGGATGTGTTTCTCGAACAGAACAACATTACGGATTATGGGTTCTAGATTTTAAGGGCATGTTGATCCAGGGTTTTATACTGATTGCCAGATTGGAGTATGGGAAGGAATTTTTTCCCAAGAAATGGGGCAACTGGCGTAAGCCTCATGTTTTTTTTTTTTTTGCCTTCCTCTGGATCAACACTGTAGGGTTATAGGTTGGACTTGAAGGACTGATGTCTTCATCCAACCTCATCTACTATGTAACTATGTATACTTCCCATTATCTTACAGCTTTTCACAATTTCAATGAATAGGGTGTAATCCATAGCATGGTCTGCATAGAACACAGGGGTATTTTGCTGTGGGACCAGCACAGATTTGCTGCACACTTGTAGCTAGTTCCACAACTATGAAGGGAGTAAGGGAAAATGTATTGTACAAAATGCATGGACAATGCTGTAGTTACCTTTAATGTGCACAATGATGTCCTTCTCCATCCTTACTGGGCTGTAGAGTACGGAGCAGGTGTAGACCCCAGCATCCCAGATAGATATTTTAGATATATAAAGATCCACTGTTCCATTTAATGCTTTGTCTATGTTTAGTGAATATCTGGAATCGGTTGTTCTTAGTTGATCATCATAGCTCAGGATTTCTTTTCCATTAAAGTACCAAAAGGCAGCAAAAAATCTGGGATTCACAGGAGGTTTCTCTACTGTATATGTACAGGGAATCTGAGCAGTTGAGCCCATTGTAGCCTTAAGTGCTCTAGGAACAAAAACCTCCAAAGCTGCACCTGCATGAACACAAAGTGTAATACATATGATACATGAACACTGCAGTACAGAGTGTGATTCAGTATTATCCTTTACTGCAGGGGTTCCCAAACTTTCTGAAGGCAGGACCTACTTTCGGAATAGAATTTTGCCAGCAAAATTTGTGGGCCCCCCTCCTCCCCAATGTATCTTACAGTTTCCTGTCCTGTGGCCCCCACACAGTATATATAATGTTGAGAAACCTATGCATAAATAGCACATCAAACCTCAAATAACTGAAGATACCTATATGAATGAATGCACGAAATAAACAAAAACTACCAATAAACATATAATGTTGCCCAATGCTCCCCACACGGTATAAAATGGTCCACAGTGTCTCCACACCATATAGTGCTCCATAGTAGCCCCACACAGTATAATGCTCCACAGTGTCTCCCAAAGTATAATGGGACGTTATAATGTATGGAGGCCTCTACAGACATTATACTTTGTGAAGGGGCTCCTGTGGGACATTATACTATGTGAAGGGGCTACTATGGGACATACTCCAAAGATATATTGATAGGGAATGTAGATTGTGAGCCCTATATGGGACAGTGACTGTCAATGTCTGTAAAGCTCTGCGGAATATGATGGCGCTATATAAGTAAGCATAATAAATAAATAATTATATTGTGTGCTCTATGGGACATTATTCTTAAAGGGGTTTCCAGGAACTGGACACACTCAGAGGCCCAATCAGGGGTCTCTGATGTCAGAAGCAACAAAGAGAACAGGGAGCCACGCCATTGTCCAGGTGAGGGGAGTAACATTGTTGTGTTCCCTCACCTCTCCTGGGCCTCCTCTTATTATACCCAGGGTCTGAAGAGACCCCACAGTATAATAATAGTAGGTGCGTGGCGAACTGCAAAAAATTTGGGGTTTGGCTGAACCCGAAATTTTTGGAAAATTTGTTGGGATACTATACTGTGTGGAAGGGCCACTATGGAACATAATGCCATGTGTAGGGACCACTATGGATCATTATACTGTTTGGAGAGGCCACTATCAGACATTATTCTGTATAACAGTGTGTTTTTGCACAAGATACTCATCTTGCCTCTTGGCAGATGCGGTCCTGTATGCATCGGCCTGTTACATAAACCATCAACACAGTTAGATAGGTCACCTGAATGTAACACTTATTCCCCAATAAAAATTTGTGCCTTGGGTGCAGAGATATTAATTTATTCCAGAATATGCAAATGAGCAGCTTGGAGGGTGGCTCCATTGCTCCAAACTGCTATGTCCCACACTGCTGTAATACGCCCTACTTCCTTCTTTGAGAGACAGAGCCTGGCCTTGTCACTGAAAGAAGATCCAGGTGACATTAGAGCAGTGTGGAGGAGCAATAGAGCTGTTCTTGGTGCTCCAGACTGGATATTTGCATATTCTGAAATAAATTAATATTCCTGCAATGGAAGCATACATTTTCATGAGGAAAAAAAGCACTATATTCAGGTGAGTCTGTGGTGCTGGTTTAATGTGCTCCCTGTGCACAAGCGGCTCCTGCACACAGTATAATGTCCCATAACGGCTCTTGCATACAGTATAATGTCACATAGTGGCCCCTGAACAAAGTATTATGTCCAATAGCGGTCCCTCCACACAGTAAAATGTCACATAGTAATCCCTGAACACAGTATTATGTTCCATAGTGGCCCCTACACACAATATAATGTGCCATAGTGGCCCCCTACGGGATCAGAAGCCCAGGGCAGGTTATCAAACATAAAAAACAGTGTTACTCACCTCTCCTGGGCTTTGGCACGACTACTTACTAAGTCTTTGGCCCTCCTCAATGAGGTCACAAACGTGGGTTACAGGAGAGGAAAGGCTGGGTTCACACCAGCATTTGAACTACAGTCGTGGTTTCTGTCACTGAATCCACTTGAAAAATGCAGAGAGAAAAGTCCTGCAAGCAGGACTTTTCTCTCCGTATTTTTCAGGCGGAAACCAGGCAGAAACCCGGTGGACGCCATTATAGTCTATGGGGTCCTGGCCACGGACGCCTTTACTTCCATTTCAGTCCTCCAGGGAGCTTCATGCGTCACATATCACGTCGCTGTCAGCGACATAATATGGGAGGCCTGGACCCCATTTGAGGGCTGAAGTGGAAGCGAAGCCATCCGAGGCCAGGAGTGGAGATTAGTAAGTAAATAGAATCCATTACCTGCTTGGTAATGGCCTATTTAAAAAAAAAAAACACAGCAGCAGCCACACATCAGCACTTGGCAGCCGAGTCTTGTGGGCCCCCTACCCTCTCCCTACGGCGAATTCTTGATAGTGACAGTTACAGGTGCTGCAGCGATATCTCAGATACCTGAAACGGATTCAGCTTTAGTGCCCACAACTGCAGTTATCAAGAATATGGTGAGTGAGCATCACAGCGCCCGGCATATAAACAATAGTGTGATAGTATAATATGCTCCACAGTGGCCCACACACAGTATTATATGCTCTACAGTGGCCCCCACACAGTATTATATGCTCCACAGTGGCACCCACACAGTATCATATGCTCCACAATGGCCCCCATATAGTATTATATGCTCCACAGTGGTCCCCACACAGTTTTATATGCTCAAAAATGGCCCCCACACAGCATTATATCCTCCACAGTGGCCCCACACAGTATAATATGCCCACAGTGGCCCCCACACAGTATTATATGCTCCCAAGAGCCCCCTTCCCCAGAGTCGGTGCTATTATTATACTCTGGGGACGCCTCAGACCCAAGAGTATAATAAGTAGAGGCCCAAGGGAAGTGATTAAAAATAACAAACACATACTCACCTTGCCTCACCTCTCCAGGGCATCCTTGCTCCATCCGTCTATCTTCAGTATCTTCCTTGGTCCTCTTCTGCCTGGCGACTGAGGTCACATGCCCCAGATGTCACTGCTATTATGGTGGTCTGGGGCCCTGGCCATTTCCATAATCCCCTGGCCATTTCCATAACCCCCCGTCCACAATCTCTGTCGCACCCCCTGCGACCGCGATCGTTACGCCACTGCCAAGGTGGCCCCCTTAGGAGCTTGGGGCCCCAGCACTTGCCTGGGTATGCTGAGCGTTGATGCCGGCCCTGCAGACTCCCTTTAACAAAAGATTCTGCTACATTCAGACTTTTTTTTTCATCCATGCCAATATTCCCAGAGTTGGAAATGCGCTTGTGGCAAAAATATGTAAACCCCTCTGGATACCACCCAAATAGAGGATATTTTAGTCTCCATCAGGTGAATAAGAGTTTATGGATCTGCTTCCTGCATACATCGGAAGCTTTTCCGGCAAATACGGTAAACTGATTAAAAAAAAAAAAAAATGTGGTGAAAGAAGCCTTATGGAACTAGTACAACAAAGTAGCAGATAATTGTAAAGTGGAACAAATTTGAAAATTTTAATCAAATAAAAATCTGAAAAGTGTGACATCCAAAAGTCTTCAGCCCTCTGTACTCTGATACCCCTAAATAAAACCCAGTGCACACAATTGCCTTCAGAAGTCACTTAATTAGTTAACACATTCCAGCTGTGTGTAATTTAGTCTCAGTATAAATATACCTGTTCTGTGAAGGCCTCGGTGGTTTGTTAGAGAACACTAGTGAACAAACAGCATCATGATACCAAGGAACTCACCAGATTCTCCTAGGACCTCTCACTAGTCCATACAGAAGGGATATCAAGCATACTTCTATTGCCTCCAAGAAGGAGTGAATCCTGACAGAAAGGAGCAGCTATAAAGGAGCTTTTCTGCATTCCTGGACCTAAAATAGGCCTCCAGTCAAGTCCAGTGCTCCGTGGTTTCCAAGCCACATGTCTCTTAAGTCCGCGTCCGACTACCGGATAGTGCGGACCAGTAACCGTGAGTAACTACATTTATTCCAAATTAGTCACCCGCCGGGAGCCAACCGGTGAAGATCCCTTTTCTGTAGCTATAATCTGGACTGTGTCTCCTCAAAACTCTAGACTACAAAAAATCTGAGGAAAGTTGTGTGTCAGCCTCAGCTCTAACCAGTCAGTTTGCAAAGGAATCCTCCTCACATGCATCCCACAGTATTCTACATGAGAGACTGCATTGCTGTAAGATATGGCTGCACTTTATGGAAGTTCTCTTCAGTAAAGAAACTTTTGGTTAACAAAGGACTGTGTCTTTTGCTATTCCACTTTTGAAAATTGACTTGCTGTGTGTCCATGAGAAGTGCCCCACAGTGTGGACCACCACTACAGCTACCGTGACCATTTCAATAGCTCCGCTACCAGAGAGACTATTACCCCCATTAGGTCCTACTATAACACCTGCATGCTTTGGGATACCACATCTACAACTGCAAACCTACCAAGACCTGGCCATCCACCTAAACTAACAGATCGAGCAAGGAGATCACTGGTCAGAGAAGCAGCCAAGAGGCCCATGGTCACTCTGGAGGAGCTGCAGAAATCCACAGCTCAGGTGGGAGAGTCTGTCCACAGGACAACTAGAAGTTACGCACTCCACAAATCTGGCCTTTATGGAGGAGTGGCAAGAAGAAAACCATTGTTGAAAGAAAGACATAAGAAGTGCCATTTGCAGTTTCCCACAAGCCATATAGGGGACACAGCAAATGTGGAAGAAGGTGCTCTGGTCAGATGAGAACAAATTTGAACTTTTTGGCCTAAATGCAAAGCACTATGTGTGGTGGAAAAGTAACCCTGCTCATCCCCCTGAACACACCATCATCCCCACTGTGACACATGGCGGGGGCAGCATCATGCTGGGGGAGGCTTTTCTTCTGCAGGGACAGGGAAGCTGGTCAGAGTTGATGGGAAGATGGATGGAGCTAAATACAGGGCAATCCAGGAAGAAAACCTGTTGGAGGCTGCAAAAGACTTGAGACTGGAAAGGAGATTCACCTTCCAGCAAGACAATGACCCTAAACCTACAGCCAGAGCTCCAGTGGAATGGTTTAGATCACAGAATACTCATGTGTTAGAATGGCCCAGTCACAGTCCAGACCTAAATCCCATTGAGCATCTGTGGCAAGACATGACAATTGCTGTTCACAGACGCTCCATCCAATCTGGCTGAGCTTCAGCTATTTTGCAAAGAAGAATGGGCAAAAATCTCAGTCTCTAGATGCGGAAAGCTGGTAGAGACAGAGCCCAAATGACTTGCAGCTGGAATTGCAGCGAAAGGTGGCTGTACAAAGTATTGATAAAAATTTGATAAAATTTATTTGATAAAAATTTTGAAAACCATGTATCATTTTCGTTCCACTTCACAATTATCTGCTACTTTGTGTTGGTTATTACTGAAAATCTCAATAAAATACATTTAAGTTTGTGGTTGTAAGGTAACAAGGGGTATGAAAACTTTTGAAATCCACTGTATTTCTTACACTCCGTATAGCATTGTGTGTTCACAGAAAAAATGCTTGCAAAATGTCCTTGATCTGTTTCCTCAAAACACTTAAGTAAATATGTAGTAAATATTTGTACTAAAAGTCTAGCTGTGTTAATATTTACACCAACAACGGTAGCTATGGCAACCGTGCAATTATTTTTACATATATTTACAGAGACCTTTGTCATATTCACTGGATTATGATAAGTGATTCCTTATATGTTATGATATGTTCTTACATCTTTCTGCACAATACTCGGCAGATTTAGTAATAGAGTTGTAAATGTGCACAGAAGCTGTGCCAAATGAATCACAATGGAGCATGTTTTATCAAAGGTGTTAGTAGTAGTATAATGTTGTACCGTGTTAGCCATTGAAAGTAGTGGAAGAGTGAGGAAATTAGGAGATACCTTTTAGAGGCTAACTGAGTATATTTGATGGTAAGCTTTCGGAAGTACTAGCTCCCTTCATCAGACATGGTGTTATACAAGAACTGAAAATTCACAGATTTTTTATACCCTATACACATGGTCTTCAAAGGATTTTAGAGTCCTTAAAAAAACAACAAAATGCAATCTAAGTAGAGAAGTTATTTACAACCGCTTAAAAAATAAACAATCTGGAAAGTTGTGGGGCGTGACAGAGGGATCTGTTATCTGTTTTGCAATGAGCTAGTGATTTGTGACCCTCACAGTTCATACATAGTGTGACATGAAGCTGGCATGAATATTAAGTCCCAATTGCAGAGTTTGAAATTTTTGCATAAACTTGTACTCCCATTGTTTCCTCTCCTTCTGCGTCTTAAACTGTCCCATTAAAACCACAACCCGCAAATCTTCAATAGAGTGGTTTTCTCCGGAGAAATGTGCGACCACTGGGAGATCTGTTCTGCTGTTAATGTTGGATCTGTGTGAGTTAATTCGTTGACTAAGTCTCTGCCCCGTTTCCCCCACATAGAGGCCTGTGGTGGGACATTGCACACACATTATGAGGTACACCACATTGGAAGACCTGCAGGAAAATGTCCCCCTAATTCTGTGCATCTGTGAAGATGATGAGGCCGGCCTGTAATTGACATCATAGGTAGACCTCAACTATGAGAGACAAAATGATAAAACAAATCCTGAAAATAACATTGTCTGATTTTTAAGAATTTATTTGCAAATTATGGTGGAAAATAAGTGTTTGGTCAATAACAAAAGTTCATCTCAATACTTTGTTATATATCCTTTGTTGGCAATGACAGAGGTCAAACGTTTTCTGTAAGTCTTCACAAGGTTGGCACACACTGTTGCTGGTATGTTGGCCCAGTCCTCCATGCAGATCTCTAGAGCAGTGATGTTTTGGGGCTGTCGCTGGGCAACACGGACTTTCAACTCCCTCCAAAGGTTTTCTATGGGCTTGAGATCTGGAGACTGGCTAGGCCACTCCAGGACCTTGAAATGCTTCTTACGAAGCCGCTCCTTCGTTGCCCTGGCGGTGTGCTTGGTATCATTGTCATGCTGAAAGACCCAGCCACGTTTCATCTTCAATGCCCTTGCTGATGGAAGGAGGTTTGCACTCTAAAATCTCACAATACATGGCCCCATTCATTCTTTCATGTACACGGATCAGTCGTCCTGGTCCCTTTGCAGAGAAACAGCCCCAAAGCATGATGTTGCCACCCCCATGCTTCACAGTAGGTATGGTGTTCTTTGGATGCAACTCAGCATTCACTCTCCTCCAAACACGATGAGTTGTGTTTCTACCAAGCAGTTCTACTTTGGTTTCATCTGACCATATGACATTCTCCCAATACTCTTCTGGAACATCCAAATGCTCTCTAGCAAACTTCACACGGGCCTGGATATGTACTGGCTTAAGCAGGGGGACACGTCTGGCACTGCAGGATCTGAGTCCCTGGCGGTGTAGTGTGTTACTGACGGTAGCCTTTGTTACGTTAGTCCCAGCTTTCTGCAGGTCAGTCACTAGGTCCCCCGTGTGGTTCTTTGATTTTTACTCACCGTTCTTGTGATCATTTTGACCCCACAAGGTGAGATCTTGCGTGGAGCCCCTGATGGAGGGAGATTATCAGTGGTCTTGTATGTCTTCCATTTTCTAATTATTGCTCCCACAGTTGATTTCTTCACACCAAGCTGCTTGCCTATTGTAGATTCAGTCTTCCCAGCCTGGTGCAGGTCTACAATTTTGTTTCTGGTGTCCTTCCACAGCTCTTTGGTCTTCACCATAGTGGAGTTTGGAGTGTGACTGTTTGAGGTTGTGGACAGGTGTCTTTTATACTGATAACAATGTCAAACAGGAGCCATTACTACAGGTAATGAGTGGAGGACAGAGGAGCCTCTTAAAGAAGAAGTTACAGGTCTGTGAGAGTCAAATAAATTCTTAAAAAGTCAGACAATGTGATTTTCTAGATATGTTTTCTCATTTTGTCTTTCATAGTTGAGGTCTACCTATGATGACAATTACAGGCCGGCCTCATCTTTTTAAGTGGAAGAACTTGCAAAATCTTGTGGATGACTAAATAAATACTTTCTCTCCCCACTGTATATCTAACCCAAGCAGAGTGCACACATACTTAATGCCATAGTAGAATGTTATGGGGCTCAATAACCTTATTGAAAACCAGGGAGGGAATGGCGCTCAACACCCAACGCGCGTTTTGCCAATAAGATGGCTTCGTCAGGAGGAGTTAATGCATTAATGCGTGCCAACTTTTTTCATATTTTCCATCTCTGTCTTCCAGAATTGATATCTTCATTTTTATGTGCACATGGCTATATGAGGGTTAATTCTTTGTGCAACAAGTTGTGCTATTAGTCTGGACCATTATTGGGGTACATATAATGTTTTCATTAGCTTTCATCAATGTTTGTGGGGGTACGTGTTAAAAAAACTCTACAATTCTGTAATTATTTTTGTGTTTTATTGTTATGGCTTTCACTCTGCATTATAAATGACGTGGCCTTTTTTTCCCGCCAGGTCATTACAATTATGGCGATACCATATTTATATTGGTTTTATTATGTTTTTTCACAGTTACTGAATAAAACGCCTTTTTGTGAAATTAACCAATTTGCCGGTGGGGGGTGCACTGTATTTTTACATCCATAAATTCTTTTTTTTTTTTTTTTTGCTCTTTTTGCAGGACAATATGTACAGCTTTTTTTCGGGGGGAATTTGTACATGCGTTTTTTTTTTTTTTTTTTTTCCAACTTTACTGTACGGGATAAATAATGTTATTTTTGGACAGTGCAGACTTCTACGCGTGTGGAGGATACGTAACATGTTTGCTTATTTTATTTATTAACATTACTTATTTTAAATTCTAATTCATTTTTTTTTTACTTTTGTCATTTATTTTTTATACTTTTTTAAACTTGTTTTTTAACATTTTTTTTTCTGTCCCACAGAGAGACTTGAACTTAAGATCATTTGATCTCCTGTACATTACCCTTAGATTCCTTTTGTGTTATAGGGAAAGGCAGCCCCATGCAAGTGAATGAGATTGAGCTGTAATAGTAAGCACAGCCTCTTTGCAATGTACAGAGTTGTGCTTGGTATTCTGTGAAGAGGTATAGCACTCATCTGAACATTGTGGCCTCTTCCAGTAGCTGATCTGTGGGGTTATTGGGTGTTTGAACCCCCACCGATAACATATGGATGATCTATCCTAAGGATATGTTATGAATACCTAAATTTTGGAAAAACCCTTTAGACCCCATGTTGCGGAAAAGCTGCTTTTTTTGTTGCAGATTTTGCTGCTGTTTTTTTAAGCTAAAGCCCAGAGTAGATTGAGCCGAAGTAAGAAGTATAAGAGCTTCCTATATATTTTCCATTACTTTTGTAGCCATTCTTGGCTTTAGCTCAGCAAAATCTGCAACAAAAAATACTTTTCTGCAAGGTGGAACCTTAGTCGTAGAAGGTTTTTGCCCTCTAATACCACTTATCCCATATTCACAGGATAAGCATCAGAAATTTGGGGGTCTGACCACTAAGATCCCCAGGGCTCATGGGGAGGAGGGTTATATGGACTACCACTCCATTTGCTTCTATAGGACTGATGCCAAATGCTGTGTTCTGTCAGTCCCATAGAAGAAAACTGAACGGTAGTCATGCATGTGCAGCACTACTTCATTTACATAGGGGATTAGGGATCAGAGGTGGATTGGCAATATCCCATATATATATATCTATATATACATATATATATATATTTTTTTGGTGGGCCGACTGACAGATTATTCATGATGGGCCACTCAGTCTAGCTCCTAAGACATCCTCATTGCCCCAACAGACCATGATTCTACTGCAGCACATTTCAGTGGGACTGATGCTAAGGTACTTTATACCTTTTAGTTTTAAAGGTTTTTATTGAAAAGTATAAAAAACAGAATATAAAACAAGCATCAGAACAGTCAGAAGATCAGTTCAAAAATGCAGAGCAAGGCAAGTATAATGTAAGGAAACAATTACTCATCCAAAGTTAAAATGCCTATAGCTCAAGAAAAGAGGGTAAAAAGGTATAAAAAAAACAAAAACCAACACAAGGGGGGAGGAGTGGTGATGAATAGTGCCACAGTACAAAAATCAGGGAGAAGGTTGGTAGGGAGCTCCTGCCTAGGGGAAGGGATGGGAGCACCACACTCAGTCCTGTTGTCTAATTATAACTGAAGACATTATGGTAGTCCCGGGATATTGGACCTATTAAGCTAGGGTGTCCAAACTCTATCAAAGAGTTAGGCAAGTCTCAGAAATAGTGGCATTCATTTTTTTCATGAAGCATTATAGTATCAACTCGCTGAACAACATCAGTTACCGAGAGATATGGCCTCTTCCAGTTGAAGACAATGTGGATTCGTATAGCCATAAGGATGTACTGAAGTAATTTATGTTAGGTATATTTGAGGCTAGCGGGCTTAAGACTAAGAAGAAAAATTAAGGCAGACAATGGGAATGACTGTCCAAAAAGCCGTTGTGGCAGTCTGTGACAGCAACAGACATGAGGGCAGGACCACCAAATATGGAGAATAGCGCCTAAGGCATTACAACCTCTAAAACAGAGGGGTAAGACCATAGGGTAGAAGCTATGCAATCTATGGGAGACCAAATAGGTCCTGTGAAGGATTTTCAGAGAAGGTTCCATGATGGTGCCCTGCCAACAGCCTTTGTTAATAGATGTGCAACAGTCAATCCATAGAGCTGGAGTTACGGTGGAATCGGTCCCGTTCCCAGGCCGGCCTAAAGTCCAATTTGGTGTCAGGGTTTGGGGCGTTCAGTAAACTGTATATAAAAATAAACATAACCTCTCAAAGCTGGTGGGACTGTATACATTTTAATAGCCGCAGTGCCAGACAGGCCTTAGGATAATGTAGGAGGTCCTGGCTGACTCACATCCTGATACAGAGTAATTGTTTGGGCACAGCAGGCAGAGGAAAAGCGTCATTAGGCTTGTGGAGGACAGAATCATTTTCAGGTGCCATGATCCATTTGCAGAGCCCCTATGTTGCCAGTGCAACTGAAAGTACCAAGAAGCGACCTCATTTTGTAAACTGCACCCCTCAAAAAAAAAAAAAAATGTGTCAAGGGGTATAGTGATCATTCTGACACCATAGATGCTTTCCAAAAAGAAATGCGTTTTGGATGGTGCAAAATGAAAATGAAAATTTTCTCAGATATATACTGTTTCATGCCTGTTATGTCATACCTAGCTTGTCGCACTGTGAAGAGTCAGCACTAAAGTTATTATGCTCTGTTTCCTGATTTTGGAAACACCCTGCATGTGGCCCTAATCTTTTGCCTGGAAATATGACAGGGCTCAGAAGTGAAAGAGCACCATGCATATTTGAAGACTAATTTGGTTATTTACACTGCATCGGCGAGCACTTGGAGAGATAAAATTAAAAACAAACCCCCAAAATATGATCCTATTTTACAAACTACATCCATCATGGAATTTATCAAGGTGTATAATGAGTATTTTGAGCTCAAGAGTGCTTCCCAAAAATGAATATGCAAAGTAAAATTAAATTTTTTAAAGAAATATGCCATTCTAGTGCCCAATTAGTTTAAAAAAAAGACACACACATCTAAAATTGAAATTGGGTTATACCGGGTTTATATGGGTGTAAAGTTCTGTTTGAGTGCACAGCAGGGATCAGAAGGGAAGGAGTTCTACAGTTTTTTAGCTTCTGGAATGTAGATTTAGAGAGATTAGTTTTCGCACGCCAAAAGGCTCTTTTGCAGAGACTTGTGGTGCCAGTAAAGTGAAATTCCCCATGCAGTGACCCCATTTTCTAAACTATGTATATAGCAGGCATTTTTAACATGAGCAATTTAAAAGTGTGGCTCAGTGTGGAAGATTTTAAAGCAATTACTGATACACAGGCCTGGCTGAGATGGGCAATCCGGACAATAATAGCGGGTATCACGCCTCATTCCTCTCTTGCTACATACACTGCATCTTTTCTGAGGATTCTTTCTTGACTCTGTTGAGGGAATCGGTGCAATAAAATGTCGTTCTGTTAGTCTTTTAACATCTTTAGATTGAAGTGGATGTGGGGGGCAAGTACTTGCAAAAATAAGATTTTCAATTACCTTTTCTTGGTAATCCCCATGTTTTTATTGTAATCGGTAATTGCTACTGGTTTTTGCTTCGGAGTTATGGAACCTAGCTCTGAAACAGTTGTTGTGGCATCAGTGTGGATTGAGCTAAGGATGAAAATGTCTTTTTTATCCTTGTATTTTAGAGCAAGCAGCTCTCCACTGCGAACACCGCCTGACTGCCCCTTTTTGAATTTTTCATTGACCAGTGATTGTGGAAACCCCTGTCGATTCTTTCGAATGGTCCCACAAGCCCCTGTGTTATGTTGCACCAAAACTTTAAAAAGTGGTATACTACTGTAGAAGTTGTCTACATACAGGTTATAGCCATTTTGTAGAAATGGGCCAATCAACTCCCAGACAGTTCTACCACTTGTCGCTAGATAACTCAGACATCCTGGTGGATTTAGTTGGCTATCCTTCCCCTCATAGATGCGAAAAGCTGATGTGTATCCTGTTGAACTCTCACACATTTTGTAGAGTTTTATTCCAAACCTTGCCCTCTTAGATGGAATAAACTGCTTAAAGTGCAGTCTCCCTTTGAATTTTACAAGGGACTCATCAATAGAAATATTTTGTGTTTGGGTATAAAGTTTTAAAAATGTTTTGCTGAGCATTGTGAGGATGGGCCTGATTTTGTATAATCTGTCATATTCTGGGGCACTTATAGGTGGGCACTGGCTGTTGTCTTTGCAATGGAAAAATCTCATGAGTATTTCATAACGGGCCCTGGGAAGAATGGCAGGAAAGGTAGGGGTGGTATGAACAGGGTGGGAGGACCAGTAAGATTGAATAGTTGGCTTTTTAACAAGCCCCATAGCTAGAGTGAGGCCTAAAAATTTTTGAATTTCAGAAACATTTGTGGGTGTCCATTTATTTTGTCTGGCATAAAGGGATCGTGGATTCTGGGAGATAAACTGGGAGGCATATAAATTTGTTTGGGCTACAATATATTCTAGTATTTCATCTGTAATGAACAAACTAAAAAAATTAATTGGTGTAAAACCTTCCACATCCACATTTATACCTGGGGTGGCCTTAAAATCAGGGATGAATAGTGGCAGAATCAGAAGCTGTCCAGCTAGGAAACGCTACATCTAGTGGCAAACTCCCTTGTAAATGTGCCCTTCTGGTAGGCATATTACTTGTACTGTGCATCACGGCTTGATTTGGAGACATTTCTCCAATAGCCATCTCTGCCTCTCCTGTCCTTGTTGAGAATGGACCAGAGTGACCGCTAATGTCTGAGATGTCACTGGTACTGGCAGAAAAACCCTCAAAATCGTCATCACTGTCTGAGACACTTTCTTCACTCTCAGAACGTAAGAGGGCATAAGCCTCTTCTACAGTGTAAAATTTCCTTGACATTTTATATAATGTATAATTATGAATTAATAAATTAAATTACTATGAATAAATATATATAAAATAAATAACTACACTAATTACTATACTAAAATTAATAACTGCACTAATAAATGATTACTACACTAATAATTAACTATACTAATAACTACACTAATAATTAAATTAATACGTAATTACACTAAATTAGTTAACTAACTATACTAATTAATACACTAATAAATAACTACACTAATGAATGAGTTAATAACTACACTGAATAAATAACTACACTAATGAATAATTAATAACGACACTAATGAATAAATAATTAATAACTACACTAACTAATCCTATACTATACCTAACCTGTCTAATATATCCCTAAATTTCGAAATCCTACCTAAACACTGTTACTAAATGAATGTGTGGGATGCTTTGTGTCACTGTAACGTTCTCTCTCTCCTCCGATCTATCTCTGACAGAGAACAGAGGAGAGAGAGAGTGTTTTATAGCCATAGAACCCCGGGAAAGTTTGTTACTATAACAAACTTTCCCTGATCTAAACCACATTGGTTCTCATGGCCATCACATGATCGACACCTGAACCAATCAGGTTTAGATCAAATCTCCGTGAACACCAGCAGCTAGTTGCGCTGGGTTCACAGAGTTCCGGACCCTTGGGAAGACCCGATCCCCAATTTAGCAGGGTCCGTTTATAAACGTCGGCGCTGCACAAAGCCCAGCAAGCGCCGATGTTTATATACAGTGGGCGGTTAAAAACTGTTTGATAACTTTGTGTATTGTGTACATTGTGCGACGATAACAGCGTGTGAAGCTAGTAGCATGGAAACACTTTTTTTGGGGGGGGGAGGGGGCGTCTTTCTATAGTCTGCCTCAGGCAGCAAAGAGGCTAGGTTCACCACTGCCTGTAAGGGTCACTATAGCAAACACTCCCATAGATACACTAACAGAAAAAAAAACAAACTTACTGTCTGCCTAGTAAGGGTGGGTTCACACCTGCGCTTCAGTCCGTCCGTTGCCAATCCGAGTGAAAATCTCGGGGAATGGGATTGGCATCGGATAGCAACAGGTTAGCGACGCATTGGTTAAAAACCCATTCATTTGAATGGGTTTTTAAAGCAATGCGCAGGTGTGCACTTACACCCTCTGCACTGCGAAGCCGTTTTTGTTCGTCGGACACGAAGTCCTGCATGTCTGACTTTGTTTCCGACGAAAAAAACGGCTTCGCAGCGCAGAGGGTGTAAGCGCACACCCGCACATTGCTTTAAAAACCCATTCAAATGAACGGGTTTTTAACCAATGCGTTTCTAACCTGTCGCTATCCGATGCCAATCCCGTTCCCCGAGATTTTCACTCGGATTGGCAACGGATGAACCCACCCTAAGTTGTGTACACCTGACTCATGCACAAGAGCTCACCTTCCAACCCTCCTGGGAGCCGCCAGTTAGTGAGGCCGGACCGAAGGCGAAGACTGGAAGGGGAGGCCTGCATGACAGGTGTTAGCCTGGAGCACAGACAGAAGGAGACACCAGGGGGTTAAATCGGCCGTTGAGGAGTGGGTAATGGATGGGGAGTGGTAGGGGAGGGAACATGGGAGGGGGGTATTTAAAGTAGAGGCGGGAATATTCCCGCCAGTTCACGCATCAGAGCGCAGGAGAAGCCCCCACCTACCCGCCCTTTGTTTCACCTACCCTCTTTGGTTTAGGGGTCTGTGGGGGAGTTTTATCTGTCACAGTGGCCATGGCAGTGGGGGTCCTCGAGGCTGGGTATCGGAAATGGTTGTGGTGGGGAGGGCCCCACGGTAGCGGCTGGACTCCCCAGACCATTTGGGCTTTGTTTTGGTTGTGGTTAAAGGGGTATTAAGGGCTTTAGGGCCCTTTGGGATAGTGAGCACCGTGGAGCTTAATTAAATTGGTGCCCCTGAGCTGGTGTGGAACGGCTAGTGGTAACAGAGCTGGTGCTCAGGGGACCGGCGGTAAAAACTTGGGTTTTGGGCCTCGAGGACCTCCGTCGTCGGGTCAGGGTTACTGACAGTGTTGGGGTGAGGTTGTTGGTTTTGTTTGCACTTTAAAATGGTTATTTATTTTATTTAATAAAATGTCTGCTGTGGCCAATTTAATCCAAAGTTGGTGTGGAGTTTTTATTTCAGGTACAGGGCAAGAAGTGCTTGTGCGACTGGGCGATACCCTGGTCATGTTTTTTTCTGTTAGTGTATCTATGGGGGTCTTGCTATTTATAATATGTTTTCTGGGATTAATTAAGTATTGATTTGGTTGACAACCTTATACTTGCTGCTTTTTTCAGTGTGCGGATGGGATTTACACTGCTACTGTACTTTGCAGAGGGTTAGCTGCCAGCGATTTCAGATCGGCTAACCCTCTGCGAGCTTGTAATGTTTGTTCCTCGACTTAAATCAGCTTCCCGTTGAATTCAGTAGGATTCCGTGGCAGGTGACGTGTCCTGCCTATCTTAGCCATCACCTTAGTGACTTTTTTTTGACCCTACTATTTATGTCTGACATAAGAAAAGGGACTGATGTGAATTATGTCTGTACAGCGCTATGGAATATGTTGACATATAAACAGGAAATAAAGGCATTCAAATAAATGGCTGTCCGCTGTTAGATATACAGTAAACTATATTCAGCTGTGAGGTTGGTCAGGACATCGTGTTCATGGCCTCCTATTGCAGAAAGAAGGAAATTCTGAGATTTTTTTTCTCAGAAAAATCCCCAGTCCCCACCTACACCCTCATGTGCCAGCTAAACCCTCTGAAATCTTCTCAGCCCCTCACTCATATATATTGCCATCATCACACATTAGAAAGTGGAATAAAACTGACCTGTATGGCACAGGAGAAGGAAGGCGACGCATTTCTTTGGGATGTCCATTTCTAGCTCAGATCCTCTCAGATATCTCATTGCTTGTAGTTGAAGTTACAAAACCTGAATAGCTTCTAAAATCTGTGACAGAATTCTTCCCTTTGGCAGTTCTTCTTAGTTTCCAAGTCCAACAGTTAATCCAGAACTTGATTTGCAGAAGAAATTTTCACTTTCGCTTTGTATATTAACTCTTACAGTACCTGCATGTGTTTTTTTGTCTATGCAGAATTATTTCATTGAGCTCAGGTATTGCAGGAGCCTCACCTTTGTGTCTTAGGCGGGGTTTACGTTAGCTGTTTTTTTTTTTTCTTGTTTGTTTCATAGAAGTGAAATGTGCTGCGTGAACAGTTGTAATAAAATGTGTATCCAGTTTCATTCTGAATCATACAGATTGTATCTGTCAGATTCCATAACAATGATGCTCTATTGTATACCATATATACAGAGGAAGCTGCTGATAGACAGACTGTGTGGCAATAGGATGGCCCAGATTTACAAACAATTACACAGTGTAAACATAGACAGGCAGTCTGAAAATACACCAGATTTATTACAGTGACTGATCCTGATTGTCTCTGGTGTAACTTTACTATCTAATCTATATTTATACCACTTTTTAGTTGACTTATGTTGAACCAGAATTTTCAACACTATTTTGGTGCATAGTGTTAGTTAGTTGGAAAGGGCTAGTAGTGGGCGGGCTAGCTAGGGAGAAAGAGAGGGTGTGTGAGAGAGGGAGCAATGCATCATGGTAGTTGTAGCATAAGCACATGAAGCTACACCATGTAAACAAATGCAGAAGATGCCAGGAGCTCCCAGAGAGAGCTAGAAATCACTCAAAACACTGCTGAAGGTATTTGGGTGCACTTATTAACCCATTAATAGCACTAACAGACCTTTTTTATAAAAAAAAAAAAAAAAAAAAAAGTTTTTGCCCTGAAAAGCCCTTTAATCTAAGACATCAATATCATAGTCCTGGAAACCCCCTGTAAAGCCGTAGCTGATTGTAGCATCACATGGATTAAATGGTATGAGACCAGAGTTTTCTCCAATTGTGGGTGCTGCTAGAAGGTGGTGACTGCCAATAACACCTGCCATTCTCTGGTTGATCATGCAGTCATGTCTGTTGTGCTCCCATGATGACAGCTCCATAAAGAAATAGTGATGGGCTTAAACATACAAGTTTATAGCACTGTAGATTTACAGAGCCAGTAGGAGTGTGAATGGGAGATGAGCTGCAAGTATGGCTACTTCACAGTGACCTAGATTTACTATCGTGGTTACAAATAGACACTGGTGTAAATGTGGGGGGTCTTTGGTGCAATATAGCACATCTAGTTTGGGCAGAAATACAAAACATAAAATGACATTCAGATTCACAAGTGAAATAGCAGTAGGAAGTCCAAAGTACAATCAATACAACAAGATTAGACATATCACCTACAAGGTCTGAAAGTCCAATGTAATAACAATCATAAGAATAGGCAAATAATTAACAGGGTTGTTCGGGATAAAAGCTAATTCCTATACTAACCTACACACAATCTAACATCCTCCCCTCACCTACTTTCTAAATAACATAATTTATCAAAAATGTACTGTATATTTATCCATATCCTGTGACCGCCCCAGGGACATTTTCTGGTTATCTGGTGACGATCCGTTTCCGGAAACGGAACGTCACTTCTGCTCCCCCAAACTGGATTAGGGAGCTCAACTCTCTGATAGATAGAGGTGTGTTTACTTTCCTCGCAATGAGTAAACAGGTAGCCAGTATGCTGTGTCTCGCTAGATATCGAAGGGGCAGAGGGATAGAATCTAACCATATGAGGCATAATGCTAAGGGAGATGTCAGCTGTATCGGGAATTGGACAACCATGGTAATGAACTGTGAAACAGCCATCCAGAAACTATATACCGAGGGGCAGTCCCACTACATATGGATGTAGGAGCCATGTTGTCCGCACCCTCTCCAGTATAAAGGACTAGACTCAGGGATAAATTTGGATAAATGTAGTGGGGTTCTGTACCATCAAAGCAAAAGCTTCTGGGCTACTTCCCAATACGTGGAGCTTTTAGATATTTTGGAGACCGCCAGCAGCCTCGAGTTCCAGACAGACAGAGCAAATTGGGATTGTAGGCCAGAATCCCATCTCAAAAAGAAGCTCAGTTTGGATTCAGAGGATCCGCCCGCTAGAGTGGAGTAAAAGATCAAAATTCCTTTAGACTTTCCCAACTTGGCTTCAAAATGAGAACAGGCCACACTGGGGAAAATGCGTTTGTAGAGAAGAGAAGGCCTCAGTATATCTCGGATTTGCACTTATTTATAGAAGTCAGTGCATGGCAAGCAATACTCTTGTGATAGGTCCTGGAATGTCCTCACCCCCCCCCCCCCTTCCCACATGCTAAATGTCCAACCTGAGAAATACCCCGTTCAATCCAAATATGTAAAGGGAGGGATGGTTGGAAAACAGAGGTGTAATGGCAACAAATCAATGGATTTGTTTTGAGCCTGAGAAGGGATGACCATGCTAATCTGGAAGCCACAATAGGTAACAATGCAGGTTTCAAACTCAGGGGTGGATGAGGTGGGGGGTAGAACTGCATTTAGTGGTGCACCAGTCGCCTCCCTTTCAATCTCTACCCAGCAAAGGGGGGAGGAGTCCCACAACAGTGAGTGAAGTGGGTCAAGAGCATAGAGTGGTAATAGTTTTTTATGTCAGGAACACTCATCACACCATATCTACAGGGTCTTGTAATTGTTGTAAGATGGATTATAGGGTTAAGGAAGCCTTTCAAATGGGCCAGGTAGGAAGCAGACGAGGAATGGCAATTGTTTGGAAAATATATAATATAACTGGCAAAATTAACATCTTAACTACTGTTACTCTTCCTGCCCACGTAATAGTAGGATTATCAAAATTACCTAAAATGAAGGAGAGGTTCACGAAAAGAGGTATATAGTTAGCAGAGAATAATGCCGAGCTAGGATAAGTCCGCGATACTCCCAGATAGGGTAATGAGCCATCCTGCTGCTGATAAGGGAAGGAAGAAGATAACAATTTTCTCTGTCCACACCTATACTCACGATTTGTGACTTATGTAAACACGGGATCTTCAGAGTAGGCTGGTTACCATGTAAGATAGGCACATAGAGGCATAGGTACCAGTTCACACTTGCAGTTTTATTGGTAAAAGTTCATACAGTCCAATTTAAACAGCTTGCTTCAGCATGAAGGTACAAAACAGGTACATAAATCGTCCTTACTTCAGGATACAAACACAAATTCAAAAGGGCTTCCTCACCAATGCAGTTGGTTGTTTTGTAGGTTTCAGTCCTACACACACAGGGCAGTGTGTATTGCAGCCTAGCAGGTTCTCATACACGACACAGCTACACCCACTTCCCTTGGACAGCCTCAGCTCTTTATGGATGAGCACCTGGGGCACCCAGCAAGACCAGCACTGGAGTATAGGCTTGGGTCTGCAATAACTCCCAAATCCCGGAAGCATACTCCAACCAGTCACCTAGCAGATACCAGCCAACTAAGTGGTAGGTACCTGCCATCTACAACTTTGCCCTCTGCCTGACTTGGTAGCATTAACTTTGTAATAAGACACAGCACCAAATATCTCCAAAGTGGGTTGAATAGCTGGGAGGGAGACAGCCAGTTTAGCGACAGACAATATAACATGATCGACGTAGAGGCTAATTTTGTGAACTGATTTACCAACAGAGATGCCAGCAATAGAGGGATTAAAGCAGATTGCTTCTGCCAATTGTTCCATCACCATTGCTAAAATAATAGGGGGGGCAGCCTTGGCACGTGCCATTGATGATGCTAAGTTTATCAGAGAGGAAGCCAGAGGCCAACACTTTAGCCAAGGGTGCTGATTAAAGGGCAAGAATAGCAGATTTGATACGGTCTTGGAACCCAAATATATCTAGAATGCTGGATAGGTATCTCCAATGCACTCTATCGAATGCCTTCTCCGTGCAGAGCCAAAAACAATGAAGGCGTTAGAGAGAGCTCCGTCCATTGAACTAAATTTAATAAACCAGTGAGTGCCATCTAGGGCTTGGTGGCCAGCCACAACGCTCACTTGATCCAGTTGCACCAGAGTGGGCAGTACCCTGTAGAGGTCAGCTAGTATTTTAGCATAAATTTTGACATCACCGTTCAGTAGGGAGATTGGACGAAAGTTAGAAGGAGTGGTCGGTGATTTCCCAGGTTTAGGTAGTGTTATAATAGTCGCCTCCAACATTTTAGAGGGAAATCGGCCATCAATAGCAGCTTTGTTAAAGGAAGCAGCGAGATGAGAGGCCAGAATTGGGGAGAATTGTTTGTAATAATTATTGGTAAAGCCATGAGGATCAGGAGTTGTGTGGGGTTTTAAGGATTGGGTCGCTGTGATGACTTCCTGTATGGTAAATGGGGCAGAAAGCGAAAATAGATTGCTTTAGGAAATTTTAGGTATGGACACTGTTTCTAAGATACTATTAATATCAGTAGTTGAAGGCTGTGGGGGCGATGAGTCTGAGATTGTTTAACTCTTCGGGCTAGGAAAGATCCCAGCTTGTCATTATTTAGGTAAAAGTGTAATTGGAGCCTTTTTAACCCCTAGGCGCACCACGACGTAACTGTATGTCCTGGAGAGAGCTTCATTAATGCACCAGGACGTACAGTTGCAGCTCCTGCGGCTTTTATTTAGCAGGGAGAATGGCTGGGTATCGGGAGCTCAGCTGTTGTCGGCAGCTGAGACTCCCATGTGACCGATGATGGACCACTACAAGCCTCCCCTCTCCAGCGATCGCTGTGATTGGTGGGTCTGTACGGACCCACCATTCACAGTGCAGCTATGTATGGTACTGATCCCGGGGCACTATCATAAATGACAGTGCCCCAGAAAAGGGAGATTGGAGTATCAGCTGTATGAAACAGCTGATACTCTGATCTGACCATCAGAGACTTGTCGCAGCCTCCACTTGCCAGCGATCACCGTTCACAGTGCAGCCAGACAGCAGGGGAGAAGAGAGGTGAGTGTTTGTTTTTTTTTTTTTTTTTTTTTTTTTATTCTCTCAGGATCCTTACAGATCCGGATCAATTTGCTGTTGAAAACGCTATTGGGTATTGAATACAGATCTCAATTCCTGACAGCGTTTTTAACGGAGAATCGCTCTGAATCTGTAAGGACTAACATGATGATCTTGTTATCACATTAAGGGGAATCTCATCTTTAAAATGAATCCAAGGCCATCTTCATAGCACTAATGAATCCTGAGATATGGGGCTCTAAAGTGTCCCCCCCTCCTGCCTCAGGCAACATCTTAGAGCTAAGGAAGGAGGGGGAGGAGAGGCACTGCAAAGACAGTGATAACTCATCATTGTCTGTGCATAACCTGGATGTGACCATGGGGGGGGGGGAAGGGGTAGCAGGGACTTCTATCCATGTTATCCCCTCTCCTATCAATCAGAGAGCATACTATACTTTTGCTCTCTGATTGTCACATGGAGGGATAATGTAATACCCTCTTTGTGACAATACCCTGTGTAATACCCTCCGCTTTGACCGAGGTGTCAGAGGAGTTAATGCCCGCGATCAGTTCAGGCACTGTATAAAACAGCAGAGACTTGGCAACTATGGCGGCTGCACAACATCCAAGCGGCCACCATTGAACATCTCAGAAAAGTGTAAGAACATTTAGTAGTAAATTAGTACGGCAATGAAGCCCAGACACCATCAGGGTCCAAGTTACCCCACCGACTGCCATTCTTGTTTCAGGTGTTTCGGGAATACGTCGTTCCTTTACAAGTCCCGTAGAGGCTGGCGGAGTGAGATTCCAGGCCATTCAGCAATATTAAACCATGAGGAATGGAGGGAATCACAGTTATGGCTCAGTTGCAGGATACAACCAATTTAATGGGGAATCCGCAGTGGTACTCGATACTGAGATCCCGTAGCACTTTGGTAATATCAGAGAATTCTCTCCTAGCTTTCAGAGTGGCGGCAGACAGATATGGGAAAAGCGATATTCCAGCATAAGGGCCCAGAAACACTTTCAGTTTCCTAGAGGGGAACATGATGAGTTCCTTAACATGGTAAAAATGCACCCTTACTAGTGTGTCACACAGGGATGACTCTGGAGCTGTCTTAGGTTTAGGTAATCGGTGGGCATGGTCCAGGGTTAGGTCCAGTTCTGTTAGAGCAGGTACCAGTGTGTGAAACAATTTTTTAAGATACTCAGGAAGGTCAGAGGGGGAAATCTCCTCAGGTATGTCACTCACTTTTATGTTATTTCTCCTGGACCGTTCCTCAGCATCCGTGGCTTTGTCTTTGATCCATTTCACGTCGTCTTCCAGGAAGTTATGAGCATCTACGAGTTCTTTATGTGCCTTAGAAAACGACTCCATTTTCCTTTCCAGATGATCTGTGGGGCCGCCCAACTCCTGTACAGTCATGGCCAAAAGTTTTGAGAATGATACAAATATTAATTTTTACAAAGTCTACTGCTTCAGTTTTTCTAATGGCAATTTGCATATACTCCAGAATGTTATAAAGAGTGATCAGCTTAACAGCAATTACTTGCAAAGTCAATATTTGCCTAGAAAATGAACTTTATCCCCCAAAACACATTTCAACATCATTGCAGCCCTGCCTTAAAAGGACCACCTAACATCGTTTCAGTGATTGCTCCATTAACACAGGTGTGGGTGTTGATGAGGACAGGGCTGGAGATCAATCTGTCATGATTAAGCAAGAATGACACCACTGGACACTTTAAAAGGAGGCTGGTGCTTGCCATCATTGTTTCTCTTCTGTTAACCATGGTTATCTCTAAAGAAACACGTGCAGTCATCATTGCACTGCACAAAAATGGCCTAACTGGGAAGAGTATTGCAGCTAGAAAGATTGCACCTCAGTCAACAATCTATCGCATCATCAAGAACTTCAAGGAGAGAGGTTCCATTGGTGCCAAAAAGGCTCCAGGGCGCCCAAGAAAGACCAGCAAGCGGCAGGACCGTCTCTTAAAAGTGTTTCAGCTGCGGGATCGGGCTACCAGCAGTGCAGAGCTTGCTGAGGAATGGCAGCAGGCAGGTGTGAGTGCATCTGCACGCACTGTGAGGCGGAGACTCTTGGAGCAAGGCCTGGTCTCAAGGAGGGCAGCAAAGAAGCCACTTCTCTCCAGAAAAAACATCAGGGACAGACTGATATTCTGCAAAAGGTACAGGGAGTGGACTGCTGAGGACTGGGGTAAAGTCATTTTCTCTGATGAATCCCCTTTTCGATTGTTTGGAACATCTGGAAAACCGCTTATTCGGAGAAGAAGGGGTGAGCGCTACCACCAGTCTTGTCTCATGCCAACTGTAAAGCATCCTGAAACCATTCATGTGTGGGGTTGCTCCTCAGCCAAGGGAATCGGCTCTCTCACAGTCTTGCCTAAAAACACAGCCATGAATAAAGAATGGTACCAGAGTGTCCTCCAAGAGCAACTTCTCCCAACCGTCCAAGAGCAGTTTGGCGCTCAACAATGCCTTTTCCAGCATGATGGAGCACCTTGCCATAAAGCAAAGGTGATAACTAAATGGCTCAGGGAACAAAACATAGAGATTTTGGGTCCATGGCCTGGAAACTCCCCAGATCTTAATCCCATTGAGAACTTGTGGTCAATCATCAAGAGACGGGTGGACAAACAAAAACCAACAAATTCAGACAAAATTAAAGCATTGATTCTGCAAGAATGGACTGCTATCAGTCAGGATTTGGTCCAGAAGTTGATTGAGAGCATGCCAGGGAGAATTGCAGAGGTCCTGAAGAAGAAGGGTCAACACTGCAAATATTGACTTGCTGCATTAACTCATTCTAACTGTCAATATAAGCTTCTGTTACTCATAATATGAATGCAATTATATTTCTGTATGTGATAAAAACATCTGACAAACACACATAAAAACCAGAGGGCAGCAGATCATGTGAAAATATAATATTTGTGTCATTCTCAAAACTTTTGGCCATGACTGTACATTAGTCTGTATCTGTTTAAGTAGGGAGGTGACATTGTGATTAATTTTGGAGTACCACCAGCATCTCCTTCAGAGTGCCCAAAGTTATCGGGTCATAGTTAGACGGAAAAGAAGAGAGATCATATTGCAGCTTCAACAGAGTTTGAGAGAAGGGGTCGGCGTCCTCTGGCAATGGTTTTTTGGAAACTGGACCTTTACTCGCCAGTGAGGTGTTAAGAGAGTGAACAGCAGTGCGTTTACCTGCCTTAATAGCGCCACCTATTTTTGTAGGTGTCGGAGGGGCAGAGCGGACTGCAGCCTCAGTGAATTGTAAATCCATCTGCGGAGAAGGGGGAGCCCCAGAGTTTGAAGAGAGATTCAAATGTTGCGAGTTAGAATCTTCTCTGACAATGTTCTGTGTACCAAAAAAGTCTGAGTTTCCTAGGAATCTCAGATTTGGTCTTCCGTCTAGTCATCATGCAGAAGATGTAACACCAAACAAGTAGCAATAATAAAGTAGCAAGAGGGCTGTCGCAGAGTGTAGTACAATTGCTGAGCCAGGAGGTGTAATAGAGGGACAAAAGTCTTCACACTGTCTAGATGTCCAGAAGTGTCAATATTAGGTCACACTTAATATATAGAGGAGCTAGAGGCTCTGGCAAGTAAAGCTACTGTAGCAGAGCTCCTTTATGTGCAGTGCCAGGAGGAACAACTGAGTAGCGGTAGGATATGTCCCTAAGGCAGGTAACAGTGGAGGCAAATGTGCAGGAGGTCCCACCTGGTGGATTGTACCCAGGTGCTGGAGGATCCAGGAGCGCTAGGGCAGCAGGAGAAGCTCCCGATGGGTACCTTCCAGAGTTGCTGGTGAAGCTGTGCCTGCACGAGATGTATGGCAGGTTAGGGTGCCCACGCCTGAGTGAAGCCTGTGGATGCCAAGAGGACTGCGATGTGATCCTGTGATGTCCGCACCAACACCTCCAGGACCGTGTCGGTAAAAGCAGGAGGCCAGTAAACGAAAAGCTGTGGAGCCCAGGCGGGGATACAGTAGAGCAGCGCCGATAAGTAGGATGCTGCACAGCGTACAGAGTGAAGGGCGGTGGTGCTCGTAGGATGTGCCCCCTCTCAAAATGGCGGGTGCGACTAGGCCTGGTATTAAGCAGTGTAGGCAGGGCAGTCGGCACTACAGAATGTCCAAAAGTCGGTGACTGAGTGCCCACAGGTTCTTCCGAGGTAGGAAAGGGGTGCACATCAAGTTTGCAAGTAGTGATCAGCGATGAGCCGCAGGAAGACGCTTCAAATTGTCGGAAGTCTTACATTAGGCAGCCATTACAGTTAGCGGCCAAGCTCCGCCCCTTGGGTTAGAATTTTTTACCTGCTAAACATGTGGGTGTGGATTCTCAGAAAAAGGGGGCATGGCTTTAATGCACCAAAATTATGTTGTAAAATCTTGGCTCAAAGTAAGCCAACTGAAAGGGAGTATAAAAGTAGACTAGACAGATACAAGATACACCAGATTTATCATCCAGCATCAGTCACTGATGTATTTTCAGGCTGCCTAAGTTTGCCTGTGTTACTATTAGTAAATTTGGTGTATTTTCAGACTAAGTTTACACTGTCTGACCATTAGTAAATCAGGGCCAGTGTATTGAGCTGTCTTTTACTGGCTCTGTACCCTGTGCAAAGTCCAGGTGATCGGTGGGGATGCCAGTAGTCAGACCCCCAATAATCTCATATAGATGATCTATCCTATGAGTAGATCCTGAATATGAACTCTTGAATAAACCCTTTAAGCCATGCCCAATTATAAAAAGCCATTCCCCTTTATTGTAATGTCATGCCCCCTTCCCGAATGAGTTGAAAAAAGTGTATAAAACACATAATAAATGTAATGCACAGCACAGAGACCATTTTTTGGGGCATAATCAAGCCGGAATTCTGGTGCATTTAGTTTCATAAATCTCCCCCATTTTGGCAAATCTATATGCTTTTGCCTTGAGGAAAAAACTCTTGGAATACATTGTGTGTTAAACATATCCATAGTCCCACATTCATTTTTCAAAAAAACTTCTTGTTCCTTCCAAAATTAAAATGTTCTTACATGTAAGTGAACCCCTTCAGCCTCTTGACCTGGCTGCTTACATCCTTACTGGTGCCTTCACATTCTAATCCTTCTTCACCCAGGTTCAGTAGTTCAAATCCCACAGAAGCAAAAGAAACAGGTCGGCACTGCTGCCAGAAGTGCATGCCAGCATGAAAGGGCCGTCTCCTACATACCATCTGTACCTTGTTTTTGCTGCTCTCAAGTCCCTGGATTTGGTGTGGTTTTTTGCCTTGGTGACTTGGTGATAATTTTCCCTGATGGAGTGTGTGTCCCCAGCCGTAGAGCGATATCTTAATCCACATCTTCACCTTCTGTGTCATTCTCTTCCTAAACTCTGGATACTGTGTCAGTGTTCTGTACATTTTTACATTTTTTACCACCTTTATGTCCAAATCTATAAATTCCTCTACTATGGTACTATTCTACTAGTGTTATACCACTGGGTAGCTGTTATTGACCTGCCTACGTCATCCAATAATGTGAAGAACATGCCCTCTACATAAAGTGTAGTTTTTTATTGTACCCCTTCTTATTTCATCCATTAACATTTGGAGGGAATCTGAGTAACAGCACTTAAGTTGCAGTTGCAAATACAACTATAGTAATAGTAGACCGCCCTGCCATTATACATGTAGGTCTATGCTACACGCAAACTCGGTGTAATATGCAGTCTGTATTTGCTCCTAAACTGTTGGAGAATCAAAGAAACAGTTAACCATTCACTATAACATCTATATAATTGTTATGTGCTTCTTATCTCTCATCGGCATAAGTAGAGGTATATACGTGTGGGTGTGGGTGTGTGCGGATTAATATACAGTAGCCATATATATGAACACACAGGTACAAGTCAGTCAGGAGAGGAATGTGTGCACGATAGTGGCAAAATTGGTTGAACTTGATGGACATATGTCTTTTTTCAACCGTATTAACTATGTAACTACGTAAAATTCCTAAATAACAAAGAAAATTGTTGCATATAAACAATTCACTATACTGTAGACTATACCCTAATACTGTCACAACCCACAGATATGCACACATAGTACGCGCAGTCACTTCATGTAGACATGCACTGTCACTCATACACTGGCCTATCAATATCAGAACCTGGAGGTCCATCTTCCAGGACCAACACCGATCAGCTGATTCCCGAAACAGGTCCATATATTTTGTAGTGGCTGAGACTGGTACTGCAGTTCACATCATCTCTGTCCCATCCAAGTGAATTGGCCTAAGTTGCAGTTCCAGGCACGCATTGAAGATGAGTTTTCTAAACCAGAGTCAATGTGATTTTATTTAATATGATCCAAAAATTGCAGGAGAAAAATTCTGTGGAAAAGCTTTGTTTTCATAAAAGGCCTGCATTTTTGAAAATCACATCATGTTAACTTTAGCTGTGGAAATGCAAGTGCTTTCCCTATATGTTTAACCCCTTAACGACCAAGGACATAATAGCAAGCAGAGTTGAGTGGAATAGGAGATGTACCATTCAAAGTTACAGGATGAATAGACCTGTCCCTGATATCTCCATTGCAGTCTCTGGCCTTACCATAACTCCTAGGCAGTATGCCCGCTGCCTCGGGGATATGTTTCCTTCACCCTCCATACTCAATCACCCGCACACTCATGTCATCTCAACCTCAAAAACTTCTCCAGAATCCGCCATTTCCTTACCACATACACATTAAAGACACTTATTGTTGCCCTGATTCGCTCTCGCCTTGACTACTGTAACTCCTTACTAATCGGTCTTCCCCTTACTAAACTCTCCCCTCTACAATCTATTCTGAATGCAGCGGCCAGGCTCATCTATCAGTCTAGACACTACAGCGATGCCTCCGGTCTGTGCTGGTCACTACATTGGCTGCCTATTCAATACAGAATACAATATAAACTTATCCCCCTCATTCACAAGGCTCCATAATGCTGCACCTCCCTACATTTCCTCCCTCATCTCTGTCTATCGTCCAACCTGTGCTCTCCGTTCACTCAATGACCTAAGATTAACATCCTCTGTTATATCAGAACCTCCCATGCTCGTATCCAAGACTTCTCCCGAGTTGCACCACTTCTCTGGAATGTTCTACCCCGGACAATCAGATTAACACTCAATTTCTACAGCTTCAAGCGCAAATTAAGGACACATCTTTTCAGACAGGCCTATCATAATTCCTAATGTAAACCCTTCCACAATTAGAATCCCGAAAACGTACCCTCCTCTGTTCTCGCTCCCACATTACCCCACAGGATATGATGCCGTATCAGACTGTAACTTTATATGTCCAGGCACCATCTGCATGTTAAAGGACACAGCTGGTGACAGCTCATACAGCTTTATGTGTAATGACAGTAACCTCTATCACAAAAATGTCTAGACCACTGTATAAGCAATGCTACCTACGATGCCGCCCCTGCTACCTCTTGTGTTACCCCCTCTATTTCTCTGTAATGTATCTTTTTGTCTGTACTTGAACCCTACATCTTGTAAATTGCTGCGGAATATGTTGGCGCTATATAAATAAAATGTATTATTATTATTATTATTATATTATTAGTATGTCATTGGTCGTATGGGGCTGTATGGAGAGGGCTCAGGAGCTGAGCTTTCTCCATACATGCCGGATTCCAGCTGTATAATACAGCCAACACCCGCCACTAACAGCTGTGATCAGTCCCGACACCGATCGCAGCTTTTAACACTTTAGATGCCATGGTTAACCGCGGCATCTAAAATGCGCAGGCACCTTTGGGTGCCACCATCTTTTACTGATAATACGAGGAGGACAATCGATCTGATAGATATCGCTTCCAGGTCTGATTCTGAACTCTTGGTGCTCAGCTTGGAGGCTGAAAAGGCTTTTGATCGCCTGAGATGGCCCTTCTTATTTGTGACTTTGAAAAACTTTGGTTTACATGACCCCTTTTTGACGGCTATTAGGGACCTAAATACAGCCGCAGTCAAGCTTCCCATTCCTCTTCTCTGACATTCACTCTCAGTAATGATAAGTGACAAGGATGCCCACTGTACCCCTGGCAGCAGCTATTTGTCTGCACCCTGACATTCGTGAGGTGAGGGTCAGAGACAAGGAGTTCGAGCTTTTACTCTTTGCAGATGATGTTCTCCTCATCCTGGCTAATCCGCCTATTACCCTCCCTAACCTGCATGCTCTATTAGAGTCCTTTGGCTTGGTTACAAAGTTAATGCCTCTAAATCAGAGGCCCTTCCCATTAAACTCTCCCTTACAGACCTATTTCACTTACAGGCCTCGTCCCTGAAATATTTGGACATTCACCTTAAGAAATCTTTCTCTCTAATGTACTCTGCTAATTTTCCCCCTTTGTAACTTCAGATCGATGCCCTCCTCACCAGATGGCAAGCTCTTCCTTGTCTCTCTTCGGTCGGATCTGCTGTACCTGCCATTTTCGGTTCCGCTTAAGGACCTTCAATCTTTACAGGTCTCCATATTATGTTTGTCTGGGCTGGAGAGACACACAGGATTTGTAGTTCCCTCATGATGACACCGAAACAAAGCGGTGGCCTATTACTCTCCAATTTGGTGTTCTATTACTGGGCTATCCAGCTTCAGAGGATTCCGTCCTGGTCCACCCTTCTAGCGTATACAAAACGGATGGAAATAGAAAAACTATGGTTAGCCCCACATCCCCCTTTTTTTACCACTCTGGTCAAATCCCTACATCTTCCCTTCCTCCACCTCTCATGGTCCAATGGCCCTGACCCGCGATGTCTGGCGAACCTGTGTTTTGCGATTTCATCTCTCTTCCCCACGCTCTTTTTTGATAGCCTTCCTTTTTCACCCGCACTATTTCCCTGGTCCGACTTTGGCGGTTTCTGGAACTTTTTTCCAATTCACGGATCTTATCAATTATCGAACATGCTTCCTTTTCTCCTTCTCTGACCTGAGGCCTGTGTTATCTATAGGGAGAATATTTACAAACTTTTACTCCATTGGTATCACTTATTGAACCCTGTTGTACCAGATGTCTGCTGGAGGTGTGTTGCCTGTGGGGCTCTTATATTTCACCTTTTGGTGTCAGGTCCACATTCTGATTGACCAGCTGTTGTGTTTGGGTCTTCCACTTGTTCCCTGCACTTATCTTCTTAATTTCCCTGAGGTGAAGCTCAGGATAAAGCCCCTGCAAATTCTCCTATACATACTTACAGCTGCACGCTGTCTCATTGCTAAACATTGGAGGCAGACCCCTCTCCCAGTCCTTGGAGGAGTTGTACACAAGATTAAGAGAACTCAGGACCCTGGCATTCTTAACTGCTCTTTCAAATGAGGAGAAGGACTGAAGCCCAGATGTATGGGAACCCTGGGATGCTTTCTGGGCGTTGCATAATATCTAAGAACTATTAAAATATTAATCTCATACGTTGAATAGCGTAGCGGGGAAATAATCAAAATAGCCAAATGGCAATTTTTTTTTTCAAAACTTTGCCTCCTAAAAAATTTAATAAAAAGTGATCAAACCATCAGATCTTTCCCCAAATGGTATCAATAAAAACATCATCTTGTCCTGCATAAAAATACACCACACCCAGCTCCATAATTGTAAATATGAAAAAGTTACAGGTGTCAGAACATGTCAACACAATTTTTTTTTTCTATTTTGCAAAGTTTTTTTTTATTTTTGAAAAGGTATCAAAACATTACAAATACTATATAAATTTTGTATCACTGTGATCGTACTGACCCACAGAATACAGGTAACATGTCATTTTTACCACATAGTGAACACCATATAAATGAATCCCATATGAAATTGACGCAAATGCGTTTTTTTTTCCAATTCCATCTCATTCTGAATTTTTTTAAGATAAGATAATCCTTTAATAGTCCCACCATGGGGAAATTCAGTGTGTTACAGCAGCATAGATAATACAAACACAAAAGACAATATATACAAAAGCTCCAAGAGGCATTACAGTGACAGTAGGTACAGCTATAAAGGTACAGGTAAAAAAAAGTGGTAGAAGGGATACCACAATTTAAAGATCTTTCAGTTCTCTGTATGGAATGATCTCCGCTTAGGTCGGTGTTGGTTGTACAGCCTAACCACAGTGGGGAGGAAAGACTTCCGATAGCGCTCCTTCTCACACTTAGGGTGAAGTAGTCGGTCACTGACAGTACTGCCCAGCGCTATCACAGTCTCATGCATGGGATGGGAGTTATTCTCCAGCATGGAGCTCACCACGGACAGTATCCTTCTGTCACCCACCACCTGCACTGGGTCCAGGAGGCTCCCAAGGACAGAGCGGGCCCTTCTAGTCAGCTTGTTGAGTCTATACCTATTCCTGTTTTATATGCTACTTCCCCAGCAGGTCACTCCGAAGAAGATGGCTGATGCCACTACAGAGTTGAAAAGGCCCTAAGAAGTGCCCCCTGGACTCCAAAGGCTCTCAGCCTCCTAAGCAGGTAGAGCCTGCTGTGGCCCTTCCTGCACAGTGCATTCAGGTGATCCAGCTTCTCAGTACTTTGTACAGGATATTAAATGGTGCCATTACAAAGTACAATTTGTCCCGCAAATAATAAGCCATCATGTGACTCTGTAGACCAAAAAAAAAAAAAATTATGACTCTTGCAAGTGGGGAGGAAAAAACAGATGTGCAAAAACAAAAATTGGCTCGGTCCATAAGGGGTTGATAGGGGAAATAAAAGTGCAGAGGAAAGCAAAGCAACAACTAAGTAAACAAGGCTGGAGAAAACAAACCCATTTTTGCTGTTTTTCTTCCGTAGCATTTTTAGCTGTGTTTTTTTATGTGGGGTGTTAGCTTTAAAGAGGACCTTTTATGTCCTCTACGATGTGACATATTATATACTGCTGACAGTGCAGAGATATCGGTAGCCAAAACTAACAGCACCAATAACTCTGGCATCAGGGCACAAGGAATTCAGCCCACTGCTGAATGGGGTACAGAAATGAATAATGTCACAGCATTACAGATTTTACAATCGCTCCTCTTCACCAGACAGTAATATATGTAGGGGTCCAGTGCTTCTCTCTATGGGATGCTCCAAGCTGGGATGTTCCACCCTACAGATAAATTCTGACCCTTGGTCTTTCTCAGCATTAGGAGTAAAACATAAAATTGCTGTACAACCAAATGTTGTGTTTTTCCGTTTGTGTGGTTCAATCTCTGTCGCTATGTCACCGCCGTCCTGCACTGAAGACACAGCTCCATTTTCTTTTTTATGCCAAGACACAGTCAGTGAAGCTGGGAAATATCCAGTAATCCTGCACATCATGCAGGTTCTGAGATTATCCTCTAACCTGAGGACAAATATCTCATCTACACACGGGATCCAGGGCAGATCTGTGGGAGAAAACATCCAGATTATTATATCTGACATCAGTTCATTTTATGTAGTGTGTTTCTGTAATGTTCTTGTACCAACATATAGAGGTTCTCTCTAACTCAGGGTCTATTTTACTTATTCTGTTTCTTGTCTCTGTAATAACTGATGCTGGAATTCAATGGAGAAGTAGAGGATGGAGATAGATAGATAGATAGATAGATAGATAGATAGATAGATAACATGGATGGATAGATATCAAAATCAGGCAGCACTCCCAAAATTAGGTGAAAAAAATGTGAGGGTACTTTACTGCCTCATAACAGCAATGTTTCAGCTCGTATACACAGGCTCAAGGCTTTGTCTTTATTTTGTTTTTAGATAGATAGATACAGTGAAACCTCTTTGACGTGCCAACCCACAATTGCAGCTTTATAGGGGGGTGGTCTTCTCAAAGAAGATGGCTAGTAAGGGAAACTGAAAATCTGTCACAGAAAAAGTGGTCTGTCATCTTAGAGAGGTAGTCTTTTGGAGGTTTCACTGTAGATCGATAGAAGTTGGCACTGGTATTCACAGCAGTATTACCACTAGCTTTAGTAATAAAACTTGTGTCCCTCTCTCTTCCCATTTTCACACCCCACCCCTCATTTTCGCACCCCATTTCCTCCATTTTTACACCCCACTCCTCACTTTTCCTGTAACCACAGCGGCGCCAGTCAGATTGTGTCCAGACCTGAGATAACCCTGATAGTATTAGGGTAAATTCAGACATATATGTTGCAGAGAAAAATTAGTTCCATACATCTGAAAGGGTTTGTTCTCCTACAAGTACAAGAGCTGAACTAGACAATCCCTCCTTAGGAACAAGAAACATATGTAGAGCGCTTGTGCCAGATAGACCAGTGCACAAGCTTGTCCCTCCTATATATCTGCATAATAGGATCACTACTTATACATTGTATATTATATCATGATGTATTTCACTAGCAGAAGCTGATATTTCATAGACCCGTGTTGGTGAACCTATGGCACTCGCCGTCAACCCATCCAGGCTCCCTGATCGCTCAATAACGGGGAATCCGGTACAGGATTCCCCGTTAGTGAGCAAGCGCTTCTTTCAAATGCACATACAGCTGAAAACTGTCAGTGTAGGCCGCGGGACCACGGCCTACACTGACAGCAGAGTGTGATCTCTGCCCTGATGCAGGCGCAATGCCATAATTCATCTGCGCCTGCACAGTGGTAAAAGAAAGTCACCCACTTGCTCTTCGTAGGCGGTAAGGTAACATATTATATGCTGTGTGGGGGCCCACTGTGGAGCATAATACTATGTGGGGGCCACTGTGGAGAGTATAATACTGTGAGGGGGCCACTGTAGAGCATATAATACTGTGTGGGGGCCCACTGTGGAGCATATAATACTGTGTGGGGTCCCACTGAGGAGCATATTATAATGCGTGGGGGCCACTGTGGAGCATAATTTACTGTTTGGTGGCCACTATGGAGCATATTGTATTGTGTGGGGCCACTGTGGAGCACATTGTACCATCTGGGAGCCACTGTGGAGCACATTGTACCACGTGGGGGCCCTTCACGATTTACGTCAATAAGTATCTGTTTTATAGCAGACATGTGATGATATTACAGGCCGTAATAACATTGCACGGTCATTATAAAACAGATCCTATGCGATGTAAATAGAGAACATTAATTGTTTGAAGTATTCCAAATGCTGTACTAAATTATTTTGTATCATTGAAAACTCTGTAAAACCCCATTCACACGACTGTATTTTGCAGTTCCGTAACTGTCCACAATTGTGGCTCCGCAGAGTATTACGGTTAAATTGCCGTGATGGCACTTTGCGATAAATTAGTGGGTTTTGGGTTGCAGTTTGGACACTCGGTCTCTAAAAGGTTTGCCATCACTGTCATAGACTGAACTCAACATCCCACTATTTAGATTTTTATTTGTTAGTAAGTTAATGTTTCAAGCGACATCCATATATGGCAGATTTGTTACAGTTTTTAGATTTTACATCATTCTCTATGTTCAAAACAAATGCACACTCGGCCAAACCAAGCGTATAAGTGTATGGGAGAGTTGGGATAAATAGCTGATGGCCAGAGAAGTGTTGACACATAGGGGAGTTTTGTATGCCCGACTGGGCAAGACGCACCTGAATTATCAAGAAGCTCTGGCATCTTAATAAATCAGGCACATGCCTCTGCACCTGAATAGCAGTTGATACCAGTCACTAACCAGGCGTCCCCACCCCACTCGGCCCACATTCACCGAAAGATGTGCTACATTATTGCATATCTATGCAAGAAAAGAGCGTAGATGTGTTGATAAATTCCCCTTATTTTTTTTTTTTAGAACATATCTATTATGTTGTGTATTTGCCACTGAATTTCACAGTAAAGCAATGGTGGAAATATACTGACAATCTACAGTAACATAGGTGCACAGCCCCTCAAGGGATGCCCAATAGTATTAGGAATTAACAGTCTAACTCAAATTGCCAGTCTATATGTAAACCAGATGCTGTGCCCATTCGTGACAGGTTTACCTGTGGTGTAACGATCAGGGCCTGCAGCCAGCTGGAGATGGCCGTGGCCCCTGACCACCATGATAGTGGTCGGGGAAATCCTGGTTCCCTGACTGCCATACTTATCGTTAATGGAAAGGGGCCCGGCATGTTGCTGGACATGGGGGGCTTCTGAGGCACTCTACTGCTCCATACCCCATGACAGGGGGTGTGAGGCTATGGAGACCTTCCTAAACACAAGAGATACAAAATACAGTAGGCACAGTGAGTTTACCGCTACATTACTCAGATTCGTGCTAGAACACAACTTCTTTCAATTTGACCAGAAATATGTGATGTTTTCTGAGCAGCTAGAGTCGCGAATGGGGGTAGCAATCGCCTGGTTTAGATTCATAGACGATATCCTCATATTGTGGCAAGATACCAAGGATAGGTTTATAGAACTGTTGGAGATATTGAATAAAAACGATCTGGGTCTATATTTCACTTATGACATTCAGGAGACTAGATCTATTACCAAACTAGGGAATGGTCGCCTTCGGACTATGATGTTACATGAAGAAACTGCAACCAAGAATCTCTTCAACTGGGACAGCTGAACCACCAGCAATGGGGAATTTCAAAAGGCCAGTACTTGCGGGCCCGCTGCAACTGCTAAACGGTGATGGACTTTAAGCATGCAGCTAATGCTCTTAGAACAAGGATTAGAGAACAAGGATACTCAGATAGAATCCTCAGAAATGCCTACCATGGCTCTAGAATGACTAATCGTCCTTCACTATTAGAACCAAAAATCCTGGAACAATCTGATCTAACAAGGATTATTAGTACATTTGATGCCGTACATGGACAGATCAGAAAAATTTTTCAGTCGTACTGGGGAATTCTGAAGGCGGACCCAGATGTGGGACATCTAGTGGGTGACACACCACCATTAAGCTTTAGACGAGAAGCCAACTTGAGATCATTTAGTGCATAGTCACCTTACACCAGTAAAAACTCCACCAACTTGGCTGGGTTCCATGCATCTAATAGGGACATAGAAATACGGATCTTGTAGTGTCTCCAAATACATCAATACCAACAAGACATATCTAAACAGAACCTATCCTTTACATATCAAAGTCAATTGCAGGTCCATGGGGGTTGTGTACCTCATGGTGTGTGTATATGGCACAAAGTACCTAGGAAAGACTGTAAGAGAATTTTTGAGGAGAATCCTTGAGTACATTGCGGATGTGAACAGAGGAGAAGAAACCTCAGTGGCACAGCACATCATCGAGAGCCATGGGAGAGATACCTCAGGCATTACATTTCAAGTTTTAGAAGTCACCCCACCCCTCAGAGGAGGGGATTTTGACAAAAAAGTCCTCCAAAGAGAGGCAAGATAGATATTTCTCCTGCACACGGTAAAACCTTATGGCCTTAATGACCAGACAAGTGAGAGAGTTCTCTATCTATACCTCTGTTGAAACATGCGGTTATTAGCTTAGATCTTTCTATTTATTCCAACATTAAGCCTATAGACATGCCATATAAATCCTTGCATGATCATAATATACATTAGTGATCACGACCCAACATATGCCCATAAGCCTATGTACCTTATAAACTTATTTTAAGATAATATTGTTCTCTTGGTCATTCAGCCAGCTTACCAATGTTGATATATATTGGTGATCATAGAACAGCTTACTCAGTATTGCTTTCCAGAGTGACAGTAGAAGCATGCCTCCTTGATACACAATACCCAATCAATTTTATCTGCTTCAATGTTTTCTAAGAGATCTGCGATGTGCCGAATTACTCAGCCCCCCAACAAGATAGCCATTAGATATTTGGAGGCCAGTCAGGGGACATGTAGCACGTGTCCCAGACACTGATTGGCCTCTGGTTATGTCAATCAACCTAGAGGGAGTTATATAAGGAGTTATGTATGGGACTATATAAGTGCTGCTACGACCACTCTCGGCCAGTCTTGCCGAGACATCGGGTACACAGGAGGCCGTGTCACTAGATGGTGGCTGCCTCCGTCACCCATTCTAATCTCTGCTAAGCTTTACAAATGTCTTTCCCCTGAGGAAGCGTGCATATACACGCAGAAAGGCATGGGGACAGAACAGCATATTTATAGCAGGCAGGGCAAGATAACATGTACAGTCAAACATTGCTGTAGCGGTGGAGTGAGGGTAGGCTCTCGTGGCAAATAGCTATTTAGCCTAATTGGCTGGTTTATAACAAATGTATCCAGCTAGTAACTCAATAGCAGCCAGTGAACCATAGCCTATCACCCCTCTTCTTCTCAGATAGAGAGACATATAAAATACTTTCCCTTCATTAGCAGATTGTATTGCAAATATAAACGCCTCTCCATTCCTGATCTAGCGCCGTATATTTACAAGACGCGGAAGAGACAGCAGCAATATAGACCACAAAACCCCTGATAAAAAGCATTGATGAGGGTAGTACTGAGGTGTCTGTTGGATATTAACAGTAGCCTATGTTCATATACCAGTCCACACAACATAGTGGGACTTATACTTATTCATCACACCTAGGATTATATTCCTTAATCTTATTCTTAGTAAATTAGAAGTTAAGTTTTAGTCGTGACTGCAAGTTTTGTTTAAAATCTGAACCTACTCTCAGCACTGTGGGATGTTGTTGTACGACCCCATAGGAAATGATTAACTAAAATGTTAATGACCTATCAGACAGATGACAGTCCAAAACCTGGCACCCCACCGATTAACTGTTTGTATGGACCGCAACATTTATGGCCTCTTCACTACTTCATCGTACAGTGGTTGTGTTTGGTATTGCAGCTCAGCACCATTCAGCCATAGAATGTAAACTCTCATGAGCAGGGCCCTCACTCCTATTGTTTGACATGTTAATTTATTTGTCACATTGTAATGTCTCATATTGTCCGTTCATGTCCTCTGGTTTGTGCTGCGGAATATGTTGGCGCTATATAAATAAAGTTGTTGTTATTATTATTATTATTAGGCCATATGATCAGTCAACGTAACATCGTATGGCTTGTGAGACTGCTGACACCCTTATCAGCTGATCTGTGAGGGGTTCTGGGTGTCAGGATGACATATCCTAAGTCTTTAATCCCTTTAATGAGGGAAACTAAGAAATATGAATCTTTTAATTGACTTTTAGGTTTAGAGGTCGTGACATACATTTTGTATAGCAAAGGGGATCGGCAGTTCAACCTAATAAAGCCGGGTACCATCATAGAAGACCTTGACTCAATGGTCTCAAGTAGACCTCAATTAATCTCCATAATTGAAAAATAGTGGATTTTTATTCACTAAGGCTAGGTTCACATCTGCGTTCAGGTTTCCGTTCATGGGGTCCACTTGGGGACTCCCGAACGGAAACCTAATCCGCATAAAAAAGCGGTTACCTTAGGAAATCCGCGGACCCCATAGACTATAATGGGGTCCGTGTGCTTTCTGCTCTGTTTCCGCCTGAAAAGGGTGAAAAATGAGGAAAAAGAAGTCCTGCTTGCAGCACTTTTCTCTCTGCATTTTTCATGCGGCGAGGGGAACGGAATCCCCGAACGTAATTCAAGCTCTGGTGTGAACCCAGCGTAAGCGCCGAGAAAAGCTCTGGCAGAAGCTGAAATGTCGCAACACTGGGTGAACAAAATTCCACTATTTTTTCAATTATGGAGTGCTGTCACTTTCTGTTAATTGTAGCCTTATATGATGCATGATATAATATGTATATGAACAATGAAAGGAATAAAAGATATGACTGCACAGAGTCTAGTGTAAAGATGTCTCCCAGAATGTGAATTACTAGAGCAAACTATATAGACACAGAGCAAGCTGGAGGTGATGAAATTCTCAGAGAAAGCAGAAGGCTAGATATGAGAATCTTAATACCAACTCTCACCTCTTGCAGACAATGCCCTAGTCTCGGGTCCTTCCATAGCCTCGTGCTCCCAGGTTACATATAGTTTATACTGCGGATCCCCAAAGACACATCCCAGAATGGAGCATTCACTCATAACTTCAAACAAGGAATCTTCTCGTTCTGTGAATGTTTCTGTGTGTCTCGTGGCTTGCTTCACCCCTTTTCTGTGCTCGGCCTCCCCTCGATGCCACTTCACCTTGATGTCTTTAGGGTAAAACTTTGTAAGATGCAGCGAAAACTGAACCAAAATATTATCAACCAGGGTTTTCCTTATGGGCTCCAGCTGAGGTTTTGCTGCACAGAGGAGAACATTTGTAAAGAAAGAGATAATTAGAAAAACTGCCAAAAAATACAACAAAAAACCCCAAACATTAATGTGATTACTTCCTCCTAGACCTCGTCTTCACTGTATTATCTGATTGCTCAGGGAAGATAATATACATGTTTGCAGATGGGCAGGTCATCATGTCTGTCTGTGTCTAGCGCTGTATGCAATGCTATATTTTTACATATCAACATCTTACAGGACCTCACCCAGCATCTTGATCCCTCCTGTGCTTTTCTTGATCACCCTATCCAGAGAAGGATGCTCAACTTGGCAAATATATTCTGCCCCCTGGTGGTTTCTCAGTGTAGGTGTCATCATTAGCCTTGCAGTACAGCTGTAGGTGTTGTCTGGACTTTTACTTGATTTAATTTTTGGAATTGAAACCTCATCACATTCTTCACATAACTCGAGATTCTTTTTATTTTTCTTGAACCACTTTGCAGTGACAGCGTCTGGATAATATCCTGATATGTGACACTGTAGGACGACCGGGGTGTCATGATATAAACTAGGCGGTGTCTGTATGTCATCTACTGCTGGCCTCCAAAGGAAATCTGCAGGAGAGAAATGTTAAATGTGGACATAGAGAATATCAGTGTAAAGATTCTGCCAAACAGCACCTTCTATCTCAGCTTCTTGAATTTTCTTGTAAAAAAAAAAAAAATAATATTAGTGATAGTGTTTGTTATATCTCTGTATGGATATCTTCTTACCTTGATCACTGATGGAGAACTTTTTCTGCCCCTTGGTATTTGTATATTCATGTTCCCAGCTGACATGTACTGCAGATTCTGGATATTGGAGGAAATCTTGTGATATTCTGACTTCGCTACACACTGAGAAAGAACTTTGATCAGGACTCTCTCTGTAGACTTCTTGGGATGATAATACTTCTGTAGAGTTACCTCTACAGCACTTCCACTCAATATGGAGATATCCAGGATAAAATGTCTCTAGTGTGACAGAGCATATCATCTCCCCTGTGTCGCTTAGGCTTAACGCCATTGGTCTGGCTGAAAAACATGTAATATCCTAATGTATTTTTGTTTTTTCTACTTTAATAGTCAATTATTTTACCTTCCAAATGCCCAACAGTTCTACTTTGACATAACCCCTCTTCCTCCTATCTGTACTGCTGGGTAGCTCTTTGAGAATTGGAAAGCTTTCAAAACATATCGTGAGTGAAATTTTGCTTTACGGCATTTCGCATTATTAGGACAGGTCCCCACTAGCTGGTATTGCTGCAGACCTTAACTGCATGCTTGTGCAGGAAAATTCTGCTGCAGAATACAGTAGCATGCAAGATTTTACAGTTGTTACCCAAATGCTACAGAATTTTTTAGCACAAAAATTGACCTTCGTCGTAGATCTTTAATTCATCAGTGTGACATTTTCTGTTGCTTACTAGTCACAGATTTAATGTAAATTTTCCCCATTGACTACAGCGGTGAAATGAAAATCCAATAAATCCACAATAAAATACATTATTTTGCTGAGGACTGCCTGTGGCGGTAAAGCAAAATCTAAAGGTACAGAATAAATAAAAAACATAAAATACACATCTTGCCAATCCCCTGCTGCTCCCTTGTCCATTCTTGCCTGGCCTTTGCTGATCTCTGTTTACTGGCCCTCAGCGCATACGTGAGTGACCTCTGCAGCCAGTCACTGGTAACACTGGTCAGGTGGTCAGCATGAGACAACTAAAGTGAGTACGCTGTCTGTTTTTAATTTTAGATGATTTGTTTAGGTAAGTTGTTCAGGCCCTCAGAAGCAAATCCACCCAAAATCTGTCCAAATTGGGGCAAATGTGTTTTGCCTGATTTCTCCTTAGATTCTTGGTTGGATTTGCTGCAGATAATTCCTGCCTAACGCCTGCTTTAATATATCTGTTCATAAGATTTTTATTTTTCCAAGAAAGACTGTCCACAATTTCTTTGTGCATGTATCAAATATTCTTTATCTATATCTAAAAGAGCTCTGAGTTAGTACAGGTGACAAAATCTCTGACTCTCCTGCCTGCCCTTTCCATCTATTAGAGTTCTTGGTGATCTAATGACAGCTAATCTTCTTAAAGGTCCATCTAATAAGAAGCAGATCGGGTCCACAGCCGTCCCTTAAAACAGGAAATCTTATTGGTTTCTGTGACAACCAAGTTCTGTATTTGGAACGTTTGGAGACGGAGGGAATCTTGTTTTCTTACCTTCAGGAGCTAAGCAACTTGTTTCCTTCAATTGAGTTAGCCTTATAAATCGGTTCACTGCACAAAAATATACAGTAGGAATAGGGTTAATAATAGTGGACTGATATGTCACATGAATTAAAAGTAAACTCCTAATGATAAATAAAATATTATTAATAAATGCAAGGAACTTGTTAAAATAAGTAATTTGTCAATTAAAATGTAATCAAAATATCTTGTCTATGTTGCGATCCCTCCCATTGGTGGCAGTGGTATCGCTTACTTTTTAGTTCAAGTGCTGATGTCTGCATCTACCTATTGAATAAAATGGGTGGACACTTTGGCGATATTCTTCTTGGTCTGACTTGGGCCTATGCATTAATCTTGTCTGATATTACGGACATGTCATTTTCATATGCTTGTTCTCTACTTGTCAGAGGGGAAGTGGTGCATGTGTAGTTGCCCTTTCCTTCTCTAACAAGTAGAGAAGAAGCATCAGCAGACTGGACTAATGTGTAAGGTGGTAGAAGCCATCCTTCCCCTACAAAGTAAGCCTTAAGTGTGTGACTGATTGATGTAAGATCAAACTCAAGATACTAATGTACAGTTTTGTGCATGTGTTTGGCTCTGTGTGTTACATTGGTAAAGTGTCTACTGAGTGTTCACATGTCTTGTCAATGTAAATGTGCTGACTCTTGTTTTGCGACTCATGTTAAATATATTGAGTCATCATGTGACTTTCCTTTCTGGTATTTTGTACAATGATTCCCCAAAGATGTGACACTGTTTTGCCTATTGGCTGTGCCTCTTGTGCTTCCTACGATACAGCCTTTGCACACTGCGGCAGGATGCTTCATTGTAATGCTGGAGCTGGAAAATGCTCTTTTCACACACATTGTGAAGAGTTAGGCCAGTACGATCCAAGATTTTGGTGCCTTCATTTTGACCACCCATGGCTGCAGTATTTATCGTGTCAGTCTGGGGGTAGCCTGTACATGAAAGCTTAGCAGAGCAAGAGCACAGTGTGAGCTTGGAGACTCAGGACCAGCTGATCTCTACCCTAGACTCCAAACACTGTCTGAGTAGTTGGTTGACTATGCCCTATAAACTGCCTTGTACTGCTCTGAAGACTTCTTGGAAGCTGCAGATACCTGAATAAAGTGACTGGTAAAAACTGACCTGTTAGTTGTGTGTGCTTCTTCACCTAACCAGAAGCAGAGAAGCAGAGAGCCAACTGTCTTGTTCACCCCTTGGGTAGGCAGGTATAACGCACAGTGTAGTAGCCACTCTTAACACAGTTACAAAGACCGAAACAAATGGAGTATGTGTATCTACCACAGCTTTATTCAATAGGTGGACACCGGTGGACCCTGGAAAAACAATGGGCAGATTTTGTATCATTTTATGCCAGATTGGCATAAATTGTACTGGCATTTTTGCGCTGTCCATGCCATTTTCCTGAAAAGGGGTCATGGTGCGGGTGTGCAGGAGCAGGGTCATTGGCCCTATCTGACCTGTTATCCAGAATTTCACTCCAGGCACATGACCCGGCACAGAGGATATGAAGACTGACATCTTTATAAATTTCCCCCAATATTTTTCATACATTTCAATTGCTAACATGTGCATTGCATTTATTAATAACACTTTTTGTGAGATAACATTTTGAATTAATACTGGGGTAGTTAATACTGAGTAAGGTCCTGCTGCTCCAATGTTTTCTTCTGGGAGAAGTCACCGCCATACTGTGTTCTTTTTGATGATTGTCTCAGCGGTCACGTGCCAGAAGAAAGCGGAGCAGCAGGACAGGACCGCGCTGGGAGACACTGGAGCCCCGGGGACAGGTGAGTATGGTTTTTCTTTTGTTTTTTTTCACCTTCCCCAGCCTCTTATAAAAAAAAAAAAAAAAAAAAAAAAAAAGTTATTCTGGACAACCCCTTTAATACTTTAGATAATTTTGCGTATATGTTTATGGCATCCTGTTACCTTTATTTAAATGTTCCTGAAGCTCTTCTGCAACTTGTTTTTCATCGATCTTGTCCAGAACTGCCAGGGTCACTTCAACCCCATAGACATCCTTGTAGTATTCCCTTATAAGGTCAGTAACATCATCCCTATCCTTGTCCTCCAGTTTGCTCCTCGGGATCCTCTTATAATTCTCCTTGACCTCTATTTCGTGCAACTGCTTTCGGAACTTTTTAAATTCCATCTTCTCCAGATTCTCCAGAGCATAGAGGAGGGTGTCTCTGACTGTCAACCACATCTCTTCCTATAAGGGGCTGTCACAAAACAACCTCCTTAATGCATGTTCCTTAATATTGTTTACTGTAAACAATGTTATGGAGTTGCCTTTTTCCCGACAGCCCCATTAAAGACTACAGTAGAAATAAATTAAATAGTGGTATGATATGTGATGCTACTGCATGGTAGCTGCAGATTGTCTTCCTTCCATATATGCTTAAAAATAGGCCCAGTCCACATATACAGTGGCATGCAAAAGTTTGGACACCCCTGATCAAAATGACTGTTGTTGTGAACAGTTAAGCAAGTGAAAGATGAAATGATCTATAAAAGGCATAAAGTTAAAGATTAAACACACTATAATTTTAAGCAATATCAGTGTATTATTATGCTTGAGTACAATTTTAGAGTGAAAAGGAGGGAAAGGAGCACCTTGAAAAGTTTGGGAACCCTTGTAGATTTGTGTGCTCAGATAACTTTGACCAAGGTCTCAGACCTTCATTAGCCAGTTAGGGTTATGGCTTGTTCACTATCATTGTTAGGAAAGGCCAAGTGATGCAAATTCTACAGCTTTATAAATCCCCGGCCTTCTCTAACCTTGTTCCAAACAGCAGCCATGGGTTCTAAGCAGCTGCCCAGCACTCTGAAAATGAAAATGGTGGAGGCCCACAAAGCAGGAGAAGGCTATAAGAAGATGGCAAAGCGTTTTCAAGTTGCCCTTTCCTCAGTTCCAAATGTAACAAAGAAATGGCACTTACCAGGAACAGCGGAGGTCAAGATAAGGTCTGGAAGACCAAGAAATATTTCAGAGACAGATTTTCGTAGTATTGCCAGAGTGGCAAATCAAAACTCCCGCTTGACTGCAAAAGACCTTCAGGAAGATTTAGCAGATTCTGTAGTTGTGGTACATTATTCTACTGTTCAGCGATACCTGCAGAAATATGGCCTTCATGTAAGAGTCATCAGAAGAAAACATCTCCTGTGTCCTCACCATAAAATTCAGCGTCAGACGTTTGCAAAAGAACATCTAACCAAGCCTGATGCATTTTGGAAACAAGTCCTGTGGACTGATGAGGGTAAAACAGTTACAGTTATAGTAGTAAATTGATGTGGCACTTGGTGTGAAAGGGAATTCTACTCTCTGCATATGTCAGATTCTGTGGATTTTCTTTCTGGATCTTAAATACTGAAATAAAATGTATTGAATGTGAACAATCATCTTACCTTACGATTACCGAGGACAGTAGTAGTTTTTTTTTTACATTGGCTGCTGCTTATAGAGAGGGCAAACAAGAGTTAACAATTCACCCAGTTTAGAGCGCAGATAAACACCCAGGATTCTCCACCCTCTGCTCTTACTGACAAGGCTGAGTCCTTACAAGAAATTTCTCAGGGTTTTCTTCATTCTAGTTTGAAGCATTTCCTGTCTGTAGAAGTCAGTGACAAAGTGAAAGATGAAATCCATCTATATTTATCTTTTATGCCTAGACCAGAGAGTTTGTTGTAGGAGCTCGTGCTAATGTAATACATAGTTCACAGTCACCTACATAGAGTTAATAATTACATCTGAGCTCTTACATAATACTGGAGTGCTATATAACACATAGAAACTATAGATAAGATGGTATTCCGTGCACTGTAGTTGCTTACATTGCTCTGCTCTGTACCTTCGCTTTCCCCTTCCTGCATTTGGCCTCTTCAAAAGTTAAACAGGCGGGAACATCACACCCATCGGGGAGGAGACGGTGAAGTCAGCAGCTAGTGTGAGAGCATTTATTGTGCAGCTAAGACTATCCTGGAAGTACAGTATGTCGGATGGATTTCTGGTTGACCGTTTTCTTTTTTCCTTGTAATCTAAAGTGGGTTTTGTGTAAAGGTTTATTCACATGTACCAGATTTGTTGCAGACATTTCTGCAGCTGTCCCATACTTTTGAACTGAGATTGTAAAAATTCATATACTGTACTTGCTGCAGAAATTGGGTTTTGTTCACATCTGCGATGTGACTTTTTGTTGAATTTCCTTTTTTTATTTTATTTTTTTTATTTGTATATATTTTTTACATTTATTTTATTTTATTGAAAGAATGTCTGTCTGTAGCATTTTGATGTGTTGTTAGGGCTCCACGTAGCGGGCTGCAGCGAAAAAGCGCTGCAGTAAAAAGCGCGGCGGTAACGCATCACGGATTTTCCTGCTGTGCTTTTCAAAGAAAGTCCGCAGAGTATTCCGTTGTGGACTTTCTGCTTCAATTATACCTAATAATTGACATGCTGTGATGTAAAAAAAAAGCAACAGTTTTGGAAATTGCAACATTTCCGCTACTCCTCTTTTTCTGCAATGTGTGGATGGGATTCAGTAGAAGGGACCGTAAAACGCTACAGTTTTTGCTGTGGCGTTTCCACCGCTGACAAATTGCAGTGTTTATACCACGTGGGGCCCCCGCCAAAGGAGACTTACCATCTCAGACTCTTGTGGATGAGTATGCCATAAAAGTAAACCTGCCAACTCTCCTGACCAGCTCCCACAAGGGGTGACCTCCTGGAGTCCTGGAATACTGGGTAACTCTTCTGGGCCCAGGGTCCTGGTCCTGTGATAGGAGACATGGGCACTTTATGTATTTACGGCACAAAAGGGGGGTGTGGCACATAATAAAAAGGGGATGTCACACCCCCAAAAGAAGTGGAGGCTTACGAAAGAGACATGGCCTCTTGAAAATTTTCACCATCATGCTTTTTGAGTCGCGGCTCCTGGACATCATCCACAAAAAGTTGGCAAGTATACATAAAAGGCTGATACCCACACCTGTCTTATAAACAGTGAATCCTGAAATTGCTTGATTCATAAATATTCACTGCAGCGCCAGAAATTAAAATTGTCCATTTGTTATCACCGACCGTCGAGCCCCCTTTCCATTGAGCTGCGATGGGACCCTGATGCCAGAACTGCCCTGACAGTGGCCCTGCAGTCATCTATGTTTATGGGGCTTCCGAGTTATAGAAACATCATAGCTTGTGGTTCTGCACAATTTCTAGAGCTCACTTTCACTTTGGGCCTGGTAGTCGGGATATCTCACAGCATATCACCATCTCGGCGATGACTAAATGAACTCTATGTCATGAGCAGGTGTAGATTTGCACAAAATCTGTGGCATTTTCTGTCTTTAGAATAAATATATTTTTCAGTGTTGATGGACATGCCCCTCCCTGTAAACCCCACTCATTTTTCACTTTAATTACCAAAACTAGCAAGTGCTGGGAAAAGTTGCAGATATTTGTGAAATATCGCATGTACTACTGTATATAGGGTTACTTTTTCGTGTCATAAATTGACTCAAAATGGTTGATAATTTCTCCCAATATAGACTGTACAGTGCTTTCCAAAAGTATTGGCACCCCTGCAATTCTGTCAGATAATACTCAATTTCTTCCAGAAAATGATTGCAATCACAAATGCTTTGGTAATAATATCTTCATTTATTTTGCTTGCAATGAAAAAACACAAAGGAGAATGAAAAAAAAAGTCAAATCATTGATCATTTTACACAAAACTCCAAAAATGGGCCGGACAAAAGTATTGGCACCCTCAGCCTAATACTTGGTAGCACAACCTTTAGACAAAATAACTGCGAACAACCGCTTCCGGTAACCATCAATGAGTTTCTTACAATGCTCTGCTGGAATTTTAGACCATTCTTCTTTGGCAAATTTCTCCAGGTCCCTGAGATTTGAAGGGTGCCTTCTCCAAACTGCCATTTTGAGATCTCTCCACAGGTGTTCTATGGGATTCAGGTCTGGACTCATTGCTGGCCACTTTAGAAGTCTCCAGTGCTTTCTCTCAAACCATTTTCTAGTGCTTTTTGAAGTGTGTTTTTGGTCATTGTCCTGCTGGAAGACCCATGACCTCTAAGGGAGACCCATCTTTCTCACACTGGGCCCTACATTATGCTGCAAAATTTCATAATGCCATGCACACGGTCAAGCAGTCCAGTGCCAGAGACAGCAAAGCAACCCCAAAACATCAGGGAACTTCCGCCATGTTTGACTGTAGGGACCGTGTTCTTTTCTTTGAAGGCCTCTTTTTTTTTTCCTGTAAACTCTATGTTGATGCCTTTTTTCCAAAAAGCTCTACTTTTGTCTCATCTGACCAGAGAACATTCTTCCAAAAAGTTTTTGGCTTTCTCAGGTAAGTTTTGGCAAACTCCAGCTTGGCTTTTTTATGTCTCTGGGTCAGAAGTGGGGTCTTCCTGGGTATCCTACCATAGAGTCCCTTTTCATTCAGACGCCGGCGGATAGTACGGGTTGACACTGTTGTACCCTCGGACTGCAGGGCAGCCAGAACTTGTTTGGATGTTAGTCGAGGTTCTTTAGCCACCATCCGCACAATCTTTCGTTGAAATCTCTTGTCAATTTTTCTTTTCCGTCCACATCTAGGGAGGTTAGCCACAGTGCCATGGGCTTTAAACTTCTTGATGACACTGCGCACGGTAGACACAGGAACATTCAGGTCTTTGGAGATGGACTTGTAGCCTTGAGATTGCTCATGCTTCCTCACAATTTTGCTTCTCAAGTCCTCAGACAGTTCTTTGGTCTTCTTTCTTTTCTCCATGCTCAATGTGGTACACACAAGGACACAGGACAGAGGTTGAGTCAACTTTAATCCATTTCAACTGGCTGCAAGTGTGATTTAGGTATTGCCACCACCTGTTATGTGCCACAGGTAAGTAACAGGTGCTGTTAATTACACAAATTAGAGAAGCATCACATGATTTTTCAAAGGGTGCCAATACTTTTGTCCACCCCCTTTTTTATGTTTGGTGTGGAATTATATCCAATTTGGCTTTTTGACAATTCTTTTTGTGGTTTTCCATTGAAGACAAATTAAATGAAGATATTATTACCAAAGCATTTGTGATTGCAATCATTTTCTGGAAGAAATTGAGTATTATCTGACAGAATTGCAGGGGTGCCAATACTTTTGGCCAGCACTGTATCTGTATGTCCCTTATGGTCGCTCTGCTTGTATACAGAGATATGCATACCCATGTCCGATACTTCCAGTTTCTGGGCCTGTTGTCTTGTTACAAGCGTCTTCCTTGGCTGAGGGTGAAACTATTTGATTGTTTGATCTGTTTGCACTCCTGATTGATTTATGCTCGGTTCACATCTGCGCTTGTACTCTGTACATACTCCGTATGTAAAATCAACCTAAGGGGCGATTTACTTCATATTAGAGAGTCGTAGATAACATGTTGACTTACCTGTTCCTGGATCATGTATCATCCTCAAAGTCAATTATTTTGACATCCATATTGAAAATGATTATCCAGTTGATATCCAGATGATTATCCAGTTAATAGGTTTTTAGTGCTCCAAAAACAGACCCCCTGAAAACACTGTAGCTCAATGGTATATTTACTGAATATATAAGTTTACAATAAAAATCGTATTAAGAAGTTGCAGTGAAAAAGACTTCCCCCATCATCAGACACCAAACTGTTGTGATGGAAAGGAGGAGAATGCTGCTTTCAGAGGAGGTGGTGGGGTTAGGTTGTGAAGTTTATAACAGATCAGGGAGATGCAAAGTTATTGCTCTGTCATAGAAAACTTACAGTGATGTGTAGGATGTCCTGGTGTGATGACATCACTGTATCGCACCAAACCTACACCAGAGTGCAGAGAGCTCTCAACTGCTCCACTCATCAGGGGATCATGGTAAGGTGAGTATAAGATTTCTTTCTTTTTTTTTGTTCATTTGTTTTTTGTTAAAAAAAGGGGGGGCACTTACTACTGAGAGGGAACATGAACCAGTTATTTATAGTGGGGGAACTATTATATTTAAGCAGGGCACTTATAAGGGAGGAGCTGTACAGTGGCTATTATATATGGGCAAATATTATAAATAATATCCCCCCTTTCTAATAGCCCTACTTAAATATAATAGTTCCCCCACAATAAGTAAGTCCCGGCTTAAAAATAATAGTTTCCCCTTATAATTGTTTTCCCTTACAAATAATACTCCCCATGAATAATATTCCCCTCACTCATAAATAATAGTTCCCATACTTATTATTTAAAAGGGGAACTAATATTTATAAGGGGGGTTTTACTGACAAGGGGATATTTATGAAGAGTCCATTATTTATTGGGGGAATGATTTATAAGGTAGCACTATTATTTATAAGGGGGGACTGTTACTCATAATGCAAACTATTATTTATACGGGATGACAATTACTGTAAAGCGGCAAGGACTATTATTTATAAGCAGGGACTATTATTTATAAGGGGATATTATTATTTATAAGCAGGGGTTATTATTTATAAGGGATCATTATTATTTGTAAGCAGAGATTTATAGTTTCAAAAGTATTTATTAAAATACGTCAATAACATAAATTGTAAATAAAGAACAACATCAATACAATCTTTGAAGGTACATAAAGGTGCAGGATAAGACAAGCATAACATATAATAACTGTTACTCTAAGAAGACTGGAATGTGCATAAGAGAAGGGCAGGGAGATAAAAATGGCATAAAAGCAGGAACCGTAAAGGAGGATATAGACAGCGTGAGGAGTGTAAAGGGGTATAATATGAATGGGGGGAGATCCTGTCTGAATAGTGGGAGAGGAAAATACACACAATTCTATTACCCAATCAATACTGAAGACAGTTTTGCAGCCCAGGGATACGAGACCTGTCAATCCAGGGAGCCCAAACCTTATCGGAAATCGGACGGGTGTCTGAGAAAGTAGCATTAATTTTTTCATGGAGCATGACTGTATCCATTCGCCGAATCACGTCAGTCAGTGAGAGGAAGGGTTCTCTCCAGTTAAACGCGACGTGTATCCGGGTAGCCATCAGCATATATTGTAGTAACTCGAATTCAAAGTCGGTCCTCAGCCTAAAAGTGGTATCACTTTAATTGTACTGTTCCATTGAGTAAAGATGATCATGTCATTTTTATCACACTGTGAACACCATTAACTTGAAATCCAAAAAAAAAAAGACAGAATTGCATTTTTTCTCATTCCACCCCACAGATTATTTTTTACAGTTTTATGAAAACATTAAATAATGGCATTAAATAATACATCTTATCTGGAAAAAAAAACAAGCCCTCATATAGCCCTGTCAATGGAAAACTAAAACAGTTATGGCTTTTGGAAAGTGATAATGAAAATACTAAAGAAAAAATTCTAAAATTCACAGGAGCAGGAAGGTGATAATGTTTAACAAGATATATGAAGCTGCGTAAATGCTGTGTTTGCTGTTTATTATCTTTAATATTACAATATCAAACATTTGTTTTTTTACAGTATTTAGTGAGCGCAGTTTAGTATAGGTTGTAGATGCATTGTTATGGATGGCCCAAGGTTAATAACCACCAAGAGGGCCCATCATAATTGAACTTCTCCATATTGTAGGCAGTCTCAATTTGGCCCTGCAAATTGTGTAGCTTTGGAGTCAGAATTCATGCACATAGTAGGGGAGAGGCGCTATAGATGGCGTGTTCCTCCTTTCGTGTAACATGATGCTTTGTTCTGTTGTGGGGTATATTTAGCACACAAATATTTTTAGCAGATAACCCTTTGCTATCACTGTATCCAGAGCTAGATCAGTACTGGAGAACGTCTTCATTCTGTGGCGTCTGTCTGTCTATAGCGTCTTATTCTGCAGCTTGTGCATGGATCAGTCACACAGGACAGTGACTTGTGAATATATCCTTAAACAATCCAGTCCTAAAAATAGATATATGGGGTTTGGTGGTGTGATTTTACTGCAGTTGCTTTTTTGGTTATATGGAAAATTTATTATGGTTTTTGCCACTTATTTTTACAGTTGCAGTTTTCTGCTGGAGTATTATGACTCTGTGTGAATATACTCTTAGAGCCATTGCTTTCATTATTCAGCAGTCTGTGATAAATGTGCAGGAGGCTTCATATGGTCACAGGCAGTTTATAGGAGGTGTCTTGTCAATGGAAGAGGTTAGTGTAGGAACTGGAGGGTGCAGGTAGAGGCATACTCTCAGGACTGACTCTTAGAAACATTGTTTACATACATATATAGAGATGAGCGAATCGATTCTGCAGAAGTGGAATTCAATCCGAATTTCAGGAAATCTTCGATTCACCACGATTCCGGATTTCCTGATGCTTCGCGGTAATGAATAGTTATTAAGGACCTTTGCGACATCAGACGAGATGTTCTCTAGTGATGTGAGTGGGTAGGTGTGTCTTTGCTTGTTAGCAGATCCTTCCACATGAATAAAAGTTGTCCGTGATGGAGAGAGAGAGAGGGACATGACCGCGGCATCCAAGAGCTTCCACAATTTTGCCGCCCACCCCAGCTCTCTGAAGACCAGAAATAGCTGTTTATTCGCCGTGAAGTAATTCGGATCGAAGCAAATTTTTTTGGAACTTCGAATAGAAATTTTGAGAAATTCGCTCATTTCTATACTGTACATACTTATACTTGTTTACATACTTATACAAATCAGTACATTCAAGTTCCATTCCTGACAATGTCCAGAATGTGCCACAACCTGTTCCAAAAATGACCTACTTTGGGGCAAATTGGAAGAGACTCCATCCATGTACAATTTGTCTTTCAGGATTGTCATAACAAAATCATGTTAGCATGTACAGTATGTATTCCATAAGTTCTGGTGCCTGGAGGGGGATTTCTCAGTGCTCATTATTAATAGGCCTGAGATGCAAAAACTGACTACACAGTATGGCAAATATTGTTTTTATATGTGTGGCGGGTGATGACTTTCATAATGTAATGGAAAGCTGCTGGTACTAATAAATATTAGCGCCATCAGATGTGTCAACCTTTCCTTTCTTTCCTATTATGACATATGCCAAGATGACCAGTATTGAGAAAATACTTGTGTTACATATAATGGCAGCAAGGTAAAACTTTTTTTTTTTTTCAAATCTGGTCATTTTGCACCATTTATCTTGGTATATCACGAAACAGTCGAATTTGTAAGGAGGATAGAAGTTTATTAATGGAATTATTATTTAAACTGGGCCTCACACACCTGCAACTGGTTGAATGTCTTTGCAGCCTCACCTAGTACTGTTTTTTTTTTTTTTTTTAGACTCCCAAAATTGGTACCATTAGTTTTGGCACTCACCGTTAGTGCAGTGTCATGGCGGTGTTCTCTTACTGACTACTCACTTGACTACAATAGCATCGGGGTCTACAAGAAAAGGAAATCCAGCTCTTGAGTCTGTACACATGGGTCTGCAATGGTATGTAGCCAGTTATAGGTCTTTGAGGACATGATGGGTCCTCTTTAACTACAGTATTTCACAAAGTCAGAAAATTAATTCTTTGATCCTACTCACCCTGCTAATATATTGTATATAAACCTGCACCAATATATAAATTATACAATATATGAATTCTTCCTCTGAATATCTAAGAAGAAACTGGTGACTAAAGGGGCTACAGGGTTAGCCATGACTGAACCCATCCTCTAATGGCAATCCTACAAATTTCATCCAATGAAATACACCAAAGTCTCAAAAGTTAATAACTAATACCAAAACTTTATTAATAAATTTAATAGATCACATAGTCATCAAAATGTAAAACCATTAAAAAATGGAGGAATGAGTGGCTTTGGCTTTCACTTAGTCCCCAAGCTCATGCTGTTTCGCTTATTTATGGAATGCTAATGGAGGACTCTGGTGCCTGCGAAAGGGAATTGAGGGTCTCGTTCTCGCCAGATGTGTGGTCTTCGGCTTGCCATAAATTCTCTATTTCTTGCAAGGCACAAGACACGAACTATAAGATCCTTTCTTGGTGGTACAGAGTCTCCTCTGTCCTCTACGAGATATACTACTCCACATCGGACCCCTGGCCCTCCCTGTTACCCATCTAATGTATCTTGTTCTCCCCACGTCTTCAGCTCCGCTCCCTAAGGGTGGGTTCACACCTGCGCTTGGTGTCCGTCCGTCGCCAATCCAGTGAAAATCTCGGCGAACTGGATTGGCGTCGGATACAGACCGGTCAGCGGCGCATTGGTTAAAAACCCATTCATTTGAATGGGTTTTTAAAGCAGTGCGCGGGTGTGCGCTTACACCCTCTGCGCTGCCAATCCTTTTTTTTTTCGTCGGAAACAAAGTCGGACAGGCAGGACTTCGTGTCCGACGAAAAAAAAAAGGATTGGCAGCGCAGAGGGTGTAAGCGCACACCCGCGCACTGCTTTAAAAACCCATTCAAATGAATGGGTTTTTAACCAATGCGCCGCTGACCGGTCTGTATCCGACGCCAATCCAGTTCGCCGAGATTTTCACTGGATTGGCGACGGACGGACACCAAGCGCAGGTGTGAACCCACCCTCACCCTAACCGTTATCCTAACCCTCTTCAGTACACCACCTTGCTTGTTATTGTGTTGTTATTTGTTTACTATTGTCATAAAAAAGTTCAATAAAAATCTTAACCACTTCCGTACCTCCCATAGAGTATAACCAAACCTGTACATTGCTTCCACAAAGCTCCCCCCTCTAGCTGTATCCCATTTCATACTATCCTCATATCAGAAAATGCGTGGAACAAGCTCATTGTACCATGAGACTGCACATGGTAATTCTGACCTTTACATAATACAGACCCCCTGATGTCATTGATGGTGGGATGTACACTGGGGGAGTGAATTTCAGGACCTTCTACTTGTGAGGAGTGCAGGAAACATTATCCCAGAAGCAAAAATAAACACCAAACTGGTCAGGTGACCCACAGGTGAAACAAAGAGCATATCCCATTTTTGAAATGCGAGTATTTTGAATAGTTAAAGGTACTTTCCACTTTTCATAAACAGAGAAAAGTATCTAAATCTGTCTAAATGTTCACCCAAGAATTCCCCCATACCTCAGAAGTGGTTATTTTTCACTTGCATGCTCTGTCTAGAACCTTTCCTTTGATCCTGTCAGATGAGATTACCATGTAAAGAGCATTGCCTATAATGTGCTCACAGATACTTGCAGATCCCTATGTTAGAGTTTTTAAGGTTGTGCTATAAAGGGGTTATCCAGGGGACTAGTAACATAGGACAAGGATTGGTTAAAAATAATATAATCAGTACTGACCTCACCAGTTCCCAAAGGCTGTCATTCCGAAGTTGTCCATGTCCCTGAAGTTTGCTACTTCCAGTCTCCCAGCCCAAAACATAAGAAATGTCTGTGAAAGCCTGCTGAGACAATTATTGGCCTACATAGATATACTTAGATATCTCTGATCTTCACCCTCTACTCATCTGAGCTACTGAGAAAAAGTTTTGCTGACCAGATAGTGCCCAATTTGCTTCCCAGTATGTGCAACACAATCTCTCCAAGAGAAGGAGGGGGCAGCCTCTAAGCAGTGAAGATAAGAGGCCTTTGATGTTTTATGTTCCTTTTCTGAACTTCAGGTTAGAGTAGAGAGGAGAACTTCTTGTTCAGAGTATGGGATGTCAAGTAAGCATAAACACCGGGACCATGCTCAAGTGAGACTGGTCCACAGTGGCAAGTCAGTCACATATAATACATTAGTAAGTGACTAATCTTCTTGCATATAAACCATTTACACATGTTTAAAAAATCTGAAAACACCTTTAAACAATAGATAATTTTTGGATTAAACACTTTCTTTTAAAGAAACACCACAAACATACAATGTAGTGTGGATAATGTTTATTAGCAGATGGATGTACATAAAATACTGTTCCTAGAATGGTCACATGTCTAACAGCCTAAAAATATAAATCAGTGCACTTAGTTTAAGGCTGAGGCCCCACATTACGGAAACAAAGCTTTTTTGTTGCAGATTTTGCCAAAGCCAGGAGTGGATTGAGCAGAAGGTAGAAGTATAAAAACTTCCTCTATATTTCCAATACATTTTGTAGCCATTCTTGGCTTTGGCTCAAAAAACCGCAGTAAAATCTGCAACAAAAAAAATGCATTTCTGCAGTGTGGGGCCTCAGCCTAAGTATGTTCTTGTAGTGAATTTGTGTTCAGAGTCTTCTCTATGAAACTTCAAAAACACCAGAGAAACCCCAAGATGACAAAAAATATAAAGCACCAAGCACTTAAAAATACCAGGAAAAAGGGTCTTCTAGGGCATTTTAAAACACAAGAAAATTCACTGTGTGAAGGAGACCATAAGTCTCTGTTGTAGAAAATAAATATTTCATGAGGCTCTGAATAGTCACCGATATCTTTTACTTTTTTTGTTCATGTCAAGTGAACCTATAAAACAGAACAAATCAATCACACCGATATGGGAGGAACAGAAACACAAATTATACTAGAACATTTCAGAACTTTCCATTATGTAATGACTGAGGTGAATGTCCACCATGTCCACGAAACTTCACTAGGTCCAGTGTTCTGTGCTGAGCTCCATTATTCTGATACAAAGCTCCAACTTTCCAGCTTTGGGTTTGGAGCTCTATGTCAGAAAATAGGGTTCTTATAGTTACATGATAAGTTAGTGAGCACAAGACCTCAGAAATATTTAGATCCATTAAAAATGGTGGTTTAAAGGGCAAAACTGACTCTAAGCTTTATCCACATAAGACTTGAAAGCTCATTTAACCTTATTTATCAAAGGGCCCACAGCAAGTAAAATGACAAATGTAACTGCAATACCCTTGAATATAACAACCAGTGTTTCCTGGAATCACAAGGTTCCTCTGAATCTGGTCATGGGTTTCTCAGAGGCCAAGAAGTGTCACTCTTACAGTAGGGAATGTACACTTACGCTAGGTTCACACGTGTGCCTGGTATCCGTCCGCTTGCAAACCGTTTTAAGAGAAAAACGCTTTGGTACAAAAAGTATTCCAAACGGTTACACAGCCAATACCCGAATCCGTCTTATTAGATGGTTTAGTCAATGGGTGTCCGTTCAAAAAAACTGACCATTTGTGTCTGTTTTTGACCAATCCGTTTTTTTTCCCCTTCTTCATTCTGAGCATGCGCAGAGGGAAAAACAGACACAAACAGATCACTATTCATTTATAATCCGCTTTCCATAGCCCTCAATGTTAAAAGAAAATGGATTGTTTGCTGTCCGTCTGGTATCCTTATTTTTTGAACAGAGAAATAGTCCTGCAAGTTCTACTTTTTTTCTCTTTTGAGCGGATACCAGATGGAAATGCTCCAAACGCTCACCTGCGGATGGTTTTTACAACCCATTGAAATCAATGGGTTTTAATACGAACCATTTGAAATCAGCTTTTGAGGGTTTTGGGACGGTTTAAAAAACTGATTTTGTGCAGAGAGCCAAACGCAGATGTGAACCCAGCCTTAGTGCAGCTTCCTCATAAATGCAGGAAAGTGGTCAATAAATCCTGACCAGATTATGGATAGAAAGGTTAAGAATACCCAGAGCATGGATTTGGTACATATAAGTTTCCTGAGAAGTGGAGAAAAAATTGTAGTAGCCCCCATAGTAATAAGAGTCGGATCAGCGTGTAGTAGAACATCAGGGCTAAGCTCAGGATATACCACTTGGTGTGAGTATTAGATATACATACTATATAATGAAAAATATTATTATCAATAGATCAGTAAAGACCATACACTATAGGAGTCAGAGAGTTGCAGCAGCATGGCCATAATACACTATACACAGTAATCTTTACACTAGGTATTGCAAGGTAAAGATAGTTACCCATATTTCTTATCTATATAACACACCTATATGTAGGGGTCCGGTGCTTCTCTCTATAGGAGCCTCCAGGATGGGATGTTCCACTCTACAAAGGATTTCTGATCCTTGGTCTGAACTTAATGGGGTAAAAGTCAATGAAGCTTCACAGCAGTAAGTGTTATCTCTCTGTTTCTCCTTCTTCTCTGAGATCTTGTACTTTCTGTCCATCTTCACTGATACTTCGTGCAGAGCTGTCAGGTTTCCATCCTTCATTATGTACCAGGTAACAGACAGAAGATCAGGGAACTATCCGGATATATTACAGGTCATTTTGGCTCCTTTACCATCTTCCAGATGAGGGAGTTTGATAGATCCAACATGTGGACGCCAGGGCAGATCTGTAAGATATATCACAACAGACAATAATTATAATTGTGTAGGAAGAATTGGTTAATTAACCCATTAAGGACATGGTCTAATTTGGTCTTTGCTTTACCATCTCTGCATTGGAAAATCCATAACTTTTTTATTTCTCTCTTAATATAGCAATACACCATATGTTTTTTGTGGGGCCAGTTTTATGTTTGAATTAAGTCATTTTGGGGTAATTTCTTTTGTGAAAAGAACTGCAATTTTATCATTCCATTTTTTGTGTGTTTAGTTTTTATGATTTTGTTATATAAATTAACATTATTGCTTTTTTCTGTGGGTCATTATGATTATAGCAATACCAAAATGATGTTATTTTTGTTAGGTTACTGTTATTGCTTTTCAGAGAAAAAAAAAAGTTTAATAACTCAAATTGGCTTTGGGGCACCACATTATTATTATTATTTATTTATATAGCGCCATTAATTCCATGGTGCTGTACATTATTATATTAATTCCATGGTGCTTTACATTTGAGGATTTACATACGGTACACAAGATGTACAAAACAGATAATACTAACAGTGACCAACTGGCACAGCGGGATAGAGGGCCCGGCCTGCAAGGGCTTACAATCTATGAGAGAAGAGGGATAGAGACAGAAGGTGGGGGTAGAGGCTGTACAGATGGTGGTGTGGTGACAGTAGTGTTATTGGAGGTTGTAGGCCTTCCTGAATAGGTGAGTCTTTAGGGCCTTTTTGAAGCTTGTGACTGTGGGGGACAGTCTTATGTGTCTTGGTAATGAGTTCCAGAGTATGGGGGATGGACGGGAGAAGTCTTGGAGACTGTTGTGTGAAGAGCGGAGTAGGAGGTCTTTGGAGGATCGGAGGTTACGTGCGGGCAGGTAGCGGGAGATTAGGTTGGAGATATATGGAGGGGACAGGTTGTGGATGGCTTTGTATGTCAGCGTTAGGAATTTGAACTCTCTTCGCTTGACAACGGGTAGTCAGTAAAGGGATTGGCAGAGGGGAGCGGCCGATGAAGAACGGGGGGAGAGGTGTATTAGGCGAGCAGCACAGTTTAAGGTAGACTGGAGGGGGCGAGAGCATTTGCCTAGAGGCCATGGAGACACATTCTGACACATAACTTCATATATTTATTATTGGAACTATGCAAAGGCTGGATTTATTTTGCAGGATAATCGGTAGTTTTTGGGATATATATGAGTTTTTGATCAATGAAATAGAAAGATAGATATGCGATAGATAAATAAATAGGAAGGAGATAGATAGATGATAGGTAGATAGATATTACCTAGATACAGTCATATGAAAAAGTTTGGGCACCCCTATTAATCTTAATCATTTTTAGTTCTAAATATTTGGGTGTTTGCAACAGCCATTTCAATTTGATATATCTAATAACTGATGGACACAGTAATATTTCAGGATTGAAATGAGGTTTATTGTACTAACAGAAAATGTGCAATATGCATTAAACCAAAATTTGACCGGTGCAAAAGTATGGGCACCTCAACAGAAAAGTGACATTAATATTTAGTAGATCCTCCTTTTGCAAAAATAACAGCCTCTAGTCGCTTTCTGTAGCTTTTAATCAGTTCCTGGATCCTGGATGAAGGTATTTTTGACCATTCCTCTTTACAAAACAATTCCAGTTCAGTTAAGTTTGATGGTCGCCAAACTTCTGTAGATTCAGAGAGAACTGAACACGAGATTTATCTGCCATAGTGATCTCTATAGGTGAGAACATCTGGGGTTTAGCTGGAATAATCAAATTACTGTATCAGTAGTCATGTAAATGATCATATAACTATATATATAGTAGTCATATATATATTTTTTTTTTTTATTGAAACAGTATAAAGTGATAGTGATCAGAGCGCTCCAGTTGTTGCTAGATCGCTGTTAGCTAAATATTGGCATCAGGGATGTCCGATCAGTCTGACACAATGGAAATGGAGATTGTCAAGTTTTACTTTGTGTGAAGCTAGAGTTATTAGTCCAGCTGTTTATGGAAATTTGGTATAAAGGCTATAATGTATTCTAAATCAGAATTTCTTTAAACCCCTCCTGCTCCCCTTTTTTTTCATTCTGTGCTTGTGAGGGATTGGTTGTATTGGGCAGGGGTTATTATTACACCACTGTAAGTGATTGATTACACTTTTAAGGCCACTTTGTGAGGAGAAATAAATCTCGTTTCTACACCATCTATCTGTGACCTGTCAGTGGGGTATATCCCCCAGACAAACATTCTGGAGTGTTTTCATTAATATATATGATAATCCCTAAACCTCACCCTATATAAGCTCCAGTCCTCATTATAAATTTCTCAGCTGTTGTCTGCTCCAAGATTCCTCATATGCACCCCCCCCCATATTTGGATCTCTCTCCCTGATATATCATACACTCTTTCACCATCCAAACACAACCTGAAAACTCTCTATTCAAAAAAGTCTACAACCTACAATACAAAACTGACCTGCAGCTCCTTAGAGTCAGCCGTGTGCATCAAATGTCCTGAGTGAACAAACACCTAGTTGGCTTCCAAGGCGCACTAGATGCCGAAAAGGACCATGGAAAGTTCAGCACTCATCCAATGTGTCATTTTTAGAAAATCAGTTACATTATGTAGCCAAAAATAGTGATCCGGGCACAGGTACACCTACACATTACAGATTTCAACAAATCTTCTAATAAAGAAATGGATTTTTTGGATGATACAGTGGGGAAAAAAGTATTTAGTCAGCCACCAATTGTGCAAGTTCTCCCACTTAAAAAGATGAAGCCGGCCTGTAATTGTCATCATAGGTAGACCAAATCTTATGGGGCCACTACACAAACAGAAAATGAAATATACCCATTTGAAGCCGGGTCCTTCTGCTAGTATATATATATATATATATATATAGATATATATATATCTATATATAGATATAGATATATATATATATATACAGTGGGGAAAAAAAAGTATTTAGTCAGCCACCAATTGTGCAAGTTCTCCCACTTAAAAAGATGAGGCCGGCCTGTAATTGTCATCATAGGTAGACCTCAGCTATGAGAGACAAAATGAGAAAACAAATCCAGAAAATCACATTGTCTGAATTTTTAAGAATTTATTTGCAAATTATGGTGGAAAATAAGTATTTGATCAATAACAAAAGTTCATCTCAATACTTTGTTATATATCCTTTGTTGGCAATGACAGAGGTCAAACGTTTTCTGTAAGTCTTCACAAGGTTGGCACACACTGTTGCTGGTATGTTGGCCCATTCCTCCATGCAGATCTCCTCTAGAGCAGTGATGTTTTGGGGCTGTCGCTGGGCAACACGGACTTTCAACTCCCTCCAAAGGTTTTCTATGGGTTTGAGATCTGGAGACTGGCTAGGCCACTCCGGGACCTTGAAATGCTTCTTACAAAGCCGCTCCTTCGTTGCCCTGGCGGTGTGCTTGGGATCATTGTCATGCTGAAAGACCCAGCCACATTTCATCTTCAATGCCCTTGCTGATGGAAGGAGGTTTGCACTCAAAATCTCACGATACATGACCCCATTCATTCTTTCATGTACATGTATCAGTCGTCCTGGACCCTTTGCAGAGAAACAGCCCCAAAGCATGATGTTGCCCCCCCCCCATGCTTCACAGTAGGTATGGTGTTCTTTGGATGCAATTCAGCATTCACTCTCCTCCAAACACGACAAGTTGTGTTTCTACCAAACAGTTCTACTTTGGTTTCATCTGATCGTATGACATTCTCCCAATACTCTTCTTGAACATCCAAATGCTCTCTAGCAAACTTCAGATGGGCCCCGATATGTACTTGCATAAGCAGGGGGACACGTCTGGCACTGCAGGATCTGAGTCCCTGGCGGCGTAGTGTGTTACTGACGGTAGCCTTTGTTACGTTAGTCCCAGCTTTCTGCAGGTCATTCACTAGGTCCCCCCGTGTGGTTCTGGGATTTTTGCTCACCATTCTTGTGATCATTTTGACCCCACGGGGTGAGATCTTGCGTGGAGCCCCTGATGGAGGGAGATTATCAGTGGTCTTATATGTCTTCCATTTTCTAATTATTGCTCCCACAGTTGATTTCTTCACACCAAGCTGCTTGCCTATTGCAGATTCAGTCTTCCCAGCCTGGTGCAGGGCTACCATTTTGTTTCTGGTGTCCTTCCACAGCTCTTTGGTCTTCACCATAGTGGAGTTTGGAGTGTGACTGTTTGAGGTTGTGGACAGGTGTCTTTTATACTGATAACAATGTCAAACAGGAGCCATTACTACAGGTAATGAGTGGAGGACAGAGGAGCCTCTTAAAGGAGAAGTTACAGGTCTGTGAAAGCCAGAAATCTTGCTTGTTTGTAGGTGACCAAATACTTATTTTCCACCATAATTTGCAAATAAATTCTTAAAAAATGAGACAATGTGATTTTCTAGTTATGTTTTCTCATTTTGTCTCTCATAGTTGAGGTCTACCTATGATGTCAATTACAGGCCTCTCATCACAATTGGTGGCTGACTAAATACTTTTTTTTTTCCCACTGTAGCTGAATGCTCCATGTTGTACAACCTACATTATCTGCACCTCCACGCCATTTTAGACACAGAAAAACAGAAATTATGGTGGTATAAGATGGCAGTAACACTCATTGGACAATAAGGGAGTCATTTTTTTTTTCGTTGTCATGTCCATTATTTTACTAGATAAAGTAGCTTGTTTTATTAAGTTATGTTTTTTGTTTGGAAAAAGCGTTTTCTATATCACGTCTTTAATGCTGTAAATACTTACCTATTACTTGCAGGCTCCTTGTACTTTTCTCTATGGGTCTCTCCAGGGAGGGGTGATCCACCACACATATATATACTGCTCCCCGAGTTGGGTTAATGACCAGATCAGCGTTATAGCTGTAGGTGTTATCGGCCGCTCTCCTGGATGTTATCCTCTGGTTATCAGCAGTGTCAATCTCTTCATATTTCTTCCATCCAGCCTGTCTCAGCCATTTCACAGTGATCGCATCTGGGAAATACCTCGAGATATTACACTGCAGGGTGGCCGGGGTGTCAGGAAGAAGACGGGGAATCTGAATGTCTTCTATAACTGGAGTCCATCTGTAATCTACAGAACAAGATATAACCTACAATATCATCATGTACTGTAATATAATGCACTGATATTTATTATACTTTTCACAATCTGACAATGTAATACTGTAGATGTGTATAGATCAGGTAGTTATTAGAGTAATACAGGATATATAGGAGGCCAGGCCAGCTGGTATATGACATCATGAGGTTTACTTTTTGGTAGGAAATCATGTAACAATCCCCTCAAATATCATCATGGGAATGGCTCTGAGGTCAGGGGGCTCTACCCTCATAAATAGCGGGTAATATGGAATGTGTTTCTATAGCTTATATTCAGTTTTATGTGATATACAGATGATATGCATGTGGTAAATAATCTACCCCCATACTGCAGTGTGTAATAAGGAAGGAGCTGTATATGGTTATATAAATCTCATGGAATCTTATATAAAACCCCATATAACTTTCTTCTCACCATTATCTTTGATAGACAGCTCCCTGGATTCTGGTTCCTCCATAGATTCATGTTCCCAGGTCACTCGTACTCTGAATTCTGGATCCTTGTGACGTTCCTCAGGAATTGTGACCTCACTGGAGATGATGTAGGATCTGACAGGATTATCTGATATTGAGTCAGTGGATGATACTTCTTCTATTCCTGTCACTCCACATGTCCATACAATCTTAATGTCTTTAGGATAAAATTTCTCTAGGTTGAGCAAATACTTCATCTGTCCAGGGTGATTTAGGCTTCTTGTTATTGGCTGTGACAGTCGGGGTTTTCCTGATAAGTAAACCACAGAATGAGCCTCAGATACTATAACATCTGGTACTGAAGCTGAACACATTATAAGTCAAAGGGCTTATCCAAAACCAATGATTATTGACCTATCTTTAGGATAAGTCATTAATGTGAGATGGGTAGGGGGTCCAACACCTGGCCCCAGTGTATGGACACAGCAACAAATAGCTCCAAATACTGCACAGCCGAGATACAGTAGTGCGGACGGGACACTACAGAGTGTGAGAAAATGGGTCTGTATACTATTCACAGAACAGCTGATCAGCAATTATATAGGTCTGTATGGTGGTTTAGGGACTACACTGGCTATGTGGTGTCTCTGTGAAGGTCTGTATTCTGCTCTACAAGCAATAACTGTAGGGGAAATGAAATAGTATACTGTACAGTGGAACACACTACATGTCAGATCATAGACACTAGGGCTGATCTTAAGGATGTGCAATATGTACAGCTGTACAGGACAGATCAACCCTCTCCAGTGAAAGTGCGCTGTTTCTGTATCTTGTAGCATCGTCCTCTGCCAGCCTCCTTGGTTACATTCTCCTTCATTATGAATGGTGCACGGACCATCAGCAGACTCTATGGCTTACTGTGCTACACAGCAAACTGATTTCTTATTTATCACCCTCTGCAGCCCACCTCCTAGAGCATAGGTCTCCAACCTTTTGTTTATTGTGAGTTACTTTCAATTTTGACACGTGGTTGAGACTCACATTTAGTTGAAAAAAAAAGAAGTAAATCTGGAGATATAACTTGCAAACATTTTCAGATATTTACTGTAATTATACTAGTAATATTATATTATACCATGTAAATTGTCACATGGTATAGACACATATTCAATATTGCCAGTATTTATGTGATATTGTAAGCAGTGTTTATGGTCATAACTGAGGACTTCCATGGTGAGCCACACACTTGAGGGTCACAAGCCACATGTGGTCCTGAGGTACTGACTCGGGACCACTGTCCTAGAGAGTGGTGGAGGAAGCAACAGATATTCCACTTTTTGTCCTCCTCACTAGCTTCTCTACTAGATTGGAATTGAATTCTATGGACTCCTTCTGTATATACCGTCTTGTGACCCCTGGGATTTTGTCTCGCCTCTATAGTGTGTGTATATAATGTTGGGCAAAGTAATGATAAATTTTCAGTGTAATGTGAATGGGTGTTTAATGTTAATTTTATCTTATTTCTCAGGTGTTGTCGCCATTGTTGTACATTACAGAGAAAAAATAGTTGACAAGTGTTGCTTACTCTAGGTTCACACCTGTGCTTGGGTTTCCGTTCTTCCGGTCCGCTTGGGGCCCCGAAAAATGGAAACCCAATCTGCTTAAAAAGCAGTTGGCCCACGGAAACAAGCGGACCCCATAGACTATAATGGAGTCCGCCGGGTGTCCACCTGGTTTCCACCCGTAAAAAGCGAAGAGTAAAGTCCTGCTGGAATCCCGAACGGAAACTAAGCACTGGTGTGAACACAGCCTTATTGATACTTTGCTAAAAGTCCTTTATCAAGCTTAAATGCACAAGCTGGTTTGCTTACAATCTATCCTGATGTCTCAGGTTTATGTATCAGGAGATATACTGAGTTTGGCATTCACTTACGCATATTTAGTGTAATGCCCAATTGTTAACAAATTCTGCAGTAAGATAAGCTGCCAAATTGCATCCTTTAGTCTTGTCTATTCTAAACTCAATATCTCACCATAAATAGTCTTACAGTGGAACGTCTTCTTGGCTTTGTGTTTCTTGAAGACTCCTTTACAGATGAAGGAGACATCTCTATGTCTTTCCATATGTGGTATGAAGCTCAGTGATGTTAAGTACTGACACCCCTTTTTTTGAGATGTGATCCAATAGGATGTATCCAGTAAACTCTCTGCTTCATGTCCTCTGCTCTGAGACGTCTGGATCTCCTGGTCCTTTCCGTCTCTTCTTATCAGCCAAGTCACACACAGGTCCTCGGGGCAGTCGTCCACTGTACAGCTCAGGGTGGCTTCCTCTCCATCTATCAGTTTAGGAGGACCCTTAATGTCTCTTATTATGAATGCTCCAATAGCTGTTAGAACAGGAGAAGATGATAAAATGTTACACTCACAGTGAAATAACAAAGTCTTAGTGTGGATTTCCATCTGTTTTACATACCCACATGGACTCATCAGAAAATAATCCTAATCTCACTACATTACCTTTCCTCCTCAGTTTCCACCACAGAGCCACAGCGATGATAACTATCAGGATAAGTCCAAGGACAGAACAGACAATAATGATCCTGGTTGAGCTTCTGCCTGTAGAGATGACAAAGTATACAGAAGTATAGAGAACTGAGACTTCTACATACTCACCAATAAATAATCATTAAAGTGGTATTACACCAAAAGATTTCCTTTTACAAGCATTAATCGGCAACAAAGCCTGCCATTGAGAGGTTGTTCTGCTCCAGCCTGATTACATAGGCTGATACACAAAACATGCAGGAGATATGATTGTCATGAATTATTGTATACGAAGAAGAGATGGAACCGCACTCCAATTGCAGTTATGCTTCAAACACTTTATTTTTATTAATGCAACGTTTCGGGCGTGTGCCCTTCATCAGGCATTTAAAAGTGTATAGTGTGCAAAGGATCATTAACTGTTGACAACATGATGCGATGGGGTCCAAGGTTTGCTGATTCCCAGGTGATAGGGCTGGTGAGCTTAAATGGCTATTATGGCCGGGTCGGCTAGGACGCTGGTGCAGATTTGTCACAGGAATAGAATGGAGGCCCATTCTATGGTGATAATAGCCATTTAAGCTCACCAGCCCTATCGCCTGGGAATCAGCAAACCTTGGAAGTCATCGTATCATGTTGTCAACAGTTAATGATCCTTTGCACACTATACACTTTTAAATGCCTGATGAAGGGCACACGTCTGAAACGTTGCATTAATAAAAATAAAGTGTTTGAAGCATAACTGCAATTGGAGTGCGGTTCCATCTCTTCTTCGTATACAATTGTCCAGTAGAGAGGTGGCCATCCCTACACAAAGGAACAGGCACCCTAAAGTCTTTCTACTACCTGAGTGCTGCCTTGACAGAGTTTGGCCATTGTCATGAATTATTGAGATCATTCCATCAGCATATTCCTTCATTGTTTGCCGACACTGCAGCCCTTATTACACAGGGCAATATGCTGTCAAAGAACAATGATTTTTTTTTTGTCCTGCTGTAAGCAACCAATCACCCGAAGAACAAGCAAACACTCATTTATCAGGTAACGGGCGGCACTATAGTCAGAGCGCTTGTACAGGAGTTCATACCCGATAATTGCCGTACTTGTGGATGTTGCCATGCTCCCTGTGTAAATATTGCTTGTAACAAAGTAGATGAGGTTGGATGAAGACACAGGTCCATCTAGTCCAACCTATAACCCTACAGTGTTGATCCAGAGGCAAAAAAAAAAACAAAAAACCATGTGGCTGAAGCCAATTTCCCCAAAGCTTGCCATGGATTTAGCTTCTGGACCATCTTTTATACATTTGCTAACCTATTACAGACAGCACCTGGTAAATCTAATGTTAATTTTTTTTAAGAGTTATTACCATCTTAGCAAATTAAATTAAATAATTGCCCTTGTGCATTGTTTTTTTTGTATTTGAAAATATGACTTGTGTAGCCCTGTTCGTTGTAGCTCCATGGCGCTTACATGACCGGTCTGGAGTGAATTTCTCCAGTTCTGGTGACATGCCACTCTCTCACTGTCCTCTGCCCTGGCCTTATTTCTGACTGGAGAAGAGAATGGTTACGTCACTGCTAGGGGGCTGGCTGGAGCGCTGCAGGAAAAAGGTGAGGAAATTACTAAGGGGAGGGAATGGGAGGCTGTAGGAAGGTCTAAGGGGCATTTTTGGTCACTGAGCTAGTGAAATTAAATTTGTGCTGTGGCCAGAAGACACCAATGCAAAGAACCAGGGAAGATACTGAATTTGGTTTTAGGTATGTAGAGGCCCAGTGTCATAACTGTGTAACCCCAGCTGGTAACTGGCCCTATTTACTTACCGATCCCCGCTCCTTCCCATGGCCACCTCCGCTTCCCCTTCTGCCCTCCAGGGAGCCCCGTGTGTCCCCCTGTGCTTCCCACAGCTTCAGTTTTAGGACAGTGATGTGATATGGGACACAAGGGGGCCCCTGGAGGGCAGAAGGGGAAGTGGAGGTGGCCATGGGTAGGAGTGGGGATCGGCAAGTAAGGCCGCTGGCCTGCAGTAAGAGTATTTGTCGGATGGACGAACCCTATGAGATTCATCTCGCGAGGTTCTCCTGGTGGTTCTGTTTGGACCGAATATGTCCGAACTGAGATTGCTATTATTATACTCTGCGGTCTCTTCAGACCCAGGAGATAATGGTTAGAAGCCCGGCCCAGGGTAGTTGTGCAAACATTAAAACCAGTGTTACCTCTCCTGGGCTCCAGCGCGACTTCCTGCTGTCTTTGGGCCACTTTAGTGATGTCACGTGGGTCAGGCCAGGGTCACAACGCATAATGTAACCCACATCTGTGACGTCATTGAAGACAGCAGGAATTCGCGCCACAGCCCAGTCGTCTGTCAACTTCTCTGGGCTTCTGAATATAATCTGATTATACTCTGGGGTCTGAAAAGAATAAGAATAATAAAAGTTTATGGGTGTAGAGTATCCCCTATCTGACATTATACTGTTTACAGGGGCCACTATGGCACATTATACTGTATGGAGGGGCCACTATGGGACATTATACTATGTAGAAGGACCGCTATGTCTGAAGGCCACTGTGGGACATAAAAGTTTGTGTAAGTGGGATATTATACCGTGTGGGGGCCAGGAAAGGGGTCGCTATACTGTGTGGGGCCCAAAGTCAAAAGTTTGCAAGGGATCCCACTCTTTTCTAGTTATGCTCCTATAGAGACACATATTGGGGGGTGTCTAGTGGGAAAGATTTTTTTTTTTTATTAAAATGTGTCCAGAAAATTGCTTCAACTTGTTCAAGTCTGCTTATTGAGGTTGTAGTTCACTTTGTGGTAATCTTACAGTGGTAACCAAACTATTATTATTATTATTATTATTATTATTTTTGTATGTTATATACAATGTATTATGTATTATTTTGATACATTACATATCTATTTATAATAATTGGGTTAGTAATCACATTATGATAATGAATGGTGGGTGGAGAGCAGTCTTGTTAAAATTACTTTAATATTTTTTTTATTTATTATTTTTTTGTCTATTATGTTTTTATGTCATGTTCTGTCCCTCAAAGGTTAGAAAAGATCATTGGGTGACTTTATTATCTTATAACTTTTTATTGCTATAGTTCATTGTATCTAGGGCTATACTGCAGCAGAGTTGCTGGGGAGAATACTGTTATGGTTAGGACTATGTTGGGCCTAGTTATATTACAGGCTCTCTGACAATAATGTGACCCCCCCCCCCCCCCCATGACCAATACAGCTAGCCGCAACTCACTGAGTACTGTGCTTTTGAGAACAGAGCCAATGGAAAAGGAATCAGGCACCGACATTTGAGTTGGATGTTGCTTAGACAACTTTCTTAAACCAGCAACATAAATATACCTTGTTGTGTGTTTAAAGGGTACCTAACACAGGAACACTTGACTGCAAATATAGGGCAAATATATACATTCAGATTTTTACATAAAGTGCATTATATTCTTGTCTATTAAATTAAACTAAGTTGTCTGAAAAGTTAGTGACCATTTATGGACTAGCAGACGTAAATTTACAGCCCTTGAGCTCTTTATTCAATTTACATTGAGATCAATTGTCTTTTTATACTGGTGGAATAAAGCTTTATTTACTTGCAACACATTGATTACAGACTTCTCCATGACTATTCCATTAGTTAGAAGAAACCCATGCACTTAGCCAAGCAACACTATTCTTATGTATAAAACATTTCTGCAACAAATGTGCTAAACTAAGCCTGTTTATACTACCTGTTTTTATTTTCGAGGGGTTTGTCAGCCTACAGGATTATCCACTCAGAATAACTACATTTTTTGATAAAAGTGTTTATCTGAAGCCATCGTTGAAGTAGGTCATATTCTACCAGATGATGCCATCCCGACATTGCCGGCGATCACCGCTCATAAATATATGAATGCATATGTGCAAAAAGAGATATTAATAATATCTTTAGCAATAATAAATAAATACTATTAATAATCAATAATTACCTTTATCTACCAGTTGAAAGTCTACCTGGAGAGGCTCCTGTAGATACTCATGTTGGACTCTACATGAGAAGATCCGTTTTCTGTCCTCCTCAGTGGGTGTTATGGTCACGCTACTGTTCATATTATACGTTCTGTCTGAGTTTCTTCGGGGTTTGTCCTCAGTTACATTACTCAGTCTCTCTGTGCCCCTGAACCATTTCACATCAATGTCCACAGGATAGAATCCAGTGATGGAGCAGCAAAGAACACTCTCTGTATTCATTACTACTGTCTTATCTGTGATGGTCACTTGTGGAGGAGCTGAGAAATATAAGAATACAATTATTAAGTTTATAAATATATGATGTTTGATATATACCATGTTAATGGGATATTCCCATCTGAGACATTTATGGTATATCCACAGGAGGGTTCATTTGTGACCAGACCAAGCTACTGTCAGAATATTGCAGCTGATCATACGTGACCATGAAAGGGTTTGTGATCAGCACAAGTAAGGGACTTGAACTATTTACTGTAGATAAAGCTGAGGTTCTGTGATAGAGACTGTTAAAAATTGTATGAAACCTACTTCCAATGTCCAACCGGACCTCCTTCTCCTTCTTCTCAGAGCTGTAGATCACTGAACACTTGTACATGCCACCATCTGGTATACTTATATTAGAGATACTTAGATCAGCAATCCCAGTTTTCAGTGCTTCTGTGTTCAGAGAATATCTAGAAGATGTCGTGCTCATAGTTTTATTATAGTTCAGGATTTCCTTATCTTGAAAGAACCAAAATATCCTTAGATGTGTGAGATCTACAGGACGGCTGTCCACCGTGAACCAGCAAGGAACCAGAGTGTCAGATCCCAGCCTGGCCGCATGTACAGATGGTCCAGTCAGCTGTAATGATGATGCTGTGGGAAGTAACAGGTATATTATATAATCACCAGTTATTACTAATATACTGAAGTATTCAACTCAAATTTTTAGACTGTGCAAACATAGACTAAAAAGGTTTAAAATGTGTAACTGATGGTGGATGATAAATCTGGCACAGCTAGCTAACTATAATAATAATTATAATACATTTTATTTATATAGCGCCAACATGTTCCGCGGCACCTTACAAATTGTAGGGTTCAGGTACAGACAAAAGATACATTACAGAGTAATAGTCAACTCACACAAAGGGACTGAGGGCCTTGCTCACAAGAGCTTACAATCTATAACTAGTCTAAGTATACACAACTTAGTTGCTTTTAACAATGAGTTGGCTTAGCTTCCGACAATAAAAGAATGCAACAAAATTTAGGTGCCTTTTGGCAGATTGGGACACATTTTTTAAGATTGCATATCGTACAACTGGTGCAGGGAACGAGGCATAGAACAGAGGTTCTGGTGCACATTTGGCATAAGAAAGGGCCTTGAGACAGAAAACTGGCTTAGAGGGAATGATAAATGTGTCATTTCTTTACAGACAAGTCACACACACACACCTTTGTACGAGATGCAGAAAGTGTCTAAATCAGTTAATGTGTGTAAAGCATACACACGACATCTTTTTGGAAAAAATTGCTCCAGAATTTTTTTTTAATAGTGAATCTGCCCCACTGTCAAAAAACATATTTAGCATCAAAATATTGGTACAATAGGTTTACACTAGCGTTCAAGTCTCCATTATTTGGGTCCGCTTGGTGACCCAAAAAGCTGAAATCCCATTCGCCCCATAAGATATAATGGGGTGCGCCCAATTTCCGCCCAAAATTGTGGGAGAGAAAGGTCCTTCTTGCAGGACTTTTCTCTCCACATATTTTAAGCAGAGTGGGGGACAGTATCCCTGAACCCAAGTGTGAACCTAGCAGTACCGACTTGTATGGTAAAGCTGAAAAGTTTTGTACTGCACTGTAAGCAATCTAAAAAAGAATCCTAAAACAATGGCAGTATCGCATTACACAAAACAAGGAGGTGTGCTATATGTTTGTAGAAAATAGTTCTGCTTAAAGAGGACCTTTCACATCCTCATGTATATGCGGTTTTACATACCGCTAGTAAGCCGACAGCCCGCTGAATTCAGCGCACTGTCGGCTTTCCCGGTATGTGCCCCGGGGCTGGAGATATCGGGGGTCGTAGTTTCACCGTTCACTGTCAGAAGGGCGTTCCTGACAGTCTAGCTGCGCTAGAGGAACGCCTCCCTGACAATATTCCTCCATAGCCCTGTACTGGGGGGCGTTCTTCATAGCTCAGAGTCATCACTGGGCAGTAAGGAATACCCGCTCTCTCTGTACTCGCCCATAGCGCTGTACTTACAAACGGATAGATCTGTTTTGCAATCCGTTTTTCCCTCTGCGCATGCTCAGAATGAAGAAGGGGAATAAAAAAAACGGACTGGACAAAAATGGACACAAACGGTCAGTTTTTTTTTTACGGACGCCCATTGACTAATCCATCTAAAAAGATGGATTCGGGTATCTGTTGTGTAACCATTTGGAATCCTTTTTGGTCCAAACCTCTTTTTTTTAAACAGTTTGGCATCGGACAGATACCTGGCACAAGTGAGAACCTAGCGTCACACAGACAATAAAGTTTTTCAAGAAGTATCAGTAACTTTATTGAATAATACATGATATAAATGAAATTCCAGTGACTGTGAAACCATCATATAGAACCCGATAACATAGTTACTATAGGGGACTATTTTGCTGTCATTTTTTATCTATTCATATAAAGAACCTGCACTGCAGAGTGAACACTGACACAATATGGAGTTTACCTTCAATAGACGTCATGAAAGGTAGAATTTCACCGCCCTGACCTGCAGGTATAAACATCTTCTCAGCATTCTGCAGATAACCTCCTCCCCCACCCCACAATACACCAGCAGAAGTCCTCGTACTCCATGATACCAGTGTATTCACTGTACATAGTGGACACCCCCCATAAAATCATACTGACCTGAGTGACACACAACCAGGAAGCAGAGGAATGTTCTTATACCTTCCATATTCTAATATACTTCCAATATTTCTGAATTATCCTCCTAAAACTGTCATCGTGATGGCAGAGAACACGAACACTTTTTGAAATCACAGATCTAAAAGTCCATGTCAATTGCTTTCACTTTCTATTCTGGTAAACTTTACTTCCTTCATACCACTGTTCCCTAAGGACTTTAACCCAGACAGGTCTGCAATATATGTATAAGGCAGTGGCGTAAATACTGGGGTAGCAGAGGTAGCTGCTGCCACAGGGCCTGGGACATGATGATGTTTTTTTTTTTGTTTTTTTTTTTTTTAATAGGCTGTTACCTGCTGGAGTAATTCCACCAGGCCCTATTTACTTACCGATCCCCGCTCTAGCTCATGGCTGCCTCCGCTTCCCCTTCTGCATCCCATATAATGTCTGCTGGGGCCCCCTGGAGAGCAGAAGGGGAAGCGGAGGCGGCTGTGAGCAGGAATGGGGATCAGTAAGTGAGGCCACGGGCTTGCAATCCCCAACAAATACTACTATAATTATACTCGGGGATCTTTTCAGACCCCGGAGTATAATGATCGGAGGCCCACGGGAGGAGACGAAAAAAAAAAAAAAAACAATGTTACTCACCTCTCCTGGGATCCGGTGTGACTCCCAGCAGTCTTCGGGCCTCTTTGGTGACGTCCCAGACGTCACGTGGGCCCATTATGGATCGCGACGTCGGCCTGGCCCACGTGATGTCTATACCAACATTGAAGAGGGCCGAAAGAAGTACAGAGTGTGCTGAAGCTCAGGATAGGTAAGTAACAGTGGTTTTATGTTTGTCACCTCCCCGGATCTACGATCATTATTCTCATTATACTGTGTGAGGGGCTGCTATGTGACATTGTACTGTGTGGAGGAGTTGCTATGGGACATTACACTGTGTGGAGGGGCCGCTATGGGACATTATACTGTGTGAGGGGCTGCTATGTGACATTATACTGTGTGAGGGGCTGCTATGTGACATTATACTGTGTGGAGGGGCCATTATGGGACATTATACTGTATGGAGGGGCCACTATGGGACATTATACTGTGTGCAGGGGCCACTTTGGGACATTATAGTGTGTGTAAATAGGTTGTTATACTGTGTGGGAGCCAGGAAAGGGCTTGGTGCAGGAAAACAAGATTCAACATTTTTAAAATTCCTGTTATTTGAAAGTCTCCTAAATCTTCTATATTTTTCAAGGTTTTTAAAAACAGCTGACAAAATAAAATAAACATTTGGAAATATATATCTGATAGAAATATGAGTACATTATTTATGAATATGTGTGTCATATTGCAGCTTAAAATTGGGAAAAAGATCACTTTAACCCTTTAAGGACGTAGGGTAGTTTGTATGTTAATACTTGTCAACTTTTTTTCATATTTACCTTCCTGCTTTCCAAAATTCATAACTTTTGTATTTTTCTGTCTACATATCTAAGTGACGGCTTATTCTTTGCGTGATGAGTTGTACTTTAATTTGGAACAATATTGGATTACATATAATGTTTTGATTAGCTTTTATTAACATTTTTGGGGGGTCCATGCTAATAAACACACAATTCTATCATAATTTTTTGCATTTTGTTTTATGGCGTTCACTCTACATTAAAAATATACCGGAAAAAAAGAAAAAACAGCACCGAGCGCTAATAGTTTAATATTGTATGACAAGGTGAAGGCAGGCGACAAAAACAGACAGTTAGGTGCTCACCTTTTGGGGTTGTGACAAGAGCTCACAACCACTTTTATCGCATGTAGGGATAATTCCCAGAGAGGACACGGACCCCAGTAAGCGACTGCTGGCCTCAGGAACGGTAGTAAAATGGTTTACACTTCAGGATCATCAAATGTGGAGGTGAGGCAGAGAAAGTGCTGGTCCAAAGTAAAATTATAATAAAAGGATTTTACTTTGGACCAGCGCTCTCTTTACTTCATCTCTTCTCCACATCTGCATTTATAATGACATGGAAGCTTTGTCCGGCGCGTCATTATGATCACAATACCATATTTATATTGGTTTTTATTTTATTTTTCTGCTTTTACAAATAAAATCACTTTTTGAAAATGAACAATTTTCCTGGGGTCACTGTATTCGGACGCCTATAACTTTTTTATGTTTTGTTGACAGAGATATATCAGGAACCTTTATTTCTGGGATAAATTGTACTTTTTATTGGTACCAATGTTTGGGATGTATGACTTTGTGATCACTTTTTATTGCTATTTTTTGGGGAAAATGAAGACCAAAATACGTTAATTTTCGCATTGCAGTATGCAAAAATAACATTATTTTTGGATAGTGGGGATTTACACGCACATGGGGATACCTAACATGTTTGTTTACTTTTTTGTTTATGTTATGTGTTTTTTAAAGAGGACCTTTCACGTCCTCATGTATATGCGGTTTTATATACCGCTAGAAAGCCGATAGCACGCTGAATTCAGGGCACTGTTGGTTTTCCCGTTATGTGCCCTGAGGCTGGAGATGTCGGTGCCGTTACCGATCTCAGCCCACTTCCTCATAGCTCAGCGTCATCACTGGGTGGTAAGGAACATCCTCCCTGACTGTGCTCGTCCCATAGCCCTGTACTGTCAGACAAGGCGTTCCTTACAGCCCAGCTAGACTGTCAGGAACGCCCTTCTTATGGTGAACGGTGAAACTACGACCCCCGATATCTCCAGCCCTAGGGCACATAACGGGAAAGCCGACAGTGCACTGAATTCAGCTTTCTAGCGGTATGTAAAACCGCATATACATGAGGACGTGAAAGGTCCTCTTTAACTATAAAGTTGTTGGTTTTTTTTACCTTTTTATTATTTGTTATTCTTCGTTTTAAACTTTTTAATTTTTTTTTTTTTTTTTTTTTTTTTTTTACATGTACCACAAGGGGACTTGAACCCAGGATCTCAGATCCCCAATGCAATGTACTGCAATACATAGTATTGCCGAACATCGCACATAGGTTTCCTATGGGAACTGTTGCTCAGCCTCCTCCTGTCTGCCATGGCAACCCCTCGGATCTTGCAATCTTATCGCGGGGGATTCGAGGAGTGGCAGGGGGAGCGATCTTGCCAAGGACCCCCTGAATGCTGTGATCAAAAGCTTTTGATCACGGCATTCAGGGGGATAATCTGCTGGAGTCTCCTGTGCCCACGGTCTTACAGTGTCGTACTGTTACAGCACTGTTAACTACAGTCATATGAAAAAGTTTGGGCACCCCTATTAATCTTAATCATTTTTAGTTCTAAATATTTGGGTGTTTGCAACAGCCATTTCAATTTGATATATCTAATAACTGATGGACACAGTAATATTTCAGGATTGAAATGAGGTTTATTGTACTAACAGAAAATGTGCAATATGCATTAAACCAAAATTTGACCGGTGCAAAAATTTGGGTACCCTTATCATTTTATTGATTTGAATACTCCTAACTACTTTTTACTGACTTACTGAAGCACAAAATTGGTTTTGTAACCTCACTGAGCTTTGAACTTCATAGCCAGGTGTATCCAATCATGAGAAAAGGTATTTAAGGTGGCCAATTGCAAGTTGTTCTCCTATTTGAATCTCCTCTGAAGAGTGGCATCATGGGCTCCTCAAAACAACTCTCAAATGATCTGAAAACAAAGATTGTTCAACATAGTTGTTCAGGGGAAGGATACAAAAAGTTGTCTCAGAGATTTAACCTGTCAGTTTCCACTGTGAGGAACATAGTAAGGAAATGGAAGACCACAGGGACAGTTCTTGTTAAGCCCAGAAGTGGCAGGCCAAGAAAAATATCAGAAAGGCAGAGAAGAAGAATGGTGAGAACAGTCAAGGACAATCCACAGACCACCTACAAAGAGCTGCAGCATCATCTTGCTGCAGATGGTGTCACTGTGCATCGGTCAACAATACAGCACACTTTGCACAAGGAGAAGCTGTATGGGAGAGTGATGCGAAAGAAGACGTTTCTGAAAGCACGCCACAAACAGAGTCGCCTGAGGTATGCAAAAGCACATTTGGACAAGCCAGCTTCATTTTGGAAGAAGGTCCTGTGGACTGATGAAACAAAGATTGAGTTGTTTGGTCATACAAAAAGGCGTTATGCATGGAGTCAAAAAAACACAGCATTCCAAGAAAAACACTTGCTACCCACTGTAAAATTTGGTGGAGTTTCCATCATGCTTTGGGGCTGTGTGGCCAATGCCGGCATCGGGAATCTTGTTAAAGTTGAGGGTCGCATGGATTCAACTCAGTATCAGCAGATTCTTGAGAATAATGTACAAGAATCAGTGACGAATTTGAAGTTACGCCGGGGATGGATATTTCAGCAAGACAATGATCCAAAACACAGCTCCAAATCTACTCAGGCATTCATGCAGAGGAACAATTACAATGTTCTGGAATGGCCATCCCAGTCCCCAGACCTGAATATCATTGAACATCTGTGGGATAATTTGAAGCGGGCTGTCCATGCTCGGCGACCATCAAACTTAACTGAACTGGAATTGTTTTGTAAAGAGGTCAAAAATACCTTCATCCAGGATCCAGGAACTGATTAAAAGCTACAGGAAGCGACTAGAGGCTATTATTTTTGCAAAAGGAGGATCTACTAAATATTAATGTCACTTTTCTGTTGAGGTGCCCATACTTTTGCACCGGTCAAATTTTGGTATAATGCATATTGCACATTTTCTGTTAGTACAATAAACCTCATTTCAATCCTGAAATATTACTGTGTCCATCAGTTATTAGATATATCAAATTGAAATGGCTTTTGCAAACACCCAAATATTTAGAACTAAAAATGATTAAGATTAATAGGGGTGCCCAAACTTTTTCATATGACTGTATATGCCCAGAGTGACATAATAGTACGGCGGAGAGCGGGAAGGTATTAAACAGAATTACTCAATGTACAAACCTTTACAGAATTATTCTCTGATAAAGTCACATGGATTTGGTCATTCAGAGGATAAACAATCGATTATTTCCTAACATTCTCTTTAAAAGAAACACATTTTGTGTACATGTTTATTAGTCATATAAGCCATTATAATGACAATGTATAGAAAACCTTCTGCTACTATTTAAAAATATTCTTTTTTCTGGCTGATGAGGGCAAATTTGCCTCCAGTATTTGCTGATAACCTGCTGCATTAATCTTTCCTTCAAATTTGACCAAGTTTCCTGTGCCTTTGAAGCTCACACATCCCCACATCATCAGTGATCCACCTCCGTGCTTTACAGTAGGAATGGTGTTCCTTTCATCATAGGCCTTGTTGACACCTCTCCAAATGTAATGTTTATGGTTGTGGCCAAAAAGTTCGATTTTTGTCTCATCACTCCAAATTACCTTGTTCCAGAAGTTTTGAGGCTTGTCTTTGTGCTGTTTGGCGTATTGAAGGCGAGATTCTTTGTGGCATTTGTGCAGTAATACTTTCTTCTGGCAACTCGACCATGTGGCCCATTTTTCTTCAAGTGCCTCCTTATTGTGCATCTTGAAACAGCCACACCGATAGTTTTCAGAGAGTCCTGTATTTCAGCTGATGTTATGTGTGGGTTTTTCTTTGCATCCCGAACAATTTTCCGGTCAGTTGTGGCCGAAATTTTGGTTGGGCTACCTGACCGTGGTTTGGTTTTTACAGAGCCCCTGAGTTTCCATTTGTTAATCACAGTTTGAACACTGCTGACTGGCATTATCAATTCCTTGGATATCTTTTTGTATCCCTTTCCTGTTTTATACAGTTCAACTACCTTTCCCCGTAGATCCATGGACAATTCTTTTGCTTTCCCCATGACTCACAATCCAGAAACATCAGTGGCTGGAGGAAAGATGCAACAGTCTGTCTGGATCCCAGAAACTCACTCAGCTTTTATGCACACACACTGATTACAAGCAAACAGGTCACAGGTGAGGAGGTTACCTTTAGTAGCCATTCAAACCCCTTTGTGTCAACTTCTGGGCATGTTATCAGGCCAAAAACACCAGGGTATGTGAACTTTAGAACAGGGTCATTTTGATGTTTTTGGTTGTCATTATGATTTAAAAAGAGAAAACACAGAAGTTTGACAATAAATGGCTTCAACCAACCACTAACCATGAGTGGAGAAAAAGTTTTTGTGTTATCATTCTCTGAAAAAAGGCCAAAAAATCTGCCGGGGGTATGTAAACTTTTTAGCACAACTGTAGGTACAATTGAAGCACAAAGTAGAGGAAAACTCTGCAGACTTTCTGTGAAAAGTGCTGCGGGAAAAGCATGATGCATTTCCACTGAAGTTTTTCCCACATCGCTTTTTGGCTGCAGCTTGCTACATGGGGCCTTACCCTTATGGACAATTCCAACGGTATTGACAAGGGGAATGGTAACACATGGTTGGCACCTTATTCATACATTTCCAGTAGGTGCAAAAGAAGAACGGATGGCCAAAGGCTCCATAGACAGACAAGTCGGCGCATTCTGCAAATGAATGGTCAACTGATTGTTGAGTGCGGAAATGAAGAGACCTTTCACTTCTCCAGCCTAACCTCTCAATTTCTGATCAGATTCCGAACCTGATTTTCAGATGAGGCCTGAGAAGGCAGGGAGCGGAGAGATGGGGCAGGTGTACCCCCCACTGTGAAGCTGCCAGACTACAGAAGGGTGAACAGAGGAGTGATGACTACAGTTTTGAATACAGAGCCTGTTATATCAGCAGACTATACAAGTGAGATTCTGCCATCTATGGAAGACAAAGGACTTTATTTACTAGCTCTGTAGAAGACTGAACTACATCTCCCATCATCCCCAGGGAATGAGACAGGAAGTGGGAGGAGCTGGAGATGTGAGGTGAAAATGAAAGCCTAGTCTTGTCAGGAGATTTGTGAGAGGAAATATCATATTCTGAGGTAAAATTTGTGAGGAAATATTAACTGGAGGCAAATCACCTCAAGATGTAACAGAGACATGGATAGAAAAGAGACTGAGGTACCGGACAGAGTGGACTGGACAAGATGGCCGCCATGGGGGATGTGTGGTGAATACATCAGCAGGAGTCATGTCGGTGGTGATGAGAGACCAGTGCGCTTTATGAGACTTGGTTGGTACCAAGTGACTGCAGAGCCCCTTAGGTGAGACTTACGTATACAGAACAAAACGGCCATATTACTGAGCTAAGCAATCTGATGGGAGAGACGTATCTGATGGATATCTAGTGTACTGAGGCTCTTGACTACTGACCAAGCACAGCACCATACATTGTATAGTGTAGTGTCATAGTCCTAGGCAACTACTTTAAATATTGATGACCTATTCTTAGAATAGATCATTAAAATCAGGTTGGCATGGATCTGAGACACAGCACCCTCACCGATCAGCTGATCACAGGAGCCGCCATAAATATACAGTGTACAGAGCCAGAATCTCATTTTACTGTGTAGTAACTGAGCAGGAGTACTGCGGATCAGCTCCCATTCACTAGAATGTATAGTCCTGGTGCTGGCAACTCCTGGTATCAGCTGATTGGTGAAGGTGCTGAATATCGTGTTTGTGTGAGTGAATCTGAGGAGCCCGACCACATAGGACCCAGGTTCCTGCCATTATCAGCTTGCCGTTTACCTTGTGTCTGTAGTGAGTCTTACATGTATTATAGCGCTATTCTCAGGAAAGTCAAAAAGTCATCCCCAAACTGTGGTAAAAATACTTTAGAAAATGCAGGCTTTTAAAAAACATGGGTGTGTTCATAAAACATGAAAATACTTTATGAGTTTTTTCCATAGACTTATGTAGGGAGAGACCAAGATGCAAAACAAAGCAGACTAGCAGTGGGATTTCTACATGCCAGTGTCTTCTAGTACAGTAGACGATATATATACACATGTAAAGGCTGGAATGAGCTGACACTGAACTTAGCTTTTTTTATGTGGGAAGTTTATCTAAAAGTCACAAATAGAACATTTATTATGGACAAATACTGATATGAGCAGGTCACCAGCGATTGTGGTGAGATGTAAAATGATCATAGTTAGAATTACGGATTATCCACGATTAGGAAAACAATGAACTGCTTTGTTTCAAAAACAGCGCCACACCTGTCTACAGTTTCAGTGTGGCATTGCAACTCAGAGCCTTTGACTTCAATGGAGCTGAGCTGCAATTTTGCACAAGATCTGTGGAGAAGAGTGGGGCTGTTCCTGGAAGAAAGCTGTCATGTTTTTTTTAATCCCTTTAAGTGCCTCAAAATCTCATGGATGCATCTACTTGTTTCATGGAGACAGGAAGATAAAAGTCTCCTATTTGTACAGAATGTCCAGGAATTTACAGAATGTCCAGGAACAACTGGCAGCCCTGGCGGTAAAGGATTGTATGGAGTTTATTGAGCAGTCTCTGGCCAGGCATAGCAAATTTATAACACTGAGTAAAAAAAATATAAAAAATCCCCAAACTGTTTGTTAGTATGAGGATAATTCATTAGGTTTCTCTTCATTGTGTGATGTTCTATAGCTTATCTGAGCAATGTTCAATGTTCCTCATCTTGCAGTTTTGGGCTCTGCCTACATTTTATCTTTGTCTCGTTTTACTACCCAATACATAGTAATACCACTGTAACTAGGGGTGTAACATGGCGAAATACATGTACTGACCTGCACCTACTGTCTTCATGATGATTTGGGGCTTTCTATATACTCATGAAAGAAGAGAGGAATGGTACCTTCAATAAATTTATTGAATAAGTTACAGTTGTCTCCACACTAAGCTATCAGAGACGTTGTGCTAGACTATAATCTTCAAACTAATTCTGCCACAATTGAGAGTAGACTATATATTGATTTTTATTTTTTTTTACCTCCACTGACCTATTTAAAATATAACATTTTTGCCCAGACACCCCCTTTAAGTACCTGAACTTAACCTGGTTACATCTCATGCCCAAAGCTGATTCTCCAGCTTCATCTTCCTATCACTTCTCCATGATCTCACACAATCCTGCTGTACCCATATACCAATGCCCACCGTCAGTCCTGTACATGGCTCCTATAAGGGGTCACCCGCTAGATCCTTCCATAAAGACTAAAGAAAAATAAATGGAGCTGCAGAGTAAATACAGATCTTGATGTTACCTATTACCTTGGCACTGAGACATCATCTGGAACTATAACTTGGGGAGTGTATATATATATACCACACATAGACATTTATTGCTTTCAGTATATAACCCCTGATACATTAGTAAAATAATGACATCATCTCCGTGGTGAGCTCCATGTAGAAGAAGAAGTCCCATCGCATGCATGAGACTGTGATCGCGCTGGGCAGTACTGTCAGTGACCGACTGCTCCACCCTAGGTGTGAGAAGGAGCGCTATCGGAAGTCTTTCCTCCCCACCACGGTTAGGCTGTACAACCAACACTGACCTAAGCGGAGATCATTACACACAGAGAACTGAAATATCTCTCTGCCTGTTAACCCCCCCCCTCCTCTGCTACGTCCTATCTGTCTGTCTACTATCAATGTAATGCCTCTCACCTTGGAACATTCCTGTACATGTTGTATTTGTATTTGAATCTGCTTATCTTTGCTGCTGTAACACACTGAATTTCCCCATTGTAGGACTATTAAAGGACTATTATTATTATTATTATCTTCCATTGTCTTCTTCTTGAGGTTCTGCTCCTCTGCTCTCAGGGGCCTCCTCGGATTCTTGTTCTGTAGTGTCAGTGACCCCTTGTGGCTTCTTCGTCTTGATACTGCTGTTGAGTTTATTTGTAATCCTAGAGAAGACAACACAGATTATTTCTCATAGATTGTAAACTCTTGCGAGCAGGGCCCTCAGTCCCAGTGTGTGAATTGACTATTTCTTTGTAATGTATCTTTTTGTCTGTACTTGAACCCTACAAATTGTACAGTGCTGTGGAATATGTTGGCGCTATATAAATAAAATATATTATTATTATTATTTATCTTTTCAACTTTATTTCTAAAGCAAAAAAAAAAAAAGATTGGGATGTGTTTTGTCTCGTCAAGATTGTTCTGTACACAGGAGACGTCTGTCTATGGTTCTGCTGCTTTGTCATATTAAGGGCAAAAAATGTAGTCTTTGAGAGGATGGTGATTGTATATAATGAGGGAGCGATACAGTCATCTGTGACATGGTAGATATATACATGGTGCAGTGATAGTCTTAATGATACACTTCATGTAAATGGCACGTCTTACAGTCAGGAAAAGGTTATAACTCACAACAAAGTGATCTGATAATTTGTGTGATACAACCAACTCTAAAAGAGCTACAACTCAGATTTTAATTCCATTAATGCTACAAAAGGAATTATTATATGATACCTTTAGATGTCTTAACTCTTCCTCTAGGGCAGCGGTCCCCAATATTTCTTTTGCCACGGCCCGGCAAGGCGCTGTTTGCTGTACTATAGAGAGTGTAGAGGGGGGGGATCATAAATAGTGTAGAGCTAGGAGCCACAACACTGTGGCCAGATCGTGGACCGACAAAAGACCCCCAACGGCCCGGTCCGCGGACTGGTGGTTGGGGACCCCTGCTCTAGGGAATATACATATTATTCACCCAGACATAGATCCTTTTCACGTATAGATCTTTTTGTGGTAGATCGCTGGATTCTTACATCAATCACATCCTCCACTATAGAAGCAGTCTCCTGGTCTGATCACTCTCTGATTACTATGACACTTGCACAAATGATACTTCCTCACATAAATGGCGAAATAATGTATTTCTCTTTTCCTTACCAACTTATAACTGTAAGCTGGAAAATGCTATCACTGAATATTTCCAATTCAATTCTGTTTCTACATACAGTCATATGAAAAAGTTTGGGCACCCCTATTAATCTTAATCATTTTTAGTTCTAAATATTTGGGTGTTTGCAACAGCCATTTCAATTTGATATATCTAATAACTGATGGACACAGTAATATTTCAGGATTGAAATGAGGTTTATTGTACTAACAGAAAATGTGCAATATGCACTAAACCAAAATTTGACCGGTGCAAAAATTTGGGTACCCTTATCATTTTATTGATTTGAATACTCCTAACTACTTTTTACTGACTTACTGAAGCACAAAATTGGTTTTGTAACCTCACTGAGCTTTGAACTTCATAGCCAGGTGTATCCAATCATGAGAAAAGGTATTTAAGGTGGCCAATTGCAAGTTGTTCTCCTATTTGAATCTCCTCTGAAGAGTGGCATCATGGGCTCCTCAAAACAACTCTCAAATGATCTGAAAACAAAGATTGTTCAACATAGTTGTTCAGGGGAAGGATACAAAAAGTTGTCTCAGAGATTTAACCTGTCAGTTTCCACTGTGAGGAACATAGTAAGGAAATGGAAGACCACAGGGACAGTTCTTGTTAAGCCCAGAAGTGGCAGGCAAGGAAAATATCAGAAAGGCAGAGAAGAAGAATGGTGAGAACAGTCAAGGACAATCCACAGACCACCTCCAAAGAGCTGCAGCATCATCTTGCTGCAGATGGTGTCACTGTGCATCGGTCAACAATACAGCACACTTTGCACAAGGAGAAGCTGTATGGGAGAGTGATGCGAAAGAAGCCGTTTCTGAAAGCACGCCACAAACAGAGTCGCCTGAGGTATGCAAAAGCACATTTGGACAAGCCAGCTTCATTTTAGAAGAAGGTCCTGTGGACTGATGAAACAAAGATTGAGTTGTTTGGTCATACAAAAAGGCGTTATGCATGGCGTCAAAAAAACACAGCATTCCAAGAAAAACACTTGCTACCCACTGTAAAATTTGGTGGAGGTTCCATCATGCTTTGGGGGTGTGTGGCCAATGCCGGCACCGGGAATCTTGTTAAAGTTGAGGGTCGCATGGATTCAACTCAGTATCAGCAGATTCTTGAGAATAATGTACAAGAATCAGTGACGAATTTGAAGTTATGTCGGGGATGGATATTTCAGCAAGACAATGATCCAAAACACAGCTCCAAATCTACTCAGGCATTCATGCAGAGGAACAATTACAATGTTCTGGAATGGCCATCCCAGTCCCCAGACCTGAATATCATTGAACATCTGTGGGATAATTTGAAGCGGGCTGTCCATGCTCGGCGACCATCAAACTTAACTGAACTGGAATTGTTTTGTAAAGAGGAATGGTCAAAAATACCTTCATCCAGGATCCAGGAACTGATTAAAAGCTACAGGAAGCGACTAGAGGCTGTTATTTTTGCAAAAGGAGGATCTACTAAATATTAATGTCACTTTTCTGTTGAGGTGCCCATACTTTTGCACCGGTCAAATTTTGGTTTAATGCATGTTGCACATTTTCTGTTAGTACAATAAACCTCATTTCAATCCTGAAATATTACTGTGTCCATCAGTTATTAGATATATCAAATTGAAATGGCTGTTGCAAACACCCAAATATTTAGAACTAAAAATGATTAAGATTAATAGGGGCGCCCAAACTTTTTCATATGACTGTAAGACCCATCCGTATTATGGAATGCCCATAAGGCAGATATACGGGGAAATATGATTCAGCAATTTACTCAATAGCAAAAAAAAGCACTGGATGATGTTCTCAAAGACATAGCAATAGTGTAACAAAAACAGCAAATTAATCCTTCAACAGAAGTGCATAAATAACTTTATGACACTTCAATATATAGTACGTTCTCTTCTTATGGAAGAATATGATAGGAAATTTAAGTTATTAGGTATAGCCCACTATACCACAAATAATAAAGTAAGTCTATGGCCAGTAATATTAATCAAAAACAGCGTAGGTCTACTATAGCATACTTAGAAGATTCAGTGGGTAATAAAACTAGCCGCCCACAAGACATACCGTAATTAATCAGTTTGGCAGATTCTACTCGTCCCTTTATAATTTGAAAAAAGATTGAAATATTTTTCATCCTTCTGAAGCTTCTATTAAAACCTTTCTTGACAGTATCAATCTCCCTACTTTATCTGTGCAACAACAGTCATTTTTAAATAGTCCCATAACTCAAGAAGAAGTAAGTAGTGTCATAAAGTCTCTGGAAAAACAAAAGTCCCCAGGCCCAGAGCGCCTCTCAAATGAGTATTATCAAATGTTCTTACCATCTTTGGGATGCCATTTAACCATGCAATGTCAGTAGGGTCCCTCCCAAGAGAAATGTTACAGGTCACTACCTAAACCTGATAAATCCCCAACCTCTGCTGCTAATTTTCGCCCAATTTCTTTATTAAACTCAAATACTAAAATATATGCAAAAATATTAGCTAATAGACTTTTGAAGGTTGTTCCAGAATTTATTCATACTCTATTGATCAAGTAGGATTAATAAAAGGTAGGCAGACAGATGGCACACACCGTATTCTGAATATAATGTTTAGGATGTGGAATCCTATCAGATACCTTCTCTGCTCCTTATATTGGATGCAGAGAAGACATTCAACAGGATCCATTGGGACTTTGTTGTCGCTACTATGTCCAAATTTGGCTTTATAGGCGCCATAGTTGATGAGATCAGGGCACTGTATACTTTTCCAGCGACTAGAGTGTGGGTTAATAGTACTCTCTCAGACTCTTTTCAGACAACGAATGGCACCCGCCAGGGTTGTCCATTGTCACCATTAATTTTCTGTTGCTATGGAGCCCGTGGTGGAGGCCGTTCAAATGAATCCTTTGATAACTGGAATATCTATAGGGCATACACAGCATAAGTTGGGACTATTTGCAGACGACATTGTATTTATGATTACTAACCTTGTCTCTTCATTGAGGGAAGTTAAGAGACAGTGTTGTTTGGAGCAGCCTCATATTATAAAATACATTCAAACAAATCACAGATGTTGAGCTCAAATATATATCATAGTCTTAAAAATCAAATATCTTTGAAATTTCCACACCAATGGCAAACTTCAATATCTTATCTGGGCATACAACTTTGTTTCCCCTTAAAGAGGACCTTTCCCGTCCTCATGTATATGCGGTTTTACATACCGCTAGAAAGCTGACAGCACGTTGAATTCAGCGCACTATCGGTTTTCCCATTATATGCCCCTGGGCTGGAGACATCCTGACAGTCTAGCTGCACTGTGAGGACCGCCCTCCCTGACAGTTCTCGTCTATAGCCCTGTACTGTCATCACTGGACTGTAAGGAACGCCCCCTCTGACAGTACTCGGCTAAGCCTATGTGGAACTTAGCATGTAAATGGGCGATGAGATCCTCACTTTCTGCCACACTGATTGAATCCCATTTAAATTACTGGTACTTTACATACCATACCATACATACTGGTACCACTTAGGTGGTACTATACACCTATGAAATTTGCAAAAAAAATTTAGCTTATGCTGGAGAAATTGCGGGAGTATAGGTGAATTGCAAATGTCTTTGACTTCTGGAGGGAAGTTTTTGAACTACTTGGGCAACTGACAGGAATAAATATTATCTCTAATGCCCCATTAGCCCTGTTATTTTTGGGGTTAGATCAATACCCAGTTAAATATAGCTCATTGGGGGGGCGTGGCTAGCGCGCGACATGGACGGTCGCATGTGAGCGGAGCTCCGGCTAGAGCCGCTCATCCATCCTGAAATCCATCCTTGCTTACCGGTGCCCGGGTTCGCTGTCCGCTGGAACGCACTTCTGAGGCCCTCCTCCTGGTTCCAGAGCTCCCGTTCTGCCGGTGTCCTTCTCCGTTGGGTAGTAGTCGGTGATCGCTACACGTGGCCGGCGGCCATACACTCCCACCGCCGCTGCCGGAGCCGCTCTGTCCCGCGCTGCTGTGGCCTGGAGCTGGGGTGGAGCTGCCGTTCTGGGGCTGCGCTCGTGGGCCGGCCTGGGCTGTGCAGGCACCGCTGGGGCCGCTGGTCCTGCTGGCACCCGGACGGCAGTCTCCCCTTTCTCCACGTGGCGGGCGGCCATTTTAACCCTGACCGGTTTGGCCATCTGCTGATGAGGGGGCGCTGAGTCTGGCGTTCCTGGCGAGCTGAGCCTATCTCTGACGGTTCCTTCTATCCCTGCCTGGAAGTTTGGGAGCCGGCATTCCTCTCTCCTGCTTGCTGCTGGGCACGATAGGACCATCCCCTGGCTCCTCTGGGCAGTAGTGCAAGGCAATATCTGTGGCAGCCATCAACTGTCTCTGACCCATTGAAGGTGTGCGCCTCTGTACGATTTATCGTCCTGCTGACTGCTTCTCTGGAAGGCTTTACTTATAATCCAATGACGGTTGCTGTATGTGCTACTGGACTGTTGAGTTACCATCTGTCCTCCTCTAGTTCCTCCTGGCAATCTATCTACTCCATCACTTCGCTACTGGCCTTCTTGGAGGCCTTACTTATAATCCAGTGACTGTTGCTATCGGCACTATTGGATCGCTGAGTTGTCATCCGTTCCCTCTTAGTTCCTCCTGGCAATCTATTTATTTCATTACTCTGCTGACGGCTCTCTCTTGGAGACATCGCTCATAATCCAGAGTCTGTTGCCATCGATACTATTGGACTGTTGAGTTACTGTCTGTCCTCGGCTGGCTTATTGGCCCTTGTGGCCTGACATAGAGGCTCCTACTGTGCAACTGCTATTAGCCAGAGACCTTGTCTATAATCCTCTGGGGCCGGCCAGGTCTTGCTACAATCACACCTCCTCCTCTGCCAACATATCCACCCGTACGGAACGCAGGAAGAGCGGCCGCCGACTCTCTAAAATGAGTCGCCCGCAATCAACCTCTGTCTCTGATCGCCTGAGGGGGTTCTCCAGGGCAGCATCCTCTTCTACATCACCATCGCTTGAGGCAGCCTCTCCTGCCCTTCCAGAGGAGGACCCCGAGCCCACTTTAAAGCAAGTTACTGGACAGCTACTGGAGGCGATCCATGCCGGCACTTCCTCGCTGACCGGGAAAATTGAGGAGGTAAAAATCGACCTGGGCCTGCTCCGTCAGGACTTTCAGACCTTGCGAGGCAGGGTGTGTGAGGTGGAGGATCGGGTCTCTCAGGTAGAGGACACTGTTAACCCACTTCCTGCCAAACTCCAGGAGCTGGAGAGAGCTGCAAGTTTGTGGACCCAGCGTGCGGATGACTTGGAGAATAGATTGCGACGAAACAACCTCCGTATCCTGGGCCTGCCGGAGCGGGCGGAGGGTGAAGATCCTCGGGCCTTTGTGGAGGGGTGGCTGAAAAATGTCCTGCCGGAGGCTCACTTCTCACCAATATTTGCAGTGGAACGGGCCCATAGGGTTCCGGCTAAACCGCCGCCTCAGGGCGCACCTCCTCGACCCTTGTTGGCCCGTCTGATTAACAGCACGGATCGGGATACGGCGTTGCGGGCTGCGCGCCAGGCCGGCGAGCTTAAGTACAACGGAGCAGCAGTGGCCATGTTTCCAGATTTCTCGGCGGCTCTCCAGAAGACCCGAGCATCCTTCGTGGCCGTTAAGAGGCGGTTGAGAGAAAAGGCTATACAATACTCCATGATTTACCCAGCACGTCTTCGGGTCGTCCATGACGGCAGGTCCCTTTTCTTTACTTCACCGAGGGATGTGGAGGACTGGCTATCTCTTCTTCCTCGATCTCCGAGACGATGATCCTGACGGCGTGTGGTGAGAGGTCCGATCGGACCATACATAAGGACTTATGTATTACGGGATGCTCTTGTTTATTGCATAAGTAGTTTTATGAAAAGTGCGGTTCTGTTATTATAGTATCCTGTAGTCTTATAGTTACCTGGGCTGGCGACCCCCGGGGCGCCGGTGTATCTCATTTACTCATGTGAACCTGGCTCTGTTGAATAGTATATCTCCTAGCCTAGTGATTATCCATACCTTTAAGACAGTGCCCCGTATACCAACCACTTTGGGTGCACTTCTTCCCCCGTTAATTGTAGCCACGGTTAATTTAACAAATATTGTTTGTTTATGCCAGTAGTATGTCTCACACCCTTTAGGGGTGTAATGGTTCATTTCGTTTGTATATTGTTCTTAGGTTGCTGCACACCACTTTGTGTCTCACTCAGCCACGCACTACACACTCATAGGCGGGTCACATTTGGGGTCCTGAATTGCCATGATTACATTACACTCTTAGACGACCATGGCGTCCTTTAGTGTACTATCTTGGAATGTGAGGGGCCTGGGTAGCCCACGAAAGAGGTCGTTGGTTTTCTCTCAGATTAGGAGGGCTGACCCACACCTCATATGCCTTCAGGAAACTCATTTGGTTCCAGATAATTCCAGGCGACTTCAGAAGCCATGGGTTCAGTGGGCGGCTCACTCTACACACACTTCCTATTCCAGGGGGGTGTCCATCTTGGTGCATCGTAGACTCAGGTGGGAGCCAGGCCTCATTGTAAGGGACCCCGAGGGACGATACGTTTTTGTCCAGGCCTGGGTTGACTCTGTCCTGTATGTTATCCTGGGTGTGTACTTGCCACCGGCGTCTGATCTTGCTGTGCTCCAGCAGGCTGCGCAGTTTGCGACCCGATTCCCTGGGGCTATTGCATTATGTTTGGGTGACTTTAACAAAGTTATGGATATTGCATTGGATCGGTTCTCCGCGGAGCCAGGTTCCCCCTCTCTGCCTCGCCCTACTACAATGGCCGGAGTGATCCGTGAATTGGGGTGGTTGGATTTGTGGCGGGTCCGGTTTCCGGAGGCCCGCACCTTTTCCTGTCACTCTGCCAACAGACATACTCTGTCCAGGATTGACCATGCTTTTGGAAATACTAAAGCATATTCTTTGTTGCAGACCATATCCTATTTACCCAGGGCAGTGTCTGATCATTCCCCGTTGTTGGTCCAATTAAATAGTAGTACGGCTGCTAAGCCACGACAGGGTTGGCGAATCCACCCATTTTGGTTGAAACTATTTGTACCACATGATCGAATACCTGATCAACTTCAGACGTTTTTGACCATTAATTCCCCAAACACTTCTCCGCTCCTCTTATGGGAAACTATGAAGGCATATCTTAGGGGTTGTATTAAGTCCTCCATTTCCTTTGTAAAGAGGGAATCCTCGCTGTTGGAGACCACCTTGGCGACCCAGTGTGCCTCGCTCGAAGCCGCATACGTGGCTAATCCAACTGATGAGGCTAGGTCTCAATGGTTGCAGACGGGTAGACAATATCTGCATATACTGCATGACAAGGCACGTAGGTCTCTGTTTTTTAGCAAACAGAAGTTTTACGAACTCGGCAACCAGTCGAGCAGCTTTCTAGCTCAACTAATACATCAAAACACAGCCTCACCTGCCATACTACGAGTGCATTCAGAGACGGGGGAGGTACTGTCCAATAGCTTGGCCATTAGTGACAGATTTTATAGGTATTACAGTGAGTTATACCTCTCCAAGCTTAGAGTCACTGACGGAGAGCTTGCCACCTATTTGGGCTTGATCCCCCTTCCTACATTGTCAGAAGACCAACGTGAATTTTTAGATTCCCCTTTTACGCTAGAGGAGCTATCGGGGGCCCTGGCAGATATGGCAAGGGGCAAATCGCCGGGTCCGGACGGCATCCCGGTGGAGGTTTATGCCCAGTATGGGGGCCTGCTTCTCCCGGTGTTGCTTGACTGTTATAACGCTGCCTTTGTGGGTCCCAGTCTCCCGGAGTCCTTTTATGACGCCACCATTATCCTGTTACTTAAGCCCGACAAGGATCCGCTGGACTGTGGCTCATATAGGCCTATATCACTGCTTAATATAGATTATAAACTCCTTACTAAAATGTTGGCGAAAAGGCTAAATTCTGTTGTTCTCGACCTTGTCCATCCGGATCAGACAGGCTTTATGCCTGGAAAATCCACATCGGATAATCTTAGAAGGGCTCAGGTGATAACTCAGATTGGGGCATCATCCTCACATGACTGGGCGATGGCTTCTTTAGATGCAACAAAGGCGTTCGACTCTGTCGAGTGGCCTTTTCTATTGCAGGTGTTGCGAGGATACGGATTTGGAGAGGGGTTTGTTACCTGGATTTCCCTTCTATACTGTTCCCCTAGAGCGGCACTGTCCATTAATGGCGCATTGTCTTCCTACTTTCCTTTGGGTAGGGGTACAAGACAAGGATGTCCATTGTCACCGCTACTGTTTGCTCTGGCGGTGGAACCCTTGGCAATACTGCTTCGGAATGACCCCATATATAAAGGCATAGTGATAGGCACCCGGGAGGAGAGAACAGCACTATATGCCGATGACTTACTCCTGTTTATGAGCGACCCCTCCCGGTCTCTGCCCAGAGCCATGGCTATAATTGATGAATTTGGTAATTACTCTGGCCTACGGACCAATTGGGCTAAGTCCTCATACATGCATATTGGCCGTGCGTCAAGTGTAGCTGAGGGGAATGTGGTATGTGGATTGACTACAGTCTCAACCTGCAAATATCTGGGCATCTTTATATCTAGGGACCATAGGTGTTTTTTGGAACAGAACATCTTTCCGCTCATCTCGCACTTTAGGGTTAAGTTTAATCTTTGGGCTACACTGCCTTTGTCGGTGGCTGGTAGAATCAACCTAGTTAAAATGATAGTACTACCCAAATGTCTATATGCTATAAGCCATTCTGCTGTGTCCGTGCCCCTTAGATTTTTTAAACAAATGGACTCCCTCATTATCTCCTTTATATGGGGAAACTCTAGATCTAAGCTTAGGTTGTCATCTCTACAACGACCGAAGCAGCTCGGGGGCACATCACTCCCTGATCTGTTTCTTTACTACCTAGCAGGACAGCTCCGTTTTATTAGGAAGTGGCTCTCATCTGATTCCCTACCGGGGTCCGAGGCACATCTGGCTCACCACCTGGGTCTGCATAATCTGTGGCCGGTGTTGGAACACCCGGCCTTGTTTAGGGGGAAATTGTTGCCCATCCATGCCCTGGCGGGACAGGTCTGGCGTCAGGCGAAAAAGGTGTCCACTTATTCTGATATACCTGCGGAGACCCCGCTTTGGCACAACCCTGGTCTGCCGACGTTATTTGCCCTGCCTGGCGCCCGGGCCTGGTCGCAGTATGGCGTGTCCTCTCTTAGTGACCTGTACATACAAGGGGTTTTTAAAACGTTTGACTCGCTAAGCTCCTCCTATGGCATCCCTAGAACGCAGTTCTTTAGATATCTACAGATTAGACATGCACTTTCTTCTCAGTTCCCGGATCGATTGGACAATATATCTGAGTATCCGCTTATCGGCATACTTCGCTCACAGGGCCCTGGGGGTTTGATATCTACTTTATATGCACATCTGATACAGGCCAGGGTGTCCACTTTGGACGCCCCGGCCTTGACGCGATGGAGCATAAATATCCCAACTCTCACAGATGAGATGTTTCAAGATATCCTTGAATCTCCTCAACATGTGTCACCTTCAGCTAACAACAAACTGATTCAAACGTATATTCTACACCAATGTTACTTGACACCTTCCCGTCTATACAAAATGGGACGTCTGCCCAACCCCGGATGCCTTAGGTGTCTTTGTCCACAGGCAGACTTTTGGCATATGATTTGGGAATGTCCGATCATACAATGTTTTTGGAAAGGGGTCGTGGATCTCCTGGCGGAAGTTCTGGCTAAACCTATACCATTAACCCCAGAGATATGCCTTTTCGGCGTATTAGATGAAGAAATATGGCAACACCATGTTAGAATCCTTTTGAGGGAGTCTTTATTTTATGCTAGGAAAGCTATCGCACTGCGATGGATGGCTCCGAAACCCCCATCAGTATCTCAGTGGAAGAAACTTGTTAATACTGTTCTTCCTTATAACCAGATTGTGTATAAAGGGAGAGGGTGCCCTCAGAAATTCCATAAGGTGTGGGGAACATGGTGCAATTCTCCGGTAACCCAATATACGGCTCCCTCATTGCGCTCTGCCATTAATTTACTCATGCCGTGAGGGGCGCGAGACACCGGGAGTATCCACGACCTCTCATTTTGGAGTGTATCCTTGTTGTTACCCTTGACTTATTGACTGCATGTTTTGTACATGATAACTGATGTATACAGTATTACGCATGTCCTGATTATATTCTTTCTGTACCGAGTCTATGTTATATGGTCCGGATGGGACGAGGACCTGGCGAGGTGGGATGTGGTGCGTTGAGTGAATTTACATTGAAATTCTCGTTTTTTGGTGCGCAACATGTTATGTATTTGTTTTGATCTCTTTTCCTTTGTCTGATACGCAATTTTCAATAAAACGAGTTTAAAATATAGCTCATTGGTGGGACATTTGTTGCTTTCTGCTAAATTATTGGTGGCTCGAAGATGGAAATCTCAAACTATTCCAACTCGTTCTTCATCAATTGATATCATGACAGAACACTGTATCTATGAAAAAATGTTTGCTACAAGCATTAATAGGCTTTGAGCCTTCATAGACATCTGGTTGCTATGGATACACATGTTTCCAAACACTCCTATTGATATTCCGGGTCTGAATTGTTAATTTGTGAATGTGTTTGTAGATGATTCTACGTTGATAATTATAAGAAATGGTCTCCCTTTTTTATATATTTATATATAAATAGTTGATATGTGTTTGTAATGTCGTGTTTTTTCTTATATGGAAAATTAATAAACAAAATAAATGGAAAGCAAAAAAAAAAAGTATAGAGATGTAGCAGTGTCCAGTGACTGTATCCACAGCTGTCTGTGACCTATAACCCTGATCACATGGTTTGCTATTTACTATGGATTAACAGTATAACTTACCATCCACCAATTGTCTTTTTTACACCTGGAATAGAATAAAATGGATTTAGTAGGAATTACACATCAGATTGATGGGGTTTACAATTCTCTTTTCTTCATTTTCTCCATTTTGTTAATTGACCAATATAAAATATTAACCCTTCTATTTCTGAAAACATTCTTACTTTGAAGCATTTTTATCCCCGCACCTGCCTAAAACTTTTGCAAAGTACTGTATATATCAGTCTGCAACTCCTTTTGCTCTATGACATGATGCCTAAGATTGAATAGCATTTTCCATGTGACAGGTTTGCTTTACCGGTGCCTATGAGAGTAATGTGCTGAGTGTCTTTTTACCATTGTGTCTCATGTGAAGTTTTAGAAAATATATGACTATGGGGTCTATCACATATGGATGTATTGTAGAATATTTTAATCCAGATTTAATTTGTTACGAGTGTGAAAATTGTCCTGGCAGGAAATGGGTTAAGACCTTGACACTCACCTATATGTAGGGGTCCGCTGCTTCTCTCTATAGGAGCCTCCAGGCTGGGATGTTCCACTCTACAGAGGATTTCTGATCCTTGGTCTGATCTTATTAATGGGGTAAAAGTCAATGAAGCATCACAGTAGTAAGTGTTATCTCTCTTCTTCTTATATGATATCGTGTAATTTCTGTCTGTCTTCACTGTTTCTTCGTGCAGAGCTGTCAGGTTTCCATCCTTCAGTGTGATCCAGGTAACAGATAGAAGATCAGGGAAATATCCGGATACATTACAGGTCAGTGTGGCTTTTGACTCATCTTCCAGCTCGGGGAGGTTGATGGATCCAACATGTGGACGCCAGGGCAGATCTGTAAGAGATGTGGACTAAGATGAGTTATTTACAATGGACTCTATAGGAGTGAGCCAGACTTTCTGTGGCTCATGAATATTGTGATGTCACATGCAGTTTATATACACATACTGTATTGATACACTCAGACCATATTGGTACAGCCCAAGTTCCCACTAGCTGCAGATATCTGGTAGAACTAACCCATTTTATTTGTATACTTTAAAAGACTGGTGAGGTTTGTGTTCATGTGTTTAATGAAAACTGTTTCTTTTTTTGTGTGTGTTCACATTATGCTCTTTTTTTATCTACTCACTGTCTGCCCTTTTACTGAGTGTATATAATAGATACACTGTAGCAGGAAGATAGTCAGTTAACATAATACAGGATGTAAAACTCCAGCTATGTGCTAGGGAAACAGTATATGGCGATAAGTCAGACAGTGAGGGGATAATGTTGGTTAGTCAGGGACACAAGTGCACAAGAGGTGCCCAAAACCAAGATCCATAATAGACATGTAAGAAGTAGAGTTGGTGCGCGGGGGTTTTGCAATTGTTAATTGATCAGTTTTACAGAAGCAGTTTATTTCTCCTTGCAGAGGGTTACAGACTAAACATTACACAAACACAGTCCTGGGCAGCACAGACATGTATTTAGGTCACAGAGACTCTCCTTGTCTCACCCTCCAGTACACGCCTTTCCTTCATAACTCAGGATCGTATCCACACAAGTCATCCCCATACTCATCCTGTTCTCCCTCTCCAGGACTCAGAAAGCTACTGTCTTCTTTCTCCTTGGGGAACAAATTTTTAACAGCCTGGTCTACTGGTGCTGATCAGAGCCTTCCCCCAATATATGGCAAATCCTGTTTTTTGGCTCTATTCAGATCATGTGTTTTTTACATCAGTTTAACAGATGGCAAAAAAACGAATGCAAAAAATAGACACAAATAGATGGCCATCCGTTTACATAGACATCAATGTTAAAAAAAAAAAAAAAATGGATCAGTTTCTATCTGTTTTTTTTAGATGGACATAAAAGTATGGTATACTACATATTTGTGTCCTTTAAAATAAAAAACCAACAGAAACAGATGTTTTTTTGTTTGTTTTTTTTTTAACATTGATGACTATGTAAACGGATGGCCTTCCATTTGCATCTGTTTTTGCATCAATTAAACGAATGTAAAAAACATGATCTGAATAGAGCCTAAGGTTGGTTCTTAAAGGGAATGTGTTGCCAGACAATATCTTATTTTTTTTTAATCAAGATTTATGTTAAACATTTTTTCAAAGAATTTTTGTTGAGGTTTTTAACAGTTTCCCAAATGTTATATCTATATTTTAAAAATTCTTAAACATCCTGCCGTTCTGAATCTGGCCACTAAGCCAAATAATATACTGAGACTTCTTGTTTTCTTTGCAGCAGCCACCTCACTTTTCAGCACACTGATATCTTGTATATGTAGATAAAACACAGAATCCACCAGTCACAATAGAGGATTTCACAGATTATCCACTTCCCCCTCTCTGTGCAATGACCTCTGCAGAGGTCACTGAGCATGCCTAGAAAACTCTCCTATAGAAGTCAATAGAGTCTGCTCCAGACCATTGTGTCTATGGTTCATGGTCCATCTTCAGGACTCAGGAAGTAACAAACTATTGTAGGCTTAGTGGCAGGAGTTGGAATTGCAAAATTTTAGTTTGTTTTTTTTAAAAATAATAACATGGAACATTAAAAACAACGTGTTTTAAATAAGGTTTTTATATTATTTCCTGATGAAACTTTCCCTTTAAGTACCTTCCCTTTAAGAAGACAATGGGGAGGGAAAAATGTCCACCTAAGAGTAGCAAGAACCAGGCACAGTCAAAACAGTGCAGTTAAGCCCCAACCAGCTGGTAAGGTGCTATCTCCACAGACAGACATGACAGAGATGATCAGTGTTACCTCTGATACTCAGTGATTTTGTCTCTGGTACCTCCATAGTCTTGTGTTTCCACTCTACAATGACTTTCATCTCTGGATCATTGAATGGATGAACAGGAATCTGCACAACACTGGTGACATCATATGTGAGATTATTGTCCTGTGTTGTGGTTGTTTTCTCATCTGATAATCCATATTTACCAGACTTGTTTTCCCAGTGCCAGGAAATGTTTATGTCTTTAGGGTAAAACTTCTGTAGATTCAGAGAGAACTGAACACGAGATTTATCTGCCATAGAGATCTCTATAGGTGAGAACATCTGGGGTTTAGCTGGAAGAGAAGACAAAGAGTCTGTACTGGGCGTAATGAATTGTCTTATACAGGATTACAGTTTTTCCCAAGATCTAAAAATCATATTTAAAGGGGCTGTCCAGGAAATACAGTTTTTTTTTTCCAGGAGGCCAGGGAAGATGATGATAAAAAAATATATATATATACACCTGTCCCCAGTGTTTTGATGTCCCAGGCCAATGTCCGGTCCAGCAGCTCCCAGGGGCTTGTTCTGGCGGCCGCTGATGGGCCTCAGACTTTTGCCGAAACGCTGCAGGACTGGACAATGGCATGGGACACTGGAGCACCAGGGACAGGTGTGTATGAGTTGTTTTGGGGGGTTTTTCCCAGGCCTTCAGGAAAAATAAATGTATTTCCTGGACAGCACCTTTAAACACTTATACAATCACTTATGTACTGTAGTACAATTATTGTGAATTATTATTTGCTAAAGGGGACATTGGCTGTGTGAAAGCTGACTTCAGCGCACTGTAAGCTTTCTAGCAGTATATAACACCGCCGACATGAAAGGACATGAAATGTCCTCTTTAATATAATTAAAGGGGTTGTCTAGTTTCAGACCAATATTGAGAGAAGAACACACAGGTGCACAGCTCGTTACCGGGCAGATGTCTGATTACTGAGATGTGACTATATAGATCATGGTCATGTGATGAACACGGACCGATTTTCATCCACTGGGAGTAAGCGGAGTGAATGACAGTAAGCAGAGTTCTAGAAAATTGCGAGGAATTGTTACAGAAAGTATATTGGAAAATTGTACAATTTTGTTATTAAACAAACAATAATATTAGTCTCTCAATGTCGGTCTGAAACTGGACAATACTCCATCTCCAGCAGTTTAACCCCTCAGATGCTGTGATCAATGGCACCCCCCTTCAACACCTAGGATCCTCTGTGATGAGATAACAGGGTCCAAGGTATTACCAGGCCAGGGCAAAAAGTTAAATAAAGTCTTAAAGAATTTATTAAAAACAGAGTTAAAAAAAACCTTTAGAATTAATAAGTAGTAGTAATAGTAGTAATAGCCTAGAATTTTTAGATGTCTTAGTAACAGCGTCTGAAAGTGGTATTAGAACAGAAGTATTTAGAAAGCCTACCACAGCTAATGCATTATTGTACCTTAACAGTTACCATCCTCAACATGTCAAAACTGCAGTCCCATATGGACAATTCATTAGACTGAACAGGATAAATAATAGTGATGAAGGGCTTCATCGAACAAGCTTAAGAATTAAACATTCGACTACTTGTCAGAGGCCATCCTGAGAGATTAATTCAGAAGGCTTATGATAAAGCCAAAACCCTAAAAAGGGAAAATCTCCTGGTTAATCAATCTAGGAAAAAAGGTCCGGGTAGGTTCAACTTCTCTTTTAAATTTAGTCCAATGGCTGTTCAAATAAAGATGGCAATTAGAAAAAATTGGAACCTTCTGGAGGCGGACCCGATTCTGTTTCCAAAAGCAAATAAGAAACCTTTGATTTTGATTAGACGCAGTAAAACCATAAAAGACCAAGTCATGTCGTCGACTTATGGATAGAGAAAAAACCTGATTAAGTGAGGGATTTCCAAAAGGTAATTTTAGATGCAATAATTGCACTTTTTGTGCATACAATTTTAAAGCCAATGAAATATCTCTGAAATTTGGAGATATTCAACATAAGGTGTGACAAGTGATAACCTGCAAAACGAAATTTGTGGTCTATGCTATTTTTTGTCCTTGTGGATTTTTTTTTTATATAGGCAAGACAATTAGATATCTATATGTAAGATTTCGGGAGCATATGAAATCTATAGTTTCAGGGGAAGGTTCACCCTTAATCCAACACATTAAAGATAAACACAGCGGAGATGCCCGTTGTATGAGTTTTGCAGGCATCGAGCATGTCCCTATTCTGCTACATGGAGGGGACAGACAAAAACTTTTATTACAAAGAGAGGCGAGGTGGATAATTAGGATCAATGCCCTAGGACCTTTGGGTCTAAATGACAGGAATGACATGAGTGTATTTTTATAATTTCTCGTCTAATATACTTTATATATTCATATTTATGGGGTGGTTTCCCTGTTAGATTTATAGATCTTGAAGATTATTTGTGGCCTTGTACATGGGGGCTTTTTGTGCATACGGGTAATAATGTTATAAAGTACTATATATAAAGTTTAGGAATAATATGTACACCCTGTTCAGTGTTTTTTAATGTAGATGGACTATTTCTCTCCCTGGGATATTTAACCCCCACTTTCCAATTATTTTTGTTTATACTTGTATGAGTGACTAATATACTTAATCTTTACTTCTACCCACCGGAGTCATATTGGAGGTTGTAGAGCGGGGGCTCGCCCCTCCGGTCAATGGGAACGTTGTGGGCGGAGTCTTGAGTTAGCGCAGGTAGATTCCGGTTAGTTCGGAGTATAGAGAGCTTCTATGGAGATGCAATGGTAAATAGGAGTGTATAGTTCTCCTTCAGGTCCAGCAGTTTGCCTGGATTACACACATAGGCTGCGCTTGTGCTCAGATGCCCGTGTCAGGCTAACAGTTCTCCTTTTGGTCAGATGATAGTTCGGACCTGTGGACTTTGACAGTCCATAACACCCATCCTCCTAGTGCACATGTATATATATTTACATACTCACCAATCACTTGTAGCCTTTCTGTCCTTCTCTCTATGGGTCTCTCCAGGGAGGGATGGTTCACCACACATATATATTCTGCCCCCTGATGTGTCTTCAGTGTGGGGGTGATGGTCAGACTGGCTGTACACATGTAGGTGTTATCGGTCGCTCTCCTGGATGTTATCCTCTGGTTATCAGCAGTGTCAGTCTCTTCATAGATCTCATCTCCAGCACGTCTCATCCATTTCACAGTGACCGCATCCGGGAAATACTCAGAGATATTACACTGCGGGGTGGCCAGGGTGTTGTGATGTAGACGGGGAATCTGAATGTCTTCTACAGTCATGGCCAAAAGTTTTGAGAATGATACAAATATTAATTTTTACAAAGTCTACTGCTTCAGTTTTTCTAATGGCAATTTGCATATACTCCAGACTGTTATAAAGAGTGATCAGCTTAACAGCAATTAATTGCAAAGTCAATATTTGCCTAGAAAATGAACTTTATCCCCCAAAACACATTTCAACATCATTGCAGCCCTGCCTTAAAAGGACCACCTAACATCGTTTCAGTGATTGCTCCATTAACACAGGTGTGGGTGTTGATGAGGACAGGGCTGGAGATCAATCTGTCATGATTAAGTAAGAATGACACCACTGGACACTTTAAAAGGAGGCTGGTGCTTGCCATCATTGTTTCTCTTCTGTTAACCATGGTTATCTCTAAAGAAACACGTGCAGTCATCATTGCACTGCACAAAAATGGCCTAACTGGGAAGAGTATTGCAGCTAGAAAGATTGCACCTCAGTCAACAATCTATCGCATCATCAAGAACTTCAAGGAGAGAGGTTCCATTGGTGCCAAAAAGGCTCCAGGGCGCCCAAGAAAGACCAGCAAGCGGCAGGACCATCTCTTAAAAGTGTTTCAGCTGCGGGATCGGGCTACCAGCAGTGCAGAGCTTGCTGAGGAATGGCAGCAGGCAGGTGTGAGTGCATCTGCACGCACTGTGAGGCGGAGACTCTTGGAGCAAGGCCTGGTCTCAAGGAGGGCAGCAAAGAAGCCACTTCTCTCCAGAAAAAACATCAGGGACAGACTGATATTCTGCAAAAGGTACAGGGAGTGGACTGCTGAGGACTGGGGTAAAGTCATTTTCTCTGATGAATCCCCTTTTCGATTGTTTGGAACATCTGGAAAACAGCTTATTCGGAGAAGAAGAGGTGAGCGCTACCACCAGTCTTGTCTCATGCCATCTGTAAAGCATCCTGAAACCATTCATGTGTGGGGTTGCTTCTCAGCCAAGGGAATCGGCTCTCTCACAGTCTTGCCTAAAAACACAGCCATGAATAAAGAATGGTACCAGAATGTCCTCCAAGAGCAACTTCTCCCAACCGTCCAAGAGCAGTTTGGCGCTCAACAATGCCTTTTCCAGCATGATGGAGCACCTTGCCATAAAGCAAAGGTGATAACTAAATGGCTCAGGGAACAAAACATAGAGATTTTGGGTCCATGGCCTGGAAACTCCCCAGATCTTAATCCCTTTGAGAACTTGTGGTCAATCATCAAGAGACGGGTGGACAAACAAAAACCAACAAATTCAGACAAAATGAAAGCATTGATTCTGCAAGAATGGACTGCTATCAGTCAGGATTTGGTCCAGAAGTTGATTGAGAGCATGCCAGGGAGAATTGCAGAGGTCCTGAAGAAGAAGGGTCAACACTGCAAATATTGACTTGCTGCATTAACTCATTCTAACTGTCAATATAAGCTTCTGTTACTCATAATATGAATGCAATTCTATTTCTGTATGTGATAAAAACATCTGACAAACACACATAAAAACCAGAGGGCAGCAGATCATGTGAAAATATAATATTTGTGTCATTCTCAAAACTTTTGGCCATGACTGTACAACTGGATTCCATATGTAATCTACAGAACACCACAGGACATTTTGAATAATTTTCAATTGCCAACAAAATTATTACATACCTATATATGTATAAGTGCCAGGATGTGGCTTACGTTACCATTTCATATTTCTAATAATGAACAGGAGACAGTCAAAATGTTTTACCTTCTAAGGAACCTAGATTGTTACATCTACCCTGCTATAAATAAAACATCTCAGCACTAGTGTCTTCCATGGAATGATGGTAGGAAAGATCTATTGCAACAGTATAAACCACAGATCTAGTGAATTTACCTAAAAAAAAAAGTCAGTGGCCAGTCGACCAAATCAAATCATGTAAGCAGCCGTGTGGAAAGTATTTAAAACATAACTTTTATTATATATCTAGATAATAAAATACGGTTACCCAAATAAATCAATCAATATAAAATACACCGTCCATTGTCGGGGTGGAATACGATGGTGTAATTTTATATTGATTGATTGATTTTGGTACCCGTATTTTATTATCTAGATATATATTAAAAGTTAGGAAAGATCTACACTATTTCTCCTGTAGAATATAACACTGTTAATGGGCATCAGGTCTCTCTCCTCACCTTTATCTCTGATAGACAGCTCCCTGGATTCTGGTTCCTCCATAGATTCATGTTCCCAGGTCACTCGTACTCTGAATCCTGGATCCTTGTGACGATCCTCAGAAATTGTGACCTCACTGGAGACGTTGTAGGATCTGTCAGGATTATGTGATATTGAGTCAGTGGATGATACAACTTCTTCTGTTCCTGTCACTCCACATGTCCATACAATCTTGATGGTCTTGGGATAAAATTTCTTCAGATTAAGCAAATACTTCATCGGTCCAGAGATCAATAGACTTCTCATTATTGGTTGTGACAACTTGGGCTTTCCTGAGAAATGAAATGCAAGATAAATAAATTATTAGATGGACTTTTATAAAATCTATTACAGAAGTTGAAAAGGTTTTAAATAGAGATGAGTCAATTTTCAAAATTTGTTATATTTTGGGTTTGGACCAAAACCATATCGCTGGTTTGGACCAAAAGTTCAGTTTGGGTGTAAAACGGCTCATGAACCAAAAGTTCAAATTGCCTTAAATGTCATGTATGACCCTCTGAGGTCTCCTAGGACTCTGTCTAACCCCTTTCTAGCTCTAACGCAAACACAGCCTTAGTAATGTCTAAGTGACAGCAACAGATATGGCTATGGGGAAATGGATGGTAGCCAGTAGTAACTAATAACCTGAAATGTTGGGATTTTTTATGCTTTTTAAAATTTAAAAAATGTACTAAAAGCTATTCCTTTGGGGGGCAGATGCCTGTGGGGGTTTATACACATGTGGTGCTGTTGGAAGAAGCAATGGCTTTTACAAGTGGTAGGTTTGGCATTATTAAAACAAAACTTTCAAATATTATTTCTTTTTTTTTTTTTTTATCAGGAAATAAAAACTAGATGTGCATTTGCTGATGTGTCAGTTTAGCGCTGCAGATGTAAATACTGTCATATTATGTAAAGGGTAGCAAACTGGTCACTTGGACAAAGTGACTGAAAAGAGGCATACAGAAGTACAGACCCCTATAAATGCCACACAGATGATTTAAAATAAATTTCAATTAAAATCTATCTATTCACCCCTTCCCGCCGGTGACATTTTTCGATTTACGTTTTTGACTCCCTGTCTTCCAAACCCCATAACTTTTTTTATTTTTCTGTTCACATGAGGGCTTAATTTTTCTGGGACAAATAGTTCTTTATAATGGTACCGTTTAGTATTCTGTACAATGTACTGTACTGGGAAGCTGGTAGAATTGGAGAAAAAGTGCATTTGTGCGACTTTCTTATGGCCTTCGTTTTTAATGCGTTCACTCTGTAGCCACAATGACATGTCACCTGTATTCTATGTTTCGGTACGATTCCAGGAATATCAAATTTATATGGTTTTATTTACATTTTAGTTTCATTAATTTTTATTCAAGTTTTTAGAATATAAAAATAAAGAACAGTCTCGATATACAGTGTGATATACATTGACATGCACTGTGGTACGCTTTTCTAGATACAATCTTTGAACTGCATATCTCCAAAAACAAATGAGAAATATTACTTATACAATAAACATTAACGATAACATATAACTATTAGGCACACGTCTTAGGGCTATCGTGATTTATGCCCAGGGTAGATGCTCTTTGAACAGTTTTCCCTTCTCCCCTGGGTTTGCGTTCATGCAAATGACATTTGACACATAACTGCGGCGTAGCTGTTCCCTCCCGACTCCTCTGTCAATTGGTTTGGTGAATCTGACACCCATCCCCGTATCTATTACAACCACCTCGAGTGAATTCTTGTAGCACTTTGATGTCTTCTATATAAGGAATCTAGAGTAAATCCACGCATCCCAGACTTTCTCAAATCTGGAAAAAGAATTGTTTCCCATTGCGATTATCCTCTCATAGGAATATGTGTTATTAATGGCTAGTATCAGAGCTGACATGGATGGAGAGGCCGCTGACCTCCATCTCTGTACTAACATCAATTTAGCTATAGTTAAAATTTTACAAATGAGTTGCTTATATTTATTCCACTCTTCAGGGATTCCAATTAGCAGAATAGCCATATGTACCGTATGGGGGAGCTGGAGGCCAAACAGTTCTGAGAGCATGTCAAAGACACTATCCCAGTACCCACGAATTACAGGGCAAGTCCCCAGAATATGAAGGAGGGTTCCTCTGCCTCCACAACCCCTCCAACAATTCCCAGACTGTAAAGTGGACGGGGTCCTGTACCACCGTAAAATGATTTTTGTAGCTGTCTCCACGTGAGTGCTACATTTTAAAGACAAATGGATCAATCTAATCGCTTGCTGCCATTCCTCTGGATTAATAACCATCCCCAGGTCCCTCTCCCAGCAGCGGAACGGGGGTAGACTTAGTAAAAGTCGACACTCCATCCATTTTGTCATATAGAAAGCGCAGTCCTTTCATATTAGTCGATAGCCAGGTGAAGAGTGAGCTACTGTGTGGTAGGGTCGTCACAGGATTTTTAGATATGAAGTGCCATATTTGAAAGTATTTAAGGAAATCGCCTATAGGAATTCCATATTGTTGTCTTAGATCTACAAACGATATAGGTTTTTTAGCATCAGAGTATAGTTGAGAAATCTGTGTGATCCCCCTCGATTCCCAGCCCGAGACCCCCACGTCTTCAACCACCCAGGCCATCAATGACAAAGGCATCTCTTCAATATAAAAATGCTTCATTGAATTTGCTTTCTCATGAAGTAGCTTCCATGCCGTTATCGAGGCACACATAATCGGGGAGAAGGACCTCGGAGCAGGGACACCCCAAAAGGGCAACCATAGCGCATCCTCCAGTTTTAAGGGAGATATAAACGCCTGCTCTATGTGCAACCATGGGACCGAGGTATCTGTTGGCTTCCACCTCGCGCACTGAGCGACCAATGAAGCTATATAATAGTTCCTCACTATTGGTACCCCCAGCCCCCATACCTCCCGTTGCTTAAATAGAAAGCTTTTATTGATTCTAGGTCTCCTTCCATTCCATACGTACTTTGAAATCACCCTTTGTGCTGTTTCAAAAAAGGAATTAGGGATGGGTATCGGGAGTGTGCGGAACAGGTATAAGAGTCTCGGCAATAGCAACATCTTAAAAGCCGCTACCCGTCCTATCCAGGAAACATCTGTTTTGGATAGTCGCTCAGTCTCCTCCTGCAATGTCTTTAACATTGGTGTATAGTTACTTTTGTAAAGAGTCCCCAAGGATGCCGTCACCTGCACTCCCAAATACTGGACGCTGTCCTCCTTCCAATCAAAATCATAAGTCGATTTTAGGTGCTGAAGCAAGGGTGGGGGAACATTTAAAGGCAATGCCTGCGATTTAGCCATGTTTAATTTGTAATACGATAATTGCCCAAATTTATTAATAATTCTCATAAGGCGGGAAATAGATGTGTGCGGTTTGGACAAAGTGAGAATAATATCATCTGCATATAGCGAGATAATATGATATTTATCTCCTATGTCAATGCCTCTTACTCCCGGATCTAGTCTAATTACCTGGGCTAAGGGTTCTATAGAAAGAACAAATATTAGGGGTGACAGGGGGCACCCCTGTCTGGTCCCATTTGTTATTAGGAAAGGATCTGATACTACTCCATTAGTGAACACCCTTGCAGAAGGTGCCGAATACAGCGCCTCAATTGCTCTTAAAATGGCTCCAGAAAACCCCATGTGTCTGAGTACCAGGAAGACATACGACCAGCAAATGCGATTGAACGCCTTTTCTGCGTCTAATGCAAGGACCACTGTCTCAACCCTCCTAGATTCAACATGATGTATTATGTTTAAAATACGTCTAATGTTATCATATGATTGTCTTCCCTTAACAAATCCCACCTGGTCATGTCTTATCAAGCTTGGAAGGCAAACTGCCAATCTACTTGCAATTAGTTTAGCATAAATTTTTAAATCTGTGTTCAATAGCGATATAGGTCTAAAGTTTTGGGGATTGTCGGCGGGTTTGCCAGGCTTTGGCAGTGTAACTACCAAGGCTTCTTGGTTTTCTTTTGGGATGTTACCAGAGTCCACCACCACTGTCAAAAACGACAGTAGTGGGCTCATCAGGACTGAAGTGAAATATTTGTAGTATTCATTAGTAAGGCCGTCAGGGCCCGGAGACTTGTGGGACGGCAAAAATTTAATTATGGCTAACAGCTCTACGGACGTAATAGGTGCATTTAGGGAGTCACTCAGTGAGTGCAGGCAGCTGAGCATCCCTAAGGAACTGCTCAATATCGTAATTGGTTGGAAGGACCATGGAAGAGTCCCCTGCTAAATTATAGAGTCCTTCATAAAAAACCTTAAAGGCATTGGCGTTACCGTTTGGGTCGTAAATTTTATGAGTACCATCTTTACTATGCATAAATGGGATCCTGGATTTGGCATGCTTTTGTTTAAGTCTAGATGCTAAGAGTTTGCCCGCTTTATTAGATTGATAATAATACGTAGCTCTAACCCTTTTTAGGTTCTTCTCATATTTGTGCAATAGACAAGCGGTCAGCTGCTGTCACAGTGCCATCAATTTCGTTGCATTTAAAGGAGAAGGAGACTGTTTGTTGCTAGTATCGATAGTTCTTATTTGACGGAGCAGTCGATCCATTTCTGCCATTCTATTTTTCTTTTCTATATGCCCAAGGCGAATAAACGTACCCCTTATAAAGGCCTTGTGAGAGTTCCATAATATTTCAGGGCTAGGAGCAGAGGGGGCATTAATCTGAAAGAATTCCCTCAGATCATTCTCTAATGTCGCTTTTAGCTTTGGCTGTGACATTACAAATTCATTACACCTCCATACATATGCTCTAGCGGATTCATATTTTTCCGCTATAGACATGGTTATCGCTGCATGGTCTGACCAGGTTATTTGAGATATCTCAGACTGCTTAACAAGGGGAATACTAGATTGCTCGATTAGGAACAAATCTATTCGTGAGTAGCTATTATGGACGATAGAATGATACGTATAGTCTTTTTCGGTGTTATGTAAGATACGCCAGACGTCAAATAGTTCATGGCGCCATAAAGCCTGCGAGAAAGAGGGGTGACGCGTCAATATACCAGAAGTAGTATCTACTAACGGGTCCAGGGCCATATTAAAGTCACCCATTAATATTAGACACCCTTGCTTCTGTTTTTCTACCGCTCTCACAAGTCTCCCTAGAAATGCTACCTGTTTCTTGTTTGGAGCATAGGCTGATACCAGCGTATAAGTGACGTTATTAATAACACAGACCAATATTACAAATCGCCCTCCCGGGTCAGCATAGTGAGGCAACAATTGAAACGCTACTGAATCTCTAATCCCAATTAGGGTCCCTCTGCGCTTTGAGGAGTAGTGAGCATGAAACACATGTGTATAGGCAGGGTTATTAATGCGAAAGGCATCCGCCTTCAAAAGGTGCGTCTCTTGTAGAGCAAAAATGTCACAGTTATGAGCTCGGACCTCACGCCATAAATTGGCTCGTTTTTGAGGGGAGTTCAAACCCCTGACATTCATGGACACAATTTTAAGCACCATGATATATAGTTAGAAATGCTTTAAGAATCTTACCGCAACTACTTATACCAGCAGGTGTCACTGTCATTGCGAGGTGAGGCCATCTCCACCTTCTGTATTCACTTCGCCCAATGTGCCAAAACCAAAAATAAAACAAACCATGCAAATTACATAACCAATGAGTAAACCCTTGTAGTAGAGTCACATAACAGAAAAAAAAAGAACGTGGTACAGCAGACCAGCGGCTGTCTTAATCTTGGGGGGATAAGTTCAACAACAGTGGACATGCGAAATCCCACAGAAAATAAGTCTTTAGCTTTATAGCCCTTTGCGTGGATGTCCTCGGGCCTTCACTTGATGCCAACCTTCCGACACGGGACCGGGTGATTGTTTGGGTGGTACCTCGGCAATCGGAATTTTCCATCTTTTGAGCAGGCTTTTTCCTTCCTCCAGACTTTTGATAACATGCACCATATTATCCCGGGAAATGATCACTCGAACCGGAAATCCCCATTTATATAAGATGTGATGCTGGCGTAAGGCCGTGGTAATAGGGAGGAATTGTCGCCTTTTTTGTAAGGTTACGGCCGATAAATCCGAATAAATGGATATCTTGTGATATGGTTCAGGTAGGCGGTCTACTTTCCGGGATGTCATCAAAACCAGTTCCTTAGTGCGATAGAAATGAATTTTAGCTAAAACATCTCTAGGTATTGCTTCATCTAAATGGGATGGTCTGGGAACCCTGTGAGCTCTATCAATGGTTAGATCTATCGCCGTGAGGTTCGGTATCAGCGATCGGATCAGATCCTGGAGAAATGTCGTTAAATTATTCGTAGATACGGACTCCAGAATCCCTCTAAATTTTAGATTGTTTCGTCGTGAACGATCTTCTAAGTCAGCTATTTTAGCTTTTAAAAACAACACATCTGTCTCCACGTCCTGGTGAGCATCTATAAGCGCATTATGTGAAGTCGCAAATTCCGCCATTTTAGTTTCGACATGGACAGTACGGCTTTTTAATTCCTGAAGATCTTTTTCTAGCGGTTTTACCATGAGAGACATGTCCGTCTTTAATGATTTACAGAAGGCTATAAGCATATTTTTCATGGAGGCCTCAGTTAGTGGATTCTCCGTCTCTGGTATATCTGCAAAAAAATCGATGGATGGAGGAGTAGGCTGTGCACTGACACTCACCTCTTCATCCTGGGAATCGCTATTCTGGAGCCTGGGTCTTTGCTTAACCGGGCTAGCGGTAGGTGACTGAGTCCCCTCCAGGTCAGCGATATGCGTGAGTGTGGAGGCGCCATGTTGCAGAGGCCCGTTATTAGTATAGGCCCCGGCCTGCTGGGGATAAGGCCCAGGTGACTCCGTGCCCGCACTGTCCAGCAGCTGCGGCAAGGAGGGGGCCGAGAGCGCTCTCCTGTGTGCGGAGAGCGCGACGATCTCCTCCGGAGGGTCGCGAGAGGGAGTTGTGGCTCTGGATTCCGCACTTGAGCGCGGGCCGACTCCATTTTGACCTTCCCCTCCCCCGTGCGGGAGGTAAAAGTCGGATATCTTTTGCGGATTCACCGCCGACTTCCTTTTTCTGGGCATCTCCGCAGGTAAGATACCGTCACTATTGAAATCTATGCCCGAAGGGCTTGTCGCTATAAAGGTCGCTAAACAAGACTCTGGCCGGGAGCTCTCAAACTACGCGGCCATCGCTATCCACGGCTAGGCTCCGCCCCCCGGTTTTATTTACATTTTAACCCCTTAACAAAAATCTAAAACTTTGCAAAAAAATTTTTTTCTAAAAGTTGCAATATTCTGACACCCGTACCTTTTTTTGTATTTCTGTCTACGGGATGCATAGGGCAGCTTTTTTTTGCGGGACCAGGTGTACTTTTTAGTTATATCATTTTGGAGAATGTCTATTGCTTTAATCACATTTTATTCTAATTTTTATCAGAGATGAAATAGTGAAAAAAACGGCAGTTCGGCAGTTTTGATTTTTTTTTCCCGCTACGACGTTCACTGTACGGGAAAAATATTTTTATAGGTTTTTAGACCAGGCTTTTTCAGACATAGGGATACCTAATGTGTATGTGTTTCACAGTATTGAAGTACTTTTATATGTGTTCTAGGGAAAGGGGGGTGATTTGAATTTTTTATATTTTAAATTTTTTTTTTTTTTTTTTTTTTTTTTTTTTTTATTGCATTTATTAGACCCTCTAGATGTCTTGAGCCCCAGGGGGTCTGATCACTAATGCATTGCAAAATATCGGCATAGAGCAGCCTTCAATAGAAGGTAATGCCAGACTAGCCTGGGAGTCTTCAATAGCTTTGACCGAGGCGCCAGGGGCCTTAATTCCCGCAATCAGTGCTGACACTGATTGTGGGTATTAGCGATGGGTCTCTTCTGTATATTACTATGGCGTCCGCTCAGCTCCTGATTTAAATACCGGACATCCGTACTACAGATGTGGGGAAGGGGTTACATTGAAAACCTTTGGTTTACTAGTTGTTATCATAGAGGTGACATGCACTAGGCATTACTGCAATCAAAAACAATCTTACCATAAATAGTCTTACAGTGGAAAGTCTTCTCTTCTTTGTGTTTCTTAAAGACTCCTCTACAGATGAAGGTGACATTTCTATGTATTTCCATATGTGGTATGAAGCTCAGTGATGTTAAGTACTGACGTTCCTCTTGTTGTGATTTGATCACATAGGATTTATCCAGTAAACTCTCTGCTTCTTCATGTCCTCTCATCTGAGACGTCTGGATCTCCTGGTCCTCTCCATCTCTTCTTATTAGCCAAGTCACACAGAGGTCCTCGGGGCAGTCATCCACTGTACAGTACAGGGTGGCTTTCTCTCCATCTATCAGTTTAGGAGGTCCCCCGATGTTTGTTACTATAAATGATCCAGTATCTGTCAGAACAGGAGAAGATGATAAAACATTTCCATCTGTTTTATATGACCACATGGACTCACCAGAAGACAATCCTAATCTCAGTACATTACCTTTCCTCCTCAGTTTCCACCACAGAACCAAAGCAATGATAACTATCAGGATAAGTGCAAGGACAGAACAGACAGCAATGATCCCGGCCGAGCTTTTATCTATAGAGGTGAAAGAGAATATGAAAGCACAGAGAACTGAGACTTCTGCAGTGTGAAAGAGTTCCAGTGCTTAAAGGGGTTTTTCTAATTACAAATATATTTAAAAAGGAGTCCCAGCATTAAAAAATGGTGCTCACCTTTCACTAATCCCCTACAAGACTATTTATGGTATCTTTCTCTACACAGAAAATGCCTAGAAATGCCCACACAGCCAATAACTGGCAGCGGCATTCACCAGGGGATTGGTGAGGAGGACCCCATCTATTAGCTATAGCACATCAGATACAGTATTGGGAAATATATTAACTAATCATGACTATGAATATGACTGCTGTGGCCATTTGAGGCTATCCTTATGTTTAAGCCAAAAAAGTAACATATCAGGATTAACTTTAGATCTTTAACCAAACTCTCTAACAATTTTGTCAACCGTCCGTTCATGAGTTGTTTTGGGCCTTAATGGCCAAACCAGCATTACTGAATTTAGGCATGTGCTACCCAGACAACCATACAATAAGACTTTGCCTTATTTTTCACCAGTTTTACAGACATTGTAATCACTGTTACACACACGCTGAACTTCTATTTTATAATATGTTAAAAACATTTTATACCATTTTGTCTTGTGAATAGAGAAGGCAAAACAATAATTCAGAGTTGGAGGGGTTTGAGAAAAAGGAAATGCATAAGCGGAGTCTATGAAACTGGGAAAAGTTGCAGAGGATGCGTCATGTATGTATAATAGTGACCACTAGTTTACTGGCAGATCAACCTTTTTTTTAAGATTTTTTTTACCATCATTTTTGTACATTACTTGTTTCAAAATATCAGTAAAATCTGTCAATGTTAATGTACTTTCACACTACTTATTATCCATATTTATTTGCCAACACGTTTAATTCTATTCATGTGACAGTTTTAATAATTTTTTTGCTGCGATTATTGACTAAATCAAATAATGATAGTACTAGGATGTACGTGCCTATTAGCAAATAATCAAAAGGAACATAGAAGAGTCACTCCCTAACAAAGAACGGATCAAACTAAAATCCAAATCTTTAAGTTATAATTAAAACATAGTAAACACACAAGAAAACTCCTAAAAACACTTCCACAATAACCGTTGGTAGTGGGGAATTGTGTGATAATTTTAAGCAGAAAACTATATCATACCTTTAATAGAGTGGTGCCTAGGTGTTGGGCACCACCATCGGGTTTTTACATAAGGTAGCACTTTAGTAGGTAGTATGAAGCACTGATCCTGGTATCTGAGACACACTGTATAATGCTGCTACCGTAACTAACGCATATAGTGTCAGGCAACAATGTGCCCAAATAAGTGAACTGAAATAATCCGGTGTAGCGGTTGGATGTGGAAAAACAACACATCAACAGCTTAGTTTCCCTGCAAATTCCTAGCCACTACCTACATGGAGGTTACCTAAAAACTCATGTAACTCTCCAATAAATATAACCAGGCAGCTCCCTGGGTCTGCTATAGTTATAAATGTAGCAGACACCATTCAGGGATCAATTAAACTGCCCGCAATGCACAGCACAGTATTGTAGCTATCTCAATCCCCGTCCACCTGTGACGTAGTGCTGACTAGTATTGATGAAGGGGAGTTTATACAACACTAACAAAGTGCTTTGCTCAGGCATCAAAGGCATCAATGCCCGAGTCAAGTTTTTTGTCAGACACACTAAAGCGTTTCTATGTCAGCAGATACAATAAACTCCAACATATCATCAGAAGTACATGCCAAAAACAGAAGAGGTCTATGATAAGTCTTTTTATCTAATAGTGTTTTCCATACGGACCACACCGCTCCCCCATCAGCATCGGTCTTACATAGTAAAGACCCCGCCCCCTTCAGTAGGCATCCTCCAATCAGAAGTACGCTGCCAACCAGGTGATACAGACAAGCCACCAGCTGGATGGGCGTGGGCTCTATTGCGCATGCACAATAATAGACCAATGGGAAGGCCAGATGCCACACTAGTCTCCTCAGAACATCCAACCACAGGCGAGATGTAAACAAAGCATGCGCAGGCATACTAATCATGCTGCCTGCTCAATAACAGGGAGCCAAGTAGCAGGTAAGTATATTCAAAAATGGAACCTAAATACGACACAGTATCTAATCGGCAGGTGAAATACACCAAGAAGCCCCAACAGAGGACAGGAGACCGACAGTGTGCAGTAACACAAACGATTGTTCTAAAATCACTGCAAAAATATGGTTTATCAAAACTGTTGCGTTTGCAATGATTTTTTTATAATCACTTCAGGAAATGCGACAAAAGCTAAATATTTTAATACAAATTTACAGGGGACAAACATCCCTAATAATGCAACTATAGCAATAACCTGGCCACTTGTTGATAACCAGTGGAGGCAGCAGCATAAAGAGATATTACAAGGCTTACCTTTGTAAACCAGATGAAAATCATTCTGAAAAGGTTTCTGTAGAAATTCATGTTGGACTCTACATGAGAAGTTCCTCTCTCTGTCCTCCTCAGTGGGTATTATGGTCACGCTGCTTTTCACATTGTAGGTTCGGTCTGGGTTTCTCCAGTGATTCTCCACTGGAATTTCTTTCAGTTTTTCTCCATCCCTGAACCATTTCACATCAATGTCCACAGGGTAGAATCCAGTGATGGAGCAGCAAAGAACACTCCTCATTCATTACTACTGTCTTATCTGTGATGGTCACCTGTGGAGGAGCTATAAGCTTATACATAAAACACCATTCAAAAAACAGTGCAATAAAAAAAAATTCTACTTTATTAAACTGTGTAATTTTATCTGTACCTGTGTATACTAATGGGGGAAAACCTTTGTGAGCAATAGTGGATATAGGGGAGAAGTGTACTGGAGACTTTGTGATTTTTTGCTGCCCATTTCCTACTGTGGAATCTCAGTTGAAAATCTGCAAAGTGGATGAGATTTGAATAGTGGCCCAGATTTACTAATAGTTACAGAATATAAAACTAGAAAGGCAGTCTGATACTACACCAGATTATCATAGTGACTGATGCTGCATCACACAGTGGCTTGCAAAAGTATTCATACCCTTTGAACTTTTTTACATTTTGTCACCCTACAGCCACAAACTTAAAGGTATTTTATTGACATTTTAAGTGAAAGACCAACACAAAGTAGCAGATAATTGTGAAGTGGAATGAAAATGATACATGGTTTTCAAAATTTTAAACAAAAATCTGAAAAGTGTGACATGCAAAAGTATTCAGCCCCTTGTTAATAGAGTCCAGCTGTGTTATTTAGTCTCAGTATAAATACACCTGTTCTGTGAAGGCCTCAGTGGTTTGTTAGAGAACACTAGTGAACAAACAGCATCATGAAGACCAAAGAACTCATCAGACAGGTTAGAGATAAAGTTGTGGAGAAGTTTAAGCAGGGTTAGGTTATAAAAACATATCTCAAGCTTTGAGCATCCCAAGGAGCGCTGTTCAATCCATCATCCAAAAATGGAAAAAGTATTCTACAACTACAAACCTACTAAGACATGACCGTTCACCTAAACTGACAGATCGAGGAAGGAGAGCACTGGTCAGAGAAGCAGCCAAGAGGCCCATGGTCACCCGGGAGGAGCTGCAGAAATCCACAGCTCAGGTGGGAGAATCTGTCCACAGGACAACTATAAGTCGTGCACTCCACAAATCTAGTCTTTATGGAAGAGTGGCAAGAAGAAAACCATTGCTGAAAGAAAGACATAAGAAGTGCTGTTTGCAGTTTGCCACAAGCCATATAGGGGACACAGCAAACATGTGGAAGAAGGTGCTCTGGTCAGGTGAGACCAAAGTTGGACTGTCAAGGTCTGTAAAGCGCTGCGAAATATGATGGTGCTATATAAGTAACCATAATAAATAAATAAATAAATAACTTTCTGGCCTAAATGCAAAGTGCTATGTGTGGCGGAAAAGTAACCCTGCTCATCCCCCTGAACACACCGTCATCCCCACTGTGACACATGGCGGGGGCAGCATCATGCTGGGGGAGGCTTTTCTTCAGGGACAGGGAAGCTGGTCAGAGGTGATGGGAAGATGGATGGAGCTAAATACAGGGCAATCCTGGAAGAAAACCTGTTGGAGGCTGCAAAAGACTTAAGACTGGGAAGGAGATTCACCTTCCAGCAAGACAATAAACCTAAACATACAGCCAGAATTACAGTGGAATGGTTTAGATCAAAGAATATTCATGTGTTAGAATGGCCCAGTCACAGTCCAGACCTAAATCCCATTGAGCATCTGTGGCAAGACATGAGAATTGTTATTCACAGACGCTCCATCCAATCTGGCTGAGCCTGAGCTATTTTACAAAGAAGAATGGGCAAAAATCTCAGTCTCTAGATGCGCAAAGCTGGTAGAGACAGAGCCCAAAAGACTTGCAGCTGGAATTGCAGTGAAAGGTGGCTCTATAAAGTATCAATATAGGGGGGATGAAGACTTTTGCACGTCACACTTTTCAGATTTTTATTTTAATAAAATTTTGAAAACCATGCATCATTTTCCTTCCACTTCACAATTATGTACTATAATAAAATAAAATACATTTAAGTTTGTAGGTGACAAAATGTGAACAAGTTCAAGGGGTACGAATACTTTTGCAAGCCACTGTAAATCTGGGGCTTCTTTGCACTGCCCAGTCGTGTCTTATACTACCTCTTAGTTGGCTTACTTTGAGCCAAAAATTTTACGCCATGATTTTGGTGCTTTTTTCACATTTAAGCCATGCCCCTTTTCCTGCATAGCCATATTTAATTTTGTAGACAATTAAAAGTTAAACATATTTGCAAATATAAATAATTAAAATTTTTCATCATTTTAAAGATTTTCACTAATCATCTTAGTGGTGACATCTGTTGTCATGATCAGTTAGCAATGGATACGACTATGAATGCAGGAACTTTCTATGGCTGGCACTTGTCAGAAACCCAGCCATGATGTCCTTATTGTTATAAGTGCATGTAGTGTTCCTTCTGGATAACTTGTCCACCATGAATTCTAATCTAGAATTTAACAATTTATGCTAGGTTCATACTAGCGTTCGGGCTTCCATTTTTCAGGTCCGCTTGGGGACCTGATAAACGGAAACCCTATCCTATCCGTGGACCCCATAGACTATTTTATTTTTATACTGAAATCGGCAGAGAGAAAAGTCCTCTTAACTGGGCTATGTAGGGGCCTATAATAGAAGGAAAAACAAACCTCTGTGGCCAAAAACTGGTGAAGCAATGCAGAGATACTCATATTTGTATGGATATGCAAATAAGCTTGAAAGTGCATTGGGGGTGGAGCCTGATTTTCAAGATTTGCTTACAGACAACTATGATGTGGGCAGAGGCAGAAAATGTCACTCATGAGTAAAGGGATAACCAAAGCATGTGCGACTGTTTGTAAGCCAAATCTAGCAAGTCAGGCACCGCCCTGATGTATTTAGGGTATGTTCACACTGCGGAATTTGCTGAGGATTTGGGGGCGGAAAAAAAAAATCTTTAAGCAAATGCAACAGCATCCCGTTTCGGCTAGACCGCGGCTGAATATACGGTTGTGGAAAATGAAGAGGAATTCCTCTTCATTTTCTGCCGCGTGAACATACCCTTACAGGCATACCCATAAAAATATGGTTTTCTATTTATTACATCATTGGTTTGTGGTCACAAAAGTATGTTTCTGCTCCTATTAAAGATCCCAACATGGCACAGTTATTAGTATGGGAGGCATTCTGGAACTGACATACTCCCTTTAAGTCTGTCAATGTAAGAGAGAGCAGGAGACGACTTGTAAAACTTCAGTTCCTTATTTCCTCTCTGCTGAAAGAGCGAGATTACGGTCTGTAGCATAAATGCTGCAATTTGGCAAAAATTGCAGCGTTTTAAATTAACTACAAAGTGGGTGGGATTCTGGCTAATCCCATCCACACATTGCAGAAAATAATCTGCAGCAGAAATGCTGCAATTTCAATAACGATTAAGTTTTTGCAAACCGCAGCATGTCAATTATATCTACGGAAACCCTGGTAGTTTCCGTATAGTTATAATGGAAGCAGAATGTCTGCAGAGGATAACTCTGCAGACTTTCTGTGAAAAGCGCTGCAGGAAGAACCGTGATGCGTTTCTGCCACAGTTTTTCCCGCAGCACTTTGAGACTGAAGCCCATGGGGGTCTTAGCCTAAAGGTCTAAATAACTTGAATATCTCACCTGAACATAGAATTGCGATTTAGACATCCATTGCACTGATGCAAGCTGTCCCTGCTGTATGAGAGTGGAGTGACTATGAGAGTGTACTGACGGAGGTAGCGGGGGGGAGGGGGGTTGGGGCCATATTTATACCCTCATTTTATTGAATTTAATCATTTGTGTGATATGGAAGTTAAAAATAATTGACCTACTTCCAATATCCAACCGAACCTCCTTCTCCTTGCTCTCGGAGCTGTAGATCACTGAACACTTGTACATTCCACCATCTGGTATTTGTACATTAGAGATACTCAGATTAGCAATCCCCATTCTTAAAGCTTCTGTGTTCAGGGAATATCTAGAAGACGTTGTCCTGACAGTTTTATTATAGCTCAGGATTTCCTTATCTTGAAAGTGCCAAAATATCCTGAGATGTGTGAGATCTACATTGTCTAATGTGAACGGGCAAGGAACCAGAGTGTCAGATCCCAGCCTGGCCGCATGTACAGATGGTCCAGTCAGCTCTAGTGAAGACACTGTGAATAATATGTATAACATCATTATATATTATGAAGCACTGGCTTTAATACAACCAGGAGCAACATCTACATGGACATTTATAGATTTATGTTCTTGCATTCTACATGGGTTCCTTCTGTGTTATCCATTTTTTCCCTATGAAGCATAGAAATGGCCCACCAGGGCTCCGGAGAATCCTTTTGTTGGTCCACCTCATTTACTTCTGATTGGGCCCAGTCCACACTGACTGCAGTTAGAGCCTCGGAGGGGGAAGCAGGTATTCCCTCTGCTCAGGACAAAGCTGCCCCTTCTAGCCCCAGGTTCCCTGTAGACTACTGAATTGCAGTGGGTTATGGCTATCAGCTGTTCTACTAGATCTTTCTTCCATCTCCATCACCAAGATGGTAGACCCAGCGGCCATTATCAAACCTGTGGCAGCACAATGGTACCCCATGATTTAATTGCAGGTGTCAATTAGAGGAACAACTATTTCCAAGAATCTTTTAGCTGCTGCAACATCTAAGGGGTGAAATGGATTGGAGTTATCACTGATTTTGGGTACTTTACAGCTGACACTCACTGCCGATGGCTAGAGATGAGCAAATTGGTTCATAATGGGGCACATTTATTGAGCAACTTGCACCTTTTTGTGGTCTTTTTCTGCCCCGCACTTCATTTATGAAACATTTGTGCCTTTTTTTTTTCCACACATTCAGCTGTCCAGTTTCTGACTCTGCAGCCTTTTCGGTCGCGCACTGTGCCTCATTTTCCCTGCACTGCAATTAGGCGGTCTCTGGAGAGGGACCAGTGATGTCACTCACATATGTCACCAGTCCCTCTCCAGCGACCGATGAGACTGGTGATTGCCCTCAGCGGTCATATGGGGAGAATAGGTTCTGAAGCACGGTGTGCGACCGAATGGGCTGTGGCAGTGGACATCAGAGCGTCAGGAAAGACGTTTTTCTTTTTTCATGTAACACCTGCCTCAGAGCTTGTCCAAATCCTGAGGGCCATTAGATTGAGAAGTCAGTGGACTATGAGTGTGATGGCGGCTGCTGCTACACCTACAGTTTAATGACCATCCTGACCCCACTGCCTTTAATTTTTACTTATATAGGACTGCTGCCTTTACATATAAAGCAGGTAGCCCTGTGTAACAGAAATGTCTGCATTACATGGAGTGAGAGGCAGCAGTCCTGTGTAAGTTAGTTTCAGTCTGACATGGTAACTTACATAGGACTGCTTCCTCTTTCTCCATATAAAGCAGTCCTGTGCAAAATTACTTTACACAGGACTGCTTCTACTTATGCTGGCCCCGCCTACTTGTATTGACTGTGCCTAGTTGCACTGAGCCTGCCTATAAAATGTGGCCCTTTTACATTATTTTCCAGGGCCACTTTCAGGTCCCAATCTACCCCTGCTAACCTCCATTAATATACAGCTGTTTTAGAACTTGCTTAGGCTAGGCTCACATCTGCGTTGGAGCCTCAAAAACCGTCCGAGAGAACTTGCACAGAGGACTCTTCTCTCCACTTGTTTCAGTATAAAAACATTATAGCCTATGGGGTCTGGGGGTAACCGCTGTTTTAGCAAACGGGCTCTCTGTCGTTCGGGTACCCCAGCGGACCCGAACAACGGAGAACCCAGCGCAAGTGTGAGCCTAGCCTTATATATGTGTATATTATTGCCATTCAGAGGTCTTATGTACAAGATAGTTGAATAAATATGTTATAATAGAAACATACAGAATGCACAATGCATTCTATTCTACTATATGTGTTCCAGGAAGGCAGCCATGACCCCTCCTTGTGATCCCAGTCATATGCTGTGAGATAAGTGACGGCACAAGGAGCCTCCCTCTCTGTAATAGAAAACCTAAACTACAAGGAATGTATACCAAATAAACCACCTCAACTACAAGCTAAACTCAGATTGCTTGGGTAGGGGGTATAGAGGGGGTTTGAGCTGCGGGACCCCTAAATAAATAACAATCTGTGGAGCTAAAGACTGTTGATACCTACAACATTATACAGGACAGACATCCAGTGACTGCTGTAGGAAAAGATCATCACAGAAGAACATTATATATGTAGCTGAAGCTGCCTGACCCCTCGCACAAACATCTTATAAACAATTGTCAGATAATGCGCCCCCTCCCACCAACTAACTAACCTGCTGCAACAAACAGCTGCTGTTATTCTCCTACCCCATGATACCGGGGTATTCTCCTTATACAGTAGAATCATACTGACCTGAGTGATCCAGAACCCACAGGAAGCAGAGGAAGCTCCTTATACAGTCCATTGTATCTGTTCAATAGTTTAGCATTATCTCACCCTTACAGAATAAGCACTTCTACTTCTCACTCTTCTTTCCAAATATCCATGTAGAGCAGTTCCGCTTTCAGTTCTCTACATGTGAGTGCAGAGGAGATGAACAGGTGTAACCCTTTCCTCACATATGGCAATAAAAAAGCAATACTTCCCAGGTATTCTATATCCATTATGTGCAGGGTATATAAAGTATTTGGCTACAGGTTGCTGCTCTCAAAACATATCCCTTATCAGTGTCTTGTGACTCAGCTCTTCTAATGAGTGAGAACAGATTTGGAAAGGACAGGGTTAATGGTGTATATTTAAGGATACACACAGTGAACGTCTGCAGGGACAATGGATAGGGCTCATGTGCAGATTTCTCTGCAGTCCGTTCACAACATTCATTCTTTACATTGCAGAGGTTGAAACCCACAGGTAAAGTGTGCTGCAAGATTTAGCGAACTGTAGATTGAAAACCCGCACTTTGCACTACAAGTGCTGTACCAGTTCAGTCATGTACTTAATCTTTGTATTATACATGTTTTATCAATAAATGTGTGTGGTGAAATAACCCCACTTATTTATATATATCATTACCGAATTACTGAGGGTGGATTCACATTTGTGCCCGGAGTCCGTCCGCCGTGAATCTGACCTACATGTCGGAAAAAAAGCATTGGGAAAGACAGTTTCCTTAAAAACCCATTCGCTCCAATGGGTTTTTAAAGCAATGCGCGGGTGTGCGCTTACACCCTCTGCGCCGCGAAGCCGTTTTTTTTTTTGGTTGGACACAAAGTCCTGCGTGTCCGACTTTGTGTCCGACCAAAAATAACAGCTTTGCAGCACAGAGGGTGTAAGCGCACACCCGCGCATTGCTTTAAAAACCCATTGGAGTGAATGGGTTTTTAAGGAAACGGTCTCAAACCTTTCCCAATGCTTTTTTCCGATTCACGGTGGACAGACTCCGGGCACAAGTGTGAACCCACCCTAAATTGTTTATATGGATACATTTGTGATAATTAGGAGTAAGACATCATTGTCTGGTTTCTTGTCACCTCTGACCCCAAGTCTGTGACTTTTGCTTTCCTTTTCAATTTAAAAACTTACAACCCAAGTAAGGTTTATGGCTTTAACCCCTTCCTGCCGCAGGCATTTTTCGATTTTGACTCTCCACCTTCCAAACACTAATAACTTTTTTTTTTTTTCTGTTCACAGAGTTATACGAGGGCTTAATGCGGGACAAATTGTACTTTGTTAAAGTACCATTTAATATTCTGTACAATGTACTGGGAAAAAAATCAGAATGGGATGGATTTGCAGAAAAAGTGCTTTTTTGTGCAACTTTCTTATGAGCCTCGTATTTACTTCATTCACTGTGCAGCCAAAATTACATGTCCCCTGTATTCTGTGGGTCAGTACCATTCCAGAGATACTAAATTTATATCGTTTTTTTTTACATTTTAACCCCTTAAAAAAATCCAAAACTTCTTGGGAGTCGCCATATGCTGACACTCTTTTTTTCAATTTTGTGTATGAGGATGCATAGGGTGTCTTTTTTTTGCGGAGTCAGATGTACTTTTTAGATATACCATTTTGGAGAATGTCTCTCACTTTGATCACTTTTTATTTATACTTTTTTCTATATGTGAGGTGAAATGTGTATATTTTTTTGCATAGTTGTTTCGTGGTGGCTGCTTTGCAGCTCCACACCCAGTAGAGTAGTTACCCACTATATAGAGATTGCCGTGAAGTGGCTACTGGACTTATACATTGATGGGCAAAAGGGTAACAATGTTTTGAGCTTTTGACTTTCAGGCTCCAGATCTCACCATACATTACAGCTTCAAGCGCGGGACTATCATCATTTTATAGACAATTATCTTAGCTATCTCATACAGTATATAAATCTGACTTGCAACTATATGATTAGTTATGCAGGTTCTTGTCATATAACTGTATTGTTACGGTTTTGCCTCTAAAATTCAAACTTTTTTTATTTTTATGGTTTTGTTAGTATAATGTAAATCCACCTTTGACTTTCAACACCACCTGAATCCTTCTAGGCATGCTCTTCATTAGATTCAAGCATGTCTCGACCAAAATCTGATCAATTTTCTTGCCCAAGAGACCACTATAGATGAGCTGGATGATGCTGTTTCTCTTTTCTTGGGAAATCTTCTTTATGGCTGATCCTTGATCTGAACCAGTGACCTTTCGCTTGTGAGTCAACCTAATAACACCCTGAGCTATCCGGAAATGTGAGAACAGGTTGTAATTTGTAATATACAAGAAGAGAAAGATTTTTCCACCACCAGGAGAAAAACAGTAACAATGTAGTTACATGACAATAATATGGATAACTACTCCTGGCCCATTCAGGCAGTGGCGTGAGGCGGATAGACAGAGAGTCATGCACTTTCGGTCTGGCGGCCACTGGTTGTCCCACCAGAACCTACTCTCAGAACCAAGCCTCCCCTGGCTGGGCCAGTGGCGAGTTCTCCCACTCACTCACTTTCTTTGAGACACGCATGAGTCCTTCATTGAAGCCTGGACACCGTGGATTCTCTTACAGGGTACTCAGGATTATAGAGACCTAGTGGGTTAAATATCGCTTTGTGGATTCCATTCCCATGGAGTGGTTGCTGGGACTGCTTGCTTACCTCTTTTCTCCTTCTGCCCTCCCTTTTTTTTCTCTCCTTTTCTTCTCTTTTCTCTTACCTCCCTTTCTTATTGTTCAGCTATGCCTTTACCACACTGAAGTGTTATTATTGATATGCTGTACTATGCTGCATTGCTGCGGTTCTCATTTGTTTGAGACGTTTACTGACCCCTTTCTGTTCCGGGGCCCATTTTTGTATTGTTTGTTTGCCTTATTAGATATAAATAAAGAATTTATAAAAAAAAAAAAATCTGCATAACTAATCAATGCTAAATAGTTGCAAGTCAAATTTATGTATGAGATATCGAAGATGATTGTATATACAATGATGGTAGTCGCAAGTTACAATCTGTAGTGGATGGAGAGATATGGAGCCGGAACGGCAAAAGGATAAAACATGGTTACCCTTTTGCTTGTCAGTGTACATCCTGATGCTCAGTTTTGTAGATTTTGCTGAGAAGCAAATGTTTAATTCAGGGATGTGCCATCCATGTCTTTTTCGCCAAAAAGTTAGTGCTTTTTTTTTATTTTTTATAGTGTGTTTGCTGTATGACTGCTGGGAGCAGTAGTGTGTGCGTGTGTTGGATTACTATTGATCCTAAATACAATAGGTGGTGACAGCATGTATCTTAGGTGCATAGACTGTGTTGGGGTGTGATTTATGCTGAATTTGCAGCATAAGTGAAGGGTGAGTGTCGTGAATTAACCCCTGAATGCCGCATGCACGTCATGTGCTAGGACAGTCTGTATGTGACAAATTGGTGGCAAACGGTAGGATAATTTTATTTATATTTTTATTAATAGAGCATTAGATGACAAGATTAACCCTTACACTTAAGGACTGGTCTGTCCCTTGCGAGGAGTACACCAGCTCTATGTAAACCATTTTCTGAAATGTTAAGTGTTATGAAGTTAATAAAGCTCCAAACATAATTAATAATATATATTAGTAATAATACTACAGCAGTGTAACCATAAAAACGTATTCCTACACATTCACCACAACACGTTGGGGATCCTGTCAAAATTAGGTAACCCATTCATATTCCCTGATATGGTCATAAAGGAATGACAGTTTCTTCCATTGTCCTTCTCAGTGGTCATGTTTTTCTTCTTCTTTGGGTTAAGGGTTACACAGTTCTTTAATCCTATAAAAGATAACACAGATTATTTCTCCTTATAACCATATTTTGTTAAGTCAGACAGATCAGAATGTTGTTACTTGTACGCAGGAGACGTCAGTCTATGGTTCAGCTGATTTGTCCTAATAAGTGGCCACATGTGCCATTCACAGGTCCTATAACAATCTAGAGGTGCAGAGGTAACTGTCTGGTTATCAGGGATACAGCAACAAGATCTGAAGACTGTATTCACCACAGACTCATGAAAGGACAGTCACTGTATATACTGAGGAAATCATACAGTCACCTCGGACATGGTGGAAATGGACTATACATGGTGTAGTAAAAACATTGGCTCTGCTTGTGGAAGGATTATACAGACATAGAGACAGATCCACTAAATAACCTGAAATCAATTTATTACAATTGAAATAACTATGGTACTCCCAGCATTAGGTGCAGTGCCTTTATACAGGTAGAGTTCACTTTGATACATCAGTATTCTGGTCAGTATATTCCATCAATGTTTGTAGAAAAAATACTTAATAAACCAAAATGTTTCAGCTATACTTTGCTGTGTATAGTCTACACCGCTGGTTTTGACTTCTAAAATAATGACCAAAATACTGCAATGTGAGTGGAAACACAGTGAGAGAAATTACAGAGAACATCCACTGTTTAAGGTTTGAGGTATTGTGTTGCACCCAGGGTAAGGGACCAGACAGTTGTAATAACACAGACCTTTCTGTGTGTGTGTGTGTATAATATATATATATATATATATATATATATATATATATATATATAGCCTGCAAGTAGCACAGACCTAGGGAGTCCCTACTCTGTCTTCTCCTGGAATAAAACCTATATGCTGACTCTCAGGATAGCCTGTGTATATACCCATTGGTTGGTGTGTCCATAAGTAGAACACATGCAGGTGACCATAAGGCCACATGCACACCATAGTGTTGCCAGGCTGTAATTGAACAGCACATGGATGACATCTGTTTGCCGTCCACGCACCACGGCCCAATTTATTGAGGTTAGTGAGCACAGTCTACAAAGCAGACAGGAATAGGACCTGTCCTTCTGGCTCACGGCCCCATACATCGGACCATGAAAATACATGGTCGTGTGTAAGGGCCATAGAAATGGGTCAGTGTGCTAGCCTTGAAAAACTGCATATGGTCATGTGCATGAGGCCTGGCACTTACACGTCAGGGAAGTGTGCCTTGTCCCCCAGATAGTGACCTGTACTGTCTCTCTTTTCACTCTTCAGTTACCCCTCTATACATGGTGTAGTGATATTATTAACAATACACTGTATATATAAATGGCACCGACATAATCCACCGCACCTTACAGTCAGGGCAAAGTAACAGCTTACAGTAAAACAAAATAAAGAAGAACCAGGCTCTAAGAGCTTGCACTGTAAAGGAAGGGATAATTTGGATAATGGGTGCACTCACTGATAAAGGGTACCCAGAATAAAGTTATCTTCCCAGTCTGCTCAGACCCCACTAATTCCCTAACTGAGGAGAGAACGACTGCGCTCTATAGACCCCCGGAAATGTCAGACACAATCCTCACACTGTAGTATCACTGATAGCAGTATAGAGATGTACCAGTGTCCAGTGACTGTATCCACAGCAATATCCCTTTTTATACTTGAAATAGAATACGATGGATTTAGTAGGAATTACACATCAGATTGATTGGATTTACATTTCTCTTTTCTTTATTCACTCCATTTTGTTAATTGACAAATATAAACTATTAACCCCTCTTTATCTGAAAACATTATTTTTCTGCATTACTTTGCAGAATTTCTTTTCACACTTGCCTAAAACTTTTGCACAGTACTGTATATATCAGTCTGCTCAGCTCCTTATAGAGTCAATCCGTGTCAAGTGGAGCAATTTTAAAGGTCGTCCCCACCTCACCATCTCAGATTTTGATGAAATTTGGTACATAGTTTCTCTATGATATAAAACTAAGCTGTGCAAAATTTTAGTTCAAGAGACTAAAAATTGGAGGTTCTAGGGGACCTCAAGTAAAGGGTTGCAAAACGTCACCTGAGCAAAAATGACATTTTGGGCCAACTTCCAGAAGCTGTAAACATGGAAGTTTTAGTAGTATAAGGGGGATATTTGGGGAACCTGCACAACTTTTAGGGCTTAATGAACTGGTAAAACCCCATGTTCCTAGTCCTCTTACTTTTTTGCATGGTTTAGGCTCAAAAAACTGCAAAAATGAATTTACAGCAATGTTGAGGCTGCTGTAGTGTCAAAACTAGTTGGCCTTTCAGGTTGATTTTTGGTAGGTGTACTAAATACACGGCTGTAATGAGGCCTTCCAATTTGCAGCACTTTCCCTCAAATGGTTGAAAAAATTTAAGCGTTCAAAGTTGGTATAAAAAGCATTTTTGCCTAACTTTGGCTATCTTTGATAGGAGCCAGGAGGTACCAGAAGCGTGCAATTGGGCAATGAAACAAACAATTCCGCCTTGCAACATGGTCCACCAATCATAATTGGCCAAGTCGGTCATCCTAACTGACTGCAGTTTTCTTTAAACTTGTTATGAAACCAGGCCTCATCCTTCCACATCCTAAGAAACATTCCTGTTTTTTCATTTTCTTGAATACAGTTTTATAACATAATGTGTTCTTTATTTAAAAAAATGGTGTTTATTGAAAGAAGAATCACTTTTACTACACTTGTATCAAGGGTGTAGTGAAGAAATCACAGGCTACTGCCCGCAAACATTTGAGGGCATTTTTTCAATCCTTATATGAAGAGACTCCAAAATGAAAACAACATATTCTGATAGAAGGAAATCTGCTCTTTCTAAAGAAAGATGATTGAAGCTATCGCACTGAAGATATAGGGCATCAAAGATAGCCAAAATTAGGCAAAAATGCTTTTTATACCAACTTTGAACGCTTATATTTTTTCAACCACTTGAAGGAAAGTGCTGCAAATTGGAAGGCCTTATTACAGCCATGTATTTTGTACACCTACCAAAAATCAACCTGAAAGGCCAACTAGTTTTGACACTACAGCAACCTCAACATCGCTGTAAATTCATTTTTGCAGTTTTTTGAGCCTAAACCTTGCAAAAAGTAAGAGGACTAGGAACATGGGGTTTTGCCAGTTCATTAATCCCTAAAAGTTGTGCAGGTTCTCCAAATATCCCCCTTATACTACTAAAACTTCCATGTTTACAGCTTCTGGAAGTTGGCCCAAAATGTCATTTTTGCTCAGGTGACGTTTTGCAACCGTTTACTTGAGGTCCCCTAGAACCTCCAATTTTTAGTATTTTGAACTAAAATTTTGCACAGCTTAGTTTTATAGCATAGAGAAACTATGTACCAAATTTCATCAAAATCTGAGATGGTGAGGTGGGGACCCCTGGTCCACTTGATATGGAATACTCTATAACATGCTGCCTAAGATTGAACAGTATTTTCCATGTGACCGGTTCACTTTAGAGATGCCCATGGATTAATATTATAACTTACCCATTCAGCAAGTCCCTTCTTATACCTGAAATAGAATAAGATGGATTTAGTAGAAATTAAACATAAAGGTTGTAATGTAATATAAAAAAGATTTCAGAAACTATTAAAGCTGATAATGCTGAAAAAATTATCCTTATGGTATTGGGGCAGATTTATTACGCCATGTGCGCCAGTTTTCTGGCATATAGGGTACAAAAAAGTCACAATTTTTTACATTTTTCACAGATTTCATTTTTGGCGCACAGGACCTCCTGCAATTAATTATTAAGAGGTCGGAGTGTTAAGACCAGCGCATGATGGGCCGATCTTAAGAAATCTGCCCCATTATCTATAGAGTCATTATATCTAAAGGGATATAGGGAATGGCCTCCAGCAGTATAATGGGGGCCTATAAGTCTGTTTAATGTATGCATACAAAGCAGCTTTCCCAACACATACAGTAAACATACAATGCAGAGCCTTAATAAAACAAGAAACATGGCCATATGAGGGCTTGTATTTTGTGGGATGACTAGCAGTTTTCTATGGTACCATTTAGGTGTACATGTAAGTTTTTGTTTAACTTTTTAATATCAGTTTCTGTTGAGAAATGGAAACTGATTGTAAACTCATTTACATATTTGGCTGTTTTACTTTTTACTCAATGTCAATTAATAAAATTGATAATTTTACATATGGGTGGCTTTATATCTATCCACATTATATAATCACGCACCAATGACTTGCAGTCTCTCTGTGCTTCTCTCTATGGGTCTCTCCAGGGAGGGATGGTCCACCACACATATATATTCGGACTTCCGATGTGTCTCCAGTGTGTAGGTGATGGTCAGACTGGCTGTACACATGTAGGTGTTATCGGCCGCTCTCCTGGATGTTATCCTCTGGTTATCAGCAGTGTCAGTCTCTTCATAGATCTTATCTCCAGCCCATCTCATCCATTTCACAGTGACCGTATTCGGGAAATACCCCGAGATATTACACTGCAGGGTGGCCGGAGTACCAGGAAGCAGCCGGGAAATCTGAATGTGTTCTATAACTGGAGTCCATCTGTAATCTACAGAACACCAAGTAGAAATTATTTTGAAACATCTGTAATACCGGTGTGTAAGATGTCAAGATGTAGCCAGTCTTTTTCTACAAACAAGCTTTACCAACCTATCCAGTCTTCTACATCCCACTGAAAAAGGTCTTTGATCCACTGGATAACACGACTCAATACGTATCACTTACACTAAACTCTATGTGTATTATGTCGCTTGGATGTGGTTACCTCACTCAAATATTTTCTACTTGCAACAATCTCTCATTGGAATGCCTCTTATATTCTACTTAGGATGATGCATGGCTATGACTAGCCCTTATGGTGGCACCCTAAGACATAGTATGGTGTGTTTTGATGTTTTGAGAGAGAGCAAACCGACCTTCAGCTAACAACTGTCTAAAATATATGGCCGAATTTACTGTCCACCACAATAAATATATATACTGTAGATCCCTCTTCAGAATAGAATAGTATTAATGGTAACTGAACTGACTGACTTCTTACCTGGATCTCTGATAGACATCTCCCTGGATTCTGGTTCCTCCATAGAGTCATGATCCCAGGTCACTCGTACTCTGAATTCTGGATCCTTGTGACGATCCTCAGGAATTCTGACTTCACTGGAGAAGTTGTAGAATGTATCAGGATTATCAGATATTGAGTTAGTGGATGATACGACTTCTTCTGCTCTTCCCACTCCACATGTCCATACAATCTTTATGCTCTTGGGATAAAATTTCTCCAAATTGAGCAAATACTTCATCTCTCCCAAGACAGACAGACTTCTCGTTATTGGTAACATCTTGGGCTTTCCTGAAATGTGAAGAAGAACCAAATGTCGTGTAAGTCATAGTCATAGATGGACTATAGAAGATGAACAGTCCTTTTTTATTTGACTCTTGTGTTATTCAGGTTCCAGCCTATAATTTACCTCTGACCCTTTTCTAGTATAATTTTATAAAAAAAAAAAAAAGGTAACTTTCTTTATCACAGATATTGTACCCTACCCCATGTTACCGACAGATTATCGATATAGAATTACTATAACCATGAACTTTATGTTATATAAAAGCAATATCTCACCATAAATAGTCTTACAGTGGAACATCTTCTTGTCTTTGTGTTTCTTGAAGACTCCTCTACAGATGAAGGAGACATCTCTATGTCTTTCCATATGTGGTATGAAGCTCAGTGATGTTAAGTACTGACGTTCCTCTTGTCGTGATTTGATCACATAGGATGTATCCAGTAAATGCTCTTCTGCTTCTTTATGTCCTCTCATCTGAGACTTCTGGATCTCCTGGATTTGTCCATCTCTTCTTATTAGCCAAGTCACACAGAGGTCCTCGGGGCAGTCGTCCACTGTACAGCTCAGGGTGGCTTCCTCTCCATCTATCAGCTTAGGAGGACCCTCAATGTCTCTTACTATAAATGATCCAGTATCTGTCAGAACAGGAAAGATGATAAAACATTTCCATTTGTTTTATATAGTCATATGGACTCATCAGGAGATAATCCTAATCTCAGTACATTACCTTTCCTCCTCACTTTCCACCACAGAACTACAGTGATGATACCTATCAGAATAAGTCCAAGGACAGAACAGGCAGCAATGATCAAGGCCGAGCTTCTATCTATAGAGATGACAGAGACTTCTACCAATTAAATACTATCCTTCATTAGGTTCTGACATTACCAGTGATCACTTCTCATGGATATACAGTATTACTATATAGAGACAGAGAGATTAATATTCAGGTTACCTTCATACACCAGTTGGAAGTCTTCCTGGAGAGGCTCCTGTAGATACTTATGTCGGACTCTACATGAGAAATTCCTCTCTCTGTCCTCCTCAGTAGGTGTTATGGTTACGGTGCTGTTCACATTGTAGGTTCTGTCTGGATTTCTCTTGGGTTCATCCACAGTAACATCATTCAATCTCTCTGTGCCCCTGAACCATTTTACATCAATGTCCACAGGGTAGAATCCAGTGATGGAGCAGCGCAGAGCACTCTCTGTATTCATGACTACTGTGTTACGTGTGATGGCCACCAGTGGAGGAGCTGAGAGGTATGGAATAGTTTTATAAATATGCAATGTTTGATATGCAGTGTGTGAATTGGTTATTAATTGGCATAACGTGTCTGTTCTAACCAGAGGCGTAGCTAGGGGTTCAGCACAGGGGGCGAACATGTCCAAGTGGGCCCCCAACTTGGACATGTTCATATACCGATACTATGAGTATACGGTGATCGTATATAGTGGTATATAGCAGCTCTACACAGGGCTCTGCAGACAATTTAGGTTGAATACAGGGCAGTAGCATTTAGTGACTTACCGGTGACGTCTCTGACTAATCGTTCACATTCCGCATCTCTTTCATCCGGACGGCCATGACCACTTCTTCCAATCTCTGTAAAGTTTGCAACACAGACATCTTTGGCTCCTCACTTTTCCAGGCACCTGACCCACATTGTCCTCACCTACACAAAGCACCCATCCTGCTGCTACCCCCAATTATAAAATATATAATATAACCCCCCATAATTAATAATACCCCCAAGTGCATCTTTAAATTAATAACTTCCCTGTGAACCCCCTTTAAATAGTGCCCCTTATTAATAATGCCCCAGGTGTTTCCTAGAAGAAAAAAAAAAACAAGGGAAAAAAATTATTGGGGTTCCAATACCTGGGACCCCGAGGATCAGCTGTTTGAATGAACCGTGGTACCTGTGTAAGCGCCATGACACCTTCTCTGTTTACATAGTGTCGTTCTTTTCATAGCGGCCATGTAATGTAACTACAGCCTCGTCCTATACACGTCTATGTGACAAGGTTGGAATTACATCACACCGTCACTATAAACAGACAGCGTATGATATAAAACAGGCGCCATGGCCTCTTCATACAGCTGATCAGTGGGGAATCACTTATCTCTTATTGATGTTTTATTCTGAGGATAGATCATCAATTAAAAATGAGCTGGAAAACGCCATAAGGTTAAGGCCCCATGTGGCATCCCGCAGCAAAAAAGAGCTGCGGGAAAAACCGCGGTGGCGACGCATCGCGGTTTTTCCTGCAGCACTTTGCACAGAAAGTTCGCAGTGGTTTCCTCTGCTGACTTTCTGCTTCAATTATATCTATAGGGAAACCGCTGGTGTTTCCATAGGTATAATTGACATGCTGCAATTTCCAAAATTGCGCATATTTTACTGCAAAGTCAGGATGTGATGGGGCCTCATGTGGAGAAAACCCACAGAAAAAAAACGTGGCATTCTAGCAAATCCCATCCACACATTGTGGAAAAATATGTGCAGCAGACGCACTGCGATTTCCAAAACCGTTGCAGTTTTGTAAATTGCAACATGTCAATTATACCAATGGAAACACTGGCGGTTTCCATATAGGTGTATTGAAAACAGAAAGTCCACAGGGGAAACCTCTGCAGATCTTCTGTGGAAAGCGCTGCGGGAAAAACCACAATGTTACCGCCATGGTTTCTCCTCCAGCGCTTTTTTTTGCTGCAGCCTGGTACGTGGGGCCTTAGTCTTAATAAAGCCCAAGTGCCACTTTAATTAAATTAATTGACCCTCATATTATGCCTGATTCCCCGACATAGATACTGCACCTCTTATGACCCCTTATATCAATGACCACCCCCTTATGTTCATAATGCCTCCTAATATAAATGATGCCCCCTAATGGCCCCTTATATAAATAACCTCCCCCTTGTATTAATAATACATCCTAATAACCCTTATATAAATGAACCCCACACTCTCATAATGCCCCCTAATGAATCCTCCCTTTATAGTTATATTTCCCCCTCCTAACCACCCCTTATACCAGTGATGGCGAACCTTTTAAAGACCGAGTACCCAAACTACAACCCACTAAATTATCGCAAAGTGCCAACACGGCAATTTAACCTTAAATTAACCAGGATCTGTTTTATATTGACCGTGCAATGTTATTACAGCCTGTAATAATATTACATGTCTGCTATAAAACAGATACTGTGAGATATAAATAGTGAAGGGCCCCCAGACAGTACAATGCGCTCCACAGTGGCCCCCAAACAGTACAATGCGCTCCACAGTGGCCCCCAGACAGTACAATGTGCTCCACAGTGGCCCCCAAACAGTACAATGCGCTCCACAGTGGCCCCAGACAGTATTATATGCTCCAGAATTGCCCCCACACAGTATTATATGCTCCACAGTGGCCCCTGCACAGTATTATATGCTTCACAGAGGCCCCGCACAGTATTATATGCTTCACAGAGGCCCCGCACAGTATTATATGCTCCACTTTGGGCCCCCACATTATATGCTTCACAGTGGGCCCCCACACAGTAGTATATACTTCACAGTGTCCCCCACACAGTATTAGATGTTTCAGTGTGTCCCCCATACAGTATTAGATGCTTCAGTGTCCCCCATACAGTATTAGATGCTTCAGTGTCCCCCACACAGTATTAGATGCTTCAGTGTCCCCCACACAGTATTAGATGCTTCAGTGTCCCCCACACAGTATTAGATGCTTCAGTGTCCCCCCATACAGTATTAGATGCTTCACAGTGTCCCCATACAGTAGTATATGCTTCAGTGTCCCCCCCCATACAGTAGTATATGCTTCAGTGTCCCCCCCCATACAGTAGTATATGCTTCACAGTAGGCCCCCACACAATAGTTTGTTACTTACCCAGTCCCACGAAGAGCGTTCTCCTCCTCTTTCTTCTTCTGTTCGTAGGCGCTGATGAATGACGTCATCGCGCCAGTGTCGGGGCAGAGGTCACACTCTGCAGTCAGTGTAAGCCACGGACCGCGGCCTACAGTGACAGCTTTCATCTATATGATCGCTCACTAACCGGGAAACCTGTACTGGATTCCCGGTTAGTGAGCGATCATGGCGACGGCGCGCGTGCCAACTGAGAGGGCTCTGCGTGTCCTCTCTGGCACGCGTGCCATAGGTTCGCCATCACAGACTTATACTATTGATATACCCACACAAAAAAAAGTCATACTCACCTACTTGCGATGCTGATGAATGGAGCCGCCGCTTCCTCCCTGTATACGCACAGGACGTCTGTGTCTGAGCGCAGGCGGCGCGATGTTGTGACGTCATTGCGCCGCCCGTGCAGAGAAGCGGCGGTATAACCTAAGTTATACAGAGGTACATGGTTGTTCTTTCTTTTTGATTTACTTCTACTTACCCTATAAAAAATATTTTTTTTTAGCATGTTCTATTCTAGGGAGATAGTGGCACAGCTATAGGGTCACAATGATCACAATTCCTCCTTTCACACACACTAGTGCTGATTTGGCAGGGCATTCCTGAATCTCTCTGCTCAATCATAGAGAGAACTGTGCATCCATTTAATATCCTACCATTCCAACACCGCAGCTCCTGTTCCCACCATTCCAGCTTCCTGGAAGTGAAATATGCCATTTATCCACATCTGATCCCAGAGACCAGTCACTGGCAACGGTCATGTGAACACTTCCAGACTGGCAGGATTAAAAGGGACAAAAGAGTGTTGCTGAAATGGTGAGACATACAAAGGGCAATAATCCTGCACAGGGGGCCATCTAACTAAAAGCTGACCCTGGTTTTCCAAACCTCTGCAGTGCTTGTTATACAGTATGTACATGTCTACCAGGTGAGCAGATGTTATATAATATAGCTTAGACTGTACACTATGGAGCACCAGATTTTTACATTTCCTTAAAACAGTATCAGTAAAGGAACAAGGCAGAACCTTAATCATCCCGTATCTGATCATGGGTACCTGCTCCTTATGGATCCACTACAGGTTGAAGAGGGTACATATCTGTAATTCTTTAATCTAACTAACAATAAAACTGTAACAGAACTTCTTCATCATAAAACTGTGACATAACTGACCTACCTCCAGTATTCACCATGATGATCTTCTCCTTACTCTCGGAGCTGTAGATCACTGAACACTTGTATCTTCCACCATCTGGTATACGTACAATAGAGATACTCAGATCAGCGATCCCCATTCTTAGAGCTTCTGTGTTCAGGGAATATCTAGAAGATGTCGTCCTCACAGTTTTATTATAGATTAGGATTTCATAATTATTGGAGAACCAAAATATCATGAGATGTGTGAGATCTACAGGAGGGTTGTCCACTGTGAACCAGCAAGGAACTGAAGTATCAGATCCCAGCTTGGCCGCATGTACAGATGGTCCAGTGACCTGTAATGATGATGCTGCGGAAAGCAACAGGTACAGTCATTATTCATATGCAAGATGGAATAAATAAGTTTTGCTGTAGTTTAACAAAAAACTGTCTATGGTCCATAACTATGCAAATTTGCTCTCTTTCCAAGGGAAGAAAGTTGTGCCTCTAGCCACTACCACCTGTTGGAAGCTACATATCCAGGCATTGACGTATAAGGTAAGAAATACTAAACACTCATCTGCAGACAGCTATTTCAGGGTGCCAGGTGGGAGGCCTTTGTGTTGGTCTGGGGGAAGAGGAACCGTTTCTCCTTAGAGAGAATGCCATGTAGACATTCAAGGTCTGGTTAACCATAGACTTCATACTTCTGGGAGGTCCACTTCTAACCCTGCAAGGACATACTTGTACATCCTTGTAAGGTTAGGCTGCTGCACAAAAAGCATGCAGCTGTAACATGGGGATGCCGGTTGTCACTACAGCTGGACACCCCATAGGGAAGACGGGGACGGTTTATTTCCTTCCCAATCACAGAACTCAATGATCACTATGTATACAGCTATAGGAGCCCCTATTACCTGATCACAGCTATGGGGCCAGGAACTGTGTGAACTGCTGGGTCCTAGGGGATCCAGATCAGCTCCACAGTATATACTGTAAGAAGTTAAAATGCCCTTCAAGGGTCTATTATGACCTTATGGGATGAACAATGTGTAAAAATAAAAAAATAAAAAAAAAAGTTTTTCTTTGTGGTACAAAGAAACCAACATGAAAAATGTGGAAAAACAGAGACGTTTCTCCTCCTTTTTTGTTTAAAATTTTTTAGATTAAAATATAGCAAAAAAACAAGGAAAAATTTAAAAAACTGAGACATTAAGCCCTATTTATCACTGAAAAAGACACAAAAATTATTTTAACAACCCAAAGGAAAAAAATGTTATAGACCTCAAAACCACATGTTGGAAAAAACTTGAAAATGTGTCAAGTCGTGAACCAGGGAAAATAGCCCAGTACTGAAATGGTTAAACAGTTAGACACTGACTTTTAGATAGTGTATTGCTATCATCTTTTTTTTGGAAAGAGCTAATCTGCAGGAGAAACTTTATGGGCCAGAAATTCACCCTCTGTCTTTAAAGCTTAAAGTGTACCTCCAATTCTATAACAGCATTTCATAAAATACAAATGAATCCTTCTCCACTTATCAGGCAAAGTTACTTCTTACATAGAGGTCTATGGAGAGGGGATGGAGGCTGCTGGAAAAGACATACACACACTGCTGCCACTACCAAGAAGGAGGCAATAATCTAGTCGACAGAATACTCCTGCTCCTCCCCTCTCCATAGACCTGAGTATGGAGAAGATCCCATTAGAAATAAGGAGTCTGAGTGAAGGGAAGGAGGAGGAGGATAGCAAACTGATAAGTGGAAAAGGAAACAGATTTATTTAATAAAATAATTTTCATAGTTTCTTACATTCACCTGTACTATTTATTTATGGAATATTGTCTTATAATTATAGGTGCACTATAGTCACAGAATCGGAAAACCCTTTTATAAGGTTATCACCCATAATGTAAAATTGTCCATACACTGGAAGCAGCAGCCACAGTTTAGTAACTACAGTGCTGTGCTACAAAGTACAGTAAGAATGCTTTCAGAAATAGAAGGGTTAATAGTTCTTTTTTGTCAATGAACGAAATGAAGTCAATGAAGAAAAAAAAAAATGTAAATCCCATCAATATTTGGTGTGACCATTGTCCTTTTGAGGAGAGGTCCTGGAAGTGATGATTTGGCCCCCATAGAGCCCTGATCTCACCATCATCCAGTCTGTCTGGGATGACATGAAGAATCAGAAGGATTGGAGTAAGCAACATCCACAGAAGATCTGTGTTTAGTTCTCCAAGATGGCGGCAGGAACAACCTCCCTGCAGAGTTCTGCCAAAAACTGTCTGCAAGTGTACCCAGCAGGATTGATAGAAGGCAAAGGTCAATCCTGCTGGGATTTACATTTTTTTCCCTCATTCACTTCATTTTGTTAAAAATAAACTATTAACCCTTCTATTTCTGAAATCCTTCTTATTGTGCAGCATTTTCCCATAATTGTCTAAAACTTTTTACTGTACTGAATAAATAAATTTTTAGACAATCTGCAGCATTTTCTGTCTGTGACCTACAGCCCCTGGTTCTCATATCCTTCTTCCCTCTGCAGCAGCTCTCCACTCCACATCAGAATTATTGGTGCAGATGAAGGAACAAGTGACAAGACAGATTTGTCTGAAACCTCTGCACGTAAACTTCCTATGTGCCTATGGAGGTTCTGGACAATCGGAAGACTAACATGTACGCTGTGGGTTTTATCACAGGTTGTGGATGAGCATTTCTTGTCACATCTCCACATGTGCAGCCATATTAGGGATGGAACTGTGCACTGTTGGTGTCAGAGAAGGATATGCATATCAGGTGGAGTGGCTTCACAAGGCAGCCGTCTAGTTCAGGGTTAAGGTGTTGTAGGCCCCATGTTGTGTAAACGCAGCTTTTTTGTTGTAGATTTTATTGCGGTTTTTTGAGCCAATTTGTTGCGTTTCTGCAACGTGGGGCCTCAGCCGTAAGCAGTCTTTCACTGCTCAGCAGGATTCTGATTACACTTTAGAGGCTTACTGTCCTCAGACCACAAGATGTGCCAAAACACCTCAATATAAAGTCTGGTTTGCCAGCAATGTGCCCACCCTTAAACAGTCCTTACAGTAACATGGATGCAGTCATCTCCATACACTTCAGTAGTAGCTGTGCCCTGCTATTGCTTAGTGTCATGGAATAATGTGTGAAATAGTTAATAAGTCAAGTCTGTATTTCACAATCTTCCAGTTGAGGATGTTTAGTACATTCCTTCAGCCACTCCTTAGTCTCATTTATAATACCTACAATGATGGGTGGAATCAGAACTTCAGTCATACGATAGAATCATTGCAAAAGCCAAACCAAAACATGAGGGGTTAACACATCAGTGATCACTGGCGGGGTGTAGAAAAGACACAAACTCATTCATCTTATTTTTGTCCTCACGTACTTAGCAAGGCAGAAATAAAATCCTTGTAATACAGATGCAGTTATAAAAAAGGAAATATGATCTGACTAGATCATTGAGATTTAGTATCATATGAATACGGAGAAATAATGCCACTGACCTGAGTGATAGAGTAGCAGGAGGAAGAGGAATAACTTTATGGCATCCATTTTGGAGCTCACATATTGGGGGTCTGTAACTTCTTGCAGAACTTGTTATATTGAATTTCCTGATCCCTGGATTTCTCTGACTTGTCTCTAATGAAAAAAAAATAAAAATATGGATTTCTCATCTGTTACTGACTCACAAAGTACATACGATCCTGTGTTACTGCATGCAAGGAGGTCTGATGATTCTGCTTTCACTTTTGATTATATAAAAAAAAATCTGACTGCTGAGATTCTATGACAGGGCATTTCCTTCCGCAGAAAGTTGCACGTATAATTCTATATATAAATCCACCACATCAGTACTAACTGTATCTTTAGCACAGTACACATTGTAGTAATATTTGGTTTTCTGTTATGTTTTTTTTCCCTCTAGAGGATTTTGTAGTTTCATGCTGTGATCTTTATCAGAATTGTTACATTGAAGGGCTAATATTTTGATCTGATATCCAGCTTTACCTCTCCAGGCTCCAGCGCTGACCTCATCCAGCTTCTGCTTCCTTACCTGCACTGATCTTAGAGGACTGCAGCCTGATCAGGAAGTCAGCATAGGTACAGATTTCGGCTGGAGGTAAAGGGGAATTTGAGCTATGACAAATTATTTTCTTTTGCTTTCTTATATAGCGCCATCATATTCTGCATCGCTTTACAGACAGACATTGTCAGTCACTGTCCCATATAAGGCTCACAATCTACATTCCCTATCAGTATATCTTTGGAGTGTGGGAGGAAACCTGAGTATCAGGAGGAAACCCACGCAAACACGATACCATTTATAATAAACCAATCTATCAAACTGCAAACAAGATTTTGCTGAGCGTAGTGAGGTTTGTGAATGTACAGTAAAGAGCAATTTTGCAGATTACAGTGGCGCTCATTTACTATAGTAACAATATGTTAGCGCATCGCTGGTGTGGGCGGAGCTGGACAGGAATCTGGGTGGGCCGGGATGGGGATGACCCAGTCGACCAGATTTACTATAACTCACACCAGAGAGCTGAAGTGAGTAATGCTTCGCTCATGCTTGCGCCTGGAGTTCGTCCACCGTGAATCTGACCTAAATGTCAGAAAAAAGGATTGGGAAAGGTTTGAAATGGTTTGTTTAAAAACCCATTCACTTCTATGGCTTTTTAAAGCAATGTGCAGGTGTCCGATTGCAGCCTCTGTGCCGCAAAGCTGTTTTTTTTTGTCCGCACTTTCTGTCCGACCAAAATAACCGGTCTGACCAAAAAAATCTGGTCGTGAGCGAAGCATTATGCCACAAATCTAAATCAACCACTGGCTGGTGTAGATCCGCAACCAGATGCATCTAGCAATGCTAACAAGTCATGCGCATAGTGGGGAATGAATTAAAACTAGCTGAAGGATCGCGCGTTTTAATAAATTGCCCCCAGTGAGTGCATAGTTAAAGGAAGTTTGTCAGCCAAAAATTAAGATGAACTAATATAATGCCAGTACCTTGTAGGGCTGCCAGCAGTTTACAATTATGTATTTCTTATTCAGGACAGCTTCCCAATTCTTGTAAAAATCGTTCTTTCAGATAAGCATAAAAGTGCATTAGGAGCGTTGCTTTCCATCAATGGGCCTCACTATCTGCTGCTGCTAATTGCTGCTCAGCTCAGCCCTGTGCACACTGCCCTCATCTGAAGCCAGCTTCCTTCACTTCCAGGTGCGGTGTGTCCTCATCAGACATGCTCAGTACAGTTAGAGGGCAGAGCTGAGCAGCAGTTTGCAGCAGATAGTAATGCCCATTGATGGAAAGTAATGCCCCTAAAGCCCTTTTCTGCTCATTTGCATAGGAATAAAAGTACAATTTTTACAAGAATGGAGCCAATGGTGTAACTAGAAATGGCTGGGCCCCAAGGCGAACATTTGACATGGAAAGCTAAGTAACATTGTTTTTTATGTTCCCTCACCTCCTCTGGGCCTCCAATCATTATATATATATATAATGGAGAAAAAAAGTATTTAGTCAGCCACCAATTGTACAAGGCTCCTGTTTGACATTGTTATCAGTATAAAAGACTCCTGTCCACAACCTCAAACAGTCACACTCCAAACTCCACTATGGTGAAGACCAAAGAGCTGTGGAAGGACACCAGAAACAAAATTGTAGACCTGCACCAGGCTGGGAAGACTGAATCTGCAATAGGCAAGCAGCTTGGTGTGAAGAAATCAACTGTGGGAGCAATAATTAGAAAATGGAAGACATACAAGACCACTGATAATCTCCCTCCATCAGGGGCTCCACGCAAGATCTCACCCGGGGGGGTCAAAATGATCACAAGAACGGTGAGCAAAAATCCCAGAACCACACGGGGGACCTAGTGAATGACCTGCAGAAATCTGGGACTAACGTAACAAAGGCTACCATCAGTAACACACTACGCCGCCAGGGACTCAGATCCTGCAGTGCCAGACGTGTCCCCCTGCTTAAGCCAGTACATATCCGGGCCCGTCTGAAGTTTGCTAGAGAGCATTTGGATGTTCCAGAAGAGTATTGGGAGAATGTCATATGGTCAGATGAAACCAAAGTAGAACTGTTTGGTAGAAACACAACTCGCCGTGCTTGGAGGAGAGTGAATACTGAGTTGCATCCAAAGAACACCATACCTACTGTGAAGCATGGGGGGGCAACATCATGCTTTGGGGCTGTTTCTCTGCAAAGGGACCAGGACGACTGATCCATGTACATGAAAGAATGAATGGGGCCATGTATCATGAGATTTTGAGTGCAAACCTCCTTCCATCAGCAAGGGCATTGAAGATGAAACGTGGCTGGGGCTTTCAGCATGACAATGATCCCAAGCACACCACCAGGGCAACAAAGGAGCGGCTTCATAAGAAGTATTTCAAGGTCCTGGAGTGGCCTAGCCAGTCTCCAGATCTCAACCCCATAGAAAACCTTTGGAGGGAGTTGAAAGTCCATGTTGCCCAGCGACAGCCCCAAAACATCACTGCTCTAGAGGAGATCTGCATGGAGGAATGGGCCAACATACCAGCCACAGTGTGTGCCAACCTTGTGAAGACTTACAGAAAACGTTTGACCTCTGTCATTGCCAACAAAGGATATATAACAAAGTATTGAGAGGAACTTTTGTTATTGATCAAATACTTATTTTCCACCATAATTTGCAAATATGTTTGTGGGGTTCACGGGCCCACAGCCTTACTTACAGATACCCGTCCTGCTCACAGCCTCCTCCACTTCCACAAAATGGGAAGCGCAGGCGGCCGTGAGCAGGAGTGGGGATCGGTAAGTAAATAAGGCCCGTTACCTGCCGGTGTTATTCCAGCAGGTAATGGCCTATTAAAAAAAAAAAAAAAAAATCTAATGTCCCTGGGCCTGTGGCAGCCGCTCCCGCTACTACCCCGGTATTTGCGCCACTGAATGGAGCAGCAATCCAGAATAAGAAATACATCATTGTAAACTTTGCTGACAGCTCTACAAAGTGCTGTGATTAGTTATATCTGAATTTTGTGCTGACAGACTCCCTTTAAACACTATGGCATAGGAAATAATTATTAATTATTTTATTTTATGCATCGTATTTAGAGTTAAAATGTTGATTAAAAAAACACATTTTAAATTATAATTGAAGTAAAACATTAAAGTTAAAATAAATTATTTAAAGCAGAATATAGGCTTTAAATATTTATTTCGCATTTTTAGTCTACTGTTTAAACCCATTTAACATGTGCTCTATGGTCAGTGCTATTAAGTCTACATCTAGGGTGATGTACGCCTACCTGCACAACCATTTTCTGAACTAGATATCAGCACGCTGTACGTTTAATTTGTTTTGTACATTGAGACATTACAATTAAAAGTAACATTTGTATAAAACTGAAACAAGAACATAAAGGAGATTACAACAATCATGTACCCAAGGAGAAATGTTTATGTTACATCCATACCCACCATGTTATGCCTTGATTTAGGATCTACTGTAAATATGGCAAGTGCAAGCCTGTGTAAAAGCCCACAGAATATAGCCCCTCTCACTAGGACTCTATAATCCTGAGAACCCTGGAAAAGGATCCAAGGTGTCCAGGCTGCAATGAAGGATTTGTGCATGTTTCGAAGGCACGCAGTAAGATCCTCCATGCTTTGGATATCCTCCACTTTACGGATCCAATGAAGGAGTGAGGGTGGGGTGGAAATCTTCCAGAGCGCAAGAATGCAGGCCCTGGCTGCATTGACCAGATGTTTCAGGGAATAAGCACGAAGGGAGTAGTCAGAGAGGTGAAGCAGGTAGAAAGCTGACGTCTGAGTGGTGGGGGGGAGGGGAAAGTTGACCTGGTAAACCTTGTAAATTACCTAGTGGACCCCTTCCCAGTAGTCTTTAAGCCCGGCACACTCCCAGAAGATGTGCAGTAGCGTCCCCCTCCTCTGTGCCACACCGCCAACACCTCAAGGAGGCAGTTGGGAAAATTTTGTGCAATTTGGATGGAATATGGTACCATCTGGTTGAGAGTTTATATCCTGCCTCTTAGTATTTGCTTGCAATTGAACTTTTGTGGGCAAATTCAAGAATCCTGTAGCACTGTGAGTCGGAGAAGACAGTTTTCAGGCCAGTTTCCCACTTAGTCAGGAAGGCAGCCTTGTGACCTGAAGAGGGGGTGATGACCAGCAACAGGTAAAAATGGGGAGTGTCTAAGAACAGCAAAGAACATCTTGAAGTTCGAGTTGTTGTGCTGGGGCCTAGCACTTGTTGAAGATACAAGTTACCGCGGGACGGAGTTCAACTGGGGGGACATTGTCAGGAACACCCCTTAGTTTGATGTTGCTGCGATGACCTCTATTTTCCTGGTCATCTACTTGTAAAGAAGGGACCTGTTGAGAGTCCGTTGAGTGGTCAAAATTTGCTCCACTGTGTAGAGTCTCTGATCAAGCAATGTGGTCTGCTGCTGTTGAGTAGAAATCTTCACAGACAGGGAGTGATGAAGCTCTGACTTGAACTCGATAAATACGCTCCTTCTTAGTTAAACTCTACATACAGTACAGTCATGGCCAAAGGTTTTGAGAATGACACAAATATTATATTTTCACATGATCTGCTGCCCTCTGGTTTTTATGTGTGTTTGTCAGATGTTTTTATCACATACAGAAATATAATTGCATTCATATTATGAGTAACAGAAGCTTATATTGACAGTTAGAATGAGTTAATGCAGCAAGTCAATATTTGCAGTGTTGACCCTTCTTCTTCAGGACCTCTGCAATTCTCCCTGGCATGCTCTCAATCAACTTCTGGACCAAATCCTGACTGATAGCAGTCCATTCTTGCAGAATCAATGCTTTAATTTTGTCTGAATTTGTTGGTTTTTGTTTGTCCACCCGTCTCTTGATGATTGACCACAAGTTCTCAATGGGATTAAGATCTGGGGAGTTTCCAGGCCATGGACCCAAAATCTCTATGTTTTGTTCCCTGAGCCATTTAGTTATCACCTTTGCTTTATGGCAAGGTGCTCCATCATGCTGAAAAAGGCATTGTTGAGCGCCAAACTGCTCTTGGACGGTTGGGAGAAGTTGCTCTTGGAGGACATTCTGGTACCATTCTTTATTCATGGCTGTGTTTTTAGGCAAGACTGTGAGAGAGCCGATTCCCTTGGCTGAGAAGCAACCCCACACATGAATGGTTTCAGGATGCTTTACAGTTGGCATGAGACAAGACTGGTGGTAGCGCGCACCTCTTCTTCTCCGAATAAGCTGTTTTCCAGATGTTCCAAACAATCGAAAAGGGGATTCATCAGAGAAAATGACTTTACCCCAGTCCTCAGCAGTCCACTCCCTGTACCTTTTGCAGAATATCAGTCTGTCCCTGCTGTTTTTTCTGGAGAGAAGTGGCTTCTTTGCTGCCCTCCTTGAGACCAGGCCTTGCTCCAAGAGTCTCCGCCTCACAGTGCGTGCAGATGCACTCACACCTGCCTGCTGCCATTCCTCAGCAAGTTCTGCACTGCTGGTAGCTCGATCCCGCAGCTGAAACACTTTTAAGAGACGGTCCTGCCGCTTGCTGGTCTTTCTTGGGCGCCCTGGAGCCTTTTTGGCACCAATGGAACCTCTCTCCTTGAAGTTCTTCATGATGCGATAGATTGTTGACTGAGGTGCAATCTTTCTAGCTGCAATACTCTTCCCAGTTAGGCCATTTTTGTGCAGTGCAATGATGACTGCACGTGTTTCTTTAGAGATAACCATGGTTAACAGAAGAGAAACAATGATGGCAAGCACCAGCCTCCTTTTAAAGTGTCCAGTGGTGTCATTCTTACTTAATCATGACAGATTGATCTCCAGCCCTGTCCTCATCAACACCCACACCTGTGTTAATGGAGCAATCACTGAAACGATGTTAGGTGGTCCTTTTAAGGCAGGGCTGCAATGATGTTGAAATGTGTTTTGGGGGATAAAGTTCATTTTCTAGGCAAATATTGATTTTGCAAGTAATTGCTGTTAAGCTGATCACTCTTTATAACATTTTGGAGTATATTCAAATTGCCATTAGAAAAACTGAAGCAGTAGACTTTATAAAAATTAATATTTGTATCATTCTCAAAACTTTTGGCCATGACTGTAGTTTCCAAGTCCACTTTGGTGGGAAGGGAACTCAGAAGATTCCAGATGTCTGTAAATTTGGGAAGTTTCAATCTGTGGCTGAGAGAGGCAGAGTCCTGCAGGGAGGAGTTGGAGAGGTCTGAGGAAGGTGGTGTGCAAAGAGCAGCCAGAGTGGAAGGGAAGTCGTAGCAGGTAACCCCAAGATTAGCTGCGGTAACAGGGGCTAAGGCAGGATTATAGCCCAGTTGTTCATCTGCACCCTTTACAGGGCCTGTGGTGACAGTAGCGGGGTCTGCAGTTAGGGTAATGGCAGAAGGGGCCCCTAACTGTGAGGCCAAATATGATCGGTATCTTCTCTGTGAGGACCAGTGAAGGTCTCTGAGGAGAGCAGGGGAGCTTGGGGTCCCCCAGGCTCAGGTGGAGGCTCCTAGCTCATGGGTAAGAGGCAGGAAAGGCAGCTGGGTGGGCGCTGTACCTGGAGGGTGAGCCCAATATTCTGAATGTGGTCTCCTGGAGATATGGGAGGCAAGGAGGTGCCATACTGTGAGGACCCAGGGGTTACTGACCTCACATCATGTGGCGCCGGCATGCGGGCGCCTGGAACTGACGTCTTGTGCCTGGCTGGGCAGAGTTGCCTGTGAAGCTGCCCGTTTTGGTCCGGGTGCAATCTGGAGGATCGATGAGGCTGCCGGCTGTGGTCCAGGTGCTGCCTGGAGGAATGGAGAGGCCGCCGTGACAGGAGGCAGGAGAGCCGACTGCGCAGTGATGGAAGCAGAAGCATACGCCGGTGATGTCCACACAGGAGGGATGAAGCGGTTCTGACCCAGGTATAGGAGGCAAAGATGCTCGGGTTCCCGGGAGCTATTGCAGGATGCATGTTATACAGACAAGTTCAGGCCTCGCCCCGTTTTACAAATGTTATACTACTATTGCCATTGTCTCTGTATTTATTTACTTGTGCCTTTTTAAAAAGGTGCAAACACACTTACATGTGGCAGGTATACTGGCGTTTTTTAGTATGTTGACTAATTTTATATATTTTCAAAAATAAACAAAAACTTTGTTTTTACTTTTTTTTTTAGATCCCCCTAGAGCGCTGATCACTAGTACAATGTACTGCAATACTAATGCATTACAGTATATAGTAAAGTCCACTGCCTGGCGCAGCCTGTAATAGAACTATCCTGAGAACACGATCTTGTCCTTGCAGGTGACGGCGATAATCACACATGGTGGCGCCAGTAAATAAAGAATTAGAATCTGCAATCAGAGCCAACATCCGCCATAATAGTATAGAGGATGTCAAGTAAAACTAAGCTTCATTGTACAATATTACAGACCTCTGGACATACAATGTCTATGGCTATCGGATGGTCATCCGTTATACTGTCTGTTATTACAGTCCTTTTTTTTCTGCGCATGTTCAGAAAGCAAAACAAAAAAAACATAAGCAACAAAAACGGAGAGTATAAAAACAGACATTAACGGACACTAACTGATGTCAATGTGTCCATTTGTTTTTTTTAACTGATCCATTTAAAAAAACGTACACATTATAATCAGTTAGTGTCTGTCAGGTTGAGGTCCCACCTTGCGAGAAAACAGCTTTTTTTGTTGCAGATTTTGCTGTGGTTTTTTTGAGCCAAAGCCATGAATGGCTACAAAAGGAATGGGAAATATATAGGAAGTTCTTCTATTTCTCCCTTCTGCTCAATCCACTCCTGGCTTTGGTTTAAGAAAACGCAGCAAAATCTGCAACAAAAAAAGCTGCGTTTCCGCATCGTGGGGTTTTAGTCTTAATATCCATTACAAGGTAGTGTAAACTCCCAAATACACACAAGCACAAACTGCTTTCTAGCATCCAACAGGTGAACTACTAGCAGACTGGCATTCAATGGATTAACATAACTTAGCTCTCCTGAGTGGGAATGGTTCTTTGCAGGTACCATAGTACAGTAGTACAGTATTACAATATGCTGTTCTAAATCCGGCTCTATCAATGTGCAAGCCAACAGGTTCTTCCTTCTGTCTCCTGGGTCAGAACACCTCATTGCTTGTACAGGTTAAAAGGGGTTTTCCAGGACTTACATACTGATGGCTTATCCTTAGGTAGTTTATAAATATGTGATAGGTGGGTTGTCCCATGCCAAAAGGCTTAGTGGAAGAAGTCGCAGTGCTCAGGTGAGTGAGTGCTGTGACTACTTCACTGAATAGTAAGTAATCACACAGTACTGTACATTGCATAGATGTTGTGCTTGTTATTACACCAACTCCTCTGTTTTTCCATGGCCTGACTCCGACCTCCGACATGAATGTCTGACAGCTACGGTCAATCAGAAGCAGTAAAGCTCCTCTAATTAAAAAGGCAGCAATTGATGTCTATTAATTATACACTATTACAAATTTTATAATATATAATGAAAATATTTTTTGAAGCTACAGTTGGTAACTTTTTCCTGACTTCACCCAAAATTAGCCCCGACTCCAACTCCACAGCCTTGATTGCAGCTCAGCCCCATTCCCTTCAATGGGACTGAACTGCTGTTGTGCCATGTGACCAATAAGCATGATGTCATTAGCACAAGAAAGTGAACTTACAAGTGCTGCGGTCTCTTCAGACAGCTGAGGTGGGAGTCACTGGTGTTGGACCCCCACTCTACCTGAAAACTACTACAAATAGAGATTTTTTACTGCTATTTTGCAAAAGGTTGCCATAATGTGTAGATTCATTGAGCTGACTTTTGGTTTTGGTTATTTTGTGATTATTTGCCCAGCATTAATATAAAATTTTAGAAATCTGAACCAATATTCAATTTTGGAGTTTGTGAAGGTCAAAAATAACAGTACATGAGACCAGAGAAGCAGCTGAACTCTCTTATCATACATAAATAGTGGGGTTGTTTAATACATTTTGATACAGATAGATTGGAAGTATGACATAATTCTTTTAACTTTATAAATGTCTTTAGAAATGTTTCAGACCCAGGAAATGAGAGACAAGCTGTATACCTGCAAAGCAATTTACCTTTTTAGCAACTAGCTGAGTCAGGACTGACACAGAGAAACATTTGGAATATACAGTGGGTACGGAAAATATACAGACCCCTTTAAATTTTTCACTCTTTGTTTCATTGCAGCCATTTGCTAAAAGCAAAAAAGTGGGATTTTTGTGTACTCACCGTAAAATCCTTTTCTCGTTGTATTCACTGGGGGACACAGCACCATGGGTATAGACCTGGTCACTAGGAGACAAGACACTAGGAAAAAGCAAAAGCTGTTGGCTCCGCCTCCAGGCTATACCCTGCCACAACCACTGTGCATGAATCCAGTTTGTACCGTAGCAGTAGGAGAGAGAGACACAAAGGAACATGGAACCAACAACCACCAACAATGCCCGAACCCAAAAAGGAACCAACACAGTTCGGGCAGGAACACTGAATAAAACAAGGGAGGGATCTGTGTCCCCCAGTGAATACGAGAAAAGGATTTTACGGTGAGTACATAAAAATCCCACTTTCTCGTCTACTTCACTGGGGGACACAGCACCATGAGATGTCCTAAAGCAGTCCCAGAGGGTGGGAATAACACGGCCATGCAAACCTGTAATACTCAACCGCTTCCAGAAACTTACAACCCAAATTGGCATCAGCAGAGGCCACAGAATGGATCTGGTGAAACTTAGAGAAAGAGGATGGAGGCCCAGTGGGATACTTACAGACCTGTGAAGCGAAAGCCTGATGCCGGAGGCCCAGGGAACTCCAACAGCTCTAGAGGAGAGAGCCGTCACACGGGGAAGGCAGAGCCTTACTCTTAAACCGATAGGTCTTCTTAATCTCAGACCAAAGCCATCGGAAGATGGGAGCTCTGGAAGCAGGCAGGCCCTGGCAAGGGCACTCAGGGAGAATGAGCAAAGCGTCCGAACAAGAGAAAGGATCCGTGATGGACAGTATACACCCAAATTGCCCGGGCAACAACCGGGCAGGGTAGAGCAAGCACTCACTTGGACGCCTGGGGACCGAGCAGAAAGAGGGCAAGACCAAGTCCTCGAAGTGGAAGCACGAAAAACACCCTAAGAAAAAAAGACTGTGGCAGACAGAGGAAAATCTTATCCTTGTGGAGGACCAGAAAGGGAGGCTGCCGAAAAAAGGGGCAGCCAATTCGGGACCCCTGCGGATGGAGGTAATGGCCACCAGAAGCTCATTCTACCAGGACAGAAGGCAAAAAAAGGGATATCATAGGCTCGAAGGGGAGAACCTGAAGCACCTTAAAGACGAGGTTAAGATTCCACGGATCCAAGGGTTCCAAAGGAGCACAGAGTGGCACTCCTGTAGGAAAGTCTATTAAAAAGAAAGACGACTAAGACCTTGATCCAGACCAGACTGGAGAAGATCCGATGAGAATCGTTACTCTTCCAACGGTGGACGTAAGCCTTCCACGTTTGATGGCAGATCTAAGCTATCTGGAATTTCTGGACCTTGAGTATGTTAGAATAACAAACTCCGAAAAAACCACGACGCCTCAAACCTCGGATTCAACAGCCACGCCGTGAACGCAGCTGAGTCAAGGTGGGGTGGAACAGCAGTCCTTGAGACAGAAGGTCGACCAGCACAGGAAGAGGCCAAGGAGCATCCGCCAACAGGAACATGAGATCCACATACTAGACCCGGCAGGGCCAATCTGGTGCCACCAGGATAGCTTGAACCCCCTTGGTCTTGAGATTCTGGAGGACCCAAGGGAGAAGAGGAAGTGAAAAACTGAACTTACAAGAGCGCCAGCGGTGATGGTTCGAGGATCCAGAGGCCTGGCAATTTAGCCGGGGATCTTGTGGTTCCGGCGGAGGCTAAAAAGGTCGACGTTTGTCACGCCACAGCGGGAGCACAATGGATGGAAGATCTGCAGATAAAGCGACCCTCGCCCGGAGCAATATTTTCTCGACTCAAGTAGTCTGCCACCCAGTGGTCCACGCCAGAAAAAAGGTTGACCACCGAAAGAGCTGGAACAAGGCGCTCCACCCAAGGAAGAAATTGTGAGGCTTCTAGTAAGGCCGCACGGCTCCTGGTGCCCCGCTGAGGGTTCAAGTAGGCGACCATGGAGGAGAGGTCAGTCTGGACTGTGACAGATGTCCTTGGAGAAGAGAGGTCCAAGGAGTAAGGGCAAATAAGATAGCCCTGGGATCCAGAAGGTTGAACCAGAGGGAGGAATCGGCCCTGGACCACAGGCCCTGAACAATCAAAGCATCGAGGACCACTCCCCAGCCGGGGAAATTGGCGGCAGCGGGAATCACCTACCAACAGAGGGGAAGAAGGACTTCCCCTGAGAAATTCCTGGGGAGGAGATACATTAAAGAATCTCTCAGTGAACCAAGGTGGAAAGAGAACCAAGCAGATGAGGCTGGCCGGAGATTTGTCCCAGCAGGCCGTAATCTTCAAGAAGAGAGAACGACAGAGTGAATGAAAGGTACAGCCTAGAAGGTTGAGGCGATTGTGCGCAAGACCCACATGCCGATTCAAAGAGAGCAAGGAGAGTACCTCCGAAGGTGAGACACTCAGGATCTTGGCCTCCGGAGGGAGAATCACACCCTGGAGTGAGCAGAGGATCATGTCCCGGCTTCCATGTGCTTAGAGGACACGAGACATCCTCATTGATGAGCCAGCAGAACCGGCGAAGAACAACCAAGGTGAACCACAAGCTGGTCAGATTGTCTGACCTGGAGGGGCTTCACCAGGAGGTCGTCCAAGTCTGGAAACACGGCAGCACCTCTGACGCAGAGGATGGCCATGAGAGACGCCATCACTGGGGAAAAAAACCCCCGGTGGCAGAGGCCAGCCTGAAGGGGAGACAACTGGAAAGGTCATGGATCCACCGCAAAACGAAGAAACCGCTGACGGCACAGCGCGATGATGTAGATGGACGAAGAATTCACCCATCTCCAGGGATGCCACCACAGACTGCATAGACTACAACGGAGCCTGCAGGCATGGAAGAACCTGTGGAGCCCTTTCAGGTCCATGATGGGACAGAGGAAGCCATCCTTCTAGGCGAATGGAGAACAGGTAGGAATAGTAACCCAGGATACACTCTGAAACGGGAACAGGGACGCTGACTCCCAGCCGCTGGAGATTGGAGACAGCCTGGATTGTCCGACATAGGGAAGACAAACAGACTCCAGCGAAAACTGGAGTAGCCGGACGACACCGCCTCTCAGGCCCAGGCCCCAGACGTCCCGCCAATTGAGATGCCCAGAGAGGGGAAAAAACTTCATGCCGAGGAGGCTAGGAAGAGGAAGACCTGGACGACCTGATGCAGAACCGCCAGGGAGGCCTGGACTTGAAAGAAGCTTTCTGGAGCAGGAGAACGGCTGACACATAGGACGCCTCTGAGGGAGGAAGAATCTATTCCCCCGTGGCCTCAGGGATAAGCTTCTCGACGCCCTTAACAAAAAATTTGGCCCAGGACGACCTGGAAAGGGAGAAGGGCTGCGTTCGCCTTCTTGGAGGCGGACCCAGTATTCCACAACGAATCCAAACGGTATGGCGGATAATCACTGCATTGGCGGCCGCCTTAGCAGATTTGGGAGGCATCTCTAGTTATTGGGAAGCATTCAGGATCTCAGAGACGAGCGGCTGGAGGGAAACTGCATCAGGGAGGTTTGACTGAAGCTGTTTGGCCCAGGAAAAGAAGGCCTTGATGACCCAAGAGGCAGCGAAGGAGAGCCGCAGGGGAGAAACCAGCCACTACGAAGGCCACCCTGGTGAGAGAAGCCACCTTCTTGCAGCAATACAATAGCCAGCATTTAGGACAATGCAATGTATCAGTTCTGCAATGCAAACAATACAACAGAAGCGATCCGATCTCACTCCGAGGGATCACTGAGGTAGGCACAGTCCGCTGAAGGCAGACTAGAAGCCTTGGAGAGCCTAGCTATCGTGGGATCCACCGTGGGAGGCTCTTAGTGATAGGAAGGGACACATGGGGCGGCTCGCTGACAAGATGTCAAGACAGGCCAGCTTGCGCTCACTAGTTACTGATATATAAGTACCATGCGCTAACTGATTGCACCCCTGGATCAACCTGCTTCCTTTACCTCGGATGTTCATCATTGCCAGCCAGGGAGAGCTAGAGACATGTGTCACAGCATAGCCTGGCAGAACTGCCAGAGCTCACCTTCCACTTGGAGACACACAAGTCAAGGGAAGGGATGTCCGATTTCCTAGTCGAAGACAGAGGATGGTCCAGGGAGAAGTCACTGTGCCCTCAAGATGATATCAAACATCCAGTCCACTTGAGAGGATGAGTCCGGGTCCTCAGAGATCTGTAGGGTCTCTATCGCATAGATGGCTCCCGCGTAGCAGCAGATATAGATGAGCCTAGCTGAAGCTCCGAGTCGGAGTCAGAGGCGTCCCCAGTTAAGTAGACCGAGCAGAGGGAGGGAGGTATCCGCCTGTCGGAGTGGAGCCGTGAGCGGAGTTCCTATCTGGGGAGTACCCAGAGGAAGGGGTGGCGGACCGTGAACCGTAGGAAGACTTCCTGGTCCTTTTGAGGCTCCTGGAGCTGCGACGGGAACTATGAGGGTGTCCAGGGAGATCCCTAGAAGCAGCCGACTGAGCGGCGATCTGGGAAAGCAGCCATTCCAAGTTTCCAGCACTGACTAGTTAAGTCTGGTAAGGACACCATGGCCAAGGTTAGGGAGGCCGCCCAATCTGGGGGATGGAAGAACCGGAGAGGGGTCAGGAGGTGGAGCACATGGGCTCGGGCTGTCCGCATGGCAACTGTTTTTGATACAGCGGGTGCACGTATAAAAACGTGACGCAACCAGAGGGGCCGGAGGGTGAGAGAGGGAGCCCAAGGAAATTAGGGGTAACCCAGGGGGTTAGCCTACCAGACTGCAAAAGATGGCCGCTCACAAACTGCTGCAGCAAGGGTTCCGCAGGAGCAATGTCTCCCAGAGAACTGGGAGGAGAGTAAGAATCCCTGCTGTCGCAGCAAGCCAAAAAATAAATAAATAAGCCAATAAATAAATGAGAATATGAGGAGAGCAAAGCTCTTCCCCTGGTAAATACAGGCTCAGTAGCTACTGGGCAGGCTGGATGGCTTGCCAGGACAGCCCCCTGGCCAATGGAAGGCCCTAGGCGGAGTCTGGGTACCAGAAAGCCTGGGAAAGGGACGGGCCCGTTGCAGCCTAGTTCCCGGCCAGGCCTCGGACTTACGTTGAACGCGGCCGACCGCGAGGCACCGTCGGCGGCGCGACCGCGAACTCCGGAGGTTCCGCGGAGGCCTGGGAAAAGGTACAGGGGGTCCAGGAAAGGGGGTCCCCACACGAGCGGGGGGGGGGGGGGGAACCGGGTGCCCCCCCCCCCCCCCGACTGGGGCCGCTCGGTAGGAGGAACCAGAAGGCCCAAAAACACCCCAGAAAAAAGGGGCTTATTTACTAAGATTTAAGGCCCAGTTCTGGGGAACCCTGTGATGCCCCCCCTAAACAGGACCCATGCTATTGTCCCCCTGGGAGATGGCACTAAGGGGCTGAGAGTGGCTGAGGGGCTGAGGTAACTTTCATACTCACTTGCCTTCTATTCTTCTCATACTCACCAGTCTGGCGTCTTCAGGCGCCGCAGGGTCACCCCCTCGGTAGGACCTCGTACGTGGGAGTGGGGTCACCGGTACTCCGGCCGCTTTCGGGGTGCGGCGAATGGTGAGTGGGGACTGGGTGACCGGCGAGGCTGCTCTTTTGCAGAGCGCTGCGCCCGCAGGAGGGTATGACTAATGTGGCGTACACGCTGACTACCCCCTGCACCTGAAAGAAAGGTAAAAATAAAAACGATGCAAGACAGAAGACCTGAGTCAGGTCATGTCTGCCTCCTATGACACTAGGTTTCAAACTGATTCATGCACAGTGGCTGTGGCAGGGTATAGCCTGCAGGCGGAGCCAACAGCTTTTACTTTTTCCTAGTGTCTTGTCTCCTAGTGACCAGGTCTATACCCATGGTGCTGTGTCCCCCAGTGAAGTAGACGAGAAAGTACATTTTATTTCTCATTAATGTACACTCAGCTCCCCATCCTGACAGAAAAAAAAACAAATGTAGATATTTTTGCAAATTTATTAAAAAAGAAAAACTGAAGGTCATAAGTATTCAGACCCTTTGCTCAGTATTGAGTAGAAGCCCCTTCCTTTTGAGCTAGTACAGCCATGAGTCTTCTTGGGAATGATGTAACAAGTTTTTCACATCTGGATTTGGGGATCCTCTGCCATTCTTCCTAGCAGATCCTCTCGAGTTCCGACAGGTTGGATGGTGAACGTTGGTGGAGCCCTTTTCAAGTCTCTCCAGAGATGCTTAATTGGGTCAGGGCTCTGGCTGGGCCAGTCAAGAATGGTCACAGAGTTGTTCCGAAGCCTCTCCTTTGTTATTTTAGCTGTGTGCTTAGGGTCATTGTCTTGTTGGAAGGTGAACCTTCGGCCCAGTCTGAGGTCCAGAGCATTTGCAAAAATATCTACATTTCTGTTTTTTTTCTGTCCTTATGGGGTGCTGAGTGTACATTAATGAGAAATAAAATGAACTTTTTTGCTTTTAGCAAATGGCTGCAATGAAACAAAGAGTGAAAAATTTAAATGGGTCTGTACACTTTCCGTACCCACTGTACATCTAAAGAAAAAAAAACAGTGTAATGTGGGAATTTGAGCATTGGATGTCACAAAGGATATCCTCAAAGTAATGACAAAGCTAGGTCAGCAGTAAAAACAGTTGAAGACTCAGAGAGGAGGACAGGCAAAAACAAATATACTATATACAGTCATATGAAAAAGTTTGGGCACCCCTATTAATCTTAATCATTTTTAGTTCTAAATATTTGGGTGTTTGCAACAGCCATTTCAATTTGATATATCTAATAACTGATGGACACAGTAATATTTCAGGATTGAAATGAGGTTTATTGTACTAACAGAAAATGTGCAATATGCATTAAACCAAAATTTGACCGGTGCAAAAGTATGGGCACCTCAACAGAAAAGTGACATTAATATTTAGTAGATCCTCCTTTTGCAAAAATAACAGCCTCTAGTCGCTTCCTGTAGCTTTTAATCAGTTCCTGGATCCTGGATGAAGGTATTTTTGACCATTCCTCTTTACAAAACAATTCCAGTTCAGTTAAGTTTGATGGTCGCCGAGCATGGATAGCCCGCTTCAAATTATCCCACAGATGTTCAATGATATTCAGGTCTGGGGACTGGGATGGCCATTCCAGAACATTGTAATTGTTCCTCTGCATGAATGCCTGAGTAGATTTGGAGCTGTGTTTTGGATCATTGTCTTGCTGAAATATCCATCCCCGGCGTAACTTCAAATTCGTCACTGATTCTTGTACATTATTCTCAAGAATCTGCTGATACTGAGTTGAATCCATGCGACCCTCAACTTTAACAAGATTCCTGGTGCCGGCATTGGCCACACAGCCCCAAAGCATGATGGAACCTCCACCAAATTTTACAGTGGGTAGCGAGTGTTTTTCTTGGAATGCTGTGTTTTTTTGACGCCATGCATAACGCCTTTTTGTATGACCAAACAACTCAATCTTTGTTTCATCAGTCCACAGGACCTTCTTCCAAAATGAAGCTGGCTTGTCCAAATGTGCTTTTGCATACCTCAGGCGACTCTGTTTGTGGCGTGCTTTCAGAAACGGCTTCTTTCACATCACTCTCCCATACAGCTTCTCCTTGTGCAAAGTGTGCTGTATTGTTGACCGATGCACAGTGACACCATCTGCAGCAAGATGATGCTGCAGCTCTTTGGAGGTGGTCTGTGGATTGTCCTTGACTGTTCTCACCATTCTTCTTCTCTGCCTTTCTGATATTTTTCTTGGCCTGCCACTTCTGGGCTTAACAAGAACTGTCCCTGTGGTCTTCCATTTCCTTACTATGTTCCTCACAGTGGAAACTGACAGGTTAAATCTCTGAGACAACTTTTTGTATCCTTCCCCTGAACAACTATGTTGAACAATCTTTGTTTTCAGATCATTTGAGAGTTGTTTTGAGGAGCCCATGATGCCACTCTTCAGAGGAGATTCAAATAGGAGAACAACTTGCAATTGGCCACCTTAAATACCTTTTCTCATGATTGGATACACCTGACTATGAAGTTCAAAGCTCAGTGAGGTTACAAAACCAATTTTGTGTTTCAGTAAGTCAGTAAAAAGTAGTTAGGAGTATTCAAATCAATAAAATGATAAGGGTACCCAAATTTTTGCACCGGTCAAATTTTGGTTTAATGCATATTGCACATTTTCTGTTAGTACAATAAAACTCATTTAAATCCTGAAATATTACTGTGTCCATCAGTTATTAGATATATCAAATTGAAATGGCTGTTGCAAACACCCAAATATTTAGAACTAAAAATGATTAAGATTAATAGGGGTGCCCAAACTTTTTCATATGACTGTATGTCTATACGGAAACGCACCCTCACAAGACCTAGACTGCAGTCCAATGTTGCTCTCTCTTAGCTGGTCGTCTGCTACAGATTGTGGGAAATGTTATAGCTAAAGAAAAGTTCCATCTATCTAGACTATTACACGAAACCTGCAAAAGATTGGAGTAATGAAGAAAATTTACATTTATTCAGCTAATAGGTAAACCTGACAAACGTCATTTAGAAATGTGGTCCTTGGTCCTATGAAATTTTAACAAAGGAAAAACTGAGGAGAAATTGTAGACATCTAAAAAAAAATAAACAACCCACAAGAACAAAATATTGCATAGACCTTGAACAGTATAATGACACCCAAAGCGTCTGCAAGTACAAGCAACAAAGCAGCAAGAAGCTTCCAGCAGGTAAGGATACTGACCAGAAAAAGACAACCCCAGAAAATGTATTGTCAGAATCAGAAGAATGACAAGACACGTATAGCTAATGAATCCACCATTTGTTCATGTTCACCATTCTGCGTGTTATATTTTCATTATTCTTTTATTTAACCCCTTCCTGATATTCACCATTCACGTATAGTGGATGCTGGATTCCTAAACATGGCACTATCTTAGGAGCTCAGTCAATGCTATAGCAGGTGGATGCCACAGCATCTTAAAAGGTCACACAGGCTCAATATGAACATAGTGATTTTTCTACAGACTGTAGTATTAAAGTACTGCAATCTATGGTATAAGCATCTAATGATGACATGTGCAAACTCCCTAGAAAGGTAAACAAATCAAATAAAAGTAAAACACACTTTTAAAAATATAAAGACAACTTATAAAAATTCTGCACATCACCCCATTTCCCATATAAACATAAAATACAATTGGTATCTCTGCATCTGAAAATGCTCAAACTGTTAAACTATATAATAATTATTTATCCTGTACTGTGAACATTGTAATCAAAATGCCCGAATTGCTATTTTTTTCATTGCCCACCTCCAACATAGTAGCAATAAAAACTAAAGCTTGCCGAGTAAAACAAAAAAAAAAAGCCCTTACATAATTCTGTGGAAGGAAATGTAAAACAAAGATTCTTTTCCACCGAATTAAATCCTGTATATAAAATGTTTTTTCCAATGAGTTTTCATTTTTTGTTGTTTTCTGTGATAACATATCACACTGCAGTAGTTTAACCAATTGCAGAAGTTCTGGTTAACTCTGCTACAGCTGTAGATCTTTGTTATCGCTAAATCATACCTCTTGCAGTATAAGGTTAAGAACCCACGTTGCGGAAATACAGCAGAAAAAAAAAATACGCTGCGTTTTACAGTCCCAGCAAAGTGAATGAGATTCTGGCTAATCCAATCTAGGAAACGGTGCAGAAAAGCTGCGTATTCAAAACCACACGTGATTTTGAAAAACGCAGTATGTCAATTTTACCTGCGGAAATGCTCACATTATCCGTATAGATATAACAATGGAAGAAAAACCACAGAGAAAAACTCAGCAAAAAAATGCAGTGGAAAACTCTGCAGAAAAAAAAGCAACACATTTCCACTGTTTTTTTTCTGCAGTGTGGGGCATGACCCAAAACCAGGGCCCCACATGGTGTAAAAGCCGCAGTGGAAACAAATACCATCCACACTGCAGAAAAATACATGCAGCAGAAATGCTGCTATTTCCAAAACCATTGCGTTTTTGGAAATCACAACATGTCATTTATACCTAGAGAAATGCCGGCGGTTTCCCTATAGGTATAATTAAAGCAGAAAATCCACAGAGGAAACCGCTACAGCCCACTCTGTGGGGCCTAAGCCTAAAGGTAATTTTTACTGCACAGTGAACCCCATGAAAATAAAACTGGTAAAAAATGGAATACCTGCTTTTTTTCCCCCACTATTCCAGCCCATAAATATTTTTTCAGCTTCTCAATATAATAGTATGGAATATTAAATGGTGCCATTAGAAGATACTGCAAAAAATAAGCTCTGAAGAAAACCACTTTGAGTTGTCTAATAAACAGCAGATTACTGGGCAGGTGAGAAGAACATGAGGCTGAACATCAACATAGCTGTCCTGGTGGGATGGAATGGAGTTTATTAAACAGTTAAGTGAAAGTAGTATAATCTAATTTTTTTATTTATTTTTACTAGAGTTCAATAATGTATCTTCATATAGCGTTTGTTGGTTGGGAGTATGATGGGATGATGCCACTTATGTTGTGGATACAATTAACCAATAAACTGTAACAGCCTGTGTAATACCGATAGGTAGAGAAGGTCATCAAAGGATAGTGAGGCACCTCCAAAACAGGGACATCCAGGACTTCATGTTACAGGATTCATGACAATGATGTAGAACTTTCTGTGTGATGTTCTAAAAATGACTAGGAAGGGGGTGGCTGAGTTCTCCTCTTCTTGCATTTCTGAACTCCTCCTGTATTCAGATTGACTTCTGTAAATAATCAGCTTGCTTGCATATTACATTCTTAGGGTTATTCTACTATCAAAGTGACTCAGATGTCAACAAATACAGTACTAAGAAATATACATGTAACCAAGACGGTAAATAAATAGAAAGTAACCTGAAGAAATACATGAAGAACACTGACATGTACCGAAAATATAAACATACAGTATAATCTGTAACTGAAAGGAATGTATATACAGTGTGGGGAATAATAAAATAATTGCAGTACCTGGTGAAGAAAAGATTAGGAACATGCTGATGTTAGTAAGGAAGCAGTATAAAGGATTTTAAGCATTTCTGAAATACGCTTTGTAAGGCTTTGGAGTTTTGTCTCCTTAGTGCAGTATTGTCCCTGTGTTTTTGAAATTTTCTGCTCCAATCTTAGAGAACCTCCTAGTGGAGAAAACGGGCACCACAGACATTACAAGTCTGTGCATGAAGAAAGCAGCAACAACATCCCTGTAATGATACAGAATAATGAACTTCACATAACAATGTCTGCTGCAGGTTACCAAATTACCTCTCATACATATACAATGTTTCCTCAAGTTACAACATTAATTGGATTCCAGATCAACCATTGCCGATTTGTCTGAACCTCCAGCCAAGTATTGTATGTTAGTCTGGTTTCAAGTTACAATGGATCAGAAAAGTCTATTGTATGCTGAAAATATTGTATTCTCCAGCCACTGTAACTTGAGGGACTACTGTACATGTGAGCAGATGGAGCAGTCGAGTTCACACTCACTATTCCTATAGAGAAAATAACATTGAGCGTGTGAATTTCACTTGGTTACATCTCATGCCCATAACTCATTTTTCATCTTCATCTTCCTATTACTTCTTCATGCACTCATATGATCCTGCTGTACCCATATAGTTAAGTCCACCATGGCCCCTATTACAGATCAAATACTACAATTGTCCACAGACTGGTGTATAATAACTGGAGCTACAGAATGAATCCACCTACTCTCACCTTTCACAGTCACTGTTATGGATCATAGGGTGTCAAAACTGTTACCTGTGGGAAGCAATAAACTGCATAGGTATTCATTGCTTTTTGTACAGTACATAATCTCTGATCTAGCAAAAAAAAAAAAAATAACAAGCGATGCCAGATAATTTCTCTAGAGCTAAGTTTTCCGCTTCTTATTGAGGATCTGCTGTTTGTTTCTCAGTGGCCTCTTCAGCTTCTTCCACAATATCCTTATTCAGCATGCCCAAGGGTAACTGATCTTTAAACCTACAAAAGATAACAGAATATTTCTCTTTTTAACTTTATTTCGTTAAAACAAAAATATCAGGATTTTGTTCTTGGTGATGCAGGGATTGTTCAAGAAACGTGTGTACAATTCTGTTGTTCTGTCTCTGGTCCTAAAGCAATCTATTGAGCACATACAGTGGGAAAACAAGTATTTAGTCAGCCACCAATTGTGCAAGTTCTCCCACTTAAAAAGATGAGGCCGGCCTGTAATTGACATCATAGGTAGACCTCAACTATGAGAGACAAAATGAGAAAACAAATCCAGAAAATCACATTGTCTAATTTTTAAAGAATTTCTTTGCAAATTATGGTGGAAAATAAGTATTTGGTCAATAACAAAAGTTCATCTCAATACTTTGTTATATATCCTTTGTTGGCAATGACAGAGGTCAAACGTTTTCTGTAAGTCTTCACAAGGTTGGCACACACTGTTGCTGGTATGTTGGCCCATTCCTCCATGCAGATCTCTAGAGCAGTGATGTTTTGGGGCTGTCGCTGGGCAACACGGACTTTCAACTCCCTCCAAAGGTTTTCTATGGGGTTGAGATCTGGAGACTGGCTAGGCCACTCCAGGACCTTGAAATGCTTCTTATGAAGCCGCTCCTTCGTTGCCCTGGCGGTGTGCTTGGGATCATTGTCATGCTGAAAGACCCAGCCACGTTTCATCTTTAATGCCCTTGCTGATGGAAGGTGGTTTGCACTCAAAATCTCACGATACATGGCCCCATTCATTCTTTCATGTACACGGATCAGTCGTCCTGGTCCCTTTGCAGAGAAACAGCCCCAAAGCATGATGTTGCCACCCCCATGCTTCACAGTAGGTATGGTGTTCTTTGGATACAACTCAGCATTCACTCTCCTCCAAACACGGCGAGTTGTGTTTCTACCAAACAGTTCTACTTTGGTTTCATCTGACCATATGACATTCTCCCAATACTCTTCTGGAACATCCAAATGCTCTCTAGCAAACTTCAGACGGGCCCGGATATGTACTGGCTTAAGCAGGGGGACACGTCTGGCACTGCAGGATCTGAGTCCCTGGCGGCGTAGTGTGTTACTGACGGTAGCCTTTGTTACGTTAGTCCCAGATTTCTGCAGGTCAGTCACTTGGTCCCCCCGTGTGGTTCTGGGATTTTTGCTCACCGTTCTTGTGATCATTTTGACCCCACGAGGTGAGATCTTGCGTGGAGCCCCTGATGGAGGGAGATTATCAGTGGTCTTGTATGTCTTCCATTTTCTAATTATTGCTCCCACAGGTGATTTCTTCACACCAAGCTGCTTGCCTATTGCAGATTCAGTCTTCCCAGCCTGGTGCAGGTCTACAATTTTGTTTCTGGTGTCCTTCCACAGCTCTTTGGTCTTCACCATAGTGGAGTTTGGAGTGTGACTGTTTGAGGTTTTGGACAGGTGTCTTTTATACTGATAACAATGTCAAACAGGAGCCATTACTACAGGTAATGAGTAGAGGACAGAGGAGCCTCTTAAAGAAGAAGTTACAGGTCTGTGAGAGCCAGAAATCTTGCTTGTTTGTAGGTGACCAAATACTTATTTTCCACCATAATTTGCAAATAAATTCTTTAAAAATCAGACAATGTGATTTTCTGGATTTGTTTTCTCATTTTGTCTCTCATAGTTGAGGTCTACCTATGATGACAATTACAGACCGGCCTCATCTTTTTAAGTGGGAGAACTTGCACAATTGGTGGCTGACTAAATACTTTTTTTCCCCCATTGTATGTACAGCAACTTCCTGGTCTTTAGAGACAGAGGACAGGAAGTCAGCAAGCACTGAGGCTTGTCTACTGTACACGACCAAGACATCAGAGAATGGTCACTGTGTATGGGGGCGTTCACACTACCATTGGTGACCATTAGTAGTGTCCGTTTCTCTTGTCCGTTACAAGATTTTAGCAATGGACACTAGCTGAACCGTCACAAATCCGTTAAAATTTCAATTCATTTCAATGGGATTTTATCTTGTGTCCGTCAGTGAGTGTTAGTGTCCGTTATAAACCCAATCCATCACATGTCCATTTTTTTTTCGCACACAAAAAATCCTACATGCAGGTCTTTTGTGTCCATTAAAAAAACGGTTTCATGACGGACGTCAAGCGTCCATTATTTTTTAACATTAAAGTCTATGGGTAACGGACAGTCCATTATACTGTCTGTTATTACTGTCCGTTTTTTTCCTGCGCATGCTCAGAAAGCAGAAACAAAAAAAAACGGACACTAATGGACAGTAGCTGATGCTAATGTGTCCATTACATGGATCAGTTAAAAAACGGACACATTAATATCAGTTAGTGTCAATTAATATCAGACACTATCATAACAGTAGTGTAAACCCTGCCTATAACAGGTAAATGCTGAGCACTGCAGAAAATATTCAGTCACCTGGACATGGTGGACTTGGACTATACAAAGTAAAATAATAGCAGTAATAATAAACTCTATATAAATGGCACTAACATGATCCAGATCACCTGGCAGTCAGGGCAAAGCTACATCTAACAAGAAAACAGAAACAGCACGCCCGACCGTAAACTGGGGCACAATTTGTACATCTGGACCCCTAAAAATCTCAGACACAATCCTTTTACTACAGAATCACTGATTCCAGTGTAGAGAGAAGTTAACCTTTTCAGTGCACAGGATGAAAGCTGGGGTAGACCAGAGGCTATTCCTGCATGTGAGACGCAGCCTTCGTTTGGTGACTGTTCTCAGCCACCCCCCATGTGCCCTCAGCCTTAGAGTATGTTCACACAGTATAATTTAAAAGCTTTAAATATGGAACTGATTCCTAGAGAAATCAGCCTCTGAAAAAAGGAACTATTTGGGTGTATTTCGTTTTAACAGAATTTTAAACCTCAAAAATACCTGCAGAAAGCTCAAAATACACATAAAATTGCAACAAGGATATATAAATAGGGTGTATTCAAGAATTAAACTCAGTTTGAAAATCAGCTTAAAAAATGCATTAAACTAGTAACATACTACTATTACATTTTACACAAAAATACATTATCTCGACAACACATATTTCCCATTGAAATCAGTCTGTGAAATAACCATTTTACTTTACAAAATATTCTTTCTGTATATTACCATATATTCCCCAAAATATACTTTCCATATTTTACTCTCCAAAAAATTGCTGTGTGAACATACCCAGTTTTGACATTACATTACTGGATTTGATCTAGCATGTCACGAAAAAAGCTCGAGGCACTAAGCATGACCATAGGATTCCATTAACCCAATGGAGGCCAAAAGGAGTCTTTTGAATGGAAAAATGACGTGCATGCTTGAATGGCGCTTCTTTCACTTCAACGGGACTGCAGTGAATAGAGTGCTAGATGAGCATGTGCAACATTAGTTGCACATTAACCCTTTCCCTGCCAACCATATATCTATACATCCTCCCAGGGTGGCACTTTCCTAGCCGATCACGTATCTAATACGTTCTTACTACTATTGCTGATATTTCAGGATTGGTTAGGAGTATGAAGATTTTTGGATTCATTTTAAAGATGAAAATCTCATCTTTAAAATGATACCAAGATCTTCATGACAGCCCTTACAGACCCTGAGTGATTCATTGTTGAAAACGCTATTCGGCATTGAGATCCCATTGCAGATCTCAATTTCCGACAGCATTTTTGAGATTCTCACCTTTAAAATGAATCAAAAATGATCTTCATAGCCCTAACCAATCCTGAGATATCGGACTCTAAAATGTCCCCCCTCCTGCCTCTAGGTAGCATCTTAAGAACTGCGGTAGGAAGAAGGAGGGGGAGGAGCAGCCGTGCAGACTGCACAGAGATGAGTAATCATCACCATCATCTGTGCATAACCTGTACGGATAGCAGGGACTTCTGTCCATGTTATCCCCTCTCCTATCAGTCAGAGCATACTATACTTTTGCTCTCTGATTATCACACAGAGGGATAATGTAATACCCCTCTGAGCCTAATCACAGGGTATTCTTATGTAATACCCCTCTGAACATAAACAGGAAGTTATTGGCACTGTGACCCAGATGTTTACCATTGTCCAGGTTGTGGAGCCAAAAGAGTCACACCAAACACTTACACAACACATACACAAAGTCACCAATAAAGTTTACATTTCACCCCGTCTATACCTGATCTTTCTAGAGTAAAAAACGCTGACCGCCTCTCTAGCAACATCCATTACACTTTAACCCCTTAATGACCGGACCATTTTTTGTTTTTGCTTTTTCGTTTTTCCCTCCTCACATTTCAAGAGCCATAACTTTTTCATTTTTCAGTTCACAGTCACATGATGGCTTATTGTTTGCAAAACAAATTGTACTTTGTAATGTCACTATTCAATATGCTGTGCAATGTACTGGGAAGCTGGAAAAAAATTCAGAATGAGGTGCAAATGGAGAAAAATGCATTTGCGCCAAATTCATATGGGTTTAATTTTTACAGCATTCACTGTGTGGTAAAAATGACATGTTACCTGTATTCTGCGGGTCAGTAAGAACACGGCGATACCAAATTTAGATAGTATTTGTAATGTTTTGATACCTTTTAAAAAATTAAAAACGTTGCTAAATAGAAAAAAATTTTGCGTCGCCATATTGTGTCACCTGTAACTTTTTCATATTTACATGTATGGAGCTGGGTAAGGCGTCTTTTTATGCAGGACAACATGACGTTTTTATTGATACCATTTGGGGAAAGATCTAATGGTTTCATTACTTTTTATTCAATTTTTTATAAGAGACAAAGTGTTGAAAAAAACGCTATTTGGCTATTTTAATTTTTTTCCCCGCTACGCCGTTCACCATATGGGATAAATATTTTAATAGTTCGGGCATTTTGGAGCACGGGGATACCTAAAGTGTTTATGCTTACTTTTGTTTATTTACTTTTATATCTGATCTAGGGAAAGGAGGGTGATTTGAACTTTTTTTTTTTTTTTCATACTTTTAAAACCTTTTTTTTTTTTATACTTTTACTTGTATGATCAGACTCCCTAGGGACCTTGAAACCTAGGGAGTCTGATCGATCATACTATTCACTGCGATACTACTGTATCGCAGTGAATAGCAAAATGCCTTCACTGCTATTAGATGATGCCTCTGGCATCGCGTAATAGCTATAATGTAATGACAGGCCTGGGAGCCTTCAATAGGCTCCCGGCTGTCATGGCAGCCAAGCGCTGCCTTCCGATGACGTTCTGGAGGGCAGCGATCAGGTAAAAATGGCGGCGCCCGTGGCGGCTGCGCAATTTAGACGCCGCGGTCCCGTTTGACTGCGACATCTAAAGGGTTAACAGCCTCGATCGGTGCAGGCACCGATCGCTGCTGTTAGCGGCGGGTCCTGACTGTATTATACAGCCGGCACCCGCGGTGTATGGAGAGCGCTCAGCTCCTGAGCGCTCTCCATACATCGTCATGCGACTCAGGACGTACTATTACGCCCTGGGTCGTTAAGGGGTTAAAATAATAACAATAACGATTATTACTAGAGAGGAAAGTATAAATTTCTACAATTTTTATATGGGGATAGAAAATTATATTTTTATGTAAACGCCTATTTAATTTGCATGCACATAATTGGTTGGTGCATTTCTGCGATTTTGGTGTTTCTTTAACACCCGCACCTGTGTATATATATTACCCTTTCCAAAACACTACAGTGTTTTGGAAAGTACCGTATTTTTCGGACTATAAGACGCACCTAGGTTTTAGAGGATGAAAATAGGGGAAAAAATTTTGAAGCAAAAAAATGTAATAAAATATTTAATATATGGGAGTTGTAGTTTTGCAACACCTGCAAGGCCACATGGACAGGTGACCCTGCAGCTGTACGGGGATGCAAATAGCATCTTTCTCGTCTACTTCACTGGGGGACACAGCACCATGGGTATAGACCTGGTCACTAGGAGACAAGACACTAGGAAAAAGCAAAAGCTGTTGGCTCCGCCTCCAGGCTATACCCTGCCACAGCCACTGTGCATGAATCAGTTTGAAACCTAGTGTCATAGGAGGCAGACACGACCTGACTCAGGTCTTCTGTCTTGCATCGTTTTTATTTTTACCTTTCTTTCAGGTGCAGGGGGTAGTCAGCGTGTACGCCACATTAGTCATACCCTCCTGCGGGCGCAGCGGCTCTGCAAAAGAGCAGCCTCGCCGGTCACCCAGTCCCCACTCACCGCACCCCGAAAGCGGCTGGAGTACCGGTGACCCCACTCCCACGTGCAAGGTCCTACCGAGGGGTGACCCTGCGGCGCCTGAAGACGCCAGACTGGTGAGTATGAGAAGAATAGAAGGCAGGTGAGTATGAAAGTTACCTCAGCCCCTCTCCATCTCCCTTTCAGGCCCTCTCAGCCCCTTAGTGCCATCTCCCAGGGGAACAATAGCATGGGTCCTGTTTAGGGGGGGCATCACAGGGTTCCCCAGAACTGGGCCTTAAATCTTAGTAAATAAGCCCCTTTTTTTTCTGGGGCGTTTTTGGGCTTTCTGGTCGCTCCTACCGAGCGGCCCCCGTCAGGGGGGGCACCCGCTTCCCCCCCCGCTCGTGTGGGGACCCCCTTTCCCTGGCCCCCCGGTACCTTTTCCCAGGCCTCCATGGAACCTCCGGAGTTCACGGTCGCGCCGCGCCGTCGACGGTGCCTCGCGGTCGGCCGCGTTCAACGCGAGTCCGAGGCCTGGCCGGGAACTAGGCTGCAACGGGCCCGTCCCCTTCCCGGGCTTTTCTGGTACCCAGACTCCGCCTAGGGCCTTCCATTGGCCAGGGGGCTGTCCTGGCAAGCCATCCAGCCTGCCCAGTAGCTACTGAGCCTGTATTTACCAGGGGAAGAGCTTTGCTCTCCTCATATTCTCATTTATTTATTGGCTTATTTATTTATTTTTTGGCTTGCTGCGACAGCAGGGATTCTTACTCTCCTCCCAGTTCTCTGGGAGACATTGCTCCTGCGGAACCCTTGCTGCAGCAGTTTGTGAGCGGCCATCTTTTGCAGTCTGGTAGGCTAACCCCCTGGGTTACCCCTAATTTCCTTGGGCTCCCTCTCTCACCCTCCGGCCCCTCTGGTTGCGTCACGTTTTTATACGTGCACCCGCTGTATCAAAAACAGTTGCCATGCGGACAGCCCGAGCCCATGTGCTCCGCCTCCTGACCCCTCTCCGGTTCTTCCATCCCCCAGATTGGGCGGCCTCCCTAACCTTGGCCATGGTGTCATTACCAGACTTAACTACTCAGTTGGCTGCTTCTAGGGATCTCCCTGGACACCCTCATAGTTCCCGTCGCAGCTCCAGGAGCCTCAAAAGGACCAGGAAGTCTTCCTACGGTTCACGGTCCGCCACCCCTTCCTCTGGGTACTCCCCAGATAGGAACTCAGCTCACGGCTCCACTCCGACAGGCGGATACCTCCCTCCCTCTGCTCGGTCTACTTAACTGGGGACGCCTCTGACTCCGACTCGGAGCTTCAGCTAGGCTCATCTATATCTGCTGCTACGCGGGAGTCATCTATGCGATAGAGACCCTACAGATCTCTGAGGACCCGGACTCATCCTCTCAAGTGGACTGGATGTTTGATATCATCTTGAGGGCACAGTGACTTCTCCCTGGACCATCCTCTGTCTTCGACTAGGAAATCGGACATCCCTTCCCTTGACCTGTGTGTCTCCAAGTGGAAGGTGAGCTCGGGCAGTTTCTGCCAGGCTATGCTGTGACACATGTCTCTAGCTCTCCCTGGCTGGCAATGATGAACATCCGAGGTAAAGGAAGAAGGTTGCTCCAGGGGTGCAATCGGTTAGCGCACGGTACTTATATATCAGTAACTAGTGAGCGCAAGCTGGCCTGTCTTGACATCTTGTCAGCGAGCCGCCCCATGTGTCCCTTCCTATCACTAAGAGCCTCCCACGGTGGATCCCACGATAGCTAGGCTCTCCAAGGCTTCTAGTCTGCCTTCAGCGGACTGTGCCTACCTCAGTGATCCCTCGGAGTGAGATCGGATCACTTCTGTTGTATTGTTTGCATTGCAGAACTGATACATTGCATTGTCCTAAATGCTGGCTAGTGTCTTGCTGCAAGAAGGTGGCTTCTCTCTCCAGGGTGGCCTTCGTAGTGGCTGGTTTCTCCCTGCGGCTCTCCTTCGCTGCCTCTTGGGTCATCAAGGCCTTCTTTTCCTGGGCCAAACAGCTTCAGTCAAATCTCCCTGATGCAGTTTCCCTCCAGCCGCTCGTCTCTGAGATCCTGAACGCTTCCCAATAACTAGAGATGCCTCCCAAATCTGCTAAGGCGGCCGCCAATGCAGTGATTATCCGCCATACCGTTTGGATTCGTTGTGGAATACTGGGTCCGCCTCCAAGAAGGCGAACGCAGCCCTTCTCCCTTTCCAGGTCGTCCTGGGCCAAATTTTTTTGTTAAGGGCGTCGAGAAGCTTATCCCTGAGGCCACGGGGGAATAGATTCTTCCTCCCTCAGAGGCGTCCTATGTGTCAGCCGTTCTCCTGCTCCAGAAAGCTTCTTTCAAGTCCAGGCCTCCCTGGCGGTTCTGCACCAGGTCGTCCAGGTCTTCCTCTTCCTAGCCTCCTCGGCATGAAGTTTTTTCCCCTCTCTCAAATGGCGGGACGTCTGGGGCCTGGGCCTGAGAGGCGGTGTCGTCCAGCTACTCCAGTTTTCGCTGTAGTCTCTTTGCCTTCCCTATGTCGGACAATCCAGGCTGTCTCCAATCTCCAGCGGCAGGGAGTCAGCGTCCCTGTTCCCGTTTCAGAGTGTATCCTGGGTTACTATTCCTACCTGTTCTCCAATCGCGGGCATGGACCTGAAAGGGCTCCACAGGTACTTCCATGTCTGCAGGCTCCGTTGTAGTCTATGCAGTCTGTGGTGGCATCCCTGGAGATGGGCGAATTCTTCGTCCATCTACATCATCGCGCTGTGCCGTCAGCGGTTTCTTCGTTTTGCGGTGGATCCTTGACCTTTCCAGTTGTCTCTCTCCCCTTCAGGCTGGCCTCTGCCACCGGGGTTTTTTTTTCCTCAGTGATGGCATCTCTCATGGCCATCCTCTGCGTCAGAGGTGCTGCCGTGTTTCCAGACTTGGACGACCTCCTGGTGAAGCCCCTCCAGGTCAGACAATCTGAGCAGCTTGTGGTTCACCTTGGATGTTCTTCGCCGGTTCTGCTGGCTCATCAATGAGGATGTTGCGTGTCCTCTAAGCACATGGAAGCCGGGACATGATCCTCTGCTCGCTCCAGGGTGTGATTCTCCCTCCGGAGGCCAAGATCCTGAGTGTCCCACCTTCGGAGGTACTCTCCTTGCTCTCTTTGAATCGGCATGTGGGTCTTGCGCACGATCGCCTCAACCTTCTAGGCTGTACCTTTCATTCACTCTGTCGTTCTCTCCTCTTGAAGATTACGGCCTGCTGGGACAAATCTCCGGCCAGCCTCATCTGCTTGGTTCTCTTTCCACCTTGGTTCACTGAGAGATTCTTTAATGTATCTCCTCCCCTGGAATTTCTCAGGGGAAGTCCTTCTTCCCCTTTGTTGGTAAGTGATTCCCACTGCCGCCAATTTCCCCGGCTGGGGAGTGGTCCTCGTTGCTTTGATTGTTCAGGGCCTGTGGTCCAGGGCCGATTCCTCCCTCTGGTTCAACCTGCTGGATCCCAGGGCTATCTTATTTGCCCTTACTCCTTGGACCTCTCTTCTCCAAGGACATCTGTCACAGTCCAGACTGACCTCTCCTCCACGGTCGCCTACTTGAACCCTCAGCGGGGCACCAGGAGCCGTGCGGCCTTACTAGAAGCCTCACAATTTCTTCCTTGGGTGGAGCGCCTTGTTCCAGCTCTTTCGGTGGTCAACCTTTTTTCTGGCGTGGACCACTGGGTGGCAGACTACTTCAGTCGAGAAAATATTGCTCCGGGCGAGGGTCGCTTTATCTGCAGATCTTCCATCCATTGTGCTCCCGCTGTGGCGTGACAAACGTCGACCTTTTTAGCCTCCGCCGGAACCACAAGGTCCCCGGCTAAATTGCCAGGCCTCTGGATCCTCGAACCATCACCGCTGGCGCTCTTGTAAGTTCGGTTTTTCACTTCCTCTTCTCCTTGGGTCCTCCAGAATCTCAAGACCAAGGGGGTTCAAGCTATCCTGGTGGCACCAGATTGGCCCTGCCGGGTCTGGTATGTGGATCTCATGTCCCTGTTGGCGGATGCTCCTGGCCTCTTCCTCTGATGGTCGACCTTCTGTCTCAGGGACTGCTGTTCCACCCCACCTTGACTCAGCTGCGTTCACGGCGTGGCTGTTGAATCCGAGGTTTGAGGCGTCGTGGTTTTTTTCGGAGTTTGTTATTCTAACATACTCAAGGTCCAGAAATTCCAGATAGCTTAGATCTGCCATCAAACATGGAAGGCTTACGTCCACCATTGGAAGAGTAACGATTCTCATCGGATCTTCTCCAGTCTGGCCTGGATCAAAGTCTTAGTCTTCTTTCTTTTTAAAACACTTTCCTACAGGAGTGCCACTCTGTGCTCCTTTGGAACCCTTGGATCCGTGGGATCTTAACCTCGTCTTTAAGGTGCTTCAGGTTCTCCCCTTCGAGCCTATGATATCCCTTTTTTTGCTTTCTGTCCTGGTAGAATGAGTTTCTGGTGGCCCTTACCTCCATCCGCAGGGGTCCCAAATTGGCTGCCCCTTTTTTCGGCAGCCTCCCTTTCTGGTCCTCCACAAGGATAAGGTTTTCCTCTGTCTGCCACAGTCTTTTTTTCTTTTTTCCTGCTTCCACTTCGAGGACTTGGTCTTGCCCTCTTTCTGCTCGGTCCCCAGGCGTCCATGTGAGTGCTTGCTCTTCCCTGCCCGGTTGTTGCCCGGGCAATTTGGGTGTATACTGTCCATCACGGATCCTTTCTCTTGTTCGGACGCTTTGCTCATTCTCCCTGAGTGCCCTTGCCAGGGCCTGCCTGCTTCCAGAGCTCCCATCTTCCAATGGCTTTGGTCTGAGATTAGGGAGACCTATCGGTTTAAGGGTAAGGCTCTGCCTTCCCGTGTGACGGCTCTCTCCTCTAGAGCTGTTGGAGTTCCCGGGGCCTCCGGCATCAGGCTTATGCTTCCCAGGTCTGTAAGTATCCCACTGGGCCTCCATCCTCTTTCTTTAAGTTTCACCAGATCCATTCTGTGGCCTCTGCTGATGCCAATTTGGGTTGTAAGTTTCTGGAAGCGGTTGAGTATTACAGGTTTGCATGGCCGTGTTATTCCCACCCTCTGGGACTGCTTTAGGACATCCCATGGTGCTGTGTCCCACAGTGAAGTAGACGAGAAAGTGGGATTTTTGTGTACTCACCGTAAAATCCTTTTCTCGTTGTATTCACTGGGGGACACAGATCCCTCCCTTGTTTTTTTCAGTGTTCCTGCCCGAACTGTGTTGGTTCCTTTTTGGGTTCAGGCATTGTTGGTGGTTGTTGGTTCCATGTTCCTTTTTGTCTCTCTCTCCTACTGCTATGGTACAAACTGATTCATGCACAGTGTCTGTGGCAGGGTATAGCCTGGAGGCGGAGCCAACAGCTTTTGCTTTTTCCTAGTGTCTTGTCTCCTAGTGACCAGGTCTATACCCATGTTGCTGTGTCCCCCAGTGAATACAACGAGAAAAGGATTTTACGGTGAGTACACAAAAATCCCACTATTTTTGCGGGGCCAGATGTACTTTTTAGTTGTACCATTTTGGGGAATGTCTATTGCTTTGATCACTTTTTATTCAAATCAGAAGCAAAAACAGGAAAAAAACGGCGGTCCAGCACTTTTGATTTTTATTTTTCCCGCTATGACATTCACCCTATGGGAAAAATATTTTTATGTTTGTAGACCGGGCATTTTCGGACACAGGGATACCTAATGTGTATGTGTTTCACAGTAATTTTCTACTTTTGTATGTTTTCTAGGGAAAGGGGATGTTTTAGAACTTTCTTTTTTTTTTTTTAAACTTTTTTTTTTTTTTTTTTTTTACTATTATATTAGTTCCCCCCAGGGGGCTTGAACTTGCAATCATTTGACTGCAAGTCCCATAGACTGCAATACACATTCTGTACATGACAGGCCTGGGAGCCTTCATAAGGCTCCTGGCTGTCATAGGAATAGGACGGCTTCCGCGATTGCTCCGCGCGGGGGCCGTCTTTCAACAAGAAAGGTATGGGGGCAGTGGGGACCGGCCACGGGGGCAGCTTTATTACCTTTAGGGGGCTAACATGTAGTAATGCCCGCAATCAGAGTAATCGCGGGCATTAGCTATGGGTCTCCACATTACAGCGAAGCCCGGTTGCTATGGCGACCACTCTGCAGCAGAGCGGACGCCATCATCTTCACAGACCTGGCAGCACGGCGGATGCCGGGAGGTTCACACCGCCAGGACACCCTCTCTCATTGCAAGGCCCGCAGCATCGCCCCACTCTTCCCGCTGCATGAAGACAGCAGCGGCAGGAGTGGGGCGATGCTGCGACACCGCTCCTCCGCCACCCCCCGCTTAAACACCACACAATCGGACCATAAGACGCATCCCCATTTTCCTCCCAAATTTGGGGGAAAAAAAGTGCGTCTTATAGTCCGAAAAATACGGTACATTTTGTTTGCAGAAAGGGACTGCTTGAGCATGCACTTTAGTGGCAAATTTGAATTTTTGTGTAATTTTTGCTTGTAATCTGTTTGCTGCAAAGTTGTATGAAAGCGGTTATATATATGAAATATTAAGTTGTGTTTTTATATACGGTATGCTGCGCAATCTCAAAAAAGTAATATTTTGGTGTCAGTTTGCTAGGTGCAGTACAGATTTTTAACATATTAGTGAACAGCAGCAAAATCTTGCTTGTCTTCTGTATCACTGTCTAAGAGTACGAGCTCTTGTAGCTGATGTTTGCAGTATATATAAATTGTGTACAACTTGATCTTTTATTTTAAATGTATTTTGTGTGTGAATGTAAGATTGAATATGAGTTTTAGGTGCACATATGTGTTAGTGCATTTTTTCAAAAAATTATTTGTTTGTCACAAAGTTACATGAAGGTAGATATGGCTATTGATAACCCATTAAGACACAATCTTCAGGTTGTCTACTTTCAAAAAATATATAGGGTTTAGGGGTTCACTTGCTTTCCACGGTGTGTAATATTTTATAAGATGATACTTTAAATATTTCTAGCTTTAAAGCAGATTTTTGTTCCTTCCAGTTCTAGTGATTTTCTTAAGACATGTGTGAGATGATGAGAGACTCCCAGTTATGTATCTTTCTTTGGAATGTGTTGTTCCTAATTTCTATTAGTTTTACATACCTTTAGGAATGTTTTGTTTTCATTGGTGGTCAATTCGCTTCAGTGGTTTTATGTGTATACCAAAGAAGAGGGCCTTTATGGCTGGCCAGTTTGCCCCCTGCACAACAGATGTCAAAGGAGGGAGGGGGGGCTAATGACCCTCAGCTCAACCCCAGACACACATCTTTCCCCATCTAGGAAAACATCCCACTTTTCTTCTATAGTGGGTTGAGAGGATGGCTAGACACTAGAATTATCCTGCAAGGACGGGCTAGATTCTTTGTCTCTCAGCCAGGAGGCAGCTAGGGGTAAGCTGCTCAGTAACTTGCTTAAGGAAGTGCCCTGAGCCCCAACACACGGAGGCTCAGAGAATCAGACTACAACCTTGGTCTGGGTAATACTTTTCTTTTATTCCTATTTTATTTTCTGTACTGTATTTTGCTTTTACCTGTATTTGCTTGTCCATCCATTGATGTATATTTCTGTATATGTTAGTGCCTAGTACCAACCCACTTGGGTTAATAAATATATAAAATTTATAAAGCTCGTTTCATATTATCCTATGAATCCAGACCACTCACGGCGTATGAGTGGGAGGTAAAGAAGGTTGATCGCAGGTGTGGTCCAAGCGGCTAGGGTGGGCGAGATCCTTCACAATATGCATGTAGGTGTAGGCCTTAGTGATATGAATGAACTCTGCACATGTTGAACTCTTATTTTTAGGAGGTTTGGTGCATATAACATTTTGTTTGGTTTTCATTTTTAGTAACTAATATACATTTATTTGCATTTTTTTTTTTTTTTTTTTTAAAACGTTCAGTTTAAATCAAAATTGCATGCAGGTGCTTGTTCGCATACAGTACCAAGTGGCATTCTGACAATGCTGCAGGTGTCTAATTTAAGAAAATATATAGGTATGGGGGGGTTAGAATGATTTTTTAATGTTGCAATTTAGATTTTACTTGTCCATCTCAAAACTGTGAAAATGCTCTGGCTACTGGAGGTGCAAAATTTCCCGAGACACCTGGCAGTGAAAGGCTTAATCTCATGGTGTGTCATTTACTAACTAATTGATAGTATAACTTACCATTCAGTAATGCTGCTCTTTACAGCTCTTTACACCTGAAATAAAAGATGAATGTATCAGAAATTAAACTTCAAGGTTATAATGTAAAAAAAAAAAAAAAATTCCAAAACCTAGTGACTAATTGTTACGGTATTCAGGTTTTTTGGTTGCTTTTTATTTTCTTTTATTTCCACATTTCAAAATTCATAACTTTTTTTTATTTTTTAGTCAATATCAGCCCATGAGGGCTTATTCTTTGTGTGCATTTTCAGATTACACCATTCTGGGTACATATAATGTTTTGTTTAGCTTTTATTAACATTTTTTGGGGGGAATACATAACGGAAAAAGTTACCATGTAATTAATTACACAGATCGATTGTTGTAAAAATGAAACACAAATAAAATTGCTTTTCTATCGGGTCATTCCATTTATGGAGATACCATATTTATGTAGATTCTGTTATATTTTACTATTACTATATAAAAGGCATTTTTGTGTAATAAAGAATTTGCTTGGGGGTGTCAGATTTTGTCACCAATAACTTTTATTTTATCTTTTTCTGACCAAGCTATGCAAAGGCTCTTTTGTGGGGAAGCTGTAGTTTTATACTAGTACCCTTTTTCATTTTATGCCAACTACAATGAATGATCAATGTTATATTTTGAGGGTTTAAACTTTTACACATATGGCAATAGTAATTATGTTTATTTATTTGTTATTTATATTTAAAATAGAATAAAATATACAGTACAGACCAAAAGTTTGGACACATCTTCTCATTCCAAGATTTTTCTGTATTTTCATGACTATAAAAATTGTAGATTCACACTGAAGGCATCAAAACTATGAATTAACACATGTGGAATTATATACTTAACAAAAAAGTGTGAAACCACTGAAAATATGTCTTATATTCTAGGTTCTTCAATGTAGCCACCTTTTGCTTTGATTACTGCTTTGCACACTCTTGGCATTCTCTTGATGAGCTTCAAGAGGTAGTCACCTGAAATGGTTTTCACTTCACAGGTGTGCCCTGTCAGGTTTAATAAGCGGGATTTCTTGCCTTATAAATGGGGTTGGGACCATCAGTTGTGTTGTTCAGAAGTCAGGTGGATACACAGCTGATAGTCCTACTGAATGGAGTGTTAGAATTTGTATTATGGCAAGAAAAAAGCAGCTAAGTAAAGAAAAACGAGTGGCCATCATTACTTTAAGAAATGAAGGTCAGTCAGTCCGAAAAATTGGGAAAACTTTGAAAGTGTCCCCAAGTGCAGTGGCCAAAACCATCAAGCGCTACAAAGAAACTGGCTCACATGAGGACCACCCCAGGAAAGGAAGACCAAGAGTCACCTCTGCTGCAGAGGATAAGTTCATCCGAGTCACCAGCCTCAGAAATCGCAGGTTAACAGCAGCTCAGATTAGAGACCAGGTCAATGCCACACAGAGTTCTAGCAGCAGACACATCTCTACAACAACTGTTAAGAGGAGACTGTGTGCAGCAGGCCTTCATGGTAAAATAGCTGCTAGGAAACCACTGCTAAGGACAGGCAACAAGCAGAAGAGACTTGTTTGGGCTAAAGAACACAAGGAATGGACATTAGACCTGTGGAAATCTGTGCTTTGGTTTGATGAGTCCAAATTTGAGATCTTTGGTTCCAACCACCGTGTCTTTGTGCGACGCAGAAAACGTGAACGAATGGACTCTACATGCCTGGTTCCCACCGTGAAGCATGGAGGAGGAGGTGTGATGGTGCTTTGCTGGTGACACTGTTGGGGATTTATTCAAAATTGAAGGAATACTGACCCAGCATGGTTACCACAGCATTTTGCATCAGCATGCTATTCCATCCGGTTTGCGTTTAGTTGGACCATCATTTATTTTTCAACAGGACAATGACCCCAAACACACCTCCAGACTGTGTAAGGGCTATTTGACCAAGAAGGAGAGTGATGGGGTGCTACGCCAGATGACCTGGCCTCCACAGTCCCAATCGAGATGGTTTGGGTGAGCTGGACCGCAGAGTGAAGGCAAAAGGGCCAACAAGTGCTAAGCATCTCTGGGAACTCCTTCAAGACTGTTGGAAGACCATTTCAGGTGACTATCTCTTGAAGCTCATCAAGAGAATGCCAAGAGTGTGCAAAGCAGTAATCAAAGCAAAGGGTGGCTACTTTGAAGAACCTAGAATATAAGACATATTTTCAGTTGTATCACACTTTTTTGTTAAGTATATAATTCCACATGTGTTAATTCATAGTTTTGATGCCTTCAGTGTGAATTTACAATTTTTATAGTCATGAAAAGACAGAAAACCTTGGAATGAGAAGGTGTGTCCAAACTTTTGGTCTGTACTGTGTGTATATATATATATATATATATATATATATATATATATATATATATATATACACACACACACATACATACACACACTTTAGAAAGTTTTAAAAAACTCAATTTTTTTTTATCGGCCCACAGGGTGAATTGAACATGGGATACCTTGATCAACTTTACAATATACTGCAATAATTCTACATGTCTCTGGCAGGACCTAGTATACACACACACACGGCCTCCTGGTGGCCATGGAAACCCCTTGGGAGCCAAGGGGGCGAAAGAAGGGGCTCCCCTCACCCCTGTCCCCACTTACGATTCCATGATCACTAATGAGGGGTTAAAGGGGTATTCCCATCAACATAATCATATCTATATTTGTAGATAATTAAAAGTTAAAACATTTTTTGCAAATATGAGTAGTTAAAAATTCTGCAGAGTTTTACAGATTTTCTCTATCCATCTTAGTGGTGACATCTTTTATCTTGATTGGATGCCAATGGATACGACCACAAATGCAGAAACTTTATATGGTCTGGGACTTGTCAGGACCCCAACTGTGATTTTATTATTGTATCTAGGTTATCAGGCAGGGACACTACATGTATCAGAAGATATCCCGGCCACAATCAGGAAATCATGGCTGATATTCTGACCTTAAAGATATTTAGAGACAATCTATAAAACTCCACAAAATGTAAAATGATTTATTTTCAAAAATGTTTAACTTTTAATGATCTACAAATTTAAAAATGGTTATGTTCACGGGAATACCCCTTTAAGCTGTGGGCAGTGGTGTCACTGAAGTCTTGTGGGCCCCGCTGTAAACTTTTGCCCAGGGCCCCCTACCCCCTCCCTAGAGCGAATTCTTGATAGTGGCGGTTACAGGTGCTGCAGCAATATCTCAGACATTTGAAAGGGATACAGCTTTAGTACCCACAACTGCAGTTATGAAGAATACAGTGAGTGAGCAGCGCAGCGCCGGCATGTAAATACTGGGACAGTATTATGTGCTTCACAGTGGCCCCCACACAGTATTATGTGCTCCAGAGTGGCCCCCACACAGTATTATGTGCTCCGCAGTGGCTATTATTTGCTAATATTATACTCTGGGGTCTTCTCAGACTCCAGAGTATAATAAGTAGAGGTTCAGGAGAAGTGATTAAAAATAACAAATACTTATACTCACCTTGTCTTATCTCTCCTGGGCATCCTCGCTCCCTCCGTGTGCATCTTCCTACATGATCTTCTGTCTGGCAACTGAGGTCTCGCACTCCAGACTTCACTGCTGGGGCCTATGATTGGGCTTAAGTGGTCATGTGGGGCGAGATGACATCATTATGCTAGACAGAAGAGGATGCAGGAAGATGCACACGAAGTAACGCATGACCTCAGTTACTGGCTAGAAGAGCTCCAGAGTGGATGCTGAGCCCAGGACAGGTTAGTATACGCATTTTATTTTTTGTCACCTCCCCTGTTCTGGCATCAATTGGAAAGGGGCCCAACAATATGTATAGCGGTCGGGGAACCAGGCTTTCCCCGACCACTATCATGTTGGGCCAGGGCCAGGGCCAAGGCCATTTCCATCTGGCCGTGGGCCCCGTACCTCTCTGGGCCTGGTCGAGCTCCCTGCGACCACGATCGTTACGCCACTGGCTGTGGGATAATTATCTCTGACTCTAGGAGAGAGAGCTGGGACCCAGCTGTATAATAGCATTGTATATCGTAGAGTATTAACCCCTTCCCGCCGGAGGAATTTTTCGATTTTCGTTTTTGACTCATCCCCCCCCCCCCCCCCTTCCAAATCCCATAACTTTATTTTTCCGTTCTCAGAGACATAAGGTTTGCGGGACAAATTTTTCTTCATGATGCTACCATTTATTATTCTGTACAATGTACTGGGAAGTTGGAAAAAAATTCAGAATGGGGTGGATTTGAAGAAAAAGTGCATTTTTGCGACTTTTTTACAGGCTTCGTTTTTATGGCATTCACTGTGCTGCCAATATGACATGTCATCTGTATTCTATGTTTCGGTACGATTCTGGAGATACCAAATTTATATTGTTTTATTTACATTTTAACCCCTTAACAAAAATCCCCAAAAAAATTTGTTTTGTAAAAGTTGCCATAACTTTTTTTTATACATCTGTGTACTGGGATGCATAGGGCGTCTTTTTTTGCGGTGCCAGGTGTATTTTTTAGTTATACCATTTTGGGGAATTGCTATTGCTTTGATCACTTTTTATTCAAATTTTTATCAGAGGCAAAACAGTGAAAAAAAGGCGATACGTCACGTTTGATTTTTTGTTTTTTTCCCGCTACGGTGTTTACCATACGAGAAAAATATTCTTATAGCTTTGTAGACCGGGCGTTTTCAGACACAGGGATACCTATATGTATATATATATTTTTTTTTTTTTTTTTTTTTTTTTTTTACTTTTTAGACCCTCTAGGGGTCTTGAACCCCAGGGGGTCTGATCACTAATGTAATGCATTACAATGCTAATGCATTGCAAAAAAAATTGCATTTCTACTGCAGGCCTGCAGTACAAACTATTGAAAGACAGGCCTGGGAGCCTTCACAAGGCTCCCGGCTGCCATAGCAACGGTACGTCGGCACCGGAGCAAGATTCCCTGCAAAATGGTGGCGTCCGTGCACTGCTGGTAACATGGCGCCTCGGTAAGCTTTGACCGAGGCACCAGAGGGGTTAATGCAGGCACCGATCGCAGAGATCTGGCAGCTATGGCGGCCACTCGACTCCCGAGCGGCCGCCATATTTAAACAGCCGACATCCGCCGTACTATTATGGCGGATGTAGGGAAGGGGTTAAGACTATACTCAGCACAACGTAATAGTACATACAGAGCAGCGAGGGACAGTATTAAATACAGGTTGATCATTAAAAGTTACTTGTCTTTATTTCCCATAAGTCACAGCTGCTGCAGTGGAACAGCACATAATAAATCTGTTTAAATTTGCCCTTTCTTCTGTTTGTTAGAAGTTTATGTTCCCTTGAATTCATATGGTTTTTCCCACAAACATACTCACCATAAAATAGGTAATAAATGTTGGATTACTGTGGTCTCAACTGCTTAGAACCCCTGCAAAAAGCTATAGCAGAGGGCCCCTGTCCCTCCTCACAATAGCTCAAGATAATAGAATGTATTTTCTTTATTCAAAAATCAAGAAGTTAGAAATCCACTCCTAAGAATATTGGCACTCACCTATATGTAGGGGTCCGGTCCTTCTCTCTATAGGAACCTCCAGGCTGGGATGTTCCACTCTACAGATTATTTCTGATCCTTGGTCTGATATTATTAATGGGGTAAAAGTCAATGAAGCTTTACAGCAGTAAGTGTTATTTTTCTGTGTCTCCTTCTTCTCTAAGATCTTGTACCTTCTGCCCATCTTTACTGATTGTTCGTGCAGAGCTGACAGGTTTCCATCATTCATTGTGAACCAGGTAACTGATAGAAGGTCAGGGAAATATCTGGATATATCACAGGTCATTTTGGCTTCTTTACCATCTACCAGCTCGGGGAGGTTGAAATCTCCAACATGTGGACAAAATGACATATCTACAATATATATGGAATAAAAGTTATTATTTACAATGGGCCCTATAAGGGGTATGTTCAGAATGAGTTTTTTGCAGGTGGGTTTTGAAGCAGAATGCACCTCAAAATCCGCCTATGAAAACGCCTCTCAACTCTCCCATGCATTTCTATGGGAGTCAGTAGCAGATTTTTCCTGTAACTGAATTTTCAGCTAGAAGAAAAAGGAAGCATCATGATATATCTTCAGGCAGATTATGCCTTGCAAACCCCACTGAATTAAACTGGAGGCAGAAAAAAGAAAACTAACTTGCTGTATTGTTCATCAAGCTGGTGAGCGGCTTTGAATGTTTGATGAATAGGACACTAAGAAGTATCTCACTAGATATAGACATTGTCTTTACTATGAGAGATTTATTATCATAATTACTAGAGACCTAATATAAATACAGATCAAATAATATGCACAGTGAATGTATATTACATTACACAGGTTTGAAGAGAACACTTACCGTGCTTCGAGACATTCTTGCAGTAAACTCAATATTATCTTTGTTCTTACATAGAGAGATAACAGACACTGTTCGAGCCTTTATCAGAATACTACAATTAGCTGACCAAATTGTCCTGACCACAGAATTGTACATAACAGAGAGAGAACTCAGCCCAACTCAAGAGAACAGTGACTCATGCCTCCGACCTGTTATCACAGGACAGGATGGGGACCAAGGAAATGATGTGTAAACAATGGGAGGAATTAATCTAACATAGCAGGCAAACAAAGCAACATTGCTAAAGGAATGTATTTAGGAAAACTCTTGAATTTACATAAGATAGCAGTATAGATAGGATGCTTAAGATAGGAATACCACTTTAAGGGTATGTTCCAACAGAGCAGCAGCAGCATGCAGACATAACACCACTGGCATATGGATGGAATTTTAGCAGCATGCTGCTGCCTCTTTGGATCAGGTCGCAAAAGTCGCATTAATGTACAAACTGTCACCGTGAAAATGCTATGTAATCTGCAGGCCATATGTTATAGAGAAGAAGCTATGTTTTTTTAAGTATAGAAATAACAGAGAAACAAAATGTTTAAAATGATGGATTATCCTCCTGCTCTATAACATGCTGCCTGCAGATTAGACTTCATTTTCATGGAGGCAGGTTCCCTTTAAGGCTACATTTGAGATCTCCCCTGGTACTTTAATCTCACGTCAACCTTTGCTATAATGACTTGCTCATATTTATCATGTCACATCTATCTGCCATTCTCAGCAATGTACCTGCTACCAATTAGTGACTATCCCGGGGACTGCAAAATAGGGATATAACTAAAAATCCATACTGTATATCCATAAGGGAATTAAAAGTAAAGACTAGAAGGGTCCTTCTACGCTCTGGTTAGTAATGGCCAAAGAGCAGCATAAGAGGCTCTATTATGTCTTGAGTTTCACAACAGGCAGATAGATAGATAGATAGATAGATAGATAGATAGATAGATAGATGATCAGTGTTACCTCTGATACTCAGTGATTTTGTCTCTGGTACCTCCATAGTCTTGTGTTTCCACTCTACAATGACTTTCATCTCTGGATCATTGAATGGATGAACAGGAATCTGCACAACACTGGTGACATCATATGCGAGATTATTGTCCTGTGTTGTGGTTGTTTTCTCATCTGATAATCCATATTTACCAGACTTGTTTTCCCAGTGCCAGGAAATGTTTATGTCTTTAGGGTAAAACTTCTGTAGATTCAGAGAGAACTGAACACGAGATTTATCTGCCATAGAGATCTCTATAGGTGAGAACATCTGGGGTTTAGCTGGAAGAGAAGACAAATAAGTTTGGTCCAGAGTCTACAGTAGTGTTTCCCAATATTTTCAGACTTTGAGCAGCCATGGAAAAAAAAAAAAACTTTCCTCAGGGCTCCCCTACCAAATAATTTTTAACAAAAGACAAAAAACTAAAGTTTTGATGTGTTTTTTTTAGCAGGTTTTAAGATTATAGCTGGAAAATAAATTAGTTTCACTTGTAAATTTAGAAAACCTCAACAAAAACCACATCAAAACTACATGCAGTTTTGATGTAATTGTAACTGCATCACAACTGCACCATGTGAATGCATCCTAAGAGCTACACCTTCCTATACTTTCCACCCAGCACATACAAAAAGTCACCTTTTATCATCACCAAGCTCCCTTAGTGTCCCCACATAGTATCCTGCTCCCCAGTGGCGCAACACACAGTACATGCTCTCTAGTGGCCCTCAGACACATATTATTCCTCCCTAGTGGCCCCCACACACCAAATAATGCTCCCCAGTGGTCCCTAGGAAAGTAGTAATGTTCTCCAGTAGCCCCCAGGCAAGTAATGTAATGTTCCCTGTGACCCTCAGACACTTAATGTCACCAGAGGCCTCCAGGCAAGTAATAATGTCCCCCAGACAAGTAAATGTCTCTCAGTAGCGCCCAGACAACTAATAATTCTCCACAGTGGCCCCCAGGCAAGTACTACTATTGTCCAGTAGCCCCCCCGGCAAGTAACAAGACAAGTTAATGTCTCCCAGTAACCCCCAGACAACTAATAATGCCCCACCAGTGGCCCCACACTGGAGTTGTGCTATAGAAATAAAATACATCACTTACCCATCCTCGGTCCCAAAGAGCTCTGAGGTCTTACTCATTATCTGCAGATCGATGCAGCAGGTCTGCAGCAGGTCTTCAGCAGGCATCTCTAACTAATGCCTGAGTGATCGAGGAGGAAGGTAAAGCCTTCCTGCTGATTCGTTCTATTCAACTAGCCGATGTAGTTAAAAGGGGATGTGCGGCCATTTCCCCACCAGATTGTCGCTCCACCCCAGTTGGGAATCACTATTTTATAAATATTCCAGATATATTATGCCTTGTTCACCAGTTTTTATACACCAGGTGTACACTGCAAAAAGTTGTAATTACTACGAGTTATGAGCTGGCATATATTACCCCTGCAGGTACCTGGCCAGGCAGAGAGTGCACCTCAATTATGAGGAGTCTACATAAAATATGCCCCACTGTTCACTTTTTAAAGGAAATCAAATAACATATACAAAGAAAAGAATTACTAAATTTCGGTAATTGCTGCTGGCGATGGACATACTGTCCTTTTTTATTCTTTGGCAGCAGTTGTAACTCTTGTTGCTAGCATCACTTAGTTTACCACAGTATCTGCTCTAAATACGGTAAACATTAAAAGTTTTGTATATCTGGTGTACCATATGTAAACCCTCAAATGTAAAGCACCATGGAATAAATGGTGCTATATAAATAAATAATAATTATTATTATTATTATTATTATTAACCCCTTAAAGACCCAGGCCAAAAGTGCATTATGGACCAGGCCTCGTTTTTCAAAACTGACATACGTTACTTTATATGGCAATAACTTTGACACACCTAAACTTACACAAGTGATTGAGACTGTTCTTTCTTGACACATTGTACTTCATGTTAGTGGTAAACGCTAATGAATATTTTTGTATTTATTTATAAAAAAAAAAAAAAAAAAAAAAAAAGGAAATTTGATGGAAATTAAAAAAAACCAAAAAAAAAAAAACACACACACAACTCAATTTTCTAAATGTGAAATCCTCTTCTTTTCAGACAGATAGTCATACTACCCAAATATATTAATACATATTATCTACCATATCTCTGCTTTATATTGGCATCATCTTTTAATCGTCCTGTAATATATTTTGGATGTTAGAAGGCTTACAAGTGTTACAGCGATTTTCCAGATTTACAAGAAAATTTCCCAAACTCATTTTTTAGGGACCACTTCAGTTCTGAAGAGGATTATAAAGGCCTATTTATTAGAAACCCCCATAAATCACCCCATTTTCAAAACTGCACCCCTCAAGTAATTCAAAACAGCATTTGGGAAGTTTGTTAACCCTTTAAGCATTTCATTGAAATTAAAACAATATGGAGGTGAAATTTAGACATTTAATTTTTTTTCCACTAATTCCTTAATTTAGCCCTAAAATTAATTCATTCACAAAGGGTTAAAGGAGAAAATGCATCTCAGTTTGTTATGCAATTTCTCCCGAGCACAGAAATACCTCACAAGTGGGTGTAAACTGATGTTTGCAGTTTATACCCACATATGACATTAAGTATGTTATCCTGGGTACAACAAGTGTAATACATGTGGGTATAAACTGCAGTTTGGGCACACAGTAGGGCGCAGAAGGGAAGGAGCGCTATGTGGCTTTTGGAGCGCAGATTCAGATGTTTGGTATCTGGATGCCATGTCATGTTTGCAGAGCCTCTAAATTACCAGTAAAGTGGAATCCCCTAGGGAATGACCTCATTGTGAAAACTGTACCCCTCAAAGAATTTATCAGGGGGTGTAATAAACATTAGTATCCCAGACGTGACTGCACAGCGGATGGGGAAAAGTGAATATATAAGCTGTGCAGAGTACATTGGGTACAATTCCCTACTATTTCCCCAGTAGCTCCTATTATTGGAGGGGTCACTCTGGGGGTCACTTCTGGTTTATTATCCATTGTAAGGTCTAAATCTGGGGTGTAGTTATTTTATTATTATTGTGCTTACTTATATAGCGCCATCATATGCCACAGCACTTTACAGTCATTGTCAGTCACTGTCCCATATAGGTCTCACAATCTACATTCCCTATCAGTATGTCTGAAGTGTGGGAGGAAACCGGAGTACCCGGAGGAAACCCACGCAAGCACGGGGAGAACATACAAACTCCTTGCAGATGTTGTCCTTGGCAGGATTCGAACCCAGGACTCCAGTGCTGCAAGGCTGCAGTGCCAACCACTGAACCACTGTGCTGCTCCCTGATATACGCTCGCACAGCTTATACATTCCCTTCCTGAAACAGCCAGTTGTGTTCTAATGATTTGGCGATTTTTGGGGTTTTTGTCTTCACATTGTGCGAGCTCCATTTTCTTTATTTTTCTGGTGATGTAGCCATATCAGGGCTTGTTGTTTGCGGTATGAGATGTGTTTTTTTAATGACATCGTGTTTAGGTGCCTGCAACTTATTAAATAAATTTCATTAACTCTTTCTTGGTGGATTAAAAAAATAAAATAAAAAACAGGGCGGGGCTTAGCTGTGGACCGAGATGGCCGCATAGTTCCTTGGCTCTCGGTCTCAGTCTCTCGCAGCGACATTCCTAGCGACGAGCCTGTGGCTTACGTGCACCAAATTAGAAAAGCGAACATATCTTACCTTCAGGGATGCTTAAAAAGAGGAAAACGACGGCCAAACTGCAGAAAATCTCAGATTTTTATTTCCCTCACGGGGGGAGAGGGAGGCCAATATGGCATCAGACCGCGCTCAAATACTACCTCCGGAAGAGCCGCTTGTCCTCTCTGCTCAAAGGAGAACATTCTCGGCCCCATCGTTACCACAACTGATGGAGTCCCTGGGACCGCGATCGCCTGGGCCTTCTTCACTACAGGCCGAGGCCTATTCGGACTGCTGGCCTTTACAAAATGGCGCACCGGGGCTTGCAGCTACATCCAGGGCAATGACACCTCAATCCCCTACCGCTAGCCCGGCTAAGCAAAGACCCAGGCTCCAGGGTACCGATCCTCAGGACGTAGAGGTGAGCAAAACTACACATCATACACCTCCCTGCACTGATTTTTTTGCGGATATACCGGCGACAGAGAATTTACTAACTGAGGCCTCCATGAAAATTATGCTCACGGCCTTCTGTAAGTCATGAAAAGCAGACATGTCTCTTATGGTTAAGCCGCTAGACTGAGATATTCAAGATTGAAGGGCCACACTGTACATGTAGAATCTAAAATGGCAGAGTTTGCCGCATCACACAATGATCTTATAGATGCTCATTATGAGGTAGAGAGAGACGTGTCTTTTCTGAAGGCTAAACTAGCTGACTTGGAGGATCGTTCGAGGAGAAACTATTTGAAATTCAGGGGGATTCCAGAGACGGTGCCGGCAAGTAATCTAACCGTTTTTCTCCAGGATCTGATGCGTACACTACTAAATCTCACATCTATGGATTTAACTATTGATAGAGCCCATAGAGTTCCTAGGACTTCGCATTTAGATGAGGCCATACCCAGAGATGTCCTGGCGAAGATTCATTTCTATCGCACTAAAGATCTGGTGCTGCTAACTTCCCGTAAAATGGACCGTCTACCTGAACCATATCACAAGATATCCATTTTTTCGTATCTATCGGCTGCAACATCACAACGAAGATCCCTGTTACTGCAGCCCTTTGCCAAAAGAACATTTCATATAAATGGGGATTCCCGGTCCGTGTGATCATATCCCGAGATAACCTTCTTTACTGGTTTTGGCACATTGGGCTAAATGAATACCTGGCGTGGAGACAGCTCCACCTCTTCTTAACATTGGCACTGCTTTTTGTATGTAAATGTGGAATGATTCTTATAGCATCCCTTAACTTGTATTATGGTACTTAAAATTATATCTATGAATGTGAGGGGTTTGAACTGCCCTCATAAAAGTGCCAACCTGTGGTGTGAGGCCTGAGCTCAAAACTGTGACATTCTAGCAGTGCAGGAGACACACCTTTTGAAAATTGACGCTATTCGCGTTCACCATCCGTCATACCACATATCATGTGTTTCATGCCCACTATTCCTCAAAACGTAGAGGAGCATTGATTGCGATTAAGGATTCGGTGGCATTTCAATTATTGTCCCAATATGCAGACCCTGGGGGGCGATTTGTAATACTGGTGTGTCTCCTTAACAACGTCACCTATACGCTGGTGTCAGTTTATGCTCCTAACTGGAGACAGGTGGCATTCTTTGGGAGACTTTTGCGAGCAGTGGAAAAGAGGAAACAGGGATGTCTATTGCTGATGGGAGATTTTAATATAACGCCAGACCCTCTAATAGACACTACCTCTGGTCTTTCGACACATCACCCTTCTTTTTCGTAAGCCTTGTGGCACCATGAATTATTCGATGTTTTACGTATTCTCCATAATACGGAAAGAGATTATACCTTTTATTCTACTGTACATAATAGTTATTCCCGGATTGATTTATTTTCAATTGAGCAGTCTGCTCTTCCCCTTGCCACACAGTCTGACATTTCACAAATAACGTGGTCAGATCATGCGGCGATAACCCTTACATTGGCAGAAAAGTATGACTGTCCAAGGTCGTATGTGTAGAGATGCAATGAATACTTGATGTCACATCCAAAATTTAAGGCAACTTTGGAGAATGATTTGAGAGAATTTTTTCAGATCAATACTCCCTCTGCTTCTGGCCCTGACATAGTGTGGAATTCTCACAAGGCCTTTATTAGAGGAACATTCATTCGCCTTGGACATATAGAAAAGAAAACTAGATTGGCAGAAATTGATCGATTACTTAACCAGATAAAACTTATTGATACTAGCAACAAGCAGTTTCCTTCTCCTTCTAATGCAGCTAAATTGATAGTATTACGCCACCAATTGACTGCTTGTTTGCTACATAGATATGAAAAAAATTTAAAACGGGTGAAAGCTACATATTACTCTGTCAAATAAAGCAGGTAAACTTTTGGCTTCCAAGCTTAAACAAAGGCATGCTAAGTCTAGGATCCCATTCCTTCAAAGTAATGATGGTACACATAAAATCTATGACCCTAGAGGCATCGCTGCTGCCTTTAGATCCTTCTACACAACCTCTATAATATAGCAGATGACTCTTCTGTGGTTCCCCCCACACAGTCTGATATTGATCTATTTCTTGCATCTGCCCGACTACCTAAACTTACTGAAGCTAAGCTGGACTCTTTGAATGCGCCCATTGCCCCTGTAGAGTTGTTGTCCATAATTAAATCATTACCATCCCATAAATCTCCGGGCCCCGATGGCCTCACTATTGAATATTACAAACTTTTCTCTCCAATTCTCTCCCGTTGTTGTCCTTTCTGATAGCCGCGGTCAAATCTGGAACTCTCCCAAAGGAGAACCAAGAGGCATTGGTGGTTACGCTGCCCAAACCTGGGAAGCCTACTACCCATCCCCAAAACTTTAGACCTATCTCTTTATTGAATTCTGATCTGAAAATTTATGCTAAGCTAATAGCAACCAGATTAGCGGATTGTCTCCCAAGTTTGATAAACTATGATTAAGCGGGGTTTGTTAAGGGGCGGCAATTGTACGACAACACTATGCGCATCCTGAACCTAGTACATCATATTGGGTCCGGGAAGGTGGAGGCGGTGATTCTTGCATTGGATGCCGAGAAGGCGTTCGACCGCATTGGTTGGTCGTATGCCTTCTCAGTACTTAAGAGTTATGGGATTCTTCGGGGCTATTTTGGTAGCTATTGAGGCGCTCTATTCAGCACCTTCTGCTAGAGTTTTCACCAATGGTGTAGTGTTAGATCCTTTTTCAATCACTAATGGGACTAGGCAGGGGTGCCCCTTGTCCCCTTTGATTTTTGTTCTCTCTATGAAGCCAATAGCCCAAACCCTTAGACTGGACTCTGGGGTGGGAGGCATTGATATAAGAGATAAAACCCACCTTATATCGCTCTATGCTGATGATATTATTCTTACCCTGTCCAATCCACAAGCATCTATCACTCGTCTCATGGACATCATTCATAATTTTGGGCAATTATCGTTTTATAAATTACATTTTTGGTTAAATCGCAGGCCCTCCCTTTAAATGTCCCCTCCTCTTTGCTCCAGTCCCTGAAGTCAATTTATAATTTTGACTGGAGGAAAGATAGTGTTCAATACTTGGGAATACAAGTGACATCCTCTCCCTGGTCTCTCTACAAACATAACTATACACCAATGTTAAAGATAATGCAAGACAAGACTGAACGCATGTTGAAGACGGATGTCTCCTGGATAGGACGTGTTGCTGCTTTTAAGATTTTACTATTACCTAAGCTCCTATACCTTTTCCGTACGCTCTCAATGTCCCTCCCTGTTTCCTTTTTTTAAACTGTGCAAAGAGTGGTTTCGAAGTATGTGTGGAATGGAAGGAGACCTAGAATTATCAAAAGCTTCCTGTTTATACAAAAAGTGGAGGGAGGCCTAGGGGTCCCAGTTGTGCGGAATTATTACTTAGCTTCTCTTGTCATTCAATGCACTAGATGGAGGTCAATGGACACCTTGGTTCCATGGCTACACATAGAGCAGTCATTTATATTTCCTTTAAAACTGGAGAATGCGCTATGGTTGCCCTTTTGGAGCATCCCTACGCCTAAGTCCTTTTCCCCAGTTATGCAGGTTTCATTGGCTGCATGGAAAATACCTCATGAGAAATCAGGCCCTACGAAACATTTTAGCATTTCAGATATGCCTTTGTCACTTTTGACCTGGGCAATCGAGGACTTAGATGTCTCAAGCTGGAAGGTGAAGGGGATTATCCAAGTCTCTCAACTATATTTAGATGGTAAACAACCTTTATCCTTTATGGATTTAAGATAGAGATACGGAATCCCCATGGGAGATTTCTTTAAACATTTTCAAATATTGCATTTCATGTCCAAAAATCCTGCAACAAGTGTACCCCATAATGGTATGATATTTACTTGGCTATCGACTAAAATTAAGGGACTACGGTTTTTGTATGATAGGATGGATGAGACCTCGTCCTTCACTAAATCTACCCCGTTCCGGTGTTGGGAGAGGGACTTGAGAATGACCTTTACCTCGGTTGAATGGCAAAAGGTAATTAAAATAATCCATTTGTCCTTGAAATGTAGTACCCCTGTGGAAACAGCCATGAAAATTATACTAAGATGGTATCGGACCCCGTCTGTTTTACAGTTAGCTTACCCTTCCGTCTCTAGAAAATGTTGGAGAGGATGTGGAGGTAGGGGAACCCTTTTTCATATCCTGGGACATTGTCCTATAATTCATGATTATTGGAAAAAGGTCTTTGACATACTCTTGGAGTGGTTTAATTTCCAGCTTCCCTATACTTCACACCTTGCAATTTTGTTACTCAGAATCCCTCGGGAGCTGAGTCCATACAGGAGGCTTCTCTGCAAAATTTTGACTATAGCCAAGTTAATGTTAGTACAGAGGAGGAAATCAGTGGCTCCTCCGCCCATCTCGGCGCTGTTGTCAGCCATTAATAATACCTACACATATGAAAGGGTTATTGCCTTGGGAAACAACTTGTTTCATACCTTCGTGACTATTTGGGAATAGATGGATTCATTCTAGATTTGTAGTATAGTATGAGTCAACATTGCTTTAGATAGTCCAACCAAAACTAGTCTCCTTGGGATTGGTACAAATGACATCACCTAGGTTGAGGGGTGGAGATGGGAGCTACTACTACACTGACTCTACACTGGGAATAGTCAGATAGAAGATGTGCTCGTGCGGGTCTCCTAATCCTTGGAGATTCAATCAAATGGAATCTACATTTGAAGTGTTTTCATAGTAGCCTGAAAGCTGATGGCGGAACTCCTTGGATGCCGGCATCCAAGGGGTTAGAACCGCCGGTCGCAAGTCAGTTCCGACCAGAGGTTATGGAGCAGGGTGTTAGCTGTCAGTTACAGCTAACACCCGGTTCCGATGCCACCCACCCAAATAGTGAGCGGGCGGCGGCCTTGGGCGTAGTACCTAGTGCCCAGGACGTAATAGTATGTTCAAGGTCGATAAGGGGTTAAAGTATATGCATCTTCAATCTATAATGAGACAATACTGAAATGAACTTAGCCACTGCTGCTTCCTCTTCAACTATAGATCCTGCAAATCCCTTTTCAGTATACAGATCCTTGCTGTACAGCAACCATATTAGTAACTGTATTAGCAACATACAGGGCATGTATATAGAAGATAAGTATACTTCACGACAAATCTATAATGAGCTAGTGAAACTAAATGCTTTTCAGATTTTTATTTGATTAAAATTTTTAAACCATGTATCATTTTTGTTCCACCTCACAATTATCTGCTACTTTGTGTTGGTTATCACTTAAAATCTCAATAAAATACATTTAAGTTTGTGGTTGTAAGGTGACAAAATGTGAAAAAGTTCAAGAGGTATGACTACTATTGCAAGGCACTGCACAGTCAGGTTGATGGGTGGGTGTATAGTGATGGCTTTTTTCACATTGTGAATGTGTGTACTGGCAATATGCTAAATGGGTCCATAAACCTCAACTAAACTGACAGATGCCAAGAGTGTGTTGTGTGTGTTTTTTTTTTTTTTTTACACTATATATACAACCAGCCACTACAAAATACATGTGCTAAACCAAAATTCCAAATACAATGTGAGCACAGCCTAAGTCTTGTTTAGCGTTTTACCTCAAGGATAAAGAAATTTTGTTTTTCTTTATTTACAAAATATCTAGTAATGTTTTTTTTTTTTTTTGTACTTTTTAGCAAAAGATGTAGGTAACCTTATATTTTTCTAAAGAATCAAACTCACCAATGACTTGTAGCTTTCCTGTGCTTTTCTCTATGGGTCTCTCCAGGGAGGGATGGTCCACCACACATATATATTCTGCCCCCTGATGTGTCTTCAGTGTAGGGGTGATGGTCAGACTGGCTGTACACATGTAGGTGTTATCGGCCGCTCTCCTGGATGTTATCCTCTGGTTATCAGCAGTGTCAGTCTTTTCACAGATCTCATCTCCAGCCCGTCTCTTCCATTTTACAGTGGCCGCATCCGGGAAATACTCCGAAATATTACACTGCAGGGTGGCCGGGGTGTCGAGATATAGAAGAGGAATCTGAATGTTTTCTACAACTGGGGTCCATACGTAATCTATGTAAGACCACAGGACATATATATGTTTCCATAATTTCTAACAAATTTAGACAAGGCAAAAACATCTATACATATGAAAAACACACACAGATGTAAGGAGTCAGGATTTGGTTATTGCACCACCTCATACTTAATCTTCAAGGAAATCCATATCCCTGCATCATCCCCATTATAAACATACCATAGCTCTTACTGCTACTGTCTTTTAAAAAGATATAGGTACAATCATGGCCGTAAGTGGCGCTACTGAAATTTTTCCAAAAAATGAAGTATTTCTCCCATGAAAATGAAATGAAGCACTTCTCCCAACAGCAATTTTAAGATTTCTCCACAGGTGTTCAATGGGATTTACAGTCATATGAAAAAGTTTGGGCACCCCTATTAATCTTAATCATTTTTAGTTCTAAATATTTGGGTGTTTGCAACAGCCATTTCAATTTGATATATCTAATAACTGATGGACACAGTAATATTTCAGGATTTAAATGAGTTTTATTGTACTAACAGAAAATGTGCAATATGCATTAAACCAAAATTTGACCGGTGCAAAAATTTGGGTACCCTTATCATTTTATTGATTTGAATACTCCTAACTACTTTTTACTGACTTACTGAAGCACAAAATTGGTTTTGTAACCTCACTGAGCTTTGAACTTCATAGCCAGGTGTATCCAATCATGAGAAAAGGTATTTAAGGTGGCCAATTGCAAGTTGTTCTCCTATTTGAATCTCCTCTGAAGAGTGGCATCATGGGCTCCTCAAAACAACTCTCAAATGATCTGAAAACAAAGATTGTTCAACATAGTTGTTCAGGGGAAGGATACAAAAAGTTGTCTCAGAGATTTAACCTGTCAGTTTCCACTGTGAGGAACATAGTAAGGAAATGGAAGACCACAGGGACAGTTCTTGTTAAGCCCAGAAGTGGCAGGCCAAGAAAAATATCAGAAAGGCAGAGAAGAAGAAAGGTGAGAACAGTCAAGGACAATCCACAGACCACCTCCAAAGAGCTGCAGCATCATCTTGCTGCAGATGGTGTCACTGTGCATCGGTCAACAATACAGCACACTTTGCACAAGGAGAAGCTGTATGGGAGAGTGATGCGAAAGAAGCCGTTTCTGAAAGCACGCCACAAACAGAGTCACCTGAGGTATGCAAAAGCACATTTGGACAAGCCAGCTTCATTTTGGAAGAAGGTCCTGTGGACTGATGAAACAAAGATTGAGTTGTTTGGTCATACAAAAAGGCGTTATGCATGGCGTCAAAAAAACACAGCATTCCAAGAAAAACACTTGCTACCCACTGTAAAATTTGGTGGAGGTTCCATCATGCTTTGGGGCTGTGTGGCCAATGCCGGCACCGGGAATCTTGTTAAAGTTGAGGGTCGCATGGATTCAACTCAGTATCAGCAGATTCTTGAGAATAATGTACAAGAATCAGTGACGAATTTGAAGTTACGCCGGGGATGGATATTTCAGCAAGACAATGATCCAAAACACAGCTCCAAATCTACTCAGGCATTCATGCAGAGGAACAATTACAATGTTCTGGAATGGCCATCCCAGTCCCCAGACCTGAATATCATTGAACATCTGTGGGATAATTTGAAGCGGGCTGTCCATGCTCGGCGACCATCAAACTTAACTGAACTGGAATTGTTTTGTAAAGAGGAATGGTCAAAAATACCTTCATCCAGGATCCAGGAACTGATTAAAAGCTACAGGAAGCGACTAGAGGCTGTTATTTTTGCAAAAGGAGGATCTACTAAATATTAATGTCACTTTTCTGTTGAGGTGCCCATACTTTTGCACCGGTCAAATTTTGGTTTCATGCATATTGCACATTTTCTGTTAGTACAATAAACCTCATTTCAATCCTGAAATATTACTGTGTCCATCAGTTATTAGATATATCAAATGGAAATGGCTGTTGCAGACACCCAAATATTTAGAACTAAAAATGATTAAGATTAATAGGGGTGCCCAAACTTTTTCATATGACTGTAGATCCGGGCTCACTGCTGTCCACTACAGAACTCTCCAGTGCTTTGTTTCCATCCATTTCTGGGTGCCTTTTCAAGTATTTTGGGGTCATTGTCCAGCTGGAAATCCGTGACCTAGGACGCAAACCCAGCTTTCTGCCACTGGACCCTACCTACACTTAGGGTGGGTTCACACTTGCGCCGGAGTCCATCCGATGAAAATCCGCCTGAAAATCTGGGGAAACTGTATAGGGACTGGATAGCGACGCATTGCTTAAAAACCCATTCATTTGAATGGGTTTTTAAAGTAATGCGCGGGTGTGCGCTTACACCCTCTGCGCCGCGAATCCAGTTTTTTTTGCTGGAAACAAAGTCTGACATGCAGGACTTTGTTTCCAGTGAAAAAACTGGATTCTCAGCGGACGGACTCTGGTGCAAGTGTGAACCCACCCCGAGATTCAGATCCTTTGGTAATCTTCAGATTTCATCCCCAAAACATCTTTGAACCTCCCCCATATCTGACTGTTGGTCCTGTGTTCTTTACTTTATAGGCCTCATTCCATTTTCAGTAAACAGTAGAATGATGTGGTTTACCAAAAAGCTCTATTTTGGTCTCATCTGTCCACAAGACGTTTTTCCCGAAGGATTTTGGCTTACTCACGTATATTTTGGCAAAATGCAGTCTAGCTTTCTTATGTCTCTGTGTCAGCAGTGGGGTCCTCCTGTGTCTCCTGCCATAGCGTTTCAGTTCATGTCGACAAATAGTTGGCGCCATCACTGATGCCCCATCAGAGCCTGCAGGACAGTTTCGATTTCTTTGGAACTTGACTGGGGCTGCTTATCCACCATCCGGACTATCCTGCTTTGCAACCTTTCATCAATTTTTCTCTTCTGTCCATGTCCAGGAAGATTAGCTACAGGTCATGGGTTGTAAACTTCTGGATTATGTTACGCGCCTTGGACAAAGGAACATCAAGATGTATCTTGTAACCTTGAGGTTGTTGATATTTTTTCCACAATTTTGGTTCTCAAGTCCTCAGACAGTTCTCTTCTCATCTTTCTGTCCTCCACACACAATGCAAAGATTGAGCCAACCTCTTTAGGGGCCGTTCACACTACCGTTGGTGACCGTCAGTGTCCGTTACAAGATTTTAGCATCGGACACTAGCTGAACCATCAGAAATCTGTTAAAATTTCCATTCATTTCAATGGGTTTTTATATTGTGTCCGTTTACACTCAATCCGTCAGAAGTCCGTTTTTTTTCCGTGGACAAAAAATCCTACATGTAGGAATTTTTTGTCTGTTTGGAAAATTAATTGGATCAGTTAAAAAAACGTACACATTAACATCAGTTAGTGTCCGTTATGATAGGTGTCGGTTTTTTTTTGTTAACGGACACCTTCATAACGGAAGCCAACGGTAGTGTGAACCCTGCCTTATCTGGTTTCAGGTGTGATTTCTATATTGCCCACACCTGTTACTTGCCACAGGTGAGTTTGAATGAGCATCACATGGTTGAAACAAAGTTATTTACTCATGATTTTGAAAAGGTGCCAACAATTTTGTCTGGCCCACTTTGTGTGATATGATGTCCAATTGGCCTTTTTTTCTTTATTTCCTTTTGTGTGTATTGGAACAACACAAACATGTACAATTGCAATAGCTTTCAGGGAGAAATTTCATCTTCAGCAGAAATTTCAGGGGTTCCAACATTTACTGCCATGACTGTATATGTGTGCAGTCCCATTAAGTGACGTGATCTTGTTCATGTTGGTTATTTCGGTTCAGTTATTACTCCTTCAACTGCCATGACTCAGAACAGAGAACAGAACAGAGCAGGGACTGCTAAGCTGAGCTACAGGTCCCCATCCAGCTGCTGGAACTCTTAAGGAGCAGAGACAGCGCTCTGCCTCTTTTTACATTAGTTCAGTCCTGGTCTTGAACCTAGGACTTCTTTTGTGGAAGTCAGAAAACCTACCAGCTGTAGTTATGAAGGAAGGTGGTTTTTCTAACCAAAATCATCAATTTTTTTTTTTTCCCTTTTTTTTTTTTTTACATGCATAATGCACTGGTATAAAAAGATACCCAGACCTAATACCATGTTTCTCCAAAAATAAGCCCTATCCCGAAAATAAGCCCTAGTTTGATTTTTCAAGGTTTTTGGAGTAGGCTTGAAATATAAGCTCTACTCCAAAAATAAGCCCTAGTTACTGTACAGTCAGCGCCTCCAGCGTTAGGTTATGTCACATGACATCACTGACTTCATGGAGACGGAGAATAGGAATACCGTAGCTCCCAACTGTCCCACTACCTCCCACCACAGCAAGGGAAAATCCACTCACCCGCTCCAAGGTTCTGCTCTAGAGTCCTGCCTCCTGAGTTCGCCTTCTGGGTCCCGCCTCACAGACGCTACTATGCTGTGGGCTTGGCTATCTATGTGACCAGACGTCAGGTGCCACCCCTGCTCGCTCCAACAGATGCAGCCACTCCACTACTGCACCTCTCCGTTAGCATAAAGGACAGGATATAGAGAGGGCACAGTGCCACTGCCACACAAAGTGTTTAGAGAGAGAAAGTGCCAGTAAGGTTTAAGACCCACTGGCACAGCACCATCAATTGTAAATTTAAGTTAGGGTTACTAACCCTAACCATTTTGCAAGTTTTTTCTGGAGCGAATCACAAAAGATTCTGATTTGGTCCAGTGCCTGAAAAATAAGACCTACCCCGAAAATAAGCCCTAGCTCTTTTTTTGGAGAAAAATATAATATAAGATCCTGTCTTATTTTCAGAGAAACACGGGTATATGTACAGTTAAATGTTGCTGTGAAAATAGACCTCAATTTTTCAAGAGTGCAATAGTGAAGTCTATACGTTTTAGCTTGTGCACTCCTTACATAACAGTATTTTAGTGGACACTGAGAAGATAATATTTTTGTTCTCACCTTTATCTCTGATAGACAGCTCCCTACATTCTGGTTCCTCCATAGATTCATGTTCCCAGGTCACTCGTACTCTGAATCCTGGATCCTTGTGGCGATCTTCAGGAATTCTGACCTCACTGGAGACGTTGTAGGATCTGTTAAGACTATCTGATATTGAGTCAGTGGATGATACAACTTCTTCTGTACTTCCCACTCCACATGTCCATACAATCTTGATGATTTTGGGATAAAATTTCTCTAAACTGAGCAAATACTTCATCTCTCCCAAGACAAACAGACTTCTCATTATTGGCTGTGACAACTTGGGCTTTCCTGAAATGTCAAATATAGAATGAGAGAAACATTTCCCCATAACTCCTATCCTATGCTATATAGTACATCAAGGGTGAACACCTGCATCTAAATTGATAACAATAGAATTACAGAAAATGGTCTCTCCACAACTAGTCACATTTTACAATTTGTTCAAAATCGATTATGGTTTCCTGATTGTGTCAGACATAAACAGCATCACTCAACATATTGGTATCCATGTTGGCAGAATTCAGAGTGAATTAGTTATGAGTCTTGCATTTTATGTTGGGAAATAAAAGAAATTAAAAAAAATACAGTACCTACCCTATAAAGGCAGGAAGGCATACATATCTTGGTAGGCTGCACATAGCCAAAATGCATAGGCTTCATAGAACTTCATATTCAGGAGAAAGTGAAGATGTATATCAGATTGCCATTTCTTAAGAAAACTCGCACACAAACTGAAATACCACCAAAGTGCCTATACTGTAAGTGTTTGGTTTTCTGATAAGAGAGATAAAGCTTTTGGGTTGGGACTCAAAAAGAACCCTTTTTACGGGTTGCCAACTTGCTTATTTTGACCAAAGTACCAGCCTATAACTCTAGTTTATTATTTCTGGTAATGCAGTCTGTGGTGTTGAGGATAATTTCCAATTGGAACACACACTGTAAGCATGAGCACATGGCAGACCAAAAGTCCACACAAAACAAATCTCCACGTTTTTTCCTGAAAATTCACTCACACAACTTAAGGTGAAATTCACATAATGTTTTTTGCAACTGTTTAGATAGTTAATTTAAATATTCTTTAAGAACAGCTAAGTAGGACAGTAATTAAAAAACATCAAATAAACTAACTACAGTTATGGCGAAGAATAGTGTGACAGACATTAATACATCATCTTGGTAAGGAGCTGCCAGGACTGTCTACAATACATGCTCCTTAATAATTATTTTATTAACTCTTGAAGTGACCAAGAATTTATTTGGATTATTGTAACTATTTTTCCAAAAAAAAAAAAAAAAAAAAAAAAAAATATATATATATATACAGTCATATGAAAAAGTTTGGGCACCCCTATTAATCTTAATCATTTTTAGTTCTAAATATTTGGGTGTTTGCAACAGCCATTTCAATTTGATATATCTAATAACTGATGGACACAGTAATATTTCAGGATTGAAATGAGGTTTATTGTACTAACAGAAAATGTGCAATATGCATTAAACCAAAATTTGACCGGTGCAAAAATTTGGGTACCCTTATTTTATTGATTTGAATACTCCTAACTACTTTTTACTGACTTACTGAAGCACAAAATTGGTTTTGTAACCTGACTGAGCTTTGAACTTCATAGCCAGGTGTATCCAATCATGAGAAAAGGTATTTAAGGTGGCCAATTGCAAGTTGTTCTCCTATTTGAATCTCCTCTGAAGAGTGGCATCATGGGCTCCTCAAAACAACTCTCAAATGATCTGAAAACAAAGATTGTTCAACATAGTTGTTCAGGGGAAGGATACAAAAAGTTGTCTCAGAGATTTAACCTGTCAGTTTCCACTGTGAGGAACATAGTAAGGAAATGGAAGACCACAGGGACAGTTCTTGTTAAGCCCAGAAGTGGCAGGCCAAGAAAAATATCAGAAAGGCAGAGAAGAAGAATGGTGAGAACAGTCAAGGACAATCCACAGACCACCTCCAAAGAGCTGCAGCATCATCTTGCTGCAGATGGTGTCACTGTGCATCGGTCAACAATACAGCACACTTTGCACAAGGAGAAGCTGTATGGGAGAGTGATGCGAAAGAATCTGTTTCTGAAAGCACGCCACAAACAGAGTCGCCTGAGGTATGCAAAAGCACATTTGGACAAGCCAGCTTCATTTTGGAAGAAGGTCCTGTGGACTGATGAAACAAAGATTGAGTTGTTTGGTCATACAAAAAGGCGTTATGCATGGCGTCAAAAAAACACAGCATTCCAAGAAAAACACTTGCTACCCACTGTAAAATTTGGTAGAGGTTCCATCATGCTTTGGGGCTGTGTGGCCAATGCCGGAACTGGGAATCTTGTTAAAGTTGAGGGTCGCATGGATTCAACTCAGTATCAGCAGATTCTTGAGAATAATGTACAAGAATCAGTGACGAATTTGAAGTTACGCCGGGGATGGATATTTCAGCAAGACAATGATCCAAAACACAGCTCCAAATCTACTCAGGCATTCATGCAGAGGAACAATTACAATGTTCTGGAATGGCCATCCAAGTCCCCAGACCTGAATATCATTGAACATCTGTGGGATAATTTGAAGCGGGCTGTCCATGCTCGGCGACCATCAAACTTAACTGAACTGGAATTGTTTTGTAAAGAGGAATGGTCAAAAATACCTTCATCCAGGATCCAGGAACTGATTAAAAGCTACAGGAAGCGACTAGAGGCTGTTATTTTTGCAAAAGGAGGATCTACTAAATATTAATGTCACTTTTCTGTTGAGGTGCCCATACTTTTGCACCGGTCAAATTTTGGTTTAATGCATATTGCACATTTTCTGTTAGTACAATAAACCTCATTTCAATCCTGAAATATTACTGTGTCCATCAGTTATTAGATATATCAAATTGAAATGGCTGTTGCAAACACCCAAATATTTAGAACTAAAAATGATTAAGATTAATAGGGGTGCCCAAACTTTTTCATATGACTGTATATATATATATATATATATATATATATATATATAAAAAAAAAAAAAAAAAAAAAAAGACTTTTGTGGTGGTAAGAAATAAAGAACAAAGGAAGATTCTGGCTTTACTTGCAACAAAAAAAAACTAGCATACAAGTCACACCTCATGAGGCAGGGTGAGGCTTACAATGCACTAAAACTGCACCAACATTTTGGTGCAAAGTAAGCCAACTAACAGGTGGTTTGCACCAGATTTATCATCCAGCATGTCACAGAGATAAATCTGGTGCATTTTCAGACTGTTTCTGATTCATATGCTATTTAGGCTCTGTACTGTCAGGAGGGCGGTGTCAGGCAGGAGCAGACAAGGGGTGTAATTCTGAGCTCTGACACTGACTGCCTCTGATTGGAGCTCTAAATCACGCCCCCTGCCTGACACTGCCCACCTGACATTAGAGCTTAAATAGCACATCAGGCACCAAAACTATCTGTGTTTGTTGCTCAGGAATGGTGGGGGCTAGAGAGAAACTTCCAAATGTGCTGGAATCAGTGGAGGGGTGGCTACTAACAGATGCTAAGAACTTAAATTGGTGGAGGTGGTGTAAGGCCCTCTTTAAAAAAATGTTGACCTAAAATTTCATTTGGTTTCAGTTATTAATAGTTGCAAAAGACATCCCACCTGACAATACAATAAATAAGATGCAGTAGTTGCTGGGAGTATAACATTAACAACCAAACTGACAAAGTTGGATTGTCTCTGAGACTGCTGTGGTCGTGTTACATCATTCTCTATTTGACCATGAAACTTTTCAGTCTCAGGATTTCTTACCATAAATAGTCTTAGAGTGAAATTTCTTCTCAACTTTATGTTTCCCGGAGACTCCTCTACAGATGAAGGAGACATCTCTATGTCTTTCCATATGTGGTATGAAGCTCAGTGATGATAAGTACTGACGTCCCTCTCGTTGTGATTTCATCACATAGGATTTATCCAGTAAACTCTCTGCTTCTTCATGTCCTCTCATCTGAGACGTCTGGATCTCTTGGTCCTGTCCATCTCTTCTTATCAGCCAAGTCACAGGCAGGTCCTTAGGGCAGTTGTCCACAGTACAGTACAGGGTGGCTTCCTCTCCATCTATCAGCTTAGGAGGACCCTCAATGTCTCTTACTGTGAATGGTCCATTATCTGCCAGTACAGTGTAAAGATGCTCAAGGTTTCTTCAAATTACAATAAAATATTTTTCAAGTCATAGTAATGGATTTTCCCTCCATAAATATTATAATTACCTTTCTTTCTCAGTTTTGGCTTCAACCACAGAATAGCAGCAGCAGCAGCGATAATTACCAGGATAGGCACAATTATACAAAGGGTAATGACCCTAGCTGAGGGTCCTCCTGTGGAAAATAAACAATACACTGAACGGCAAGGAGGAAAGATTATCTTAACAATGAAAAACAATCATTATTAAAAGGAAATTACCTATTTTTTTAAACAAGTTTTCATGTTAATGCTAATAAAAATAATAACTTTATTTATATAGCGCCAACATAATCCGTAGCACCTTACAAATCAGAGGACACATGAACAGACAATATGAGACATTACAATGTGACAAAGAAATAATCATATCACACACAAGAAGTGAGGGCCCTGCTCGCAAGAGCTTACATTCTATGCTATTTTTGAAGATTTCATGACATTTTAAAGAATTTTCTTTGTCTCTCTCCATCTATTTTTATTTTTTATTAATTTATTTTTTTGTAAGTGCTATATTCAGCAATTTTGAGTTTGGCCAGTAAGCCTAATAATAAACTAAACTTGCCAATTGTGCAGTGTTTTCTTTGCAGCAGTCACCTCATTTACATCACATTCAGTATTACAACAGAAGATAACACCTCTGTAAACCTACTGACAACAGATAATGTCACATATCACATCAAAAAAAGACCAACTGTAAACACTTAAGCGGTGGGAAATTCAACTGGCAAGTTAGGCTAAGTTCACATGGCGGAAAATGAAAAGAATTTACTCTTCATTTTCTGCCGTGGGATTGCCGTGACAGAATACTGAAGCAGGACATCGGCATTCCGTTGCAGTTTTCCTCTGCTGATTAGGCCCAGATGAATGGGCCTAAGTAGCAGGGACTCCTCATCCGCTCCCAAATCCATGTCAGATTCCTCTGTGTGAACTTAGCCTTATACTTTTTCTGAACAACATTCCCTATCTTTAAACAAATGTTGGATAGTCTTGAAAGACCCCTTTATACAATAGTTAAATATCAATGATGCTAAGCTGTGCGAGAACAAGAACATAACACCACAGAACATAGCACTTTTTCTTCCTGGTGCAGGATAGCTATATAAAATGTAGGTACAAAATAAAACAAATCATCAAGACTGGATAGTCATTGGTACCTTTACAACTGAGGTTGAAGTCCTCCTGTAGAGACTCATTTAGAGAGGAATGCTGGACTATGCAGGATAAGGTCTTGGCATCTAAAGTTGGTTTCATAGTGGTCACATAACTGGTCACATTGTAGGTGCCATCTTTATTTGTCACTGGTTCGTCATTTGAAGAACTGTTAAGGAATCTTCCATCTAAAAGCCATGTTATTTCAATATCCCAGGGAAAGAAGCCAGCAGCCAAGCAACGTGACGTGATCTCTTTATCCTTACAGACAGTATCTTTAAGTAGTATTACAGGCCTGACTGTGGGGAACACAAACATATTTATAAGTGATTTACTAACATTGTATTCAAGTGGACGTGGACCTGCCATCACTCCTGGAATATCTGTTTCAGTGAGCACAGATACGTCCAACTTACCTTAGCTCAAAATTGGTTACTGTCTCCAGTTTGTAATGAAACCAATTCAACATAATATTGTGACAAGCTAGCAAAACCCTTAACAGGCTGCTTGCCACAACACAACCACTAGATGACCTCACAGACATACAGCATATAGGATGTGGTTTTGTAACAGAAAATTATAAAAACATGTGGTTTTGAAAAGCTTGTCATCTTGTGACACATATCTGGATATGTCCATATGTCTAGCTACATGAAAAACAGATTTAAATGCCAAAAGGGATGTGGTAAAGGACACTGGTTACACCCACCCTGACTTTCTATTCTTTCATTTTGTAGACAAGATTAAAAACAAAACAAAAAAAAACACATTAGTGCCCCCTTTTGATATGTGAAGGAATAGTTTTGGAAGGGTTACCTTGAACCTTCAATTCAATGTCCTTTTCTATTCGTTCTGGACTGTAAACAACCAAGCATGAATAGGTGCCGCCATCAGACAGAGTCACATTGGTCACTGTGAGTGAAGCATTTCCATGTTTTACTGCATCTAAATCGAATGTCACGCTTGGGTCCTTGGCTATGCCTTTACTGTCATATACCAGAATCTGTCTTCCCCGAAAACTCCATAATATAGCAAGGTATTTAGGATCAAAAGTTGCTTTATTGAAAGAGAAAGTGCATGGCAGAACCACAGTAGATCCATTAAGAGCCTGCTGAGGAGATGGAGCCAAGACTTCTAGTTCTGCAACTGTAGACACAAAATAATTGGTAAATATTTAGGACTGTCAGTCATGTAAACTTTAAGAAAAGCCAAATCAGACTGAAAGTAAATAATCGAAATATTAAAGGGTTTGTACCAGGATAGGAAACATGTCCGTCAGTTGTGTCTCAGCAGTATTACAGCTCAGCTTCATCAAACTGAAAAGAGCTGAACTGCAATACCAGAGGCAGACCATCGATACGTGTGGCACCATTTCTGGGAGAAAGCAGATTACTTTTTCTTATCCTGGTATAACCCCTTTAAATATTTGTGCGTAAAGTCCACATAAACAATATCTATTCAGCATGCTATGAATGTGCACATAATGCCTTGTAATAAAAGATACAAACAAGTTCTATTTCCCTTGAATATTGGGATTTTGGCTAATCCCATCCACACATTGCAGAAAAAAGTCTGCAGCACATTTTTAGCCTGTCTGGTTTAAGTTTACACTGGGTAAACAAGATGACTGCACGGCCCTTTACTTCTTTTTGCAGCCCGTTAACCTTGGCATATTACTCTTCAGTACGTTATGTCTCCTAGCAATGACAGACTTCCCATCTTAGTGTCTACCTTTTCAGTATCTTTATCAATGTATGCACACATATACTAGGACACAAGAGAAGATTGTAAAAGATCATATTCCAGCAAAAAGCAAGGTGAAGTGAAGAGTAGGAATTATCTAGCAAATACTGGTTTACCCATAAACATAACTATTACATATATACATTTATTTTTAAAAATCACTTTGAGAACGCATTCCAAAACATTTGAACCAAAGAAGAACAAAAAAGCAATAAGATAGAAATACAACGGGAACAAATGCAAAGGAAAATTTGCTGTGTGTTGGTGTAAATTGTAGAATTTACAGGCAATAGTTTGCGAACGATTTGTTGTTCACATGCTGGCAAGGGTACTCCTGCAGGCATAGAAGGCAAGTAGATAAGCAATACAAAATTGTACAAAAAATCTGAGGGGTTACAGAAATACCATATGATCCCTATGTAACCTTGATTGCAATATATAATATATTGTTTTGTTAACCAGTTTACACCATTAAAATAGTGAAGGGGATATTTCCGGCACCCAGCGCATGCCTACCACCTGGCAGGCCAGAAAGAGGGACTCTGAACATAACCATATTTATATTTGTAGACACTTAAAAGTGATCCATTTTTGGAATTATAAGTAATTAAAAATGTTGCAGAGTTTTAAATATTTTCTGTAATTATCTTAGTGGAGACAGTTTTTTGTCTTGATAAGTTGCCAATGGATACGCGCCAATGAATCTAAATCTGGAGTACAATCCCCTGTAATATTCACATGTCAGACACAGATTTTTCAGAAGTCACCACCACTAGATTTGAGAAAAATCTGTTTCAGAAAAAAACGGCCAAGTGTGAACTATTACGCATCCTTTCCCCTAGATAACTTAGTATATTACAGTGCCATATACTGTAGTAGTAGAATTACAATGTTAGTTACCTCCAGCACAACAGCTAGCGGTAATGTCCTTCATATGGAATTTACAGCACCTCTGCTCTTGGGAAATCACTGTTAGAACTGCAGAAGTCTATCAAAGTCCAGACCAACCTCCAACAACACACACAGTATAAATCACTTGTGATCCAAGTAGAGCAGACTGGTCACTTTGCACAATATGATTACAATCAGCCAAGATAATGTAATAAACTACCCACACACAGGCCTGAGATGCAGCTGTGTGCACGAGACTGTATGAACACTAGGGAGACGGTACAAATATATATTTTAGACTTTACCTAAGTTACAGACCTGTCTACAAGTAGCAGCAATATGCTCAGGGAGACCTTGACTTATGTCAAGTGTAAAGTTGAACTTCAATGCATGTGTGGGAAGTTGGTTATAGGTAAGAACATATTAAGGCTGAGACCCCATGTTGTGGAAACGCAGCTTTTTTTTTCTGCAGATTTTGCAGCTTTTTTTGACCCAAAGCCAAGAACGGCTAGTAATGAAATGGGAAATCTATAGGAAGCTCTTATATGTCTCCATTCTGCTCACTCCACTCCTGGCTTTGACTTTAAAAAAAAAAAAAAAAAAAAAAGCTGTGTTTCTGCAACGTGGGGACTCTGTCAAGGTGATTTGGGACACTAAACAACCCACAGGCCCATATGGACCAGGGGTTTAGTGTCCCAAGTCACCCTGTAATAAAGCCATCCGTGCCCACAGTGAAAAAAGCTTTATGCTTACTTTGCTGCTGTACTCCTCGCACCTGCACAGTTTTTCACTGAAGCCAGAAGAGTACACCTTGGCTTCAGTGCACATGCCTCGTACCTCCGGCACTTGCAAAGTAAAGGTGGGGTATACATCCTCGGCATCAATGAAGATCTGGGCAGGCACCAGGAGCATCAGAAATGTGTCCGATGAGACATCTCTAGGTAACTATAAAGGTTTATTTTTTTAATTGCAGGCACGGATGGCTTTATAACAGGGCAATTTGGGACACTAAACCCTATATAAGGAACTGTAGGTGTTTTATTTTCCCAAATCAACCTGACAGATTCTCTTTAAAGCTAAGGCCCCACATTGCAGAAAAGCACCTTTTAGGTTTCAGATGTTGCTGTTTTTTGAGCCAAAGCCAGGAGAGGATTAAGCAGAAGGGAAAGTATAAGTGATTCCTACATATTTCCCATTCCTTATTTAGTCACTCTTGGCTTTGGCTCAAAAAAACAAACAAACAACCACAGCAAAAGCTGCGTTTCCCCAGTGTGGAGCCTCAGCCTAAGGAAAAAAAGAGCCCCACGTTGCGAATACGTGGCTTTTTAGCCCACAGTGGAGAAGATGTGGCAAAAAGCACCCCGTATTACAGTACCTGCAAAGTGGAGGGTATTCTGGCTAATCTCATCCACACCTTGCAGAAAAAAAATCTGCAGTGAAAATGCTGTGATTTCAAAAACAATTGCGTATTTGCAAATGGCAGCATGTCAATTATACCAATGGAGACGCAGGAGGTTTCCCTACAGGTATAATAGAAGCAGAAAGTCCTCAGAGGAAAACGCTGCCGACTTTCTGTGAAAAGCATTGTAGAAAACCCCGATGCATTTTCACAACGGTCTTTTCCGCAGCGCTACGCAGGGCCTCAGCCTAAAGGAGTTTTCCAGCTTTTGCAGGTTTTTAATATAGTGATGACCTCACACGGCCCAAACATGACTTGGCTGAGCTGAACTAACTTACTAAGTTGCGTTCAGGATGGTAAATCTAGTTTATACATAGAAAGATTTTCCCAGCCTGAAAATGGTCATGTGAACCCAGCCTGAGAGTCACTCTTTGTTATCAACTTTCTGCTCCGGCTAATATCCATATGTCTGGCTAGTGTCCTATGTAACCCAACATGGCATATAGAAAGGTGTAAGCAAGACAACCCCTTATACTTACGAAGGTGGACAATACACAGCACAATACCACAGTCATGTGTCACTTACAGATCTTTGCATATCACAACACAATTGTGGTAGGTAGTGTAAATTCATATACAAATGCTACACCATGACACAACAAAAGTTGAATTATATATTATACACACACACACGTATTTGAGGTTCAGGATAGAATAAAAGTTTACCACCCCCACAATTCAGCAAAGTAATGATTTATTTTGGAAGTCAGACTGTCAGCAGTGAGGCTTTGTGAACACATTTTCTGTACTTTTGATAGGAATTGCAAAATGAAAACTAACAATAGTCATCACATTCCTCATGTGTATCAGTGCTGAGAAGTCACAAGTGCCTGACATTAGTTTCCTCATTCTCCAAGATTTAAAGGGCTTTTCCCATGAACATAACCATGTTTAAGTTTGTTAAGTTTGTAGACAACTAATAGTGAAACATTTTTCTAAATACAATGAAACATTTTGCAGAGTTTGATCAAGAAAACTTATAGGACATCTATAACAGTTTTCTTGATCAGTTGCCAGTGGATACAGTGGCTTGCAAAAGTATTCATACCCCTTGAACTTTTTCACATTTTGTCACCTAACAATCACAAACTTAAATGTATTTTATTGAGTTTTTCAGTGATAACCAAAACAAAGTAGCAGATTTTGAAGTGGAAGGAAAATGATACAAGGTTTATCAAAATTTTAAATTAAAAAAAAAAAATCTGAGAAGTGTGATGTGCAAGTCTTCAGCCCCCCTATATCAATACTTTGTAGAGCCACCTTTCGCTGCAATTCCAGCTGCAGGTCTTTTGGGCTCTGTCTCTACCAGCTTTGTCCATCTAGAGACTGAGATTTTCACCCATTCTTCTTTGTAAAATAGCTCAAGCTCAGTCAGATTGGATGGAGCGTCTGTGAACAGCAATTGTCATGTCTTGCCACAGATGCTCAATGGGATTTAGGCCTGGACTGTGACTGGGCCTTTCTAACACATGAATATTCTGTCATCTAAACCATTCCACTGTAACTCTGTAGGTTTAGGGTCATGGTCTTGCTGGAAGGTGAATCTCTTTCCCAGTCTCAGGTCTTTTGCAGCCTCCAACAGGTTTTCTTCCAGGATTGCCCTGTATTTAGCTCCATCCATCTTCCCATCACCTCTGAGCAGCTTCCCTGTCCCCCCAGCATGATGCTGCCCCCTATGTGTCACAGCGGGGATGGTGTATTCAGGATAATGAGCAGGGTTACTTTTCCGCCACACATAGTACTTTGCATCTAGGCCAAAAAGTTCAACTTTGGTCTCACCTGACCAGAGCACCTTCTTCCACATGTTTGCGGTGTTCCCTATACGGCTTGTGGCAAACTGCAAACGGCACTTCTTATGTCTTTCTTTCAACAATGGTTTTCTTCTTGCCACTCTTCCATAAAGACTAGATTTGTGGAGTGCCTGACTTATAGTTGTCCTGTGGACAGACTCTCCCACCTGAGCTGTGGATTTCTGCAGCTCCTCCAGAGTGACCATGGGCCTCTTGGCTGCTTCTCTGACCAGTGCTCTCCTTGCTCGATCTGTTAGTTTAAGTGGACGGCCAGGTCTTGGTAGGTTTGTAGTTGTAGAATACTTTTTCCATTTTTGATAATGGATTGAACAGTGCTCCTTGGGATACTCAAAGCTTGAGATATGTTTTTATAACCTAACCCTGCTTTAAACTTCTCCACAACTTTATCTCTGACCTGTCTGTCAAGTTCCTTGGTCTTCATGATGCAGTTTGTTCACTAGTGTTCTCTAACAAAGCACTGAGGCCTTCACAGAACAGGTGTATTTATACTGAGACTAAATAACACAGCTGGACTCTATTAACTAATTAAATGACTCCTGAAGGCAATTGTGCGCACTGGAATTTATTTAGGGGTATCAGAGAACAGGGGGCTGAATACTTTTGCGAGTCACACTTTTCAGATTTTTATCTGATTAAAATTTTGAAAATCATGTATCATTTTCCTTCCACTTCACAATTATCTGCTACTTTGTGTTAATCTATCACTTAAAATCTCAATAAAGTACATTTAAGTTTGTGGTTGTAAGGTGACAAAATGTGGAAAAGTTCAGGGGTATGAATACTTTTGCAAGGCACTGTACAACAATGAATGCAGGAACTTTCTATATTCTGAAACTCAGTCATGAAGTCCTTGTTGTGGTCAGGTTATCTAACCTGTCCACAATAAGGAAATCATGGCTGGGCCAGACCATAGTAAGTTCCCGCATTCATGGTCATATCCAGTGGCAACCGATCAAAACAACAGATGTCACCACTAAGATGGTTAGAGGAAATAATTAAAACTCAGCAAAATTTTAAAATATTTAGATTTGCTAACTTTTTTTTTTTGTCTACAAATTTAAATATAGTTATGCTGATAGGAAAACCACTTTCAGTAAACAAGCAAGCACGAAACTGAAGCCAGTAGGAAAGTGAAATCCCATGATAATCCACACCCTGCTAAAAGGGGAAATACACACAAAATCCTTTCGCACAGCTCAGAGATAAGGCAAACTGTTCTTAGAACAATCTTACATTTCTAACAGTCTCACCTTATGATGTATAAAAAAATAGTTTGACTAAGACTCCACACAGCGAATTGTTGCAAAAAAGACTGGCGGAAATGCATTGTGTTTTTATTTTCCGCAACGTTTTTCACAGAAAGAGTTCTTTCAGAGTCTGTGGACTTTCTGCCTCTATTATACCTATACGGAAAATGCCAGCATTTCCGTAGGTATAAGTGACATGCTGTGAATTACAACAATTCAACTGTTTTGGAAATCGTGGAATTTCCGCTGCAAATTATTTCTGCAATGTGTGGATGGGATTAGCCAGAATCACTTTGCAGGTAAAATCCAGCGTGTTTTTTGCTGCAGCTAAAACACAGCTTTTTCACAACATGGGGCCCTGGCTGTAATGGATTTCCCCTTCAATGGGATTTCCCAATTTAACACAAACAGTTATTCATGAAAAATATACAACGATTTTCCAACATGCTTTTCATACTTTGTTTCCGTTCCTCACCACTTGCAAAAACTGCTTGCTGTGCATGAATGGAAACATGGAAAGTGGGACACCCAGAGGCTGAAAATCTATCCTGAACATGTCCACATAACACAGGTTCCAGGCTATTTAACCAAGGGATGGAAAAAATTGTTGATAAAGGTAAGGGGTATGAAAATATTTTACAACGTCTCCCTCCCAATCCTAAGTGGAATGATAAAAAAACAAATAGGCTAAGGCTGAGGCCCCATCTGCAGAAGCAGATTTTGCTGCGGTTTTTTTGAGCCAAAGTCAGGAGTGGAGAAGGTAGAAGTATAAAAGTGACTCCTATTTATTTCCCATTACTTTTGTAGCTACTTTTGGGTAAAAAAAACGCAACATGGGGCTTTAGCCTTAGACAGGATTGCTAAATCTGCCCCAGTGTAAATTAACAGTTTTTAGGTTAAGGCCCCACGTGGCGTCCCACAGCAAAAAAGCACTGCGGGAAAAACCGCAGCTGCAACGCATTGCGGTTCTTCCTGCAGAACTTTGCACGGAAAGTTCGCTGAAGTTTCCTCTGTGGACTTTCTGCTTCAATTATACCTATAGGGAAATCGCGGGCATGACTGTAAAACGCTTTGTTTTTTTCCGCAACTTTTTTGCCACTGGCAAACCGACATTTATACCACGTGGGGCCCCGGCCTTAAGGACGGATTTTGAGGCAGAATAGTTCCTGACGCTTTTTTTTCCCCCCTCTAGCTGAAAAAAAAAAAAAAAATAAGCTATAGGAGAATCTACCTGACCCCCACTGAAGTGAATGGGAGAGTTGATAAGGGTTTTTGGAGACAGATTTTGCCTCGAAAATCCACCTGCAAAAAGTAGTGTAGTAGGCTTTTCTATTTTTTTTTTTTTTTATTTTCCTGCTACAGCATTCACCAGGATAAATAATTCTATATTTTTCTGCAAATTTGTGATGTAGGGGTGCCTAATGTGTTTTATTTATATTTATATGTATTCTTCAGGTGGGGGTGATTAGAATTTTTTTTTTTTCATATATTAAAACTTTTGTTACTTTTTTTCTCTTTTTTAGCAATCCCTAGGGGGCTTGAACCTGCCATCATTAGGTTGCTTATACCAGAGACTACAATACTTCTATATTGAAGTCTACAGTAAAATCCCTGTATAAGGGCCCTTTCACATGGATGATTTTTCATGGAGCGCTGTCCACAGCACATGGATCCATTCACATACTATAGTAAAGTCCCAGGAGAGAAGGGAGGTGGAGAAGTGACCTGGGGTCTGGGTCCTGGTTCCGTTCACATGACCCGGAGATGGATCGAGCCTGGAACCCCCAGGTCCAGCTTGAAATATTCCCCAGAAGAAGTGACATTAAACTGCCCAGACAACCCCTTTAAGGGCAAATTAAATCAAATTAATTTGATTAATCACCCAGCCCTCCTTTATAGGTCTCGTCATAGTGAAACCAACACTTGAAACGTATTTTGGACTTTGTGATACTACAATCACAATCCAGCATGATATCACTAGAGGCTTCCATCTGAACTATGACTGATGACCTTTAGTACGGTGTGTGTAAGATCTAATATCTATGTTTACTCACCACTAGCTATCTTTATATTTAATACTTTATATTATGCATTATGTGTTCTCACAGTCAGAAAAAGTCTGAGACCTTAGGCTATATGCACTTGACCATATGGAGAACACAATAAGCTGTCCCTGCTTTCCACTGACCATACACTCCAATGATTGACACAGAGCTGTCACATCACAGACATGTTTATGGGGCCATAGGAATGAATCATTGCTATCACTGTCCTAGTAAAAATATCAGAAGGCCAGTTAAGATTGCCTTTAAAAGTGCCCAATGAGATATGACTTAATTCATACACACACCAGATTTGTTCAAGCAATTTTGGTGACTGTTTAGTTCATGTGACTCAATATTGCTGAAATCCATGTGCTTGCTGCCAAAACAACCCCTTTCAGATGGATTTAACTGAGTTTCAACACCAGAAATTTCTGCAGCAAATCTGCCCCATGTGAACAAACCGTAAAGGTCTACAAGATTGGAACCACTTCAGACCCTCTACCACAGATTTTGCTGCAGAAACACATTTGGCAACTGTAAAATTCTGTTACTTTAAGATTTCAGTGCATGTCTTTATTCCTATTTTATTGCAGATTTACTGCTCATTTGCAGGTGGTGTGCTGTCCATGGTTGATCCACTTTTAATGTCTGCAAAAAGCAGATCAACTTTTTTTTGCTTAATTTTCTATATTTTGGAAGATCGTTTTACTGTGGTGTCTATTTATGATGTAGAAACCAGTTCTGGTTAAATGCTGTGCACATGTGTTAGTTAGGTTAGCTGCACCTTTATAAGCTATGTTCACTAGCTTATAAAAACATGTGCAAATACCCCTTTTTAATACTGCCTAACCAAATGGCTTTTTTACGCTGCCCATACTAGAAGGCACTTGAGTCTATTTTTAAAAAGACACAAGACATAAATACAACATAGAAAAGGATCTCCATTTAGGCCATGCCTGCCCCCTTTTCCCAACAAAAAACAAAAGTAGTGATGGCAGCAAAACGTGGAAAAAAGGCTCAAATGCTTCATAAATAAAGCACAGAGCAGAAAAAGACCACAAAAAAGGCACAAGTAGCTTAATAAATGTGCCCAATTGAACTGAATAGGTACATATGTGGATGTGAAAATAAGGACTTACCATGATGCGTAATTGCGTTGCTGATCAGCTTTTGTTTGTTGGTTGACTGACTGCACCTATTGTGAAGTATAAGGCTGGACCTACATAGTTTTTTCCTGCTTCAGCTGTGTTTACACAATGCTTTTTTTAGGCTAAGGCCCCACGTAGCGGACCACAGCAAAAAAGTGCTGCGGAAAAGACTGCGGTGGCAACGCACCATGGTTTTTCCAGCAACACTTTTCACAGACTTTCTGCTTTCATTATACCTATAGTGAAAATGCCGACAGTTCCATAGGTATAACTGACATGCTGTGATTTCCAAAACTGCAACAGTTTGGGAAATCACAGCGTGTCCGCTGCGAGTATTTTTCCACATTGTGTGGATGGGATTCGCCATGTGGGGACCCGGCCTTAGTTGGGTTTACACTGCACTTTTCATTCAAGAGCAGCAGGGAGTTTATCATCAAAAGGGAGTCTATCATCAAAACCCAGCATATCACTATAGACCTGCAGACAGATAGGTTAGGGTCAACTAAATCAAACTGTGTTTTCCTCTTGTGAACTGGTACCTCTGGTGAGGTATTGATTTTTGTCAACGTGCAAATGAGCTCTTTTGCCGCTTCTCCAAAGAGATCATTTGCACATTGCCAAAATTAAAAATATCTCAGCAAAGCAGGCAGCAATTCACAAGGGGAAAACATAGGTTAGGGTCACCTGAATCAAACCATCTGTGGGATAGGGTTCTGCTGACAGACTTCCTTTAATTGCTGTAATGAGTACCAAGTTACCATGCTGGTAAGGCAAAGGCTTTCAATTTAATATGCATATTAATGCAGAAATGCATAGTAATGTGTGCCCCTCATTACTGCAATTAAAATCTGCATGAAATTCTTTGGTAATTTAAAAAAAAAAAAAAAAGCACCATGTAGACACAGATGAAAAGATGCAGATTGTTGGCAGGACGTCCCCTGTGTAATAGGCCAATGCAAACAAGTGCAAATTGGCATTAATCCTCATCCTGGGGGAATAAAAATTATCTAGAACAATTGATAAACGTAGCAGAAGACTTTTTTGTTGTAATTTGCATAATTATATTGTAATTTCAAATAAAAAAAAAAAATCTGCCCAACTTTGTGCTGACATTCCTAAATCACTAATCACAAAATTCACCCCCCCCTCCTGCACAGAGAGCAGCTGCTTCACCACAACAAAGCACGTCATTGATGTGCTCTGGGAAATAACCCATGCAATACACAGCTATCAGTAATTGAATTGTCACATCAATAGATAGAAAACCTGTAAAGAAATAAAATTAGTCAGTTATGGGGTTATAACATTAACCTGAGGAGGTAGATGTATATGACTGTAGTGATTACGGGGAAGGGAGGTCTCTGCTATTCCTGTCATTCACCCTAGAATACTAGGGTCAGCATTCCTCCAGTTTGAATTGACTAAAAACAAAAAAACAGACCCTCTGTACAGTACAGAAAGAGAAGATGGTAGGTAGGGTGCAGTTAAAACAAAAGCTGCCTTGGAAAAATGCACGCAGTTTTGATGCAGTTTCTTAAAGGGGAAAAAAATCATTTTTCAAAAAAGGTCAGTTAGTGCTATTAATTTATGTGCAACCAAATACCTTTAACAGTGTTTTGAGTGATTTCTGGGGTTCTCTGGGAGCTCCTGGCATCTTCTGCATTTGTTTACATGAGTATCTTCCTGATGCCTTGTGCTTCACTCAAAGCTGACTCACACTACCTCCCTCTCTCACACCCCCTCAATGCAGTGTTAGCCCCCATGTAGATAACTGTATGACTGGTCAGTGTGCTATCCGGGATTTTCCTGGATAGCACACCAACCTGTTCATTTTTATGGGCCTGTACACATGACCGTGAATTACACGGTCACGTGTTCGGGCCGCAAAATATGGAACAGGTCCTATTCCTGTCCGATTTTGCAGCTCTGCTTCCGCGGCTCCTATTCATTGAATAAAAGGGGCAGCGGAAGCACGGGTGGCACACAGGTGAAATCCATGTGTCGCTCACGCCGTTTATTCACAGCCGCCGGTTAGCACACGGTCATGTACAACCGGCTTTAACTGCACCCTAAGCCTAGATTCAGGCTCCCAATGGTGAAAATGGCCACTAAGGATAAGTTCACATGGAGGAATTTGCTGTAGATTTGGGGGATGATTCCACCACAAATCCGTGGCAGATTCTGCCCAGATTCTGAAAAAATAAGTGCCCTGTCAATTCCGCTGCTCGAGACCCCATGCTGACTAGACCCATTCATCTGGGCCTAATCAGCAGAGGAAAGCTGTGACAGTGACAGGGCATCAGCATACTATAAACCACAGCTGGGAAACGACTCCCTGCTTTCCCTATAATCATGTTTTCTGAAAGGGACAATAGAGATGCAGGAAAGCAGGGACTCTTAGCACCATAGATAACTATCATACTGGGAGGCCGGGTCCTGGCTCAGGGATTGGTCTGGGAAATACAGATGTCATCTGGTCTCTATTTAACAGCCCAAACCAGCAGTGTTAAGTTGAGAGAAAGTTTAAAAACAAAAAAAAACACAACACTTGCACATTTAGTGACACCATGTACCTAATTTGGCTACTTGTCAATGACTACCAGCATCTACATCACAGATTTTGGTCTTTTAATTTTTGGCGATTTTCTTAAAGTGAACTTGTCACCTAGATTTGGAGCACTAAGCCACCAATAGGTCCTTATGGAAAAGCTGCGTTTTTGAAAATCGCAGTATGTTAATTATACCTACGGAAACTCTGGTGTGCTCTGTATATTCTCTATAGGTATATTAGGTGCAGAAAGTCCGCAGAGGAAAACTCTGCAAGATCGCCATTAAAAAATGCCTGCATTGCTGTGCATTTTTTATGGCTTTTTTTGCCCTTAGCTTTTTCTATTCACACAGCGTTTTTTTTTCTATAAAGGAAAATAAATAGGAAAATAGCTGAAAAAAAAGCCATAAAAAAACAAATAAAAACAAAACACAAGAACTCCAAAGAAGCAAGAAACTTCATGAAGTGAAACACCAAAGGAAAAAAATAATCGTATACCAGAAATCTACACCACAGTTATTAATAAGCCATAGCTTCTTTCAGGAGCATCTTGTGTCACCAGAGGAACTGATTAAGAAATAAATTAACTAATTGTTTATATAAAGTAAGTTAAAGTGCAGAGAATACGGCATGTCTGACGCTGAAGTGTCCGACAAGAACAGAGACAAATATATGTGGGTATACAGTGCTGCTGTCATACAGCACATGACAGAACAAGCAGGACACAAAGAATCTGCTGCATACAAATATACAGACTACAAGGACCGAACTACCCTTTAACTGAACTAATACTAAGGTGACTGACCCCGAATTCCTGAGAATACATAGCTACATACCACAATTAACACTTACATGTCTGGTGCAGTAGGAGAAGCAGTAGTAGTCCTAGGAAAGCCATAGCACTTTTTCTACCCACAAGGAAATTGCTTGTACTCTACCCGAGATGAAACTAACATTGTGTGTGTCAAGGTTTATCACATGACTAGAGTCATTAAAGGGAATGTCCCCATGAAGACAAGCGTAGATCAGTGATATACTGCACAAATATAGCAAACTTTATAATGGTGTTTACCTTTTCTGTTGCTTCCTTAAAATTAAGAATCACATGCTCTTCGGTCACATCATCAGTATCAGATTGGTGTAGATCTGACACTTATTATCAGGACTGCGGAGCGGGTAAGCCAAACTTCCGTCTAAAGGTGTCCATACACACTAGACATCATCTGAAATAACAGACTTTAGCCATTTTGAACAATGATCATTTAAAAAAAAATACCACAAATGCAGAAAAAATAGTCGGGCATTCATCCACCCGTTCAATAGATTTGGCCCCTGGATAGTTATATGTAAGTTAGCTCTTATTTTCCAAGTGAGCGGTAATCTTTAATTTTCAGACAGCACACACGGACACCTCCCAAAAAGTAAAAGGTCACCACCCACTTGGAGAAGAAGAGCTAATTTATATATAACCTGCTAGGGGTCTTACCTTTAGAATGGGTGTATGGAATTATAGCAAAAGAGAAAACCCCAAACTGTTCAGGGGCACAGCAGCAACTGAATGATGCATGTCATTCAGCATTTTGTACTTGGAGAGAGGTTGTCTTTAACTCAGGACAGGTAATATTTCTGTCTGATTTGTAGCCCAGGCTCCCTGAGAGAAGTAATGGGGCCATGGAGGCATGGGTGGCGCATGGATATCATACGCTGTTATCGTCGCACAATATACACAATACACAAAGTTATAAAACAGTTTTTAAGAATTCTTCTTACTGCATTACTTCAGTATCAGATCAACAACACGGCATTAACAATGAAAGTAACTTCAAACATCTTCTGCTTGGTGGATGGACGAGGCCACGTGGCCCCCATTCTCTATAATAGGAGCCCTGCAGATAGCTGAGTACTGGACTTCGGCTATCTTTGGCACTCCCAGTGAAGTGAATGAGAGCCACGCGGGTTCATCCATTCACCAAGCTACACGCCTATATTCAGCCGCAGCCAGGCTGAATTCCCACCTAGTGGGGGGAGAAAATCCAATTCTCAGGCCCAGTGGGGGTCTCAGCAGTCAGGTATTTTTCCTCTATCATTTAGGTGAATACAGGGCAGTAACATTTTGTGACTTACAGGTGACGTCTCTGACTAATCGGTCACATTTCCCTTCTCTTCCCTTTGGACCGCCATGACCACTTCTTCCAGCTGTGACTTGTCTCTGTAAAGTTTACAACACAGACATCTTTGGCTCCTCACTTTTCCAGGCACCTGACCCACATTGTCCTCACCTACACACCCATCCTGCTGCTACCCCAATTATAAAATATATTATATAACCCCCCATAATGAATAATACTCCCAAGTGCATCTTTATATTAATAATGTCCGTGTGTACCCCCATAAATAGTGCCCATTATTAATAATGCACCAGGTGTTAACTAATTAAAAGGTTTTCCAGGTCATTAATATACTAATCAGTGGGGCTCAAAAACCCAGGACCCCCACTGATCAGCTGTTTGAATGGCACCTGTGTAAGCGTCGTGACCGCTTCTCTGTGTACATAGTGTCACTCATCTCATAGCGGCCATGTAATGTAACTACAGCCTCGTCCTGTACATGTCTATGTGACAAGGCTGTAATTGCATCACACGGTCACTATAAACAGACAGCGTGTGATATAAACAGGCACCATAGCCCTTTTATAACGCTCCATTTACACACACTATAATGTTCCACAGCAGCCCCTGCACACAGTATTATGGCCCGCAGCGGCCACTGCACACTGTATTATGCCTCACAGCGGCCCCTGCACACTGTATTATGCTCCATAGTGGCCCTTGCACTGGGTATTATGTCCCATAGTGGCCCCTGCACACGGTATTATGCCCCCGCAGCGGTCCATGCACACAGTATAATGCTCCATAGTGGCCCTGCACTGGTATTATGCTCCACAGCGGCCCCTGCACACAGTATTATGCTCCACAGTGGCCCACCCATGAACTATTATTATAATCTGGGGTCTGAAAAGACTCCAGAGTATAATGATCGGAGACCCAGTTATCCTCAACTACCTGCGATCCCTTGATGGAGCCGCCGCCTCCTCTTCTTGTCCACGACGTCTGCATCTTAGCGCAGGAGGCACGATGACGTCATTGTATCACCGCCTACGCTGAGATACAGATGTCTCATAAAGAATGGGCCAGATGAATGGGCCTAATCAGGAGGGAGTCTCGAGCCGCGGACACCACAGGCGGAATCCGTGGCAAGGTCGAGCAGGACGCTTCTTTTTTCTGCGTCCTGCTATTTCTGCCTCCCATTGAAAACAATGGGAGTCGGATTCGGGAGGACAAATTCCTCCGTGTGATCACACCCTAACATATCTAGCGCTAAGATGTCTGTTACTGACGAGATCTAATCCAAGCATTGAAAGAAAATACAATGTGATCTCCGACTTCTCTGTGTTCAGCAGGACTTGTACATTCTGAAAGTTTCAGTTTCCTGTAAACTGACTGGCACTGAAGATTAGAAGTTACTTGCATTATTTTACACTGGGATTCATGTTCATCTAAGCATATTACTCATGCTCTTGAACACGTGTCAAACAGGTTTACTTTCTCTGCAAACTTTAAATTAAAGGGGTTTTCCAGGACTACAACGTTAATGAGCTATACTTAGGATAAGTTATCAATATTACAACAGTGGGCATAGGACACTCAGGACCTCCACAGATCAGGAGTTCATCGGTCACATGGCCTGTTGCAACTGAGTCCCATTCAAATGAATAGAGATGAGCTATAATACAAAGTACAGTCACTATGCTGTGTATGGAACTGGTCTTGGTAAGGCTCCATGCACACAACCATATTTATTTTCCATATACTATCCATAACTGCAACTCCCTAAATATGGATAGTATATGGACCCATTCGTGTCTATGGATTAATTTTTTGCCAGTTCTTGAGGGGTTGTGAGTCACAAAATATGGAGCGGGTCCCATTTCTGCCAGTTTTGCCCTCCAGGCTCATATATATTCAAGTGTACGGGTCACTGAAAAACAAATCCATGTGCTATCTGTTCTGTTTTCCAGAGACCTCGCAGTCATGTGCATGTAGTATTAGTAGTGAAGAGACCGTAGTACTTGTTTAAATGCTGTGGTTTCTTCAACCCGGTGATCTGTGGGGGTGCCATACCCCTTCCAATCTGATATTGATGGCCTACCCTAATAGGTCATCAATATTTTAATCCAAGAAAACCCCTTTTTACAGCTAAGGATACATGTTGCAAAAAAAAAGCTGTGTTGTTTCAAAATGGGAAATATAAAGAAAGCTCTTATACTTGTCCCTTTTCCGCAACATGTGGCATCAGCCTAAAGGGATTTTGGGGGCTTACGCTAGTTCACACATGTGTTCGGGTTTCCGTTCGGGGGGGTCCACATGTGTTCGGGTTTCCGTTCGGGGGGTCCTCTTGGGGACCCCCCGAATGAAAACCTAATCTGCTTAAAAAAGCGGCTATCCGCAGAAACCCACAGACCCCATAGACTATAATGGGGTCTGCCATGTTTGCACCCGGTTTCCGCCTGAAAAGAGCGAAAAATGCGGAGAGAAAAACGCTGCTTGCAGGACTTTTCTCTCCGCATTTTTTAAGCGGGTTCAGGGACGGAAACCTCGAAAGGATTTCAAGCGATGGTGTGAACCTTCCTTATCAATTGATGACATATGCTTTCTATAAGTGATCAATTGAATATTGGCATGGGGGTGCTAGGAGTTTGCTGTCTGTAGGGACTGCAGCGTTTGAGTGAGTCCTGCAGCCTCTTCACTGTAAAACCAAGTACATATATTGCACAGAGGGTGTGTCTGGTATCTGCAGGGGCCCTAAGTGTTGGAAACGCGCTGATTTTCAACTGATGACCTATACTAAGGATAAGTCATCAATTAGTAAGCCTGGAAAACCCCTTCAACATTTAATGGTATGTTCACACTGAGTTTTTTGCAGGCTGATTTTGAGGCGGAATGCGCCTCAAAAAACACCTCCCATTCATTTTAATGGGAGTCAGTAGCAGTTTTTTTCCTCTAGTTGATTTTTTCAGCTAGAGGAAAAAAAAAGCGGCATGACCTATCTTCAGGCAGATTCTGCCTTGAAAAACCCATTGAAAGCAATGGGAGGCTCAAAAACCACTAGCGTCTTTTTAAAGAGAAGTTTCCAGTTCCATACAGTGTGCTGGAATAAAAAAAACGCGGCAAAAACCTCAACGAAAAACGGGACAAAAAAAACGCATCATGTAAAGAACGTTTCCTAATTCCTGAAGCAGATTTTTTCAGCTTGCAAAAAACTCCGTGTGAACATACCCTAACAAATCATGTGCAATTGATAAGCTGCACTTCATTTTAAATTTTGCCCTTGAGGCCTGGACCCCAAGTTGCGAAATTGCCATGATTTCACGCTCCCAAAACATCGCAGTAAAAACCGCTGCGCCATTTTACAATACCTGCAAAGTGGATGAGATTCTGACTAATCCCATTCACACATTGATGAAAAATATCTGCTGCGGAAATGTTGCAATTTCAAAAACCACCATATTTATGTAAATCGCAGCATGTCAATTATACCTATGGAAATGCTGCATTTTCCGTATAGGTATAATAGGGACAGAAAGTCCGCAGAGGAAAACTCTGCGAACTTTCTATGAAAAGCACTGCAGAAAAAAACGCAATGAGTTTCCGCCGTGGTCTTTTCTGCAGCAGCTCACTACATGGGGACTTAGCCTTACACTGTCGGTCTTTTGCCTTTACATGACAACTACATTTAAGCCAAGAATGCATTACAGGACTGCAGATATACTAACATCACTCATGAAGACATTTACAGTATCTACTACAGTAGGATTAGCAGAAGCTCTTCACCAATCTACACCATATACAAAACACATCTCTAAGGCTTGGTTCACATCTGCAGCAGACAACGGTGGACACCAGACTATAACTTAGCCTGAATCTGCTTTTCACAGTTTTCATACAGATCTATTTGCCATCAACCTGTTTCTTTTACACATGGTGATCAGTTTCTTAGAATGGCAACCTAGAAACACTACAGCTCAAAGAGAGGTACTTAAAGGGGTTGTCCCATGAAATAAAGTCAGCAGGACCTTCCTTGCGCTCCACATTCAACCTGAGCGCAGCCAGGCCGAATGAGGGAGACATTGGTGACGGTCAGCAGTCCCATTGAAGTTAATCATCACCAGTCTTGCCCACATTCAGCATGGCTGCACTCAGGCTGAATGTGGAGTGTAAGACATACCTTTTAAAGGGGTTAATTTTATTTTTGAAAGAAAAAAAAAATATATATATACACAGTGCCTTGCAAAAGTATTTTGCCCCCTTTAACTTTTCAACCTTTTGCCACATTTCAGGCTTCAAACATAAGGATATAAAATTTACATTTTTTGGTGAAGAATCAACAAGTGGGACACAATTGTGAAATGGAACGAAATTTATTGGATATTTTAAACTTTTGTAAAAAATAAAAAACTGAAAAGTGGGGTGTGCAATATTATTCGGCCCCTTTACTTTCAGTGCAGCAAACTCACTCCAGAAGTTCATACACGATCCTATTTTAGGCTATGTTCACACGGTGAAATTTGGCGCTGGATCTGAGGCAAAATCTGCCTAAAAAAACAACTCAAATTCCACCTGAAACCAGCATCCGTTAATTTCAATGGGAGGCATATGATGACTTTCACCTGGCTGAATTTTCAGCTAGTGGAAAAGAATAAGCATCATGCTCAACCTTTACATGTATTCTGCCTTGTAACTCATAGTGAATTTGTGGCAGTCAAATAGTGACTGACAGGTGTAGAATTTGACATGTAATTTGATCAAGTGGAAAATTTCAGCTTCAAATTCACGAAGCTGAATTTTTCAGCTAGGAAAAAATCTGCCATGCACATATTGTATTACAGCACTGTATAATACAACAATTCTATAAATGCATAATAAATTTATAGTGCCGCCTCGTCACATCCTCACTGTATTTCTGTGGCCTCATGTTCCAGGATTCATCCAGGATAAGTGACTGATGGACATTTATTAGCAACCACTAAAACAAGGGACTTGGCCTTCCTCAAGGCACATGACCATAGGTACCAAGGGTTAGAAAGGAGAAGAGCATGAGCATGCTTGACCACCACTCCAATTAAACTCTGCCTTTCGTGTAAAGATGGGATTGGGTATGTTCAGAGTAGACAATCAATATTAGATGGTGACGGTCTGACTCTCAGCACTCCTGCCGATTAGTTGTTAGACAAGGCCAAGGCACTCGTGGGAATGTGCGGCCTCTTCCGTGCTCACACTTGCATTACAATCTATAGTGGCTACGCATGGCATTACAGCTCTTCCATTATAGTGATTGGGGGACTATAATAACACTGCTATATCGGCTACTGACTGTGACCGTGTTTTGCAAATGTGAGAACAAAGGCGGAGGTGGCGTTTGCTAAAGTGGTTCAGCCCATCAAACAGATGATGAATGTCGGTGCCAAAAGTCAGACCCCCACTAATCACATATTGATGACTTATCCTGTATATTACAGTCCCGGAAAACATCTAAAAGGTTTTTTAGGACTTAGGAAAGGTCATCAATAGGTGATTGGTGCACCTATAACACCCAAGGCCACTGATGATCATCAGGTCTCTTCCCTGTGCTGATGACATCACGTTCATGGGTCACATGGCACAGCAGCAGCTCAATGAAGTGAACAGGGCTGAGCTGCAATACCATACACCATATGATATGTACGTTGCTGCGCTTGGTATTCAGTGAAGAGGCCGCAGCAGTAACCCAAATACTGCAGCCTTCCCAACCAGCTGATCTGCAGGGATCCTGGGGATCAGGTCCCACAGATCACTTTAGGATAAGGCTGGGATCACTTTGTGCCTCTGCATGACATCAGTTTCTGTGATCTGTCTAAAGATCATAAAAACTGATTAGAACAGGTCGTTGATTTCACAGTGTTTATAAAACCGCCCTCCGATGTGTTTGGAGCATTTCGGCCGTGTATCCACTGGTTTTGGACAAAGACAAAAGTCAGACATTCAGCACTTTTGCTCTGTACAAAATATAAGGATACACGATGGGCAGCAACAAATCCGTTTTTTTTCTATGGAAGGCGGACACAACTGGATTACCAACGGATAGTGATCTATTTGAATCTGTTTTGCAATCCTTTTTTTCTTCTCTGAGCATGCTCAGAATGAAGGGGGAAAAAAAACGGATCTGACAAAAATGGACACAAACCCCTGTAAGCTAAGACCACATGTAGTGAAATGCAGATAAAAAAAGGCAGCAAAAACGTGTTTCATTATTTTTGCTACGGTTTCCTCTACGTTTTTATTTTCTCTATTGAATCTATACAGAAAACGCAATTCCACAGCTAAAACACATTCGCCAATTTTCCGCAGTTTTTTTCTGCAACGTGTGAATGAGGGGAAATGAAATCTCACACTATGTTGGTGCTGTATAAACTACTGGGGGTTTCTATATTGCTGCTTTACCACAACATGGGGCTTTAGTCTTAATATATTTTTCCATATACACCATATACAATGTTGTTTTTTTCCACATTTTCAGGAAGACATGGCAAAAAAAAAAAACAATGTGACAGGAAAGTGTGACTACTCACTTATACAAAGGATAAATAGTAACCGGTAAATGGTCACAGACCAGCATGTAATACAGTGTGACTCCTGCACTGGATAACAAGGTGTAATAGGTGTCCTACATATCCTACAGGACACTGAAATTCAGTCAGGTCAGAGGCTCAATAGCCACAATGCCAAGTATGGAAGATGAGGTGACACCTGAGCTCCTCACAGTCCCAGAAGAAGGATGACTTGTCTCCAGCACTCTCCCTGCTCCTCTCCATGTTACAGGACACTTATAAGCCGAACATGACCTCAGACAAGAAGATTTACCTCACACACAAGTCTTCCCGCCACAGACTGAGACCAGAGCCGCCGAGGCCGCAAGGGGCGGGGCTAGAAGGATATGTCATCAGCACTGACACCGCCCAGCGCTTTCTATAGAAACTTCAGGCGCGGGGCTGCTGTGCTGGGGCGGAGCTCTGAGCGCCGGCTTGTGATTTGCTGTTTATAGTATCAATCAAACCTGTGCCCCGCCCACTATTTCCAGCGCGGCGAAGTGACAGGAACGTTCTAGAGAGGAGACACTGGTTGTTCCCGCGCAGTGAGAGGTCACATGACCAGACTCTGCTTATAGTTATTACACTGAGGTAAAAATCTGCTCAGGAAGATCAAGGTGTGACAGACATTGACTGATATATAGTGTGCTATGTATTGAGGATGGTGTATGAGTGTAGACAGTGATGTAATAAGAGGTGTGACTGACTGATATATCATGTAGTATATACCTGAGGATGATGTATGAGTGTAGTCAGTGATGTAATAAGAGGTGTGACTGACTGATATATCATGTAGTATATACCTGAGGATGATGTATGAGTGTAGTCAGTGATGTAAGATGAGATGTGACTGATATATCATGTATTATATACCTGAGGATGATGTATGAGTGTAGTCAGTGATGTAGGATGAGATGTGACTGATATATCATGTATTATATACCTGAGGATGATGTATGAGTGTAGTCAGTGATGTAGGATGAGATGTGACTGATATATCATGTATTATATACCTGAGGATGATGTGTGAGTGTAGTCAGTGATGTAGGATGAGATGTGACTGATATATCATGTATTATATACCTGAGGATGATGTGTGAGTGTAGTCAGTGATGTAGGATGAGATGTGACTGATATATCATGTATTATATACCTGAGGATGGTGTGTGAGTGTAGTCAGTGATGTAGGATGAGATGTGACTGACTGATATATCATGTAGTATATACCTGAGGATGACGTGTGAGTGTAGTCAGTGAGGTAATAATAACAATAATGTGCAGCTGGTAATATGAGTTATATATTTAGCTTGGATAAGTTGGGTATTTTTTCAGGACAGATGTGATACAAGGTCTCCCATGACAGGAATGTTTCTCTATGTGGTATGGCGTGCATCCTTGTGCATTATTTTTGAAAACTAGCATGTCAATTATATCTATAGAAACGCTGGTGTTTTATGTGTAGGTATAATAGGTGTAGAAAGTCCGCAGAGAAAACTCAACAAAATCGCAAAGGAGAACACTGTGGAAAAAAATACCACGCATTTCCGTCAGGTTTTTTTTGCTGCGCTTTTGTTACGTGGGGCCTTAGCCTAAAGAGGTTTTCTGTGATGACTGGGAAAACCCAGTCCTCTGTATAGGTATTATGTCTTCCGTTCCATCCAGTACTGGGAGTGCAGAGGCTCAGGTGATTGCTGAGGGCAGTGATTAATTCACGATGGGCTTCTGCCAATGCTGGCACAGGAGGATGTGGCGCCTGAATGGAGGAACATAGTTGAGTGTCACTTTATTTTTACCCGGCTCCTCCTGGGTTTTCTAGTGATCCTGGAAAATCCCTTTTAGACTAAGTCCCCACGTGGCGTCCCGCAGCAACAAAAAGCGCTGCGGGAAAAACCGCGTTGGCAATGCATCGTGGTTCTTCCCGCAGTGCTTTAGACAGAAAGTTTGCAACATTAAAGAAATCATCCAACCCCCCCCCCCCCCATGCCTATATATTTTCTTTTTTTTTATTAAACTGTAATTTTTATTGAAAAGTTTTTCCATAACAGAATATATGAAACCAAACAAAATAAGGCAACAAGGAGGGGTAAGGCTATCTGCCAAACCCCATATAAGCGGAAGTCAAGTACATCAATCCAATAACAAGGTAGAATAAAATAAGGGGGGGGGAGACAACAACAAAAGACAGGGAAGAAACAGAAGGGATGGAGCGAGTAAAAAGAGGGAAGGAAACCAGGGATCAGAGACCTCGTAAAGTACAATACGTGTCCCAGGGCGTCCAGATGGGTCCGAAGACATCCTGAGTGTTATTTAAGCTAGCTGTCAGGCATTAGAGACTCCTCACATCCTTCATTCTAGCCAAAAGCTCAGGACCAGAAGGAGGATTCACACTCTTTCAGTTTCTAGCAATGAGGGTCTTTGTGGCAGTACAGTACAAGAAGAGCCTAGATGTCTTACTGTCCAGGTGTCTAGGAGGGAGGTTTAGGAGATAGACGAGAGGGTCAAGGAGGGGACCCCCTGTAGGAAAAGAGCCTCTGCCAAAGTCCTGACCTCTCTCCAGAAGCCTAGGATGAGGGAACATGTCCAGAAAATATGATACACAGTGCCCACCGCAGTCCCGCAGCGTCAGCACCATGGGGGAACCATTGCATTCAAAGCATGAAGGAGGGCTGAGGTGTGATACCAATGCATCAACAATTTGTACTGAGCCTCCCGAAAGGTCACACACTGAGAGGATTTCTGAGCACGAGACAACACAATCTGCCACTGTCCCAGGGAAATGGGTCTGCCTACTGCCTCCTCCCATTTAAGCATATAGCGATGACTAACAGGAGAGTCAACAGCCTGGGAGGCAAGAAGCTGGTAGATTGAGGAGATAAGGCCCCCCTAGTGGACGTGCCTGCATGGCAAATCTTTTCAAAAGAAGTGGGGAGTGATACTTAAAGAGACCCATGGAGAGAGCGAACAAAATGGATCACCTGAGAGTAGCGGAGCCACTCAGTAGCCGGCAGATTCAGATTAGCCGTAAGGTAAGCAAAGGGCCTGAGCTGCAATGTCGCAGGATCAACCATGTCAGCGATCCGAAATAGACCTGCCTCGGACCACACCTTAACCATAGTAGAAGTCAGGCTATCTGGGAGGAGGGGGTTATACAATATGGATACCATGGAGGAGCGCGGGGACATCAGGGAAAACTTAGTACAGCAGGCGGACCAAATAGACCTAGTGAAACGAATAGGGCCGAGTAGGTAGGTGGCAGGGGGAGAGCCTATCCACAAAAGCGCATTAGGATGCATAGGAGCCAACCAGAGCTTCTCAATCTCTACGTATTTAGTATATGCCAGCATAGCTGCCCAGAATGGGATGCAGCGCATATGAGCTGCCCAATAATAGTGCAAAAGATGAGGGACAGCCAGACCCCTACACCCCCTCCCCGCCAACATGACAGAACGGGGAATACGATGTCATTTGGCCTGCCAAATAAACTGAAAGATAGCCTTCTGTAAGTTACGTAAGTCTACCCGGGGGAGTGCAACTGGGAGCGTCTCAAAATAGTATAATAGCTTCGGAAGGAGAGTCATCTTGACCGCAGTAATTCTCATCAAAAGGGAAATAGGTAAAGGCTGCCACTTATCTAGGAGGGCTCTCAATTCGCGAAATAACCGTGGGTAATAGATTAATTTAGATTAGAAAGATCAGTTTATCCCGGACAACCCCTTTAATGGGAAGGGATTTTTTTTGCCGCCAATTGCGTAAAACTACAACCTTTATTTTGTCCACAGAGTCAATGGTAAGGGTGAGCACATGGCAAACATTTTCATTTAGAATATACTGCAGTATAATTTTAAGTCATCTACCAGCAGAAACCTGATAATGTTACCTTTTTAATAATAATAATAATAGTCCTTTAATAGTCCCACAGTGGGGAAATTCAGTGTGTTACAGCAGCAAAGATAAGATAAGATAAGCAGATACAAATACAATGTACAGGAATGTTCCAAGGTGAGAGGCATTACATTACTAGCAGACAGACAGATAGGACGTAGCAGAGGAGGGGGGGGGGGATATAACAGGCAGAGAGATATTTCAGTTCTCTGTATGTAATGATCTCCGCTTAGGTCGGTGTTGGTTGTACAGCCTAACCGCGGTGGGGAGGAAAGACTTCCGATAGCGCTCCTTCTCACACCTAGGGTGGAGCAGTCGGTCACTGACAGTACTGCCCAGCGCAATCACAGTCTCATGCATGGGATGGGAGTTATTCTCCCGCATGGAGCTCACCACGGACAGTATCCTTCTGTCACCCACCACCTGCACTGGGTCCAGGGGGCTCCCCAGGACAGAGCTGGCCCTTCTAATCAGCTTGTCAAGTTTATTTCTGTCCCTGGTTGATATACTGCTCCCCCAGCAGGCCACTCCAAAGAAGATGGCTGATGCCACTACAGAGTTGAAGAAAGTCCTAAGAAGTTCCCCCCGGATTCCAAAGGCTCTCAGCTTCCTAAGCAGGTAGAGCCTGCTGTGGCCCTTCCTGTACAGGGCCTCCATATGATCTGCCCAGTCCAGCTTTTTGTTAAGGAGCAGACCCAGGTACTTATAGGTGTTCACAATCTCGATGCCCGTCCCCAGGATGTCCACTGGTTTTGGAGGGCATCTGCCTTTACGGAAGTCCACCACCATCTCCTTGGTCTTCCCCGCGTTAATCTTCAGGTGGTTCTGGTGGCACCAGTCCACAAAAAACCGGTTCAGTTCTCTGTACTCCCTGTCATCATCGTCTGTGATGAGACCCACTATTGCAGAGTCGTCAGAATACTTCTGTAGGTAGCAGCTGGATGAGTTGCACCTAAAATCAGCAGTGTACAGTGTGAAGAGGAAAGGGGCGAGAACCGTACCCTGAGGTGCCCCCGTATTACAGATCACGGTACCTGACACACAGTCTTGGGCTCTCACGTATTGAGGTCGATTTGTGAGGTAGTCTAGGATCCAGTTGGAGAGGTGGTGGTCCACTCCAGCAAGGCCCAGCTTGTCTCTCAGTAACCTGGGCTGTATGGTGTTAAAAGCACTGGAGAAATCAAAGAACATTATTCTCACCGTGTTCCCTGGTTTTTCCAGGTGAGACAGAGCCCTGTGCAGAAGGTGGATGATGGCATCATCTACCCCAATGCCCGGTCGATAAGCAAACTGGAGAGGGTCCATAGCGGGGCTCACTAGAGGGCGAAGATGTGTGAGAACCAATCTCTCTAAGATCTTCATCAAGTGGGATGTCAGTGCTACAGGTCTGTAGTCGTTGAGGTCCATAGGGTGAGGTGAGGTGAACTCTTACATCATGTTAACTAGTTCCACCAGTCATATGGGTCACTAGATGGTTGGGAATGTGTAAAGGAAATAACTTCATGTTCAAATAAGCACACAGAGTTATTTCTAGTAAAGGGTTCATGCAGCAAAAGCTCATTGTCAGGCACCATCTGAAGACCTCCATTTTCAACTTTTTCTTAAGGGTTAAGGCTAGGTTCACATCTGGACTAGGCCCTTGGACCTGAACATCTGGACTCCGCCGGTGGACCTGAACGATGGAGAGCACAACCACAAAAACAGCATTACCTGCGGACACCGGCAGACTGCATAGACTATAATGGGGTCCGGCTGTGTGTCCACCATTTTTATACTGAAACTGGCAGAGAAAAATGTCCTCCATGCAGGTTTTTCCACTGGTAAAATTAACCTGCGGTTTTTTTTTTTCAAAAAGGCACACATTCTTGAAAATGCAGTTTTTCCGCAGTTTTTTTCCTTACTGTGTGGATGAGATTAAATGAAATCTTATTCTCTTTGCTTGGACTGTTAAACACTGCTGAGTCAATAGAATGGTAGCGCAAGAAAGACTTCAGCTTCTTCCTTCACTATTCACACTGCCACTAGTACTGTCTGTAACTTGATGCAGGACTTCTGCTTTGAGTCAGAGATCTGCACTGTGCTTAGAGCTCTCTGGGAACAGGGCTTATTAAGTACTACTTTTTTTTTCTGGAGCATAATATTGCATAGGGGACACAGAGAGCATTAGGTTATGTTCACACGGCGGAAAATGAAAAGGAATTCCTCTTCATTTTCCGCCACTGGCGTTTTCACGGCGGTCTGATGCAGTGCATCAGCATTCTGTCGCGGCATCCCGCTGCTTAGGCCTGGATGAATGGTGTCTGCGGCTAAATCGAGCAGGACGCTTCTTTTTTCCGCGTCCTGCTGTGATCTCTGCCTCCCATTGAAAACAATGGGAAGCGGATTCCAGGAGGAAACTGCCCTGGATTCGGGAGAGAAATCTGCTCCCAAATCTTCGGCAAATTCCTCAGTGTGAACACAGCCTTATACTTTTGATGACTAAAGATTTGTTTTGGTTCCTAAATTTCTCATTTGTGAGCCAATGGCTTTTAGGTATTTTTTGTAGTCTGGAGCACAGAATGATATTTTATTTTGTTATTTATATGTGTCTGCTACAGAAGTTTTTGATGTAACAGGCTTAGATTTTCTGACAGAATATTAAAAATAGACATTTTGCAATTTGAGCTCAATTTACACCAGTGATGCTATTTCCATTGTTTGGCTGTACTTTGGGCTGCAGAAGGTGTTGTGTGAATCATTAGGTTTCTACATGCAGATTTACCACAACTATCATGTCAGGCATCATAATGTCTGGTCAGTACAGAGGACTCTGGGGACAATAGGCAGCCAGCTCCTCTTCTACTCTATAGTGCTTCAGGAATATGAGGATGTTTGTTGCAGTATAGGCTATACCAGTGATGGTGAACCTATCCTATGACACGTGTGTCAAAGGTGACACGCCAAGACATTTTGTGTAACACATCGGCAGCTACTTATTGTGTTATTGCAATAAGCAGGTGCCAATAATTTTTACTCACCTGTCCACATTCATGTCCTGGCTGACCTCTGCTGCCTCTTCTAGGCGGCGCTACACTGATGTCACAACGCCGGGATGCTACATACGGTGTCCTGGCGTTCTTCAGCGTTGGCTAAAGCACACTCTGGAGGCGGCAGCAGAGGGCGGCCAGGACTGGAGGGTGGACAGGTGAGTAAAAATTATCGTCCACTACTCTGAAAAAAGGTAGTCATATACTGCAGGTCGGCTTTAAAAAAAGGGGTCATATACTGTGTGGGGGTATAAGGGGGTCATAAACTGTGTGGGGGCCATAAATAAGGGGATCATATGCTGTGTGGGAGGGGTAAAAAAAGGGGGTCATATATTGTATGGAGGCCATAAGAAAGGGGTCATATACTGTGGGGGGGCTTAAAAAGCAGGGTCATATACTGTGGGGGTAAAAAAAAGGGGGTCATATACTGTCTGGGGGGGCTAAAAAAAGGGGGTCATATATTGTATGGAGGCCATAAGAAAGGGGTCATATACTGTGGGGGGGCTTAAAAAGCAGGGTCATATACTGTGGGGGTAAAAAAAAAAGGGGGTCATATACTGTCTGGGGGGGCTAAAAAAAGGGGGTCATATATTGTATGGAGGCCATAAGAAAGGGGTCATATACTGTGGGGGGGCTTAAAAAGCAGGGTCATATACTGTGGGGGTTAAAAAAAAGGGGGTCATATACTGTCTGGGGGGGCTAAAAAAAGGGGGTCATATATTGTATGGAGGCCATAAGAAAGGGGTCATATACTGTGGGGGGGCTTAAAAAGCAGGGTCATATACTGTGGGGGTAAAAAAAAGGGGGTCATATACTGTCTGGGGGGGCTAAAAAAAGGGGGTCATATACCGTGTGATGGGCCAGAAATACATATAATACAAATATATCAAAAAATAACTTTTTTTATATTAGAGTTACAAATATCACAAAATTATGGATATTTTTAGATGTGAGACGGCACCCAAGTTAAACTAGATTTTTTTTACGAATTTTGACACACCAAGCTCAAAAGGTTAGCCATCACTGGGCTATACTGTAGCTGTGCAGGAGTCAGTCACACATCAGGCAGCAGATTTCTATGTTGTCTCTGGCTAGTGAAGCATCCGTCATTTACAGACCTTCTCGGCCTTTTGGCTAAGATCAAGTGTAGTATCTGTTCTTATCAGTTCAATATCTGGTGCGAGGGGAACTGGAATAGGAACCGTTCGGATAGCAATATCCGGTAAAACTTCTGGGACGCCAGAAAGCGGATCCGCTCGGACGCCCATATCCGAAATTTCCAGGATAAACCGAGTGCCATTTATTGGACGGGGGAGCAGTGCTGCATTTGATCTGCCTTTAGACCGAGAGGGCGAGCCCTCTAGCGCCTTCGAGACCTTCGCCATCGAAGACCGACGCCAGCAAGGGAGAAGCAGCTGACAACCCACCGTGAGCACATCCCGGGAAGCTCAGGGAGAGAGAACGACTTGGACTTCGGGAGGCGGAGCTTCGGGAGATATTCAGATTAGGGGGCGGAGCCTAGCTGAAACTCCAGGAGAAGACTTCAGGAGCGCCGAGGGACAGTTCTCTGCCCAGAGTCTTCGTGGGACAGCCCGGTGCCAGGAGGTAATGGCCACACAAGGAACCATCCCCAAGAAGGCGGGGAGACCAGCCGGGGGCAAGGCCAAGGTAAGCCAGGCTCCGGCGGCCATCTCGGACGTCTCTCCGTCCGCTTCCGCCGGCCAGACGGGAAACCTGCTGCCGACTCAGGGGGCTCCAACCTTGGAGCCCTGGATGAGGCAAACGGTGACTCTGAGGCTGAAGGAGGTGGACGGAAAGCGTCCAAACATGACAGAGAAAATTTTCTGTCAAAAGATGGTCCTGGAGCAGGGCTTTTCCAAAGCCGAGACCCTAGCAGTCCACGCCTTCGTCACAGGGATTTTCTTTGTGACTTTTGCCTCCGTGGACATATGCAGGAGGTATTGGGATGCGGTGAAGTCAGCGCTGCCGGGATCCCCTTTCAGGATGTTCGTGGGCAGCTGCCCAGTGCAACAGAACGAGAGACGGATCACGGTGGCGATGAGGAATCCGCACACCCCAGGCAGCGACGTAGCCACGTTCCTGAGCAGGTACTGTACTGTGATCAAGGAGCCGTCCAAGATCCTGAACAGTCTCGGCTTCTGGAATAGCAAGTGGTCAGCCGTAGTCCGCCTCCACAGGGACCCCCACAACTCCAACGGCCTGGTGCATCTGCCGCCGGTGTTCTCGCTCGGGAACTCCTACGGGCTCATCTTTTACCCCGATATGCCGCGCTGCTGTCGCAAGTGTGGTAAGGAGGGGCACGAAGGAAGGGCCTGCAAGGAGAATGCTTGCAGGAACTGCCGTGTGGTGGGGCACGAGACGAAGGATTGCCCCACGCGGAAGACCTGTAATCTGTGTGGGGAGGCGGACCACGCCTACAAGGGGTGCCCGAAGAGATCCTGGGCGAGGGTGGCGGCGGATTTCGCGGCCGGCGCGCCCGCCGCGCCGGCCAAGAAGAAGCCAGCGACCAAGCCCAAAGACACTCAGAAGCCCCGGAATCCCCAGAAACCGGAGCAGAGCAAGGGTAAGCAGCAGCAGCAGCAGCAGAAGCAGAAGCAGAAGCCGCAGCCGCCGCAGCAGCCCAAGAAAAATCCTGAGCAGGGTAAGCGGACGACTCCCCCCCCCTCCCAGTGTTCCCCCCACTGAGGTTATCCCTCTCCTTCCCCCCATCACCTCAGTGGCCACCCCTGCCCCCCCTCACCCTCCCCCCCCGGCTTCCCCTCCCCCCAGCAGCACTAACACCTCCCCCTCCAGCTGCTGTGGGCCCCTCCTTGGAGGAATTCCCCCCCCCTCCCTTCTCCCGCTTGTCTTGTTTCAGAGCAAAGAAAGAGAAAGAAGAGCGAAGGCCCCGACGAAGACGACGAGGTCTCCAAAAAGTTAGCAGTGGAGCCCGCCGAGGACGCCATCCCGGTGGACTTAGAACTCGAGCGGTATGTGGATACCCTGTTGGCCGAACCCCCGGCGTCAATCATCACCGAGATCCTCGGCGGTGAGGCGGTGGAGATGGTGGAGGCTTTCGATACCCACGCCCTGCAGGCGATTGAAGACTCCCTGGAGCAACTCTTGCCTGCGGACAAGAAGGAGGAGAAACCCCCCCGACGGGAGCGGTAACTAGAAAACCTGTCTTGAAGGTTTAATCTTTTCTTTTTTTCTCTCACTATGGCTGGGATCTCTATCTTTACCATAAATGTGCGGAGCATCAAGGAGAGGAGTAGACGTCAGACAGCTTTGTCGTTCGTGGAGAACATTGCTAAGGCGAATGTCGTGATGATGCAGGAGTGCGGCCTCCCCTCTCTTCGGTCCTACGGACACCTCTGCAGGGAGTGGAGCCACGGTCCGTCTTACTGGTCGGGTGGTGGCGACTGCAAGTCCGCAGGTATTGCCGTTCTCATCAGGGGGAACGCCTTCACGCTTGAAACCTACCGGGAGCTCGTCTGTGGCCGGCTAATGGTCATAGACGGTTCCTGGGCGGGGGAGCCTATTAGGCTCATCAACGTGTACGCTTCCCCCATGAAGAACGAGCGCCTGGAGCTTTTCCAGATCCTGCGCACTCAGCTCGCTACCACCAGGGCGGTCATTCTGGCCGGGGACTTCAACTGCCCTGTGGAGGGTGACGGAAGGAGTTCTTCTGCGTCAGCGAAGCTCGATGTAACATCTAAACTGCTGATCGAGATGGTGACCGAGGCCTCTCTCAGGGACGCGGTGGGCTCTATGGGGCCGGCATCAGCCAACTACACCTGGTGTCGGTCCGATGGCTCACTGCGTTCCAGGATTGACTTCGTGTTCACCTCTCGGTCAGTAGCACAGGTAAGCCACTCTATGATCCCTTGCTTCTTCTCTGACCACAGGGGTATTCTCTTTGAGGGCGCCGTGGGCAACGGTTTTCCACCCGGCCCCGGCTCCTGGAAGCTGAATTGCTCCTTGCTGGAAAATGAGGAGTTGTTGGAGGAGATTAGAGATGTCTACGTGTGCCTTCGTAACGACAAATTTTCCTTTAGCAGGTTGTCGGATTGGTGGGAATATGTTAAAGTCAATATCCGTTGTTTCTTCCAGGCGAGAGGCCGCCAGCAGGCGGCCCGGCGCAAGGGGGACCTGAGGGAGATGCAGCGCGAGCTGCGTTCCCTTCAGGACCTCGAGCGCTGTGGCTGGGACGTCAGGGATATGCTGGAGGACGCCAAGAAGGGTCTCAAGGGGCACTTTGAGGAGGAATCGCGGCAGATCATCTTCCGTTCCAAGGTGGAGCATCTGGAGAAGGGTGAGAAATGTAACTCTTTCTTTTTCAGAAAGGTCCACTCAGGCCACACGCCCGTCACAGAGATGAGGGATGGAGACGGCAACATGAGAAGGGGGGAAGAAGGAAGTGATGGGCGTCGTCCGCGACTACTACCGCGACCTCTACTCCCCGAAACCCACCGACGAAGATGCAGCGGAAGAGTTCCTGTCAGGTATCACGAATCCTCTTGATCCTGCAGGTGCTGAGGCTCTGAACGCCCCTCTGACGGTGGCCGAAGTCCTCGCTGCCGCTAAATCCTTTAAGGTCGGAAGGACTCCGGGTAGCGACGGTCTCCCCGCCGAGCTATACGTAGCTCTGGGGGACCTGATCTGCTCGGATCTGAAAGATCTCTACGAGGAGATGGTGGTGGCGGGGACGATGCCGCCGTCGTTGCGGGAAGGCTTGATCACGATCTTGTACAAGCAGAAGAGGGAAAGATGCGACCTGAAGAATTGGCGTCCCATCTCGCTCCTCAACGTGGACTACAAGATCCTGGCCAAGGTGATGTCAACGAGGTTGAAGGCAGTCATCGGCAGCGTCATCCACCCGGACCAAACCTGCGCCATTCCTGGTCGGAGGATCGCGGACAGCTTAGCCCTGGTGAGAGACACATTGCACTACATCGGAGACCGCCGTGCACACGCGGCCCTGGTCAGTCTGGATCAGGAGAAGGCCTTCGATCGTGTCTCTCACGATTTCATGGCGAAAGCCCTCCGCCAACTTGGTGTGGGTGAGTGGTTCTGTCGTATGGTTAACCTCATGTATCTCGACATCCACAGCTCGGTGATGGTGAACGGCTGGAAAACTGACCCCTTTTCGGTTCGCTCCGGGGTCAGACAAGGCTGCCCGCTCTCTCCCCTCCTTTTTGTTTGTGTTATAGAACTGTTCGCAGAATCTATCCGGCAGAATCGAGGGATCAGAGGGATCATCGCTCCGGGCTCAGGAAACCTGGAAGTCAAGTGTTCGCTCTACATGGACGATGTGACCGTCTTCTGCGCTGACCAGTCGTCGGTGTCAACGCTCGTCCAGACCTGCGAACGCTTCGGCCGAGCCTCAGGGGCTAAGGTGAACTGTGGAAAGTCAGAGGCCATGCTCTTCGGAGAGTGGCACCTGGCCTCCCCTGCTTTCTTTCCTTTCACAGTGCAACCGGACTTCATCAAGATCTTGGGAGTCTGGTTCGGAAGGGAAGGCGCCGCCCTGAGGTCTTGGGACGAAAGACTCAAGAAAATCAATCAGCGAATCGGGCTTTGGAGCCTACGTCAGCTCACCATCGAGGGAAAGGCGCTCGTCCTGAGGAATGAGATCCTGCCTGTGCTCCAGTACACCGCACAGGCCTGGCCCCCACTGGCAACGGTGGCGCGGGCCATCACCAGGACCGTCTTCCACTTTGTGTGGGGCTCCAAAATGGACCGGGTGAAGCGGAGCATCATGTACAAGGACCGGCTCAAGGGAGGTAAGAATGTCCCCGATATTCCAACCCTTCTAAGATCGGCTTTTGTTTGTGATTGTGTTCGCAGAACCCTGAGTACAGTCAGCGGATCCGCGGGGAAGGCCATGTCTCGTTTGTTCCTGCTCCCCCTCTGGCGAGGGCTCGGCTGGGAGAAATGGGACAGCTCCGTCCCTTACAACTGGACCGTCCCGTGGTTCTACAAGGACGTGCCCAAGTTCGTGAGGGAGTTCCAGCTGGAGGGTCTTAAACCGGATCTGTGGAAGCCAAAGACCATCCACAAGCTCATCCGAGCTAGGGATGGCATGGAGGAGGTTCCAGGACTCACAGCGGACGCCACGAAGGTCGTTTGGGAGAACGTCTCTTCACGTCTGCTGACCAACGGGCACAAGGATCTGTCGTGGATGGCTATCCGAGGGGGGCTGCCCCTCAGGTCGTTCATGCATGCCCGCAACTTGAGCAAGACGAGGTACTGCCCACGGTGCCCCTACAAGGAGGAAACATCTTTGCACGTCTTTTGGGAGTGCCCTTTTGCTCAAGGCCTGTTGGACGAGCTGGAAGATGACTTTGAGGACTGTGTACCCAGGAGGGGCCTGACGTACCACGCGGTATTGTATGGGCTCTTCCAGGGGACTCACAGAGAGAGTGACATTCTGGAGGCCTGGCGACTTGTGAACTGTTTCAAGGACGCTATCTGGTTCGCCAGAAAAGGACTGACTTTGCGAAGAGAGGACATCACTTTTCAGGATTGTTGCAGGCTGATCCGCAGCCTGCAGCGGGACTATGCCATTCTGGATAGCCTGGCCGGTGAAGAGGAGGGAGAAGAGGACTGAGTCTTCGGCGACGTCTGTTTTTTCCCTTCCCCGTCCTCCCTTCATGTCTGTCGTGTTACTCAAATAAAGCTTCGGGCCTGTGATCATCCCCTCCCCTTTCCCTCTTTCCTCTTCCCCATCCCATCACATGTTTGATGCTTTTGCCGTTTAACCATTTTGTTTAGAGTTAGGGTAGGAAGTAGTGGTAGTATAGGAAGTATATTATTTCTTGTATTTACCTGTCCCCCCCTAAAATGTGTTAGTTATTGCCAGGGTAGGAAGTAGTGGTAGTATAGGAAGTATATTATTTCTTGCATTGCCTGTCCTCCCCTCATGTGTGTTGTGGTCAATCAATAAAGCTTCGGGCCTGTGACCTTCCCTCCCCCTCGTCCCTCTGTTTTTGTCACTCGTCTGTGTTTATTGCATTGACCAAAAGTATGTCAGTTAGGTTTGTAGTGCAGCATGTAGTGTTAGGATGTATTTCCTGTCGCCGTATGCCGCGCCGCCGTATGCCGCCTCCCTTAAGGATGAATGATATAGACTGAATTGTGGTATTGTAATACAGTTATGCGCTGCGTCGCAGTACCTTGTTATTTTTTGTATAAGACTTGGATGCAAATAAAAGCTTTTGTTCAATCCAAAAAATCCGTCATTTACAGACAATGGCATTGTGTACAGACATGGCAGAATCCTGCAGCTTCCCGTCCTCCCTCCTCCTTATGGACTTGGATCAGGAGAAACTGAAAGTGAAAACAGAATTCAGACATTACCGAGCTGAATTGTGAAATGGCGGAGCTCAGAGCTGTGGTTTTCTTTGTATTATGTTACACATGTAAGTATAGGAATTATTTACTTTTAATTACTAATTGACAGATTGAGGGTCCAGAAACCTGTCAGCTTCTCATTGATCATCTCTTCTGCAGCTTGTGACTTTGTAGCTGCTCTTCCTTATTGGCAGAATGCTGGGAATTGAAGTTTCCGCCCCTAGCAGAATATATTTAGCTAGGTAAACTGAAGACTCTTCTTACATTACCTCATGGCTGGTGTGTACACACCAATTCATTTACACAAGGCATGAATGAGTTTAGCACATTTTACAAATCCTCATAGCAATGTCTCTTCCTCATTTACCTTTTTCCCTGCATGAGCGGGAAATATAAAAGTGCAGACACTGACCTAAGATTATGTCTCATGCCCTTATGGGGTTTTCCAGCCTTAGGCTGAGGCTCCATGTTGTGGGAATGCAGCTTTTTTTGTTGCAGATTTTGTTGCCGTTTTTTGAGCCAAAGCCAAAAGAGGCTACAAAATGTATGGAGAATATATAGTAAGCTCTTATATTTCTACATTCTGCTCAAGCCACTCCTGGTTTTGGCTCAAAAAAATGCAACAAAATATGCAACAAAAAAAGCTGCGTTTCCGCAACGTGGGGCTTTAGGCCTAGAAGGATTTTTTATATTGATGACCTATCCACAGGATAGATAATCAGAGTGTGATCTGTGGGGGTCCGACACCTGAACCCTGCACAGGTCGGCTGTTCTGGAAGCCTCTGTGTGTCATAAGTTACAGCAGTGGAGGGAGAGCGTGTGCAGGTTTTCCTATTCATGTAGCGGCGCAGCAGCCCCGTGCGCTGCTGTAATTTTTCGCGCCTGGAAGCTGCCGGAACAGTTGATTTGTGCGGGGTCTAGATGTCGGACCCCACAGATCATATACTGATGACCAATCCTGTGAATAGGTCAACATTATGAAAAGGCCTTCTGTGGCTGGAAAACCTTTAAAAAATATGCACAGGCAACAGATTATATTAATCCTTTAACGGCAGGACGTTTTGCTCTTGAAACCCAGGAAAAAAATTTCTCTGCATTCTAAAGGTTTGGTTTCTTTTTTATTTCATTGTCCACTTTTAGAATTGTTTTCATTTTCTTTTTTGCCGGACACATAGGCCCAGATTTACTAATAGTTAGACAATGCAAACTTAGGCAGTCTAAAAATACACCAGATTTATCACAGTGACTGATTCTGGATGATAAATCTGGTGTATCTTTAGTCTGTCTAGTCTGCATTTATACCTCACTTTAGTTGGCTTAGTTTGTGCCAGAATTTTTCAACACTATTTTGGTGCATTGTGGTACATTTAAGCCACACCACCTTTTGATGACAACTCACACCCACATGTTTAGCATGTTGAAAATTTCTAGCCCAAATTGTATGCATCAAGATGCGCCACATTACCCCAGAGATGCACCACACTGTGCCAGAGATGCACCATGTTTACGCCAGTGTCTAGTCATATCTACAGTAGTAAATCTGGGCCATAGGGTTTTCTTATTGTTTTAAAGGGTATTTTTTTCCACCAGAAAAATTATAAATAAATAAATAAATAAATATTATTTGCATCAGAGGAATAATGGTTTGGATCAGTGGGCAAAAATTAGGAATCCTTGGCTCGTCTTTATAGCCTCATGAATATATACAGATGTAACCATCGCCAACGAAGCCAAGTGTTTCCAGTAATGAGGAAATATATTTTTGGAGTAATGCTTTTTGGTTTTGTGTGTTTATTTTTGGTGTTTTAGATATTGTCAAGTGAAAAGTGAGAGGAAGAAGGTGCAATTATTGGTGTGTGCTAGATTTGCACCAGGAGTGCACATTTTTGATCAGGTTTTTCTCCTCATGCTACTAAATGTCCTCAACACACAATATTGCTTAACCCATTAGCGACACATGACATACTATTACGTCCTGAGCTCCTGGTACTTGCCGCAAATGGATGTAATAGTACTTCCTGTGATGACTGCCTGCTTACTATTTGAGCAGGCGGCATCGGGAGCGGGTGTTAGCTGTAACTGACAGCTAACACCCTGGTATATGCTCGCACTACTTATACTGGTGCCGTTATGCATTTTTGGCAGCCCATGGTCTGGCCAGTGACCCCCTCCCCTCCAGCGTACTGCGGCGCAGTACATAAGCATGTCCTGGCGCCCATTTTCCGGTGGTCTGCTACACAGTACACTCGTGTAGCAGACCACTGGAAAATGGCCACGTGTCCTTCGCTGAGGCCGCTGATTGGCGAGGACTTCCACCAGAAAACAACAACGGACTGGTAGGACTGGACCGGACCGTGCTGCAAGGTATTGGGGAAAGGTGAGTGTGAACCTGGTGTGGGATATTGAATTAAAAAGCTTCTGTCCATGTTAGCTAGGATGGTTCCCTCTGGTAGGGGACCTATTGCTGATAGTTTATTTAGTAAGCCTGTAATGCCTTGAAGGTAGCTGTCTGTATCCTTCACTAATGATTTAGGAACATCTAACCATCCAAATATTTGCTCAATGAGGCTGCCCACACATGAGACTATCGGTCTCCATGGATTATTGGACTTTCTGGTATCAAGTTACCTAGTTTTGTAGACTCATCAGACAGACCAGCAATAATCTTTTTAAAGGTAACCTATCAGGTCTGTATGGACCTCTAAAGCACCCACAGGTCCTTGTGGACTGGTGGTTTAGTGTCCTAAATAGCTGTATTGTAACCCTGTCTGTGCTTACTTACCCAGCTCCTGTACTCCTGATGCAGTTCTTTGCTCATGCCGGAGCAGTACACCTCGGCTATAGTGTGCATGACTTTGGCTGCAGGTACAGTGAAGCTGTGGTGTACTTCCCTGGCTTTTCTGTACAGCTGTTGCAGATGTGGGGATGAGATTGATCTGACCCATCTTTAGGTAGGTGTAAAGGTTTGTTTGGTTATTTCACTGCAGGCACGGAATAGGGATACAGCAGGTCTGTTTTGGACACTAAACAATTGGTCCATAAGGACCTGTGGGTGGTTTAGTGTCCTAAATAGACATGTCACATAACAGATTCCCCATAAGTTTCTTGGAGTATTACTGTGTATCTCTGACAGTATATCCTCAGTACAATGCCATTGTTGATGATGGTTCTTTAATGACAATAATTTGACAGATCCTCAACAATTCATAGCAATTCACAGACTATAAATGGAGCAACAGTGCATATATTGAACGGCCACTTTCACAGTCATGCATTGAGGAGGGAGCTGGGACTCAAGTTTTATTGATTTGTGTGGGTTGCAATGGTGGGGCCCTCAGTGATCATGGATAGCTTTTGAGTATATCTTACTGAGGTTTTCTTGTTGCTGGTATCACATAAAGCCTACGTAACTCTGTCTCTTTTTCAGTGTTATTTTCTGCTGGATCTGCCTTGGAAATTGAGGCTCCATCATTCCAAAAAGCAGAGCTGGGGACTAATGTCATGATACCTTGTAGATTCAAGGTGGACGGAAAGCCAATAGACCTTCAGTATCTTGCCATCATTTGGGAATTTCAGGGATCTTCAATTGTGAGGTATGACAATAAAGGGCTGACAACTCAAAAAAGGAAGTACATTAATGGAAACACTGTTATGGAAGGTGCTGCCGATTTGTACATCAGTGATGCATCAGTCAGCGACATTGGAGCATATAAGTGTATAGTAATCTACAGCCCTAATATTGTTCACAAGGATATTGCTTTCACAGTTCATGGTAAGTTTACCAGACTACACAAAAAACCCTAAAAAGTGCATAAAGCATTGTTCCCATGACAGTTACTAATCCCAGAGTGATTCATTGTTATGTACGTAATATGATCATGTACTGGAAATGTTTTAACCCTACTCATTCCCTTTTATGTCATCCAGTATTTACAATGTTGGGATTCTTCAGTTTTTATCTTTTCCTTACAGCTCTTCCGACCATCTCAGCCATTGAGCAAATTAATATAGGCAATGATCAGAACAAGTTCTTGTGTTCTGTGACTGGATTTTACCCTGAACAGATCACTGTGCAGTTGATAAAGGATGGGTCGTACCTGAACAGCTCTGTTATACACTCTCTTTCCAAGAATAATAATAACGCATTCTCCATTAATAGCTCAGTGATATTACCGTCCATAGAGAAACCAAAATCCTTCATATGCAAAGTCCACCATGAATCTCTCACTGCACCCATACAGAAAGACATCAGAATCCTGTATGACGGTGAGATTCTTTTTAATAAATTAAATTAATGTGAGATTTTATTTATTTAATTGCTTTCATTATATTTGAAATGGTTAAAGAGGTTGTCCAGAAAAAAAAAAATTTTCTCTGGAGGACGGGAAAAGTGAAAAAAAAATCCCCCAAAAACAAGCTATGCTCCGGTATCCCATGCTACTGTCTGGTCCCACGGCACCCTGGGGCTTGTTCAGGCCGAAGTCCTCACCACACGTGCCTTTGAGGCCAATCAGCGAACTTCACCATACTCCAGAGAAAAAAAACTGTAATATATCTTAGGCTATGTACATATGTGCATGTACAGGTCTGTGAGAAAACAGCATGGATGTCACATGGATGATATTCTAGTGTCATTTGTGACCTCCACGGACCCATACATTCCATTAATGAGCCTGGGGCTTTGGGATCATGGCTCCACAATCAGACCTGTGCTAATAGTAAGTCGTGTGTATGGGGCCAGAAGAAAAGATTAGGTAAGGCTGGGTTCACATCTGCCACAGAAACCGCCTGCACAGAGGACTTTTGTCTGCGCCACTTTCAGTTTGAAAACGGCGGACATCCGGCAGACCCCATTATAGTCAATGGGATCTGTGTGTAACCGCTGTTTTAGCGGTCTGGCTCTTCGTTGTTCTGGTCCCCCAGAGGGCCCAAACGACGGAGACCACAGCGCTGGCGTGAACCTAGTGTCAGTTTACTAGCTGCTAAAAATACAACTAGCACATGGCTTATGAAAGAAAATACCTCCTTCTCGATTTATCAGCCACTTCTTTGACCACTCATTCTTTCAAATTACTTTGTATCTGCTAACACACAGAATAGTCATAATAATAGAAATGATAATGCCGGAGGTTATATAAGTACATGTTCTCTGTTACTTTTTCAGAAAATGGTGGTAAAACTGGCCTGGTGATCGGTGTGGTCATAGGAGTGGCCATATTAATCGTGTTAGTAATTGCTGCAGTGTTATACAAGAAGAAATCAGGTATGTTACAGTGAATGTAAAGGTAGTGTGCTAGGAATGTCCAGAACTGGTTGCCTGCAGATGAAATGATTTTTACCACTATGGACTTTTTGAATGAAATAATTTTTTGCAAGGTACTTTATGATTTTATGTAATCTATTACTTTATAGACTATAAATAGTTTGTTCTGACATCGCTACACCATTATATCGTTAACCGGGGGCATGTGTTAAACTAACCTAATCTCCAATAAACTAGTAATCTGTATAATTTATGGAGTCATAGTATTAGTGTTTGAGGATGTACAGGCAAAATAACAGCATGTCTCAAAATGGTCGACACATAACATGTTAAGAAACATGTAGTAAGATATTTTTTTTTCAAATTCACTTTATTCATTTTCCAAATATAATCAAAACAAAATAAACAGAAACATAGGGAGACGCCGCTTCCCGACAAAAACCACACCAAGGCTGTACAAAAAACAAAGGAGGGGAGGGAAATGGAAGGAAGAGGAAGGGGTAACACCAGATTATACACTGATGAAGAAAGGCGCTAGCATCTGTCAAGTGGCAGCAACGGAGCGTGGACCACTACCCAGGACCTAGTATGAAACATACCTTCAGTGTGGGCAAAACACTTTTGAAGGTCTGGAGTGTGGGCAATGAAGTCCTCCATTCTATAGAGGAGGACGATATCTCATTATATACACTTGATGAAGGGGTATCTATATCCCCAAAACGCGTTGTGTGATCTGGGTACAGTAAAGTTCCCTATTTCTGGCAAGCGCAGAATCCATACCTCTCTTTTTTCTGGAGCGTTCACTCCTCCATTCTCTTTAACATTCTATAGAGGAGGGCGACCTCAGCAAACCACTCCTCTACGATCAGTACAGACTGGCATTTCCAGTGCTGGGGTAATATATATTTTGCCACCTGCAGGAAAAGCTGGTAAGTAAACGTTTGTACTTAGAAACACCAATTGAAATCATGAATAAGAGCACGGCTTGCAGAGTGTCAGGGAGTGCAGCATCTGATATAGTATTCTACCTCGAACTTTAATGCAGTTGGCTACTATTTAGAGTTGACGGTAACTGCGGTTGTGAAGTGAGGCAAGGTGAGTCCATAAACTTACCAGCAATACTCCTGCATTTATCTGTAAATGGTAGATGCTAGAATGGAGTAGTTAAAAGTAGGTTCTCAAGCCTGGCATGATTCCAGTAGGTGGCGCTGTCTTTGCTCCATGTAAACGCCCCGTGCTGTGACTGTTAATATTGGCCACCACCCCCTATATCCGGGTCAGAGTAAGGGTTTCATATAGGAGAAGACCACGCTGCAACAGCAAATGCCAAGGCAGAGGGTGTGTTAGCTATGACAGGTTGGCTGGTGGAGACCACCATACATCTCGGTTAATGTGCACAGAGCCAAGTCGGGGGACACCTACTGAATCCATGTCATGCTGGGGAGAACTTACTTCTAGCCATTGCTTTCTAGCATAAACTGTCTCTAAATGTGGGTTCCTTATCCCAGAATGCCTCTCTTCCATCAATGGAGAGATGGGAGCAACAGAAGGACTAGATACTAAGAGTCAAAGTCAGCCACTAGATGCAGTGCAGTATGGCTCTACTTATCAGGTTCTATCTGTTTTATATACAGTACCAGTTGTACTGGGCGCCCAGTGGGTCATGAGAGGCAGAAAGGACCAATTTGCATTTCTCTTCCTTCGTTGTGTGGTAATGTGGCAGAAGCAAGCGTAGTTATTCCTTCAGTTCTATAACATTGTATGCAAATGGCATAGACGTACACTTAAGGGCTAATATAAGTCAGTGCTCTCATTCAGGCATTGTGTACAATTAAAGTTCTTTTGTTCTAAACAGGATCCTCGGATGTTCTAGTATATAAGATTAATGGCACTAAAATGATAGACGGTGAGAACACCACCCTGTATTGTACCGCTTGTAACTGTTCTCAGAAGACCCAAGTGAAATGGATCATCAAAAACAAAGATGGCACCACATGTGAGATCACAGAGAAGGAATCAAGAAACAATGAGGAAGAGCAGCCTCTAATGCCCATGGAGTACAAGATGTCCACTGAGAAGGTGGCCAGCCAAAAGAGGAAGTCTCTTCAGGACATTACTGCCAAACTGGCCTTCATTCCTTCAGTGTCCAGACATCTGGGGTCAAGTGTGACTTGCAGATTTATTACCGATAAGAAATCTGAGGAGCAAACCCAAGAGCTCAAAGACATTTATGGTGAGAGATTGAAGAAGATAAGAGTGTCTTTATTTTTTAGGGCTTGTATTAGACTCCTGACAAAACTGTAAAAAAAATAAGTTTATAATTTGACCCCTTCTTTTTGCTTTCTGAATGCTTTTCTCTAGGTTAATTTAGACACCGTAATACATACATATATTAGGATCCAAATTATGACTGAAAACATTTCATTACGGTAACAGGTTTGGTTACTAAAAAAATCTTCAAGGTGAATAATGTAAAGGGTATTTTTCTGGCCCCCGGATGCTTTTTTTATACTGCTGACTTATCCCCAGAATAGGTAACCATTGGGGGTCCAACCTCACACAAATCAGCAGATGTGACTCACTCCCGGATGAATTGGATGGGCCAGAAGTGGCTGTGCTCCTGTTCAAGTAATAGGGGAAGAGCATTAGTCATGTCCACTGTATAGTCTTGTCACTGGGGTACTACAGCTCTGTGCCTATTACTTGAATAGGAGCAGAGCTGCTTCCAGTATTGAGGCAGCAAGATCAGCTGATCGGTGCAGGGTCTGAGTGTCAGATCCTCACCGTTCAGATACTAATGATCTATCCTGTGACTAGAGCGTAAGGATAAAAACCATCCAGGGTTCAGAAAACCCCTTTATAGATATTGTTTTTGTTTTCTACAGCTAAACCGCAGTTCACGGAGCCGGTACAATTCACCATTACCAACGAAGGAGACGTCCAGTTGACCGCCAGTTTAGGCAGATTTTATCCCCAGCCATTACAGTTGAGCTGGTTGTCTAAGGGAGGTCAGTCACAAGAGAAAATCCCATCAGAAGAGAAAGTCAAGAAGAATCCTGATGCCATATTTAACCTCACAAGTAAATGTACGGTTTCTGGAGAAATCTTCAAAGACGTAACATATAAAGTCATTGTTACCTGGAAACATGAATCTATGGACAGCGCTCAATCCAGGGAGATTTCTGTAAAAGGTACAACTTATAGTTTTTCTAAATAAAATAAGGGACACCAAATGGACTTAAAACTGATAAGTATAGAGCATTACATCCTATCACTCACATTTTTACCTTTCAGGTTCTATTCATACATAGCAGTCATCTTGCTCTGACTTTTGCAATAATTGTAGCCAAAAATACAGCTTGATCCTGATGTGTTAACAGACCCCTTAAGAGTTTGCAAATTTAGTGGCACAGTTTCTTATTTTGTGCAAAATTTTAATTTCCCAGCACACTAGTTATCATACTGGTCTCTATGATTATTATAATTATTGTTTTGTTTTTTTTCAGATCTTCCTTGGCGCGCCCAGGTTAGAGACTATATAGAAAGTATTACTGAGGGTGATAAGATTTATTTTAAGAGTTTAGTGTCAAATTATTTCCCTGATGCATTGACAGTGAAGTGGTTTGAGAAGAAGAAAGATTGTCCAGATTTAATAGAAATTTCAGAATCTGAGAAATATACAATTCCTCAAGTTGTATCTAGCAGGACAGACAAGAAAACTTTCATGGCAACGTGTTCTCTGTCTCTGAAGAAATCTCTATTGACAGAGAGAGATGTGGAATTAATCTGTAGAGTGGATCATCCCAGCTTGGAAAAACCAATAGAGTCCAAGACAACGCCAGCGCAGCACCGAGACACTGGTAAATCTATTCTATGGCATGACGGGACTCCAGTTATTTTAGTCATCACTGAAAAATAATATCTAGCAAATCAAACTAAAGCTTTTCTCAATTAATGGAAGGATTTTAGTTTGATACTTATACTTTTATACTTAAAGAGGAACTTTCACTAATTCCACTCAGTTCTTAGCATCTGTTATAAGGCACTGCTCCACTGATTCCAGCACAGTTGGAACTTTCTCTCCAGCCTCCACCGTTCCTGAGTAATAAATGCAGTTAGTTTTGGTGATTGATGTGCTATTTAAGATCTGTAATGTAAGAAGGGTGGTGTCAGGCAGGGGGTCGTGATTCAGAGCTCAAATCGGAGGCAGCCAGTGTCAGAGCTCAAAATAATACCCCTTGCCTGATCCTTGCCTGAAACCGCCCTCCTGACAGTACAGATACTAAATGGTATATCAGGCACCGAAACTAACAGCACTGAGTGCTCAGTAATGGTGGGGGCTAGAGAAAAAATTCCAACTGTACCAGAATCAGTGGAGCAGCAGCTATTAATGGATCTAAAGAGCTGGACTTGTTGGAGGTGGTGAAGGACCTCTTTAAGGAGAACATTGTTTGAAAAAAGTGTTCATAATCACTAGGTTTAGAATATTTTTTCCATAAAATACTTGAAGGAATTGTCCAGGAATTGGACCTAGCCTGTGGAGGTCAAGAGAGGTGTAAAATAAAAAAAAAGTCATATTCATCTGTCCCTGACCTTCTGTTGTCCGACACTGTTGTCTCACACCAGGGTCTGGATCCCAGAAATACTGTGCCCCACATAATGGCTGAGACCAATCAGTGGCCTCAGCGTTCGTTGCCGAGGAACCAGTGACGTATATGAGTGATATCACTGGTCCCTTTCCAGCAACTACTGAGGCTACTGATTGGTTGAAGTGGTCATGTGGGGTAGAGGACTTCCAGCATACAGACCGATCAGAAACAGACTGGTTAGTATATTTATTTTATTTTACATCTGCCTCAGTCTCCACTGGTCGGGTCCAACTCCTGGACAACTTTTTAACAGTAAAATGTTTAATGTTGTTTTTGGAGGAAATATAAACTAGCCACATGAACAGTAAAATAATTGTTGTCATCTTTTTCTTATTTTCAGTGATGCAGGGGTTGTTTGTTAACAACATCCAGGGGCCCCAGAAGTGGTATGATGGGGAGAAGGTGATCTTGTACTGTGCGGCTTCTTACTGTACACAGAACACCCAGGTGATATGGATTGTAACAGGAAAAGATGGGACAGAAGATGAAATATGTGAGGATTCGGGAGCTGCGGCCATGAGTAAAGATGGCGGTACTGGTTATGTGGCTCAGAGAGAGAGGACAGACATGTCTGATATAGAAGGTCTCCTGGATATCACCAGTTGTCTCAGCTTCACACCTTCTGTTTCCAAGCACAAAAACATCACAATAAGCTGCAAAATCATCTGTGAGGGGAGAGGCAGACAGAAGACTTTTCAGCGGAAACAGCTTTATGGTAAGAAATATTATTTACTAATAACAGAAAGTAATTGTTATATATAAATGCCTCAGACCAACAATACATGTAAGGTCAGTTCTGAAGCTGCACAGTATATTATTTACAAGGGATTAAGTGAAAGGGCAATTATTTTTCTTTTTCCTTTTTTTCATTAAAGGGATTTTCCCATCTCTCTCAGCAGTTTTCCTGCTGTCTCCTCTTCTCACTTCCTATATTCTTCAACAAGCGGCTTTGAATGTTTGATGGATAGGACACTATGAAGAACCTCAGTAGATATAGACATTGCCTTTACCATGAGAGATTATTTTTTATGATTATTAGAAATCTATAATAGTGCAGATCAAACAATATGCACAGTAAATGTATATTACATTGAACAGGGTTGAAGAACACTTACATCCTACCAGGACTGATAATGGACTGAGTAAAATCAGTGTTATCTTTGTGTTTACTTAGAGTAATAGTAACACTATCTGAACCTTTATGAGCAAACTGCAATTAGCTGGATGAAGCTGGAGATAACTGCTCAGAAAGTAATACAGAGAACTCAGCCCACCTCCCCTCCAGAGAGCAGTGAGTCATGTCATCTGTCCTATAAGCTTAGATAAGGAGATGGAACAAGGCAGGTGCATTGACAATGATGTGTAAACAATGGGAGGAATAATCTCACATAGCAGGAAAACAAAGCAGCTGCTAAAGCAATGTATTTAGTAACACTCTTGAATTTACATAAGCGAGCAGTATAGATAGGATCTTTGAGATGGAAATACACCTTTAATTTGTGGATGTGATTTGTTTTACACAGAACTGAAAGCATAGCTAACCTTTCAAGAAACTTTGGATAAATCTATAGTACAGTATGTGTACATGAGGAGTTACATTGCTATTGTCCATTATGTGAATTGTATTCTGCATTTTTAGCAGTTTTTCTCTCTGCAGACTTTGTCTCTAATTTTTTGTTTTCCTTGAGCTGGTGGATGGAGATTCGTTGCTATGATGTCTCCCATACACTGCACAGAGAAAACAGAGGACAGTCTGCTCCATAACTCTCTTACTTGGAAGCAGCCACAGGATCATAAAGGACATTATAGAGAACTACTAACCAGAATTATTGTGACCAAAGCATTCAGGGTCTGATAGAAATTTGGTGTTTAGCTTCATTAGCCTCTATCTGTGCCTGTGTCTCTTCACTGACTTTTGCGTTCTCCTCTATCCATTGGCTTCTGCATAATCTGATACCTCTGTTAGCTTCAGTTGTCTTGTTTGCAAGACAGCTTTCATCAGAGATTTCAGAGTGAATGTCAGTTTTAAGAAAGAACCTCTGTTGGTCTGAAACATGCTGGCAGTGCATTTTCTTTTCTGGTGAACTTGGATCTTATGGACTACCCTAGTAAATCTTGCGATCTTCATCTTATTATTCTGCACTCTCCAATATATTGCAATCATGCTTAATCTCTGTGTTTTCTATTGACTACAGATAAAGCTGGACCCTTCCCACAATATTTTATGTACCTGTGTTTATTTTAAGACCATTTTTAGACCATTAATTTTAATGATTGAAAAGGGAAGAGGAAACAAAACACTGCTGCTTCAAAGCAGACAAAGTCAATGCAAGTGGGAACAGGTGAACCTGGCAGGGTGTGCTAAATAAAATCACTGCATGTTCGTGACTGTGTAGCTACTGCTTAATTTTCAGTGAGGCGATAACTGGACCAGAATGCGAATGGAGCTCTTGATGGAAGAGTGATTAGGTATAGAGGGCAACCAAGCACAGACTACAGGAGATAGATGGAGGACTTATTATTACTTGCGTATGTCCACATCTATCTGCTTCAGGCGCTTGCACCCCATGTTACAAAAACTTTCTTCTCCTGTCATCTCTATAGTTCTGCTCAATTCTGAATATACTATATATGTTATTAATACATGTTATTGAAGTTGATATTTGATATCTAAATAATGTTTAATTATTTTGCAGCAAAACCCAAAGTATTGAACCCTATAAAATTGTCTCTGACTGATTCGGGTGATGTTCTCTGTGCTTTGGACATTGAAGACTTTTATCCTTCTGATATCCAGATAAAATGGAACAATAAAGAAAATCTCAGTTCAGATAAAGTAGTTAAAAATGCAGATGGCACTTACAGTGTCCACAGTGAATATAAACTCCCTGGAAGTTACTTCAGAGACCCACAATCCACGGTGAAGATTTCCTGGAAACATGAGTCCATGGGTGACTGGAAGTGGAGGCAGATGTGTGTGGTGGATAAAGGTACAAAGTTAGGCCTTATTCAGATGTCCCTGTTATCCTTGGACGGCACACAGTCCTATTGATTTTTTTGGACATGGTTTTTGACCATGGTTTTATGTCAGTGAGAAAAAGACCAACCATTTTTGCTATACTTTACAATGTCTAGGATTCGTGAAAAAATGGACAGCACACAGAATGCATCCGTGTTCTTTATGTGATTTTCATGGACTCAGGGTTATTTATCATCTGCCCCTTTTCTGGCCATACTTTTCGCAGGTGCGCCTTTTTTTAGACTAGTTTTACTGTGGTGGTTTTATGATGTCAGCGCACCTCCTTGTTAAATGTTGTGTAGGTGTAAGTTAGTTTAGATGTGCCTTTTTTGGCCACGTGCACTTTGCGCCTTTTTGCACAAGTATTGAGAAATTACACCATCACCACATACTAATGCATTTTAACCTGACAGGCTCTTTTATGCTGCCCATGTACTGGAGTGCATTTGCGCCTTTTTGAAAAAGGCGTAAGTCATCAACACAGCATGAAAAGGATCTTCATTTAGACCACGCCCGCTTTTTTTGCCAAAAAGCAAAAGTGGCGAGAGTAGCGAAATAGACCAAATGTTTTTTTTTTCCCCAAGGAACTGGTGGTCTTTGTAAAAAGCGGATACCTAAAAATGTTAGTGGAAGAATTTTTGCCACTTCTGTTTAGCTATAAAACATTGCTTATGTTTCTATATGTTGTTGTCTTATTGTTATTTCTTAGATTTTCCATGGAGGCCAGAATTACGAGAGATTTCTATTCCCAACCTTCTTGATAGTATCTCATGTTCTCTGAAATGTGAGGTGTCTAATGTATTCCCCGATGTACTGCTTATGAAGTGGCTGAAGAAGGAGAAGGACAGTCTAGAATTATTTCCACTGGTTCATAGTGATAAGTATATGATCTCAGACATTACACCCGAGCGGCAGAAGGATAACACTTATACATATAAAGCCTGCTTAAAGTTTACTCCATCAGTCAGCACCGACCAAGGAACAGAGTTTATCTTCAGAGTGGAGCATCCCAGTCTAGGAAAAGCATCAGAAAAGAGCAGCGGACCCCTCTCTATACAAGGTGAGTCTGGAAAGCTTGTCAAGATGTTCTTTTATATGGCCACTATAGAAATGTATATTCTATACATGATTCTATCTATTGAACATATATGAGCTGCCATATCCAGCTTTAAAAAAATGTGAAAGCATACAAATTGTCTGATGGTCCTCCTGAACACTGTTTACATGCAAACAATGACTGTTGCAGCCAGTCAAAGGCTCATCAGGTTGCATTGTGGTCCTGTGATGAAAGCTATGATGCTACTATTATGATGCAGCATTTACATGTTGTTCACATGTAATCAGAGACCAGGAGGACCATGGAGGAGCCAGCACTGGATCACCAGGGGAACAAAGAGATGTTTGTTTTATTTTATGCAATTTGCAGCTATTGTCAGATATTTTTAGAAGTGAGATAACTCCTGGAAACAGCTGAAATTCAGAAAGTTCACTTTGGAACTTGTGATGATGAATACCTTATTAAAGTATAATATAGGCGATATTGTATGCCTTCATGTAAACTATAAGAATTCTACAAGTGATTGTGAAGGATCTCACTTTGCCAAGTCGCTTGGCACACCTGCGATCAACCTTCTTTCCTCCCACTCACACGCCGTGAGTGGACCGGGTTCATAGGATAATATGAAACGAGCTTTATAAATTTTATATATTTATTAACCCAAGTGGGTCGGTACTAGGCACTAACATATACAGCAATATACATCAATGGATTATCAAGCAAATACAGGTAAAGGCAAAATACAGTACAGAAAATAAAATGGGAAATAAAAGATAGAAAAATACCGGCACGAGTTTGTAGTCAGTTTCTCTGGGCCCCCATGTGGTAGGCCTCAGGGCTCTTCCTTAAGCAAGTTACAGAGCATGTGTCTCCTACATGCTGTCCAGAACAAAGAGAAGCCTCAGACCTGGCTGCTAGGCCTACAGGGCCCTGGCCTAAGTCCACAGCATGACATGCCCTCAATCTTTTCCAAGATAACAGACAGAACCCCTTCCTCAGGGGAGACCATATAACTATACCAGTCTCCTCCCTGAGTAATGTCACTAGGAGGGGAAGTCCCGCCCTCCATCTTGAAATCCAAGTAACTATAACTCGTCATATCTCCTTGCCTGATAATCGCAGTTTCATGCAAGGGCACTGATGGGGTTCGTGGCAAGATCCCTATTGTGTAGACACCAAGAATGACATCCCAATCCCCTTTGGATAATGGGTTCAGTGTCTTGACCTTTTCCCTGCTCTCAACCGTACCGAGTTTAGAATTGGGCCGCTCGTCTTTATTGGTGCGACGATAGGTGGTTCTGCTGGGGAAATATGGCCATAAAACCATATTCCCTTTGTTCTGTGGTTGGCTTCAACTTGTCTGGGGATTCCACATCTCTGCAGGAAACCCCTGTGGAGATAATGAGTGTAACAAGGGTATGCTAATTGAGCCAGGGACAGAACAACAAAGCAGACAGACCACATTCCTGTAGCCCCTTTCTTGAACATGTGTCTTGTCCTTCATTAGTGTTTGCCTTTATTTTGTGTATTACTTACAACAGAATTCTCCATATAGTGTGCCCGCTCATGCCAGGCAAAGAGTCCCCCCTTCCTACAGTGCCATAAAATAGAGATCAACTGCAGCACTCTAAGCTTTCTTCAGAAAGTTGTGGTGTTTATTTACCTAAACCATTGCAGTTCTTCAACCTTCATGAGGTCTTTGCCAAGCCTTCCTACAGTGCCATTCACATCTCTTCAGACCCAATACTCCACAAGGGAAGGAACTGGTGGTGTTGTCTGTAAGAAATACTGTAATAACGGGGGCGTGGCTAGCCGGAACGGAGACAGGACGCACTTTTTTTACAGCTCCTGCGAGACCTTAGTGCAATCCATTCTCCATCGCTTGAATCCTGTATAATTTAGGCCTATAACCACCCAAGGGTTGTCCCCCAAGCCCTGGCCAGTCGATCCTGGGGGTTCAGGCTGCATCTACGGCCTCTTAATAGCGACTAAGAGCTGGGGCCTACCTGCACCTCTTCTCCTGACCGCCAACTTCCCCGCACTCCAGTCGTCCAGCTGACTGTCCCGACTGCTGCGGACCTCCGTGGGCTCGTCTGACTTCACTGCCTCTGCATTCGCTGTTCCTCCGCGGGCTTGGAGGAGAGCAGCGGAGGCGGCCCCGTGTGGTGTCGGCCGTCGTGCGGGGCGGCGGAGCGGTGGCCCGCCTGGAGCGGCAGGCGTGACGTTGAGGCCTGTACTGGGAGACAACATAGCATGCACAATCAGCGGAGGCGGCTCGCATTCCTAGGAGGTGCCGCTTGTCCCGGATCCTAGAGTAGGCTCCCAGGTAGGGAACAGACAACGCTGGGCAGGGGAGCGTTGAAATCATCCACGGGTACCAGGGGGACTCCCTGCCAGACCCAACAAATAGCAGCGGAGGGCCTGTATGGTGTCCCAGCCTTGCACAGACCTCTATCTCCCCTCCACTCTACAACCACCTGGGCCCTGAGCGGTCTCTCACCAATAATCCTGCTCTGTAATATACCAGCCTTGTGCAGGCCTGTACCTCTACTTCAATCTGAGATCAGCTCTTGGCCTCCACTTATAGCTCCCTAGCTGCAATATCACTGAGCTGCAGCTCACATCCTTCCCGTGGAATTCTCATTGATACCTCTCCCCTTAGGCAATGGCGGCCTAACTGTGGGGAACTAGTGCACCTTCTAGCATCTCTTAGCGACTAATAGCCTGTTCTGGAATATCTTCCCTTTAAGCGTACAACCTTTGGAGACAAATCCCTGGCAAGATGGTGAGGGGTAGGAAATCCGTCAGAAAACCTGACAATAATCTAACTAATTATTTTGAATGGGACCGTGCCACAGAAGGAGAGCCGGGTCTAACTCCCCGTGACCACTTAGAGCTCGTACCCTCAGCGCCTACGACTGCCACGAGAGTTACAGCGACACTCATAGAGGAGGCAGATCTTAACCACCCCGAAGAATCATTGGCTCTTAATCTACCTCCAACCCCTGATGATATCCGAGCTGCAATGCAACAAATCCACTCTTCATCAGCTCATTCCGTCAAAGAGCAGAATTATCTCCTACGTCACCCACCGTTTCCGAGTGCAAGCCCACTCAAACAAAAACCTCGCATGGAACTCCCAGGAGACCTAGACCTCTCCAAGGACCAAGCTTCGTCTGAGGCACCTTCACCCACACTAACGAAGGGCCTAGACGGCTTCCCGACCACTAGCAACCCCGCTTCTGAACATACTCTGAGAGACATGCTCTTGGCCCTCCGCAGTTCCCTTCAAGCGGATTTTCACAACTGCTTCAGCCGCTTCAGTCCTCGGTCAGTGCACTAGATGGACGCGTAACCCACATTGAAACTAAGATGGGCGAATTAGCTACGTCACACAACGAAATCGTAGATGCACATAATGACCTTGCAGAAGACGTTGAAAACCTCAAAGCGAAAATGGCCGACATGGAAGACCGTTCCCGCAGGAACAACATCAAATTCAGAGGCATCTCAGAACAGGTCCAAACAGCTGATCTGCTTCCATACCTACAGGAATATGTTAGATTTTTACTGCCCGAATCTCCAACCATAGATATCATCATCGACAGAGCCATAGGCTTCCTCGCCCTAGACATCTGGGAGAAGAGATACCAAGAGACGTATTGGCAAGATTCCACTTCTTCCATGTAAAAGAAAAATTATTAGAAGCTGTTCGTAAGCAGAAATCTTGGCCTCCCAAATTCCAAGAGGTGCAGCTCTACACGGACCTCTCAGCTACGACCCTCCGCCTCCGCAGAGAATTACTCCCGGTTACAACAACGCTCTGTAAAAACAAAATAGATGGGGGTTTCCTGTGAAATTGATCATCAATAAAGACGGGACCACCTTCACCATTCATAACCTGACTCAGGGCAAAGCATTGCTGTCGACCTGGAGGATACCAATATCTCCCCCTCAAGATGCGACACACTCCTCTCCTCCCTCAACTGTAGGGTGCAGATCTCCCACAAGCCGCAAATGAAATTCCAAGTTGGCTACACCTCTTTTACTCTGGTGCACAACCCCCTTTTGTTCTAGTGGCTTAACTGGCAAGTCTCTAACCGATAACCCCAAACATACAGTAAACCTGTATTCGTCTTTGAACCGTCTGTTAATTATTTTTGTTTATTGATCTTCTTCCTTGTGATACTACATATACTTCCCCTGAGGATTCAACATACTCTGGACGTTTCTATTCTAAAGTGATACTATGGTGATCAAGCTGGCTTCCCTCAATGTTCGAGGCCTGAACAGCCCACAGAAGCGTACGTACATCTGGAAAGAGGCTCTCTCACTCTCCACAGATGTGTTTTGCGCACAAGAAACCCACCTTCTACAAAAAGACGCTTTCAGGCTAAGACACCCCTCCTTCCCTGTAATCTGTCATGCGCACCACAGATCAAAGAAACGCGGAGTTCTTATCGCCTTCAGAGACTCAGTGGCACTCTCCTTGACGACACAAAGAGCGGACCCCCAAGGCAGATTCCTTATAGTTGTCTGTCTCATAAACAACACACCCTATACTATTGTTAACCTATACGCTCCGCACCAAAGGACCCTGGCATTTCTGCATAGAGTCCGACGACAAATTCAGGAAATTCAACAAGGAGCATTAATAATTTGTGGAGACTTTAACAGCATAATGGACCCCTCTCTGGATTCGACCAACGCAAATAGAGATAACGCCTCCTGCCTACATCAATTTCCGAGCACTGGAAACCTCCATGATATATGGCGGGCACAGCATGCGGGTGAAAGGGACTTTACATACATACATAGTGCATTTAACGGACCCGAGAGACATCGCCAATTCCTTTAAAGATTACTATGCACGACTGTACAATCTACAGGAGCATACCCCTCTTCCATCAGACCACCACAACCGGGTGTCTGGCTTCTTAAGCAACATCACGCTACCAGGCCTGACGGATGAGCATCTCTCAGCCCTAAACTCCCCTATCACTCTCCCAGAAATGTTAAAAACTGTAAAGGCCTTACCTAAGGGCAAATCTCCAGGGCCAGATGGGTTCTCCAACGAATATTTAATCTACTTTCAACAAACTCTTGCTCCATCTCTCCTGAATTTCTTCAATCACGCTATGTCGGGTGCACCACTTCCACGCGAATCCCTGGCTGCGTTAATCGTCACCCTTCCTAAACCCGACAAAACAGCTGATGTCCCACAAAATTTCAGACCAATCTCACTACTAAATTCAGACATCAAGCTCTATGCGAAGATTTTAGCAGCTCGATTAGCTCCCATTCTCCCAGACTTAGTTGGCACAGATCAAGTGGGTTTCGTAAAAGGCCGCCAAGCCCCAGACAACACTAGACGTGTCCTCCATCTGGTGGATTTACTGGAACGAAAGAGGATTGCATCCCTCATGGTCGCCTTAGATGCCGAGAAGGCGTTTGACCGGATTAATTGGTCATTCGCCATTTCCGTCCTGCAGAAATTCCGATTCTCTGGCCCGATTCTCACTGCTATCTCCAATCTGTATTCCTCTCCATCAGCCAGAGTGTTTACCAATAGTACATTGTCGGACAGCTTTAACATCAGGAACGGAACTAGGCAAGGATGCCCTCTTTCTCCATTAATCTTCATACTTACCATTGAACCGTTAGCACAGACCCTGAGGCAAAATGAAAGAGTTCAAGGTGTGAACATACTGGGTTCCTCCCATCTCATCTCCCTTTATGCGGATGACATCATATTATCCCTAACTCACCCAGAAACCTCTCTGTCAGCTGCTATCGAAACTCTCAGAGAATACGGGGCTCTTTCCTTTTATAAAATCAATTAATCTAAAACACAAATTCTCCCCTTGAACGTTCCCATGCCACTTCTGGAACATCTTAAGGAGAGGTTTCCTTATGATTGGAGATCGACAGATCTGGATTATCTGGGAATAAAGATTACCTCCTCTATTGCACAAGTGTCCAAAACCAACTATATGCCTCGACTGACAGGACTAGAGAAAGAGTTCCAAGCCTACTCGAAACTTACCCTGTCATGGCTAGGTAGGATTTCCGCTTTTCAAATGACGCTGCTTCCAAAAATATTATACCTATTCAGAACCATCCCGATAGCACCTCCTCCCATATTCCTCCAGAAAATTAATGCCATGCTCAACAAATTTATCTGGAACTCCAAAAAGCCAAGACTCCCATCTTCTATTCTACACAGGAAACGGGGAGTGGGAGGTTTGGGAGTACCTAACATTTATGACTACTATATGGCCTCTCACCTTTCTTCACTAAAGGACTGGTGGCACAACAACGCTCATAAATCCTGGATATGTATTGAGTCTCATATGATACCGCACCACAACCTCAAATCCTGGCTCCTCTATTCCCTCTGGACGGATGTGGTACCTTCTCTCACGTCTCCAATTCTACAACACCTTATAAATAGCTGGCAACATATTCACCATTCTACAGGCAAGAAACAAACGCTAAACATCACGCGGGCTCCGATTGAATTTTTGGAACTAGCAATCCTGGATCTCAACCTATCCGTCTGGAAAGCATCAGGTATTACTTCCGTATCACAGATGTGGAGAGAAGACTCGCTGACCCCATTCCAGTCTCTACAATCCACCTTCTCCCTACCCTCCAATAGCCTCTTTACGTACCTAAGAGTCAAACATTTTCTCTCCTCCAACCACAACAAACAAATTACGTACAACAAACCTATGCTGGACCTTCTCAAGATTCCCAACCCGGCTGCCAAAATCCTCAGCTCCATCTATAATACTATAGGCTCCAAGGATCATCTGGTCAAATCTACTCCATTACTTAGTTGGGAAACGCAACTTCACCAAAAATACACGGTCATACAATGGCAGAAAGCCATGGCCTTCACAAAGAAGACCTTTCGGTGCACGACCCACTACGAAACCACTGTCAAAATCCTCCTCCACTGGTATTACACTCCAGAGCGACTCCACCGAATATACCCGCAGACCTCGAACTCCTGTTGGAGGGGATGTGGCGAAAGAGGATCTCTACTCCACTTACTATGGACATGTCCTCAAGTGGTGCCGTACTGGCAAGACGTTTTCCGATGGATTTCTTCCCTAGTGGGATTCTTCATACCTCCCTCACCAGCTTTGGCACTACTATTCCTGAAGATCGATTCTTTCCCAGCACTTCACAGAGTGATGATTGGCCATGCCTTATTATCAGCATCATTGGCGCTTCTACGCAACTGAAAATCAGTTACTATCCCGTCTAGGGGAGACCTGGTGAAAATGATGGAACAGACTTACCAATATGAGAGGATCCTATCCCACGGAGCTCTTGGAGACAACCAATTCCAAAAGAACTGGCATCCATGGATATTAAATGCCCACAAACATCTGCCGTAATTCCGATTGTGTCATACGTGGAAGATCATACTTAATGTTACTGTCATCTTTTGTTGTTAAACTTGCATAAATCTCCTTCTTTCATTCTTGAAATTTTCTAACTCTCAGAATTCTAAATGATATTGCCCTGCACATTAGTATACTGCTCAGTATGTGTTTATTGTGACTTATAGCTACTTTAATCTTTCGCATGCTAATGCTTTATTATATGTTGTTACTTGATCCTTTAAAAAATCTCAATAAAACTGATTGAAATGAAATACTGTAATAACTTCAGAGAAAAGTTCACGTCTATGCAGGGTCATAAACCTCTCCATAATCAGTGCGCATTGACATCAGAATTATACAATTATTATTCATAGTCACATTATTCTTATATGGTCAAAAATCCATAAAATTAAAAAAAAAAAACACATTGGCGAAAAAGCAAAAAGCTTAACAAACATTTTGTAACTAAAAGTTTTTCTAATAGATGAGAAAATTTAGTCAGCAGCTGTAAACTCAGTAACATGAAACAGTATGAGGTTGATGCCGTAAGATTTATGTTGATGTGTTTTACAGATATAAAGAGCTCAGCTCCAGCTAAGGAGAACAGTCACACAGATTCTGTTCCACAGAACTTGGCAGTCGTAGTTCCACAGAAACGTGAGTTTTAGACAATGTATTTTTGTTAGAGGGTCTCCCAACAATGAGCTGAATACAAAGTGTTCCACTTCTGTGACCACCATAAATCAGATCTGCAGCACTACCACAGGGGAATTATAGCATTGAAGTTAGGAAGTTGTTCTCTGTCCTGAACAGGGGACATCCTCTATGTCTGCATTCCTTAGTATAATAATTAGATATGCGTTTTCTAAATTGGACGATCTCTTTAATGTGAAGTCTAAATATGTGATGACTGCTCTCCAGTGCGGGGTCCAGCCATGTGTACTGACTTTTTATGATGCAGCGGAGCTAGCTGGAGAAGATTTTAAAAAAAAAAAAAAAAAATGGTTATATGCGTTGTGGTTGTGGTTTTATTACTTCCCCTTCCTACTTACCACAGGATTGGAGTAAGAACAGTCAACATCCCGAGCACTCAGTGTTGTGGCAGTGTAAAATACTCTATACTCGGGTGAATTCTTACTCACATGTTGACCCATAAGGTATCATTATTTGAAGACTCGACTTCTTATAAAAACATGGAAATTTATTAAAGTCTTCATGAAAATATAGATACAGGAAAAACTTCCAGAATAACAGAAATATCAGCAAATGTTTTATTAGCTTACATCACGGGAGAAGCTCATAGTTAGGTTTCTTGAAGCTTAATTCCAATTACAGTTCCATTTTGGCTCATGTTTGTTCATCCGTATGTGCTGTTTATCTGTGGGATGGTCACAACATGTCTCAAGGTGTCAGAGAAAGACATGTGTGTCTGTCAATCATTTATATGAGAGGGGGGTGTTCCCCAGTATCCTCAAACCTTTTGCAAGTGTATTTGGAAAACACTAACATAAGTATACCCTTAACACACCCATGTATTCTAAGACAGAAGTGTGTTGTCAGCAGAATAGAATTAACCCTTACATATCATTAGATTACAATATTCATGATATGTAACAGGCAACCAAATCAACTGATTTCAGAAAATGTTGCATTTTAATGTAATACTCCACGTGGCCTGGTATTTCTGCCTGAGCCAAATCAGAGTCCTCATTGTAGACATGTGCAGCCATCTTTACCTTATTCACATAAAGGTGAAATCACATTTTCAGTAAGTAGTAGTAGCAGCAGCAGCATGTCCAGTCTTCTGTGGCTGTCTTCATTGCTGTCGTTGGCTATTGCACTACAAAGAAAGCATTGTGCTGCTGATGGCTTGTAGTAAACACATTGTCAAGATTTATGAAGACCCGCATATTCATATCTACTCTGCTGGTGGAGAATGCACCTTATTTATTACAAGGTGCTCATCCTCTCATTGACCATGCACGTACAGTAAACTGGCATAAATTATCATAAATCCAATACGCCAGTGGCCCCTTTCAGAAAAGTGGCGAAGGCATTGCAAAAGAGTAAAAAGGTCACATATTTTATTACATAAACTTGAGTCACACAAAAGTTTGCAACCTTTTTAATACCTTGTATGCAAAAAAAAAAACAGTGTAGAAGTCATATTAAATTTCCCCAATTGATCCCACACATAATGAGGCTTTCCTTCCAAAGACAAGAAAGATTATAATGTAAAACTCTGATAGATAATCTGATTTTTGGGATTCCTGCTCATAAAATCCTGCAAGTCCAGTCCTCTTTCCCAAAATGATAGACATATAAACTGATATGTCAGGGCTTCAAACTAAAATTCCACAAATTTGACCTGGAGTTTTCATGTCACTAAAATTTTAGCTGCTGCTACTACCTGTGGTGGTTACATGAACATTCTGAGACACTTTTTCACCATTCCTGTAGATTTGGGGGTAGAGGGTACTGTAGATGTTCTTCTACAAGGGCACTAACATTATATTCTGTCATTTCTCTCTAGTTCTGTCAGATTGCCAGCGACTCATTGTTGGGGACATTAAAGCACTTGATCAGTGGACACCCGGGAAGAAGGTGACTCTTCAGTGTCCAGTGTCTTATTATCCTGAGGATGTTACAGTCTTATGGACAGTGACTGATCAGGATGGTAAAGTCCAGGAAGTGTCCAGCACTGCCGCACAGCCGCTCAAGGAGAGCGAGGCTCTGAAGACTTCTGGTTATTTCCTTACTACAGAGAGAGATGAGTGTGATGTAGAAGGATTGTACAATATCACCAGTATAATGACATTTATACCAACAGTGAGGAGACATTATGGATCACATATTACCTGCAAAGTCACCTCTAATGGCGAAACCAGGACCAAGACATTCCAGCTGAAATCAGTTCATGGTAAAACTATCCACATATACATGAAAGTATTGTATTTAAATGCTAAATAATTGGGTAACTTCTTTAATATTATGTTAGAGAGGTTTTTTTAATGAACATTGCTGCGTGTGATTTTAGGCACTGAATTTCATATCAGCAGGGGTCTGACATCTAAAAGCATGCGGCTCCATTCTCTGTGTAGCAACCAAGTAAATTGGAGCTGAACTGCAGTAACTCAGCATGGCCACTACACAGAGAACGGAACCCATCCTGTAAAGGAAGATACTGAAGCTCTTGTTTACCACTGTATCTTAGAATCCTTAAAAAACAAAATGCAATATTTTTTGACCTGTTGTAAATAACTTCTCTACTTATATAGCATTTTGTTTTTTTAAGGATTCTAAGATCCTTTGAAGGTCCATGTCTTTAGTGTATAAAAAGTTTGTGAATTTTCAGTTCTTGCATAACACCATGTCTGATGAAGAGAGCTAGTACTCTCGAAAGCTCACCATCAAATATACTCAGTTAGCCTCTAAAAGGTATCGCCTGATTACTTCACTCTTCCACTACTTTCTATGGCTAACATGGTACAACATTATAGTATTACAAACTCTGATCTGGGAGAGTGATCAATGATGCTAGGAGCCTCCCTGTGGCTCTACTGTCCTACACTGTAAGGCTACAGCCCCACGTTACAGAAACGCAGCTTTTTTTGTTGCAGATTTTGTTGTGGTTTTTTTGAGCTAAAACCAACAATGGCTACTGGCTACAAAGGAATGGGAAAAATAAAGGAAGTTCTTATATTTCTACCTTCTGCTCAATCCACTCCTGGCTTTGGCTCAAAAAACCACAACAAAATCTGCAACAAAAAAAGCTGCTTTTCCGCAACGTGGGGCTTTACCCTAATGAAGTTTTCAGTACAGGAGAGTAGAGCTATGTGGGAGCAGGGACACCTAGTATCATAGATCACTATAACGCTGAGCGACCACCTCTAGGTTTAGTCCAGGAAAACATCAGTCCATGATAGTTCATGGACCGAATCCGCCCATGTGAAGCAGGTCTAAATTTTAGCTGAGATCCTTTAGTCTTAGTCTGCTTTCAGGCTAAAACCCCACTTTGCCAGCCGCAGACAGAAAGAGCTGCAAGAAAAAACATGCCTAAAACACATCACGGTTTTTCCCACATCGCTTTTCACAAAAAGCTTGCAGGTATAATTGACATGCTGTGATTTATAAAAACGTAAGCATTTTTGAAATTGCAGCATTTCTGCTGCAATTTTTTTTTTTACTGCAATTTGTGGATGGGATTAACCAGAATCCCATCCACTTTGCAGGTACTGTAAAACGCTTCATTTTTTTGTCAAATTGCATCGTTTACGCTATGTGGGGACATGGGCTCACACAGTCATTGTTTTATAGCTTTAATTTTGAGCTGAAACCAGGAGTGGTGACTATACAGAAATAAGGAATAATTGAAAGTTTTGCACCTGTTGTGTCTTTTCATTCCCCTCCTGGTTTTGGCTAGCAAATCACTAATATGAAACGTTGACCATGTGGAAGGAAGCTTATTCCATGAAATACAATATGATACTGAGCCAGCAGTAGTTAACAGGATATTATAAAGTGTATCCTGAATGATACAGTGCCTTGCAAAAGTATTCGGCCCCCTTGAACTTTTCAACCTTTTGCCACATTTCAGGCTTCAAACATAAACATATAAAATTTTAATTTTTTGGTGAAGAATCAACAACAAGTGGGACACAATTGTGAAGCGGAATGAAATTTATTGGATATTTTAAACTTTTGTAAAAAATAAAAAAACTGAAAAGTGGGGCGTGCCAAATTATTCGGCCCCCTTAAGTTAATACTTTGTAGCGCCACCTTTTGCTGCGATTACAACTGCAAGTCACTTGGGGTATGTCTCTATCAGTTTTGCACATCGAGAGACTGAAATTCTTGCCCATTCTTCCTTGGAAAACAGCTGGAGCTCAGTGAGGTTGGATGGAGAGCGTTTGTGAACAGCAGTTTTCAGCTCTTTCCACAGATTCTCGATTGGATTCAGGTCTGGACTTTGACTTGGCCATTCTAACACCTGGATACGTTTATTTGTGAACCATTCCATTGTAGATTTTGCTTTATGTTTGGGATCATTGTCTTGTTGGAAGATAAATCTCCGTCTCAGTCTCAGGTCTTTTGCAGACTCCAACAGGTTTTCTTCCAGAATGGTCCTGTATTTGGCTCCATCCATCTTCCCATCAATTTTAACCATCTTCCCTGTCCCTGCTGAAGAAAAGCAGGCCCAAACCATGATGCTGCCACCACCATGTGTGACAGTGGGGATGGTGTGTTCAGGGTGATGAGCTGTGTTGCTTTTACGCCAAACATATCGTTTTCCATTGTGGCCAAAAAGTTTGATTGTGGTTTCATCTGACCAGAGCACCTTCTTCCACATGTTTGGTGTGTCTCCCAGGTGGCTTGTTGCAAACTTTAAACGAGACTTTTTATGGATATCTTTGAGAAATGGCTTTCTTCTTGCCACTCTTCCATAAAGGCCAGATTTGTGCAGTGTACGACTGATTGTTGTCCTATGGACAGACTCTCCCACCTCAGCTGTAGATCTCTGCAGTTCATCCAGAGTGATCATGGGCCTCTTGGCTGCATCTCTGATCAGTCTTCTCCTTGTTTGAGATGAAAGTTTAGAGGGACGGCCGGGTCTGATACTCCTTCCATTTCAATATGATCACTTGCACAATGCTCCTTGGAATGTTTAAAGTTTGGGAAATCTTTTTGTATCCAAATCCGGCTTTAAACTTCTCCACAACAGTATCACGGACCTGCCTGGTGTGTTCCTTGGTCTTCATGATGCTCTTTGCGCTTTAAACAGAACCCTGAGACTATGACAGAGCAGGTGCATTTATACGGAGACTTGATTACACACAGGTGGATTATATTTATCATCATCAGTCATTTAGGACAATATTGGATCATTCAGAGATCCTCACTGAACTTCTGGAGTGAGTTTGCTGCACTGAAAGTAAAGGGGCCGAATAATATTGCACGCCCCACTTTTCAGTTTTTTATTTTTTACAAAAGTTTAAAATAACCAATAAATTTTGTTTCACTTCACGATTGTGTCCCACTTGTTGTTGATTCTTCACCAAAAAATTTAAATTTTATATCCTTATGTTTGAAGCCTGAAATGTGGCAAAAGGTGAAAAGTTCAAGGAGGCCGAATACTTTCGCAAGGCACTGTAAGTCTGTATTCAATCCTAGATTTTAAAAAAATCTTTGGTCTAAGGCTAAAACTTACATTTCTGCCACAGATGTATTATCACCTTTGTAATTCAATCAGACTAATGCATGGATTTTCTGTGCTGAATCTACAGCAATAAAGAACATTGTGAAATTTAAAATCCACAGCACTATAATAATTCCATGCTTGTGATTGGGGTATAAATTTCACTTGCATTTACTACAGAATGTAGATTTTGTCAGGATTTAGACACATAATCCACACTTAAATCCTGATAGAATCCTGAATGTGTAAAAATGGAAGGTTGCAGAATAACAAAATAGGAAAGCAGCAGAACTTTGGATGCAGTTTCGAGATGTGATGGGAGGATAAAACTTGATGGAGAGAATACAAGTGAACAGTCAGATGTATATTGCTGTTATTTCCTTCAGCTGCTTGTATAACATTATAGAATAGATGATCAGTTTGCTCTTATATCTGACAGTGCAGACACTTACATATATAATATTATCTTCTAGCTAAGCCACAAGTGTTGGATCCTTGTAAGGTAACTCTTACTGAATCCGGGGATGTGATGTGCTCTCTGACCCTGCAGAACTTTTATCCTAAACATATCACTGTCACATGGACAACAGAGCAAAATATACTGAAAGCCAAAGAAGATCTACAGGAAAACGCAGATCACACATATAATATCTGCAGCCAGTGCAACGTCCAAGGAAGTCTCTTTAAGGATCCAAACTTTAAGCTGAGCGTGACATGGAGTCACAAAGCAATGAAGGAAAAAGAAACGAAAGTCCTGTCATGGAGAGATCTCACTAACAGTAAGAAAGATGCTTTACCCACTGTATACATACATAGATGGGGGCTGTCTTTCACATTATAGTCCACATATATTGATAAGGGTATATTTTACACCAGTAAAATTAGAGAGCAGAATTGGTAAGAATTACGACTAATTGATTAACCTCAGCTGTGCTCATTCAATGACAAAGGTTACTATTTTGTCCAGTTGAGAAGTGTGCGTGCAGGGGTCATCTTATACTTCTTATACTAAAGGTTCAGGCTAAAATGCAGCTAGAACCAGGGTCGTTTTAACCCATTAGTGGGCCCAGTGCAAAGGTTTCATAAGTGCCCCCCCCCCCCATCACCACCACTTAAACATACCTGACCCACTCAAATTAAAATGGCTCCCACATAGTATAATTCCTTTTTACTGGCCCCATACAATATACGTGGCCATGCACCTGCACTTATAAATAATAGTCCCCCCATTATAAACAACAGTTCCTGTTCACAGGTAACTGCTGCCTTATCAATAATATTTATAAGGCGGTCATTATTTATAAGCAGGGACTAGTATTTAAAAGATTCCTTGTTTATAAATAATAATCTCTGCTGATAAATAGTGCCCCTTATCAGTAATTGTCCCTCCTTATAAATAATAGTCCCCCTTATTACTAATAGTTCTCCCTTCTAAATAGTTCCCTCTTATAAATAATAGTCCCCATTATCAGTAATAGTCCCTACTTTATCAATAATAGTACTGCCTTATAGTTCTCCCTTTTAAATAATAGTCCCCATTTATAACTAATAGCCCCCCCTCCCTGTTATAAAGAAGGGAACTATTATTTATAAGGGAGAACTATTATGAGGGGAAAATTTATTTTTAAGGATGGCTTTTTTAAGGGGGAACTATTGTATATAAGGGGAAAACTTTTATTTATAATATTTCCTCATTATAATAATAGTTCCCCCACTATAGATAATACCCCCTTATAAATAATGTGTCCATGTTCAGAAGTAAATGCCCCCTCAGCAGGAATTGCCCCCTTTGTCTTTAAAAACAAAAAAACATTAAATCTTATACTCTCTTATACTCATCTTACCCCGATCCCCGTTGACTGGAGCAGCTGACATCTTCTCCTATAGTTGCACTCTCTTGCAGGTTCAGGCCCGATGCAGGTGATGCGATGCAGTGACGTCATCACCTGTGCCAGGACCTCCTGCACAGACTGTAAAGCTTCTATTTCAGAGCAAAAAGTTTACAGCTCCCTGCTGCTCTGTCATAGGCCTCAACTGTATAGTGTGCATAGCACGCTGATACAGTTGTGAGTGGAGCTCTCCCCGGGCAGAAAGTCTTGTGCCTGGATCCGGGGGCCACCGCAACCATAGGACCCGGTTCCAATGCACTGTTTGCCCTAGGGTTAAAGCGGCCCTGGCTAGAACCATAGTTCTGTTCTTGTTTTAAAACCAAAAATCTTTATTATCCATTCCAAACTAGAGCCGGTTAAAGTGGGAGATGCATATAGCATACTTGCAGTTCTCGCATGAGCCTGTGTAGATGAGGAAGGTCAGAGTTCTACTTCTGTCTCAGTTTGGTTTCAGATTATCCCAGGAAGAGGTTACATGTACTTTTGTTGTTGTTATTATTCCCCTTATCAATCAGAGATCATACTGTCACATACTGTATATGGGTCATTATGGGTAATTTTTTGTTTCATTCAAAAAGACATGACTATGGCACCTAAGTGATTTACAGAAAAAAATGTATAAATTGAATTCCCCCACCCCAATAAGTGACTTGTTTTACAGACAAAAATATACAAATTATATTCCCCCTTATAATTGAGTAATTATGGCCAATGGCCAATCCATTTTACAGCTCTGTAATCCACTGTGTAATAACAATTTTATCAATTTAAAGGGGTTGGCCAACTTCAGATTAATATTAACAGACCAATGTTATTGTTTGTATAATATAAAGTTGTATAATTTTTCAATATTCTTTCTGTATCAGTTCTTCACTTTTCTAGATCTCTCCTTGCTTTCATCCATTCTGCTTACTCCAAGTCCATGGTCATGTGGTATATGGTCATGTGGTATACGGTCCATGGTCATGTGATGGATACACAGGTGCACAGCTCATTACCAGGCAGATGTCTGATTACTGTGCTGTGACAAGCTGCACCCCTGTGTGTTCATCACATGATCATGGACCGTAATGTCCCATAGCGGCCACTTTACACTGTATAAGATCCCATAGCAGCCGCTCCACACGGTTTAATGTCCCATAGTGGCCCCTACACACAGTGTAATGTCCCATATTGGCCCCTTTATACTGTATACTGTCCCATAGCGGCCCCTCCACACAGTATAATATCCCATATTGCATCCCCCCTCCCCCCAACAGAATAGTATCCCATATTGGTTCCAACGAATTTTCCAAAAATTTTTGGGGTATGCCACTCACAAGTTATTATACTCTGGGGTCTCTTCAGATCCCAGAGTATAATAAGCGGAAGCCCAGGAGAGGTGCTACTAACCTTCCCTGGACTCAGGTGCGGTTCCCTGTTTTCTTCATCACTTCTGCCTGAAGTCAGCGACTGCTGATTGGGTCTCAGGGGTAGAGTTGGCGTTACTATACATCATGACACAGACGTAACCACTGAGGCCCTATCAGCGGTCTCTGACGTCAGGCAGAAGCGCCGAAGAGGACATGGAGCGCGTTGGAGTCCAGGGAAGGTGAGTAACATTATTTGTTTGCAAAAGGCTGTGGTTGGAACACTATCTGTTAGAGTGGTGAAATGGGATCCCAACCCGTCCATCACAATATACAAGAGACTTCACACTGGGGAAAGTAGGGCTGGGCGAGGGCAATTAATCAAAAAATAACCGAAACTGGACATCAGCCTGGATAAGCAATGTGATTTTATTCATGAAGGTTATTTTGGTTCCGTTATTACAGTATTTGCAAGGTTCTATCTGCAGTTTCATTCAGACCGAACACATCCAAACTGAAACTGCTATTACTATAATCTAGGGTCTCTAGAATATAATATGATTCCCCCTCCTGCCCACTGCCTCCACTGCTTCAGGGTGCCTTGTGCGCCGAACATCACGTTGTAAGCCCTTGTGGGCAGGGCCCTCTATCCCACTGTGCCAGTTGGTCACTGTTAGTATTACATTTATTTTGTATATCTTGTGTACCGTATGTAATCCCTCAAATGTAAATTAATTAATGATGCTATGTAAATAAATAAATAATAATAATAATAATAAATAACATGATGGCATAATATGCGGCACACAGGGGCTCCCTGGAGGCTGAAGAGGAATTGTAAGAGCCTGATGTGAGCAGGAATGGATATTGGTAAATTAATAGCTACCAGTACCGACTGGACCAATCCAGCCAGTATTGGCTGAGTCTGGGGAGAAGTGTCTTTAATAGGAAAACCCCTTTAACCTTCTGTCACATGAAATTTGCAAAAAACCTTCCAAAATTCTCACTTTTTTTACTGCGGATTTAGAATTTATGACTAAAATAAATATTACTGGCGCATATCACTGGTGCCTTATGTGTATTTTACCCCTTTAGCGATCTAACACATTTTAGCCTTAAAACAGTAATATTTTATCCTTCTCTGCATTACTGCATTTATAACTTATTACATTTTATTTTAATCTAGCTTTACAAAACCTTGTATTTTTTGGGTACATACGACTTTTTGATCAGTTTATTACTTTTCTTTTTGAAAGGTGAGATGGACAGAAAACATCAATTCTGGCATCTGAAGGATAAGGTTTATGGCGTTTATCATTAGAATAAATAACATACTAATTTTATTTTAGGGGTTGTTACGGATCTGGTGATACCAATTTTGTGTGTTTGTGTTTTTTTCCATTAACATGGGGGAAAAAGTCTATTTTTACTCTTTTTCTGTAAAATGACTTAGGTGCTGCGGTCATCGATGACCACAGCATATAAGGGGTTAAATGGCAAGTATGCTTTTGATTGATAATGGAAGGGAGGTGATATCGTGAACAAAAGTCCATGGTACCCCCTCCCCTGGTGTTATCTGAAGTGTCAGGGACAGGAGAATAATAAAATAAATTCCTCCTCTCCTTGCTCTGTCAGCTGCTCGAGTTCTCCTATACCCTGTTTAAAGTGAAAGTGCGAGTATATGCAACACTGCTTTAACCAGATATATCTCTAAATGTATGTGGGCTACAGACATGATCTTGGTCTTATTTTAAAGCCAAGTTCCAAAGTTAGAACAGTTTAAAGTTATAGTGTCCCTGAACCCGGGGTGAGCTGTAATGCACTTAGCTCAAGCCCCGAACAGGACATGTTCAGAACTGTGGGGGGGGGGGGGGTTAATGCGGATTTCCCATGAGCATAATCATATTTATATTTGTGGACAATTAACAGCTGAACATTTTTCCAGATATAAATTAAAAAAAAAAATTGCACAGTTTTATAGATTTTTTCTCTAATCATTTTACACTTGTTTCACACCTGCGTTCAGGGTCCCCAAGCGGACCCCACAAACGGAAACCTAATCTGCTTAAAAGTGTCCCTCCTGATAACCAGCCATGGTGTCCTTATTGTGGTCGGGTTATCTTCTCATACATGTAGTGTCCCCTCCTGATAACCAGCCATGGTGTCCTTATTGTGGTCGGGTTATCTTCTCATACATGTAGTGTCCTCCTGATAACCAGCCATGATGTCCTTATTGTGGTCGGGTTATCTTCTCATACATGTAGTGTCCCTCCTGACAATTTTTCTGACAAGTCCCAGACCATAGAAAGTTCCTGCATTCATGGTCATATCCATTGATAACCGATCAAGACAACAGATGTCACCACTAAGATGGTTAGAGAAAATCTTGAAAACTTTGCAAAATTTTTAATTATTTATATTTGCAAAAATGTTCAGCTTTTAATTGTCTACAAATTTAAATATGGTTATGTGTATGGGAAACCTCATTGAGGCAGGGGGCCACACGTTGCGAAAACGCTGCATTTTACAGCACCTGCAATGTGGATGGGATTTGGCTAATCCCATCCACACATTGCAGAAAATAATCCGCAGTACTTGTGTTTTTGAAAATCACAGCATGCCAATTCTATCTATGGAAATGCTGGCATTTTCTATATAGGAAAACTTTGTGGACTTTCTGTGAAAAACGCTGTGGAAAAAAACGCAATGCGTTTCCACCACAATCTTTTCCACAGCATTTTTTTTGCTGTGACTTGCTACGTGGGGCCTTAGCCTTAAGGTTTTCATTCTCAATCATTGTGATTCAGCTACTGGGTATGAATATTGTTACCATATGTGAAATGTGATGTCTAGATTCACGAACCTGTCCTCCAATTACTGTAAATGTCTTGTACTTTTTATCCATCAGTTTATTTATAGTCCTAAACTTTGTGATAAAACAGACATATCTGTATTTGCTTATATACAGTACCTGAATGACAGCTCATTATATAGAGTGTTCCCTGTATTATTGGTGTATTATTGCAGTGATGTGTTTTTATAACATACAGCCAACTTATATAAAATCTACCTGTATAATTGTATTCTGTGGTGTTGTACAAGGTTTATTTATCAGGATTCTCATCCCCCCCATCCCTGTGGATGCTGTTGCACTTCCCCACACAGAGATCCCACTAGATTGTACCAGGTCGCCTATTTAAATGGCGTCCTATATGTTTTTTTCATTGTAAATGTTTGTATGTTATAGTATAGTCTGCAACTGTCCATAAAAGAAATGTGAAATACCTGATCACCACCATTTTATTTCTAAAGGTTTTCCATGGCGTCCTGTAATCCAAGAAGTTCCCGTCCCTCATCTACTGATGACACAACAAAACACTCTCCAGTACAACATCTCTGGGTATTTCCCTGATAATGTGACTGTGAGTTGGTATAAGAAGGAGAAGGGAGCCCTGGAATCTGTACAGGACAGTGATAAGTATAAGACATCAGTCACTGAGCCCCAGAGACAGCCGGACTCCACATACTCCTGTACAGCCAGTCTGAGGTTCATCCCATCACTGAGAGACCAGGGATCAGAAATCATCTGCAGAGTGAAACATCCCAGCCTGGAGACACCAATAGAGAGAAGCAACGGAGCCCTATGTGTGCAGGGTGAGTGCACTGGGCATGTCAGTACTACGGGAACCTCAGAATGAATGTTCAACTGTAAGAACATCCAATATTCTTTGCTGGTTAATTTCCTATTATATCCAATACACTTTATATTGGTCAGAACTTTATTCTTTTGATACATAAACCAAATCCTCAGCAATCAGATATAACTAAAGGGATTGGCCACTCTCAGACAAATAGTGAGGAACAAATGTTCTTTGTGTAATGAAAACTTCTACAATGTACCAATATACTTTCTATACTATCAATGCCTAAGTTTTCTAGATAACTGCTTGCTGTCATTCTGCTTACTCCCAGTGGATAAAACTGAGACCATGGTCATGTCATATATAGTCCTTGGTCATGTGATATACGGTCCATGGTGATGTGATGATACTCAGATGTACAGCTCGTTACAGTCAAAGTAATCAGACATCTGCCTGGTAAAAAGCTGAGCATCTGTGTGTCCATCACATGACCATGGACTATATATCACATGACCACCAACTGTATATTACATGATCATGGACTGATTTTTATTCACTGGAGGTAGGCAGAATGAGTAACCACAAGAAGAGATCTAGAAAACCGTGAGGATTTGTTACAAAATATCAAAAATGGAAAATTTTAGTATACAAACCATAACATTTGTCTCTTAACATTTGTTTGAAACTAAACAAACTCTTTAACCCTTTCCCATACTATAATGGCAGATGTCGGTTGTTTAAATATGGGTATTCCCATGAACATAACCGTTTTTAATCATATTTATATGTGTAGATAATTAAAAGTTAAACATTTTTGCAAATATAAGTAATTAAACATTTTGCAGAGTTTTAAAGATTTTCTATAAATATCTTGTGGTCACAGTCTTGTTGTCTTGATCGGTTGCCAGTGGATACGACCATGAATGCAGGAACTGTAAGGTCAGAAAATCAGAAATGGTTTCCTTATTGTGGCTGGGATATCTTCTCATACATGTAGTGTTCCTGCCTGATAACCAGCTACAATAAGAAAATCATGGCTGGGTTTTTGACAAGTCCCAGACCATATAAACTTTCTGCATTTGTGGTCGTATCCATTAGTAAGGCTGGAGACTGCAATGGAGATATCAGGGACAGATCTATTAGATGGTGGAAACAGCAGTAGTTCAGTCTTTGAGAGATTCAGTTTCAGATAGAGCGAAGACATGATATTTGAGACAGCAGAGAGACATTCATTGTTGTTCTCTATTAGTGCAGGGGTGATGTCACAGGATGACGTATATAATTGGGTGTCATCAGCATAAAGATGGTACTGGAAGCCAAATCTAGTGATGGTTTGTCCAATGGGGGTTGTGTAGAGGGAGAAGAGCAGGGGGCCTAGGACTGAGCCCTAAGGAACCCCGATGGCAAGAGGAAGAGGGGAAGAAACAGAGCCCGCAAATGATACACAGAAAGTGCGGTCTGAAAGATAAGAGGAGAACCAGGAGAGAGCGGTGTCCGTGAGGCCAACTGAGTGGAGCATAGTGAGGAGGAGTTGATGGTAAATAGTGTCAAATGCTGCTGAGAGATCCAGAAGAATAAGAAGAGAGAAGTCACCATTGGATTTAGCTGTCAGGAGATCATTGGTGGCTTTTGTGAGGGTCGTTTCGGTAGAGTACAGAGTGCAGAAGCCAGACATGACAACCAGTCTTAACATAGCTGGTTTGTTATGTCCGGAACACTGGTACATCTGATGCTGCTAGGTAAATGCTACTATGATGCTATTCATGATTTGCCCAGCAGCATCTGGAGTGCATATGCCCCTGGCCGTGCCTGTCTAGCAAACAGTGAAAGCCCACCAACTTGCTGAAGAATCCAGGAAGTGAAATGAAGACAGAGCAGGAATGTTGGTGAGCGAGAAAGATGGGGAAAACACCTTTATGTAGTTTGCCTAAGATTTTCACTGTCAGAATGGGCTTTGTCATACACATTTTATGATCGGACTGCTTGCGCAAAAATTAGTGATTTGTTGCTTTTTTTTTTTTTTCAAAGCTCCCAACATTTTTCTAAACAAGTAGGTAGGGCTTAGCAAAAGGGGTAGGGCCATCTGTGACCCAAACCATTTGCTATAATGTATGCCAGAAACTGGTGTCAGTTATAGCAAAAAGTTATAGCTACTGTATGATTTCAGTTTCTTGCACACTGACTACTGCAAGATTCATCAAATTTTTTGTGAAGATTTGGCACATTCTTCTCCACACTATTCATTAAAGAGGACTTTTCATGTCCCCATAAATGTGCGGTTTTATATACCGCTAGAAAGCCGACAGTGAGCTTAATTCTGTATGTGCCCCAGTGGTGGAGATATTGGTGCCGTTAATTTCGACATACTATCTCTCCACTATCAGAAGGGCAGGCCTTACAGTCTAGCGTCATCGCTGAGCTGTGAGGAACACTCCCCCTCCCTTGCCCGGCAGTACTATAACATAGCATTGTACTGTAGTGTCAGAGGAGACGTTCCTCACAGCCCTGCGATGACATGGGCAATGTCTATTGCTTTGATCATGCTGTGGTGTTCACCATATGGGAAATATAGTAGAAAGAAAGTTGTTTTTTTTTATGAAACTGTCATTTTTAGTCCCCCTTAGGGGGTCTTGACCCCCAGGGGGCCTGATCACTAATACAATGCAATACAATGCTAATGCATTGCAAAATACCAGCATTTGTATTACAGGCTGCATAGGCTCCTGGCTGTCATGTGAATAGATCTCGTTCTGGGGGGACGGTGATCCACCCCAAAATGGCGCCTCGGTCAGGTTTGGCTGAGGTGCTTGGGGGAGGGGGGGAGGTTAATGCAGGCATTACCATCAGGTCTCCTCTGTAGCATACATCAGATATCCGATGGATATGGCACCTGCTCAGCTCCTCAGTGGCTGCCAAATTTAAATACCCGCTTTAATGAAAAAACGAGAAAAACAACAACGCCGAGCGGCACATAGGGTGATACTGTTTTTTTTAAATAAAAATCATCATGTGATAGTATTAAATTACACAGTATGAATTGTGTTATAAAAGTAGTTTGTGCAGGGTGACCAGAACGTGTCACTAGTAAAGGTTGAGAGTAGGTTGGTGGGCACAGAGAGTGTGTATACAGTATGTGAATGTACCACCGACTGGGTCTGGTGTGAACCAATACCCCCTCAATTGGTCATTTCACACGGTAACACTCATGTGAACAGTGACACCAGTATCGATGTACTCTCACCTTATATGGTTTTTCGTGGGATCACGAATAGTATAGTGGACTTGTCCGATTATTGTCACGGTATGTGCGAGCTGTGGAACCTCTGGGCGTCAGGATCTCCTGGATCCAGGCGGCATATCAGGTGAAAAAATGGTAGGAAAGTATCCAAAAAAAGGGAGGTACGGAGACCGCGCTTCACTAAGAATGCTTTTTATTATTACAGTGTAATTGAAGTTCAATAAAAAGCATTCTTAGTGAAGCGCGGTCTCCATACCTCCCTTTTTTTTGGATACTTTCCTACCATTTTTTCACCAAATTTAAATACCTGACATCTGCCATACTGTTAGGCAGCCTGTTCTGCTGAGAAAGGTAGCATGCTGGCAAAAACAGAGCGCTGGCATTACACATACAGTCAGGGAGGCTGCACTCTTATTTCCTTCATTATAACTGCTGTCCAATCATCATCAGTAACCCCGCATTCACACAACTGAGATTCAGCTGTGAAATTCGTTCCATGTACTGGACGGATATAGCGGCCTAAACAATGTGGCAGGAGAGGGACTCCTAGTTATCTGTTATAGTTATCTATGCTACTAGGAGTCCCTGCCCCCCCACCAACATACTGTCCTGTACTGATTTTATAATAAGGGGGTTTAAAAAAGCCAGTGGATAAATTCCCTATATCTAGAACATGCTGTGTTATAATAATAAAGCCATTGTCCCCAGATTTACTCAGATAAATATGCCAGAATTCTGACTATGTATCTAACAAAACACTGACCCACATGCTGTGCACCACATTTATTATGGGTTTTAGGTACTTTTTTTTATTTATTCAAGTAGTGGTTGTGACTTGGTGATAAATGGACGTGGCTTGTCAGTAAAGGGCATTGCTTAAGAAGTGAATATGTGAACCAAAATTCTGGTGAAAAATAGGTCGACTAATAGGTGATATACACCTAGACCAGACATACAGTACAGACCAAAAGTTTGGACACACCTTCTCATTCCAAGAGTTTTCTGTATTTTCCTGACTATAAAAATTGTAGATTCACACTGAAGGCATCAAAACTATGAATTAACACATGTGGAATTATATACTTAACAAAAAAGTGTGAAACAACTGAAAATATGTCTTATATTCTAGGTTCTTCAAAGTAGCCACCTTTTGCTTTGATTACTGCTTTGCACACTCTTGGCATTCTCTTGATGAGCTTCAAGAGGTAGTCACCTGAAATGGTCTTCCAACAGTCTTGAAGAGTTCCCAGAGATGCTTAGCACTTGTTGGCCCTTTTGCCTTCACTCTGCGGTCCAGCTCACCCCAAACCATCTCGATTGGGTTCAGGTCTGGTGACTGTGGAGGCCAGGTCATCTGGCGTAGCACCCCATCACTTTCCTTCTTGGTCAAATAGCCCTTACACAGTCTGGAGGTGTGTTTGCGGTCATTTTCCTGTTGAAAAATAAATGATGGCCCAACTAAACGCAAACCGGATGGAATAGCATGCCGCTGCAAGATGCTGTGGTAACCATGCTGGTTCAGTATTCCTTCAATTTTGAATAAATCCCCAACAGTGTCCAATAAGTCCCCAACAGCCACCTTTTGCTTTGATTACTGCTTTGCACACTCTTGGCATTCTCTTGATGAGCTTCAAGAGGTAGTCACCTGAAATGGTTTTCACTTCACAGGTGTGCCCTGTCAGGTTTAATAAGTGGGATTTCTTGCCTTATAAATGGGGTTGGGACCATCAGTTGTGTTGTTCAGAAGTCAGGTGGATACACAGCTGATAGTCCTACTGAATGGAGTGTTAGAATTTGTATTATGGCAAGAAAAAAGCAGCTAAGTAAAGAAAAACGAGTGGCCATCATTACTTTAAGAAATGAAGGTCAGTCAGTCCGTCCAAAAAATTGGGCAAACTTTGAAAGTGTCCCCAAGTGCAGTGGCCAAATCAAGCGCTACAAAGAAACTGGCTCACATGAGGACCACCCCAGGAAAGGAAGACCAAGAGTCACCTCTGCTGCGGAGGATAAGTTCATCCGAGTCACCAGCCTCAGAAATCGCAGGTTAACAGCAGCTCAGATTAGAGACCAGGTCAATGCCACACAGAGTTCTAGCAGCAGACACATCTCTACAACAACTGTTAAGAGGAGACTGTGTGCAGCAGGCCTTCATGGTAAAATAGCTGCTAGGAAACCACTGCTAAGGACAGGCAACAAGCACAAGAGACTTGTTTGAGCTAAAGAACACAAGGAATGGACATTAGACCTGTGGAAATCTGTGCTTTGGTGTGATGAGTCCAAATGTGAGATCTTTGGTTCCAACCACCGTGTCTTTGTGCGACGCAGAAAAGGTGAACGAATGGACTCTACATGCCTGGTTCCCACCGTGAAGCATGGAGGAGGAGGTGTGATGGTGTGGGGTTGCTTTGCTGGTGACACTGTTGGGGATTTATTCAAAATTGAAGGAATACGGAACCAGCATGGTTACCACAGCATCTTGCAGCGGCATGCTATTCCATCCGGTTTGCGTTTAGTTGGGCCATCATTTATTTTTCAACAGGAAAATGACCCCAAACACACCTCCAGACTGTGTAAGGGCTATTTGACCAAGAAGGAGAGTGGTGGGGTGCTACGCCAGATGACCTGGCCTCCACAGTCACCAGACCTGAACCCAATCGAGATGGTTTGGGGTGAGCTGGACCGCAGAGTGAAGGCAAAAGGGCCAACAAGTGCTAAGCATCTCTGGGAACTCCTTCAAGACTGTTGGAAGACCATTTCAGGTGACTACCTCTTGAAGCTCATAAAGAGAATGCCAAGAGTGTGCAAAGCAGTAATCAAAGCAAAAGGTGGCTACTTTGAAGAACCTAGAATATAAGACATATTTTCAGTTGTTTCACACTTTTTTGTTAAGTATATAATTCCACATGTGTTAATTCATAGTTTTGATGCCTTCAGTGTGAATCTACAATTTTTATAGTCAGGAAAATACAGAAAACTCTTGGAATGAGAAGGTGTGTCCAAACTTTTGGTCTGTACTGTATGTATCCGATTTATCATACAGCATCGGCCACTGTGATACATTTTTACACTGCCCGTCTTATACTGACTATTAGACAGGATTAGTAAATCTGCCCTGTGATTATATAGACTTTGTCAAATGTTACTATAGACTTTGTAGGCTTTCACCTAAGATTTGTTACTTGATTCCCCTTTGAAAAAAAAACCTTCAAGTTTATTCAATTGTTTTATCATTTTCTAGGAAAACCAAAAAGCAGAAAACCTGTTAAAGTAACTCTGGGCAAAGAAGAGGTGAAATATTCTCTGCATGTAGAGAATTTCTATCCAAAAGAAATCCAGATTGAGTGGTTTGTTGTATTAGAACAAGGGACACAGACCCGTCCATCAACAGAAAGATATAACAATAATCTAGATAAAACACATTCTGTTATCAGTGAATGTAGAGTGTCTGAGAAGGATTTAAAGAACCCGAACTGCAAAGTCTTTGTGATGTGGAGCCATGAGTCCATGAATGATCCTGGGAGCAGAGAGATGTCTATAAGAGATAAAGGTGAGGAGCCTACACTGGGAAACGTATTATAAGTGTTATAAGCACGAGACTTTACTAATGGACAGCAAGACTTTTATTTGAGGGGGAAATTCTCCAAAAATATTCAAGGGGTTGTCTAGGCTAAATTAAAATCTCAGGGTGAAGGAGGTTGGGTTAAAAAAAAAAAAAAAAAAAAAAAAAACCTCACCCCTCGGTGTCATATATTGAGTATTGCTGATGTCACTGCTATCAGTGACCAGTATTTCCAGCTGTGTGCAGCTCCACACACAATTAATATGGAGAGCTGTGGCCGACTTATCCCCATAATGTCAATAAGAAACATTTCTGAGCAGACTGATATACCTTCCTCTCTGCTATATGTATTCACCTGCTTACACTGACCTGATCAGTCATAAAGCAGGAAAGATAATGTATGACTGTATACTGTGAGTGTTCAGCCATATGTAACCATAGTCTGTGCACTTCTTTACCTAGAATACAGCCTGACCTTATACAAAACCTGCAGTGAGCGGGAGAAGTAATGTGGTATCTGCTATAGTAATTCTTGTCTATTTGTTCATACCTTGTAGTTTAATGTAAGGTCTTTATTGTTTTCTGCTCTGTGTTTCAGTATTTCTGTCCTTGTGACCAGATCATGTATATCACATCATTCCTTCCCTGTAGATTACCCGTACCGTCCTGATATAAAGATAGAGGTGCCCCCTCTGTATAATAACACCGAGGCCTCCCTGGATTGTACAATCTACAACTGCTTTCCAGATGTATTACATGGGATGTGGCTGAAGAAGGACAAACTATCTGGAGAGACACATGACATATCTGGAGATGGGGCATACAGGATCTCCAACAGTGAATTAGGCAGACAGCCCAATAATACCTACTCCTATAGGTCATGTCTCATCTTCACTCCCTCTGTGGAGTCAGATCAGGGGGCAGAATTCATCTACCAGGTAGAACATCCCAGCCTTGTACAACCCATACAGAAGAGTACGGGGGCGCTGCAGATAGCTGGTGAGTATCAGACACGGCATCATAGAAGGACATGAAATCTACATCCAGATTATCCTGAGCATTTACAGCTATGAATTCTCTATAGCTGTCAGTATGTTTCAGTAATAGTGGTATCATGATGTATTCTCGTGCCTTATCTTTTTGTGTCTCGCTGAACTATTAGAGCAAGTTCAGATTTTGCGAATTTGTTGCAGCACTTTACAGTGCAAAACACGTGGGCAGGGTTTTCCATAACCTGCACATTTTGCAGTATGTTTGTAGAAAGATTTTACTGTATTTGGCCTAAGTGCGGTGGGTGGTTCAGGACTAGTTCTTGCTTGGTTCCAGGCTGCCTGTATTATTGTTTGCTATTAACCTCATAAATACTTTGTGGCCTGTTTATCATATGGGCATTTTTGAAGACACTCTTCTGACTTATTTTTGAGTTTTTTTTCTAGTGTGTGTGTGTTTTGTTTTTTTTTTGTTTTGTTTTGTGACAAATTTATGAACCAGAGTTCCCAAAGGATTTTTGATATACTTCAAGTTAGAAGTGGAGTGAGCTTGCACAAAAATTTAGGACCTTTTAAAAAGTGGTATATAGTAAATTAGGTGTTTACCAATGCGCCATCTAAACCACATCCACATTACAAGTCACTTTTGAAAAAAGGCGTATTAGGTGCAAAAAACACCACAAAAGCAACAATAAATCAGATCCTCTGTTTCCAGTGATTTTGTTTTTTATATTAATGTTTTCTATTTTTTTTAAGACTATACAATAAATTAAAAATAAGGGGGGACTAACTAAATGTCTAACTACGGAAACAGCACCAGCGAAAGGGTCCATTTCTTTCCTGTTGTAGCTGAGTATACATGTGCATAGGTTGTGTCTGCAGAGTGCACAGGAATTTCTGTAAACCTTATTCAGATTAATAAAACAGTGATATTAAATAACTGCAATAAATCTGCCACATGTGCACATAGACTATTGGTCTCTGACTTCAAGTAGTCAGTCCTTTACTGGACTCTCAGAATTGTATTTATGGCCAGAATACCAACAGGAATCTCTCAGATCATAAATTGGTGATGGTCATCATGGCTGAAAGGTTGATAAAGTTTATAATAGCTGCACATGTAAATTTAGAATGAATTATAGAAAGCTTACATTTTAGTAGAGTCGTTGTTGCGATGGTTTAACACAAAGTTATTTCTTTTATTTCCAGATTCTGGTGCAACAATGACGATGAGCTAAGGGAAATGCTTGATAAACCTGTCAGTGTAATGTATCTTTATTCTGCGTGTTGTACATTGAGTCTGTAATGTGAGGTATTATCCATACAGGACATCTCCATCCTTATGTGAAGTATCTGCAGCTGTACTGACCCATAACCTGACACACATCAAAGACAGGACCTGGTCCACCAACCTCATAGCAACCGCACTGCGCCAAATGTACATGATCTGTGAGCCCTGTCTCACAAAGTCTTTGCTCCAACAACAAACCCAGTGGAGGTGTTGGCCTTCTCCTGTCTAACTTCTTCTTCACCCCAATCCTTCCACTACCTGCTCTCACCCTCAAAATAACTGAGATGTGCTTCAAGGATTGCAGAATGCCTCTGGAAGAAAAGCCACTGCGAGGAAGACGTCATCCATTATAAAGAGGCAGTTGTCAACTTCAAGAATGCACTCACCTCTGCATAGCAGGTCTATTTCACCACACTCACGTCTTACCCATCTCACAACCCTAAAAAGTTATTAAGTTAATACCTTCAACTCCCTTCTCCGTCCCCGGTGCCACTTCCAACATCACTTGTCTCATCGGAATATTTTGGCTCTTTCTTCAAAAACAAAATTGACACCATCAGAGAGAGCTTCAACCTACCCCTCCCCCCACAACATCTCAATTGTTCTCAAGTAGAAAAACTTTTGTCTGATGTTGACACATATCATAGATTAGACCAGAATCCAACGACGGATGTTCAGATCTCATTGCAAAAACTTATAATGGAGGGTTTTGCACTAGGTGTATTATCCTCCAAATAGAGAGATATTTTCTATGTTGAACATCCTGTCCTGTCTATCACGTACGCTTTCCCTAAAGACACCAACATACCAGCTATGAGACCTATTGTATCAGGCATTGGATCGGTGTGTGAATGCATGTCAGGATGGCTCAATTCATTGTTACAACCGCTGGTACATTGCATACCTGGCTTTTTACAGGATAGTCAAGATGGGTTGAAAAGTGTTTATAGTTTGGTATGGGAACCACATTTAATGTGGCTCAGTTGTATCGTTGTATCACTAGATACTACAATTCCAGGAGAAATAGCAATACAGGCTTTGGAATACCATCTGTCACGCTGTAATGATTATTCATTGGATTTCCAACAATATATAGTGTAGGTGGAAGAGTTTCTAATGTCACCTATATTTTTTTCATTTAATTCATTAATTAAGTTTTATTTGCAAATACGTGGAGTTCCCATGGGGGTGAAATACTTACCCTCTATGGCCAATTTGGTCATGGCCCTATGGGAAGAAATTTTTATCTATAGAGATGGTAATCCATTTGAAATTCACTTATTATTCTCAGTATTAATTTTTTTGGATTTAACTTTGTCAGGGATTGTGGGTGAAGCGGTATCTACTAAAAGTTCATTTCGCAAAGATACAGAGTTAAATGTCCGCAGTGCCCATCCCCAACATACTGTAAATGCCATACCAGTGGGGTAGCTTATTCGTGCCTGTAGATATTGTAGCTCTGATTGTGTGTTTTGTTCAGAGTGTAGTGACACTATAGATAGACTCCGAGACTTTACTTCCTCATGGGCAGGGCCCTCTTTCCCACTGTATCAGTTAATCACTATTAGTATTGTATTTGTTTTGTGTATTGTATGTAAACCACCATGTACAGCACCATGGAATTATCCCTCTAACAGTCACATTAAAATTGCAGAAATCCTGATATTATCACCTTTTGTTTATTGCAGATTTTGAATTTATGGCTAAAATAAATATCACTGACCCATAACTCCGGAGCCTTATGTGTATTTTATCTCCTTAGTGATCTAACACATTAGCCTTAAACCAGTAACATTTTATCCCTCTCTGCATTCCTGCAGAGAAAGCTACATTGAAATAAAATGTAAAAAGTTATGTAACACAGTAGGATTACATAACTTTTTATATTTTATTTCAATGTAGCTTTTATTTTGTGGGTACATACAACTTTTGAATCAGTTTTTGTTACTTTTTGAGAAGTGAGATGATCTGATGTGTGGTTTTTATTTTTACTTTCTAATAAACGGAGGTGGGGGGGGAGTCTATGGTTAAATGGCAAGTATGCTTCCGATTGATAATGGGGGGTGGTGATATCATGAACAAAAGTCCACGGTACCCCCTTTCCTGGGTTTTTCTGAAGTGTCAGGGACAGCAGAATAATACAATAATTTTCTTCTCTCAGCTGTTCGTGTTCTCCTACACACTGATCAAACCACAAGTGCGAGTATATGTAATAGACTATATGCACCTCCGTTTTAACCAGTGAAATATCAAAATCTATTTGGGCTACAGATTCCTCAAACCACACAGAGTAGCGGCCAATAATTTTTACTTACCTGTCCTGGCTGCCCTCTACTGCCACCTCCAGGGCACACTGTAGCCAACGTTGAAGAACGCCAGGATGCTGTACGTAGCGTCCTGGCGTTCATCGGCTTTGTGACATAAGTGTAGCACCACGGAGGGCAATTGTGGAATTATTAGAATAATGTACAGCCCCATGGAATTAATATAATAATGTATATTATCATGGGATTAATATAATGTCCAGCACCGTGAAATAAATATAATAATGTACAGCACCTTGGAATTAATAGGATAATGTACAGTAACATGGAATATAATAATGTACAGCACTGTGGAATTAATATAATAATAATACTGTCCAGAACCATAGAAATAATAATAATGTACAACACCATGGAATAATTATAATAATGTAATGCACTGAGGATTTAATATAATAATATCTAGCTCCATGGAATTAATATTATAATAATAATAATAATAATACTTTACACTATGGAATTAATATAATAATGTAGAGCAGCCTGTAATACAAATTAATGCCAGACAAGCACAGGAGCCTTCAATAAATGGATCTTGTTCCAGGGACCGGAGATCCTCCCCAAAATGGCGGTACCCATACTCTGCTGGGAAAATGTTGCTTCGGTCAGTGTGGGTACTGATCATGGGTGTTAGCTGCATGATATAGCAGAGATCCAGCGGCTATGGCGGCCACTCAGTTCATGAGCCGCCGCCATATTTAAATATCCGACTTCCGCTTTACTATTATGGTGGATGTTGGGAATGGGTTAAAGGGATTCTACCATCTCCCAATACATGCACAACTACCACCACAGCATTATAGTGAACATTCTAGTGATAAACATCATACCTCTGTTATGTACAACAAATGAGGCATTTGGTGCACTGGGGGTTGGCCGTCTGCCCTAGGAGCACTGCTCTTACTGCTCAAATCTGATGGGAAATGTTATAGCAGTGAAAGGATCAATGCTCACTGCATGGGCTGTTGCACAGTCAGGAGATGGTAGGGGTCTGAGTGGAAAGAGTAGTGCTGACAGGTTTTAAGGCCCGCCCCCAGTGCACCAACTGCCTCATTTACATAAGTCTTCAAAGCTGTTTTTCTCCAAATCTACAAAACAAAGGTAGGATGTTTATCATTGTAATGTGTTCTGTAATGAAGAGGTGGCAGGTAAGTATGTTGGGGGAGGTGATACACTACATTACTGATGTCACTGTAATGCCCTTACCTTGGAGCTTTTTGTTTTGTATATATTGTATTTGTATTGCATTATCTTATCTTATGTAAAGTAACATCTAGCCACAATGTTTCCAACTAAAAATACAGTAAAAAAAACATGAATGCAATGAGAAATGGGTTAAAACACAATGTAAATCCTGCCTAAATATGCTCTTTAGATCTTTTCTTTTGCTGCTTATGTTGTATTAGCAATATTGATGATTGTATTATTGTTCTAGGTAGGATTATACAGAGAATATCCACTTCATTAGAGACCCCTCTCGTGATATCTCCCTCTCGGTTTGGAATTTAGACTTATGACCCCAATATACAGCATGTAAATTTCTTGTGATAAGTTTCAGTGTGAACCCACATTAGAATAGAAATTCGGAGCGAGTTGGTATGAGGCCTGGTCATTGGTGCAAAACTACTAATCTTGTGAGGTTTCTTGTGCAACAGTGTCAAGTGTATAACAAGAATACTGCGAGTGAGGGAAAACAATTAGTGAAAGGGGATCATGTGAGGTAAACAACTCAGGGACAAAAGGGGCTTTTTTTTTTTTTTTTTTTTTTTTTAGTAAAATGAAGCATGATGAAAGTTTAGTGTTTTTTTTTAAGATATTCTTCCCTACAGGCTTCTCAATGACTTTTGAAGCGATTGTACAAGAGGACACAATAAATGGGAAAATGTATTAAACACTATAGGGCAGGTTACACACACCAGACTTTTTTCATGGGTGATATCAAAACTCTGTGATCTAATGTTACTTTAAGGCCGGGGCCTCTAGTGGCGTAAAAGCAGTGTTTTAGTCTCTGCAAAGCGAATCCCATCCACACATTGCAGAAAAATATGCACAGGGGAAATGCTGCGATTTCAAAAAACCATTTGGTTTTTGTAAATTGCAGCATGTCAATTATAACTACGGAAAAACCGGCGGTTTCCCTATAGATGTATTTGAAGTAGAAAGTCTGCAGAGGAAAGCTGCTTTTTCGCTGTGGCCCACTACATGGACCTTAGCCTAAAGAAGTTATCCATTTTTTATTAGATCTGTGAGATTTTGACACCCTGGACCCCCGCAGATTACCGGTAGCGAGGCAGCACGGGAGAGACATGCTGCTTATTCGCTAAACAAACTGTATCGGCAAGTGTAGGTACTGTAGTGCCGTGCCATAGATTTCAATGGGACAGTGCTTCAGTACATACACTCAGACCCTCACAGATCTAATATTGATGGCCTATCCCAGGGATGTCAAACTCATTTTCACCGGGGGCCACTTCAGCCTCACGGGGTACCTTGAAGGGCCAAGATTATTTTACACATGTATAAAAGTAACTTCTCCTTAACAGTTAAGCGAGCTATTAAGGAGTAGTTACTTTTGTACATTACTACTGTTACAGCCCTTTGAGGGCAACCAGGAAGAACATAATGTATTGTTAAAACCTAAGACATTGGCATGTTACATACTATCCTCATCCTTTTCTGAATATACCAAAAATTAAGCAATATATAAATACCGTTTACCCCTGCAAACGGTATTATGCTTCATAGTGGTCCCTGCACATGGTATTATGTCCCATAGTGGCCCCCCACCCATGAACTATTATTATACTCTGGGGTCTTTTCAGACCCCAGAGTATAATGATCGGAGACCCAGGTGGTGACAAACTTAAAACCAGTGTTACTTACCTGGGCTCCGGTGCTCTCCCTGCGTTCGGCCTTCTTCAATGTCGCACAGACCGGCGTCGCGACATAATGACGTCGGCCCGGCTCACGTGACGCCTACGACGTCACCAAAGAAGACCGAAGCCTGCTGGGAGTAACATCGGATCGCCGGAGAGGTGAGTAACTCTGGTTTTTATGTTTATCACCTCCCCTGGGTCTCCGATTATTTTACTCCGGGGTCTGAAAAGCCCCCGGAGTATAATAATAGTAGTATTTGATGGGGTTCGCCGGCCGCGGCCTCACTTACCATCCCCGCTCCTGCACACAGCCGCTTCTGCTTCCCATAGCAGAATGGGAAGCGGGGGCGGCCACGACCAGCAGCGGGGATCGGTAAGTAAATAGGCCGTTACGTGCCGGGGATACTCCAGCAGGCAACGGCCTATTTATATATATAAAAAAACTTATTTCACCTTGATGCAGCCACCGCCTCCTCTTCTTCTTGTCTGCGTGTCAGCGTAGGAGGCGCGATGACGTCATTGTATCGCCGCCTGCGCTGACATGCAGAGGTCTCGTAAACCAGCCCAGGACAGGTATCGCGCAGCTTTGTTTGGTTTTTTTAAGCGCCCTGTCCTGGGCTGGTTTACATTACATAGACAATAAAAAATGCCGCGGCCCTGCGGGTCAGATAAGTGCCGGGCCGGATAACAGAAGGCAGCGGGCCGGATTCGGCCCGCGGGCCTTGTGTTTGACACCTGTGGCCTATCCTAAGGCTAGGCCATCAATCTTAGAAACTGAATGATCATTTTATAGTCTGCAGCTAAATATTGAAAGCAGAAATACATGATGGTTTGATTTTGTTGCATTTTTGGGGTTTAGTGCCAATTTTTAGCAATACACTCAGGGTATGGAGACTTTTCTGCACTGCGAATCCTTTTTTTTCGTCGGAAACAAAGTCGGACATGCAGGACTTCGTGTCCGATGAAAAAAAACGGCTTCGCAGCGCAGAGGGTGTAAGCACACACCCGCGCATTGCTTTAAAAGCCCATTCAAATGAATGGGTTTTTAACCAATGCGTCGCTAACCTGTCGCTATCCGATGACAATCCCTTTCCCCGAGATTTTCACTCGGATTGGCAACGGATGGACTGAAGCGCAGGTGTGAACCCACCCTAACATGCACAGTATAACACATTACATATCACAGTATCATCTTTCTGCTTAAATATTGCTGCATTGATTTTGCAGAATGAAGGATTCCAATCAGTGGTGTACCTAGAGTACTATGGGCCCCGGAGGGAAATTTGGAATAAAGCACCCCACCCCATCCTGTATTCTTGATCGCAGAAGTTATGGTGCTGAAGCATTGTCCTATAGATTTGAATGAGACAGTACCTACAACTGCTGTTATCAAGAATACAAAGGTAAACCACACAGTACCCCGCATATAAATAATACTACAAGCTGCGTGCTCTGGGAAACAGTCAATCCAGAGGGGATCCCAACAGCAGGGCCCTTGCTGAGCTATCTTTAATAGGCCATCAATTTTTAAAAAGTGGATGACCCCTATAAAGGGTATGAGAGTGTGAACCTAGAGGGCGCTGGTGAGCGAGCCAAAACCTGGGTGAAAAGGTCCTCAACCACACCCATAGGTGGGGCCCAACTCCAGAAGGAGTGTACGCAGCAGGAGAGACTGCGGTGGAGACCTGCAGGGAGCAGGTAGATGGTAGACCAGTTAGAGACAGACAGGCGGTCTGTCCCAAGAGGACTGGATTCTACAACAGACTTGGTTAAGCTAAGTGTGAGCCAGACTGCTGAGGAGAAGCCCCAGTAAAGCTTCTTGCCCCCAGAAGTTAGTCAGGGCTCAAGAAGTGAGTTATTGCCCCGTGTGTGGGCTAGGCTGTTTTTTTGTTTTGTTCCTGTTTTTACTCACAAGCTGAATAAAGCCATTTATTTTGGATTACCACTGCCTGATATGCTGCTTGTTTGGCACCCAGTACCACCAACACCTCTGTGGAGTCCAGGAGGCTGCCGCCTTTGAGGCTAAGTTTCCCCCCAATTGTCACAAGGGGTATTCTAGTTCCTAAGGATAGGTCATCAAAAGATCACTGGGGGTCCAACATCCTTTTGCACCCACCTGTTTTATAGGGTGATGTAGCCTTGTCTCGTTCACTTATGTGGGATGACATTACTATTAGAACTCCTTGGAAGGTGTAAGGAGGTTTGTCATCCTGAAACTACCATGTAACAACTGGGACACTCACCATATAGAAGAAAATATTATATTCGTGTTTAGACCCCACTATTTTTTATTTTTTTTTTTAAACTAATTTTTATTAAGTTTTTGCAAACATTTTAAGATACAAGCAAAAGGATAAACATGCAAAAAACAAATGAGGAAGGGAGCAGCATACAGTAAACCAAGAAAAGAACAAACCTAGTCTGCTCCAAGGACGCAACATATCAGGCCCCAGCCCCCCCCCCCCCGGGAGGAGAGGGTTATATAGGAAGGAAACCATGGATGAGTGACTGGAGACCCTACTATTTATTTAATGCAACTTACGCTAGGTTGACACTAGCATTTGATTGTCAGTATGAGACTATTCTGCTTAAAATAGGCAGAGAGAAGAATCCTGCAAGCATTATAGTCCATGGGGTCCACAGGTTTCCGTGTGTAATCTCTTTTTAAGCAGATAAGGTTTCCATTTTTTGGATCCCCAACTGGACCCAAAAGACGGAAACACGAACGCTAGTGTAAACCTAGCATTACAGTAAATAACACTTATATGAAAAAAAAAATTACCTTTACACTGTATGACAGCAAAACAAAAAAAAAAAACCCAGCAAAAATAAAAAGTGCACATGTGATATATAAAATACAAACACTTTACTGAGAAACAAAGACGTTAATGCTGAGGCAACAGTTTGTGGAACATCTGTGTTTTGCTGCAGATTTTGCTGCGTTTTTTTGAGTCAAGAGTGTATTTTTAGCAGAGGGGAGAAATATAAGTTATAAGAGCTTCCTTTATATTTTCCATTCCCTTTGAAGCCACTCTTGGCTTTGTGTAAAAAAACAGCAGCAAAAAATGCTACAGAAAAAGAAACATTTCCGCAATGTGACTTATCCCATCAATTGAAGATCAATAGGGATTCGACACCTGGGACCTCTGCAGATCAGCTGTTTGAAGTGGCAGTTGCACTCTATGGATGCTGCTTCCACTTCACAGACCATATGACATCATGTTCATCAGTCACATGACCTGTTTGTGTCTCTGTCCCATCCAAGATAAAGGGGCTGAGCTGCGATACAAAACACAGTTGCTGTACAATGTATGGTGCTATGCTTGGTTTTGTGTGAAGAGGCTGCAGCGCTCTCCTAATATATGGCAAGATTAAGTCAGCATAATTATAATTTTATAACAATGTTAATTCACTTAAATTAGTATTTTTGCATTTCTTTTAATGCAGTTTAATTGTTTTAAAATATGTTGCAATGAATTTGCTTTTCACATATTTGTCATATAACACAGTATCACTAGTAATCTCTTCATCTGCATTTTCTCCTGTTTATTTGCAAATTTTTCGACACTCATTCAATCGTGAAATTACCTGGCAGTAGGTAAGATCCAGCCCCTATAGCTAGCTGTAGCAAGTTGGTAAAGTCCTGACGGGGAGTGTGGGCAAGAGTAAATGTAACATAATGATGTGCACCAAAGTAAACTACCCAAGAGGCAGTGTAATAATGGGAAAAAGGTCTAATATATCTAGCACAATGCACCTACATTATCAAACTGTGTGCACCACTCTGATTCATTTGCCATAGTTTCTGTCTGTCTGTCTTTATATCTATCCCAGCACTTTTTTTTATAGTCCAGGTTCCCTTTCCCTGCTATGGCAGGCCGAAAGCAGAGAGGATCACATGACCGCTAAGACTAATGAGTGGCCTCAGGGGTCACTGATAAGGAACCAGTCACTCACCAGTGACTGCTGAGGCCAGTGATTGCTGTTAGTGATCATGTGACCCTCTCTACTCCAACATGAGAAGGAAAGAGGACCAGGACTGTACAACAGAGCACCAGGGATATGAGTATTCCTTTTTTTTTATTGTTCTATACCGACCTACCCCCACCCGAGTTTCCTATAATTTCCAGACAACCCCTTTAAATTACTTTTATTTAGTAATAATAAACTTTCTCCACTATGTTTTGTTTTATTATCAACACTGGTTTTATGCACTGGGAGTAAAAATTCATAGAAATTTTAATTAAGGCAACTTTTCCATTTGGTAACACAGAAAACCTTGTCACACAGATCCTGAATAGAGTGGTAGTATATCTCAGTGGGGCATGTATACCACCATATGTCACACATACTCATTCAGATGTTGTATTTCTGACCCAATACCCAATACAGAACAGCACTACAGACTCAATACTGGGGCATCACAAAGCATTTACACATAGACAGATAAGTATTGATGCTGTCGTTGTTGGGGTGTCTTTATGTTTAAAAAAGAGGGTTATACTTTTCCTTTTATTCTTCCTCTTTGTTCATATGATGAGATGTTGTTTCTTCTTCTTCTTCTCTCTGTGTGTCTGCTGTAAGAACATATACACTTCATTACATATATTTCCCAGCAGTTATTTACATTGGGGCTATGATGATGTTTAGGAACATCTCATTAATTCTGCAGGATGAGATATGGAATGGCAGGGCGGCCATTTAGCTGCTTCTCCCCTTTAGCTTGCTATAAATACAATGGCAGCTTGTGTTTACACGTTCAGGTTTTCAGATGCAATTTTTAAAGCCAAAACAGGAGTGGATTGAAAAAAGAGGGGAAAAGGCACCTGTGCATTATACGTTCTCTCTATGTAATACACACACCAGATTTTAGTTTCAAAAATTGCATCAGAAAACCTGAATGTACTCTACCTGCTAAATGAATGGGCGATCACATAACACAGGGTTGCATCAAGTCCACTAGAGTATGATTAGTGTTGAACCCCCTCCCTATCATGTCATTATGAAACTGATAGCACACATGGACAGGGGTTGTCCCATCTGGACCTGATCTGTGTTACTGTTAGGGTATGTTCACACAATTTCAATTTGGAGCTCCAAAATCAGTTCCAAATTCCAGCCTGAATTTGCCTGTAATTGTTTTACGTAGAAGGCAGTGGTGAATGCCTCTTTTTCAGGACGCTGAAAAAAGAAACTTGCTGCTCAATTTTCCTACAGATTCTGTGCCCGATTCAGCCACAGAATCCACAGCGTGAGGCACAGTCTTTGCCGGCTGATTACCGCAGACACACTGGAACTAATTAGCCAGCAAAGTTGTAGCAGAAAACCAAAGCTCTGACACAACTTTCTACTTTCTGCCATAAGATGTACAAGGCCAGAATTTGGAGAAGAATATGAGAAGGAAAACAGCTTTCTGCTGTGTGAATGTAACCTTACCTGTACTAGTTATGTTATTGCACTAACTAGTGACATGTGATTTTATCTACTTGGTGGTGAATCCTACCTGCTAGAGGTTCCTGAATGTCTGCATTCACACTTTCGCCTTTTTTCTGCATTGTATTTTCAGGCAAAAGAGTTTTCCTTTTCTTATTATCCATGAGATAATGTTTACCTAGAAATAAACAAAGTTTAATATTCATTTTCAGCAATAAGAGATAATATAGTCACTGACTCATGATCATCTCTTCAGTGCACCTGCATATATGTGTTCGAGACTTTAGCAAATGAAAAACCTTTATAATAAATGTACAACAGATGCAAATGGATTTGCATCCATTTTTATTCATGTCCTTTTTTTAAAAAAAAAGCCTTAAAATGGGCATTGTAGGCGGGGGGAGAGAGCTGCTGCAGCAGGTATGTGTCTGATCTGAAGTTGTGCAGGTGGGGAGAGAGCTGCTGCAGCAGGTATGTGTCCAATCTGAAGCCGTGAAGGTGGGGAGAGAGCTGCTGCAGCAGGTATGTGTCTGATCTGAAGCGATGAAGGCGGGAGAGAGAGCTGCTGCAGCAGGTATGTGTCTGATCTGCAGCTGTGTAGGTGAGGGAGAGAACTGCTGCAGCAGGTATGTTATCTGAAGCTGTGCAGGTGTGAGAGAGAGGTGCTGAAGCAAGTATGTGTCTGATCTGAAACCATGCAGGTGGGGAGAGAGCTGCTGCAGCAGGTATGTGTCCAATTTGAAGCAGTACAGGGAGGGATGAGAGCAAGTGCAGTGGAAGGAGCTGAGTGGTATGGGGAGTCATGTCTCTCCCCATGTAGTGCAGTAAACATATGGTTACAATTATGCACATATGTGGATATCTCCACATTCTATTACCCTCTCCCTCTTTTCTTCAACCAGTTGTACTAAAACACAAATCCATTTTTTATATAAAAAAACAGATATACATTTGTATCCCTTTTTTACTCTTAAAAAAAAACTGATCCACTAAATGGAGAGCAGAAACATGACATGAAGGGGCCTTACTCTACTCTGTGCAGTAAACAGCAGGCTCACTCATTTTTGAGTCTAGTTCCTCAGTGACCCAACAAAATGTATATGAAGCAGCATGATATCCTGTACAGCTATTATCTTATGCACAGCAGCACATTAAAGGAACACTGTATAAAACTGACCGCAGCCTGAGAGGTTGAAGCAGGACATATGGATTCTTGGCATACCAAAGAGGAGAATCCTTGTAGTATACTTCACCCCTTCAGGATCTGCATCTTTAATTATGCTTGTATGTCAGTGGACTGTCATATACATACAGTGGGTACGGAAAGTATTCAGACCCCTTTAAATTTTCACTCTTTGTTTCATTGCAGCCATTTGCTAAAAGCAAAAAAAGTTCATTTTATTTCTCATTAATGTACACTCAGCACCCCATCATGACAGAAAAAAAACAGAAATGTAGATATTTTTGCAAATCTATTAAAAAAGAAAAACTGAAATATCACATGGTTATAAGTATTCAGACCCTTTGATGTGACACTCAGATATAACTCACATGCTGTCCATTTCCTTCTGATCCTCCTTGAGATGGTTCTACACCTTCATTGGAGTCCAGCTGTGTTTAATTAACTGCTTCCGTACCGCCCATAGATTATATACGTCCAGAAGGAATTCAGCAACTGCACAAAATCGTGCAGCTGCTGAAACAGAGAGCTGGCTGTAACTTCAGCCGGAGCTCCCATAGAGAAGGCAGGGAAGGTTTATTACCTCCCCTGCCATGCTGATCGCTGTGTATACAGTGCTCAATGAGCGCTGTATACACCGCTATGGGCGCCACCATCTTGCGGCTCCCCTCTGACCTGGCGGTCATGTGATCCACCGGGATCAGCGTCTGTTAGAGTTGCTGGGTCCTACAGGACCCAGATAAGCTCTATAGTTATGTGAAAGTAACGTGCAGGAGGCTGCATTCCTCCTGCAACTGGGGCTAAATGTACCAGACACGTTTTCCCTCCTCTTTTGTTTATATTTTACTGGATATAACAAAAATTAACACACATGCAAAAATAAAAACAACATAAAAATAAAGCCATATGTGTCACCAAAAAAAGACGCAGAAATTAGTTGAATAACGTAAATGATAAAAATGTTATAGCCCTCCAAATCCGCACATACAAAAAACTTGAAAATGTGCCTGGTATGGAAGTGGTTTAACTGATTGGACTTGATTAGGAATGGCACACACCTGTCTATATAAGACCTCACAGCTCACAGTGCATGTCAGAGCAAATGAGAATCATCAGGTCAAAGGAACTGCCCAAGGAGCTCAGAGACAGAATTGTGGCAAGGCATAGATCTGGCCAAGGTTACAAAAGACTTTCTGCAGCACTCAGGGTTCCTAAGAGCACAGTGGCCTCCATAATCCTTAAATGGAAGAGGTTTGGGATGACCAGAACACTTCCTAGACCTGGCCGTCCAGCCAAACAGCAATCGTGGGAGAAGAGCCTTGGTGAGAGAGGTAAAGAAGATCCCAAAGATCACTGTGGCTGAGCTCCAGAGATGCAGTAGGGAGATGGGAGAAAGTTCCACAAAGTCACTATCACTGCAGCCCTCCACCAGTCGGGGCTTTATGGCAGAGTGGCCCGAAGGAAGCCTCTCCTCAGTGCAAGACATATGAAAGCCGCATAGAGTTTGCCAAAAAACACATGAAGGACTCCCAGACTATGAGAAATAAGATTCTCTGGTCTGATGAGACGAAGATTGAACTTTTTGGTGTTAATTCTAAATGGTATGTGTGGAGAAAACCAGGCACTGCTCATCACCTGCCCAATACAATCCCAACAGTGAGACATGGTGGTGGCAGCATCATGTTATGGGGGTGTTTTTCAGCTGCAGGGACAGGACGACTGGTTGCAATTGAAGGAAAGATGAATGCGGCCAAGTACAGAGATATCCTGGAAGAAAGGAGTGCTCTGGACCTCAGACTGGGCCGAAGGCTCCAACAAGACAATGACCCTAAGCACACAGCTAAAATAACAAAGGAGTGGCTTCGGAACAACTCTGTGACCATTCTTGACTGGCCCAGCCAGAGCCCTGACCTGAACCCAATTGAGCATCTCTGGAGAGACCTGAAAATGGCTCCACCAACATTCATCATCCAACCTGACGGAACTGGACAGGATCTGCAAGGAAGAATGGCAGAGGATCCCCAAATCCAGATGTGAAAAACTTGTTGCATCATTCCCAAGAAGACTCATGGCTGTACTAGCTCAAAAGGAAGCGGCTTCTACTCAATACTGAGCAAAGGGTCTGAATACTTCTGACCATGTGATATTTCAGTTTTTCTTTTTTTAATAAATTTGCAAAAATATCTACATTTCTGTTTCTTTTCTGTCAAGATGGGGAGCTGAGTGTACATTAATGAGAAATAAAATGGGGTCTGAATACTTTCTGTACCCATTGTATATAAAATGCAAGTTGCTATAATATTTCACGTGACATAAGGCTTCATGCAAAAACAAACATGTGCATTGTCAGTGTGTTACCTGCGTTTTTACAGCTAGCACACTGACCCATTATTTGCTATGGCCCCATACATGACCTTGTATTATCATAGGTCCATGTAGGTGGCTGTGAATCTGGGGCAAAACTCAGGACACATCCTATACTTCCGGGTTCCCCAACCACCGGTCCACGGACCGGGCCGTTGGGGGTCTTTTTGCCGTTCCGCGGGTTGGCAATCTGGCCACAGTGTGGCTCCTAGCTCAATGCTAAACATGATCCCCCTCCCCCACGCTCTCTATAGTACACCAAACAGCGCTGTCCACCTTGGTGTGCTGACGGGACATCATTGTGCAGTGCTGTAGACCAGGTTCCCGCCATTAGCTACGTAGTAGTTAGTAGTTTTAGACATATTTATGAACCTGTCATACAAACCTTTATAAATATGGAGTGTTTCTAGAAGTTCTAAAATTCTGCCTCAAACACCATCCGACTAAAAGTATCGAGCTTCACCATAAGACAGATATTTGGCACAAGCAACAAATATATATACGTGTTAGGCACCAAACATGTGACAAAAATACTTAACCCGCAGGCTGTAAAGAACAAATATTTGATCACGAATCCAAAACCCTACAATTTCTGACGCAAAATAAGCAGACACAAATTATCTCTCACTTAATGAGGGAACAAATATGTGGCGCACAAACTGAATTGTCGCAAATTCATAAGTTTGCACCATTTTAAACTTGGTCTACTTTGCACAAGAAAATCTGCGCCATATTCATTCTTTCCTGTTTCATAAATGTGTCGTAAAGTTAGACACTTTTAAAACACACCCATTATAAACCTCACCCATTTTGGGGCACAGAAGTTTTGAGCATGTCATATTTTATTGTTCTTTCTGGTGCACACTGTTCATAAATATGTCATAAATGCCGCGCACCATAAATATTGGTGTAAATGTAGGCAGAAAATTGTTGGACTTCCATTGATTAAGGTCCTGGCAGCCCCATAGAAGTGAATGGAGAGCCAATCACACAAGCACACTGGTGCTCCATTCACAAGGAGGCCTTAGGGGGACTTTTGGGCCCACAGCAATCAGACTCTTGTCCCCTGTCCTGTGGATAGGGGATAAATGTCCATGAAGAGACAACCACTTTAAACATATAGTACTTGTATGTAAGTATTCACGTTTCTTACCTTTCTCTCGTACGATCATC